>OZ038392.1:26033328-26771662 GCA_964036045.1 Eutreptiella sp. 'Long Island Sound 2002' | reverse complement strand
TCCCAACCTGACCCCTGGTCAAAAAGCAATTGTCCACAAGCCAGCAAGAATAATCGTGAAATCGACACATGCTAAGGCGTGGGGAAAACAGGCTGTCATGAAACTGGTATGCGTCGTGCGATCGAGCCCCCATAACCTTAACATGGAATTTTGCCCGGAAAGCTCGTGACCTCGACCTGTGCGAGGTGAAGCCGCGATGTTCCTGCCATAACCTTGCTCAGCCTGAGAGATATGGGGCGGTTATGGAGGTAGATGGGTGTTTAGCTCTTATTCCGATTCGAGTCCAGGACGCTACGGGGACCCCTTTGCGCCCCCGCGATCCCCTCCCAGTCACGGGGAGGAGGGCCAGGAAAATGGCTGTCTCAGCGCTCCAGCAGTTTGCCAAGCAAGTTCAGGGAAGGATGCCAAACGTTGACGCCGTTGTCCCCAAGGGCCCGTTTCAGGAGAGATGAACGCTGCTACACACTACGCGCACGTCTGTAGAGGAAATTCACGAGCATTTGTACGTTAGAATTGTCGACAAAGGGGCGGGGGAGCCATGGGGTTTTTGTAAAAATTGGCTGTGGAGAAAAACGCAAGAGTTTTTGCATGCCGAAAAATACATCACCTCATGGTCCACCCCGCAACAGGTCATTGCAGAGACGAAAGCCCTGATCACAGAGCATGGTTGGAACGCCAAATTGATAGCACGGCTATGTGTTTTATACATCATTGGAAAGGCAAAAAGCCTGGTGAAGGGACGCTGGTTGTGGCGCCCAATTGCGGCATACCCTGAACCCCAAATACGCAAACGAGATTCGCGCACTGCGGCCAGAGCGTTAACATGTTTCTTGGAACGTTTGATTGAGGAAATTCCGAACAGTTTTCAGGTGCGGAGAGTTAATGATGTGTCAGCGGGCCAATCGGGAAAACATGCATTGCATTACAGAGCTGGACTATAAAGAACAGTTTAATAAGATCCAACCAAAGTGGATAGGAGAGCACATGTCGGAGGGTGTGGGGTTTCTCACAAAGAGGAGGAGGTGGCGGATGGGTAACATGACCTGGAATGTGCATCACAGTGTTGCCGCTTTGGACAGGCCAGGGATGGGAACGAATAAGAGTTTCCGGTACATCACACATGATGAACTGTCCAGATATGTTGCCTTTGAGCTGGAAAAAAACAACAAGTGTTGGTCAGTAGGCAAATTATGGAGAAGGGACAGGTGCATCCCGATGGGCGGAAGCTTCTCCGCCCAAAGTGTAGACTTGCACTCAATATGGGCGTCGTACAAGGGCAGGCAGGCGTTCAGGAGTTTGGGTACACTGCACCTGTCGCAGGAGGGGTACGTTTTCTGGACGGGGCGGTGGAAGATCGCCCTGTGTCACTTCAGAGACAGCATTTTAATGGCCAGTGACGCTGAGCCAGGAGACTGCAAGGAGCTGGTTTCCCTTTTGAAAATAGTGCTGGAAACCGTGTGTGACACGCCCATGGAGTGTGCGTGCGCAGACACGGACGGGGCTTGTCATGGCAAATGTTTAGGACCCCTTATCAAATGCATGGGCTTCTGTATTGCGTTGGGGCAGGGGGCAGGGGGCATTAACCATGTGCACCCGGCGGCCCTAAAGGATGACTGATTCCTGAGACTGGGGCCACCCTTGATGACATCAAAGCATGCGTTCAAGGGGTATCTCAGTAATATTTTTACGGGAGCACTTGCAAACGGGTGGCCCTGGTTGCAGTCGTGGGCGGGACAGATACTGAGTGCAATTGCGTGGATGCAAACAGCAATGTTGTCTGGCCATAGTCGTGCTGACAGTGCGAGAGCAATACACCATGCCCTACATCGCGCATTTGCAGCGGAACCACATTTGCCTGCGACGGTAAAAGCGGTTTACACAGCGTCACATTCCCTCCCCAGTCTGAAGTGCGTGGCAATTGCCAACCTCCAGGTATGGTTGAGAAGGTGGGGACAGTGGGAGGGGGACAGATATACCTCCTGGGCCCCGAGAGGGTGTGCTGACTTGCGTGCATATGACATAGTGTGGAATTCAGACTGGGGGGGCCTTGACAGGTTACGCCAGCAGAGCTGCCACGGGGCAGGTTGTGTGTGTGTGTCCACCCGGTGACGGGTGGTACATCCAGGTTCTCAATTTCCGAATCGTCCGGGTAGTACACAGGACTGTTGCCTGCGGGTACTGACTGGGTACGGGGCACGGGTACAGAGGGGACAGTGCGCAGGGCCTGTCTCATGCCGTTTCCTGCCTGCAAGGGTGGACACGATACGTGGACCGCCCCACCAGCCGGTGCCTCCTGGTGAGGACTCTGTTGTACTGCAGAAAGGCGCCCAGCCGCATGCTTTCCACTCCTTCTTCTACTGATCCATTCCGCCTGACGGGATTCGTTACCGACCAGTGCAGTGCTTTGTTTGTCACGCCTGTTCGTCTCGCGTCAATTGTGTGTGTGTGTGTGTGTGTGTGTGTGTGTGTGTGTGTGTGTGTGTGTGTGTGTGTGTGTGTGTGTGTGTTTCTCTCTCTCCCCCCCTCTCGGTGTGCGTCGCCTGGCTCCGATACGACCGGGGATCAGAGCCACATACCATTGAAGTGACGTAGTACAAAAAAGGGGGTCTGTGGTAAACCTGAGTGAAAACATTTTTTGAAAAAAGTTTTAAATTTCTTTTGCTGTGCTTTACCTCATTTTACGAAATTTTACTTCATCTGTTGCTCAGTTTTACCAAAACCCCCTCTTCCCGTCTCCCTGTTCGCCACCCCTGTAATAGAAGCAGCCTTGTGCTTTGAGGCCACCGCCAGCAACAGCTGTGGGGCTGCAGGGGCTGACAGAGGCCCACAGCCCTGCGCATCCACACACAGGGCGTGGGGGGCACGCAAAGGATTTCCCAGGCTTCTACTGCAACATGCCTCGTTCGGTGTGCAGCCCCTCTGATTATGTTGCACTCGTACAGAAGGCGTGTGCTGGTTGGGTACTGGAGAAGATGGCGAATTACTAGGGGTTCTGCATGATAGAGAGGTGAATGTGAGATTCCAGGTCCGACTGGCTGAGCACAGTGCATCACAAAGACTCACTGGCACAGCAGACAACCAACAAATCAGTTGCCGACTAACCAGCTACAGTGGCATCCACCTGTCAGTTGAGCTCCAACTGCTGCTGGTTGACTGCAACCTGCAACCGTGGCGTAAAGTGCAAGAAACGGTGTGGACGGTGGTCGGGGAGGCACGGAAATCTTGGCCACGTCGGCCAAAAGCCCTTGAGGCGGGAGGTGAGAACCCGGCCTCTGGTCGTGGTACATCGGCTGAGTTGTGCGCATTCGGAGCGGTTGTATGCTGTCGCCTGATGCAAGGCTCGCGGCTGCACCCACTTCCATTCAGTTTGGGGGGGCTGGCCAAGGGTTCTGCAGCGGAGATCGTTGCGAAGGGGCGGCTGTGAGGCCATTGTTCCGGTGAATCGATGCAGTCTTGGGTGCTACCCGCGAGCCTGCACGGCCCTGAAGGACAGTGCCCAAGGACCACCAACCGCCGACCGCCATCCGCTGCCAACGATTCTCGGCTCGGGCGGTTGGGTCCCCGTGACCAGAGTTTTGCTTAACAACAACAGTTTAGGCCAAAAGAAAAGCGCCTCTAACAACTCAGGGTCTCCTGGGGGGGGGGGGGGGGGGGGGGGGGCAGGGAATCGCTTGAAGGGGGGGGGGGGTACCCCCCTCGCCCCTCCCCACGGCACTGACTCTACCCCAAAGGCATTCCCATACCCCAACACCAGCCCCCCACCCCACTTCCAACCGCCAGTAACCGCCTCCCCCAACCGCTTTCACATCCCCCGTGACCGCTCTGCAACCGCTCTGGGATTGCCCCGATTGCCCGCCTCCACTTCAAGCAAAGCCCTGGGGGGGGGTCCCCCCCACAACCCCCCCCCTCCTTAAGGAAAAGTCTGCCCGTGACCGTGTCCTGCAGGTGTTAAGTCTGAATGAGCTCCTGAGCACGAAACTCCCTCCGACTCTGAAATCCGACTACGGAGAGCACCCCATCGCAATACAGTCGTACCCCAGGGCGTACTGGAGGATGGCCGGCGATCGGGATACGAAGTACCGGTGGGTGGCCATCACGAACAAGTCTTTCAAGTATGCGTTGGGTGGGCCCCGGTGCCGAGCCGACGGCGCGGGTAGTGGCGTTTCCGCGGGAGAAGGACGTATGATGGGGCTGGCCCGGAATGCAGGACGGCCTTACGAACGCGGTCGCGCGCGCGCGCGCGGGCAAGCGCCCCATCAACAGGCCGTAGGATGGCTCTGCGTAGCCGCGGGGGTTGCCTCTTTCTTTATATATTGAGAGGGTGTGGCATACCAATGGCGGTTTTGAAATTTGAAGCACCGAGTCCGAGTTTCGTGGTCCGGCAGCTGCAGGTAGCCACACAAGTTGATCAAAACCCTCAGCGCCAAAGACTGTGTTGTACAAGATTCTGGGATGGGCTTCTCAGTGTAGGGCCACCAGGTGGGGGTTTGGGTTGGGTGTGGGACCCCCCCCCCCCCCGCGCGGACATTTTGAACGTGAGGATGTTGAGAAGGTCCGGACCGCATTTTGCTTTGCAGGTGCCTTACCGTTGCATGTATTCATCCTCTAGCAGCAGCCAGTCCTCCAGTTCGTCAAGTGACTCATCCAGCTCTGAGGATGAGGCTGAAATGGAATGCATTTTGGGAAAATGTGTCAAAAAGAACGTGTAAAACACTGTTCACATTGTTTTTTGGGTTGCAGCAATGACCTACGTCCAGTGTTTTGTCTTGTGTCTCCGAGAGGAGGGGTCTAGGGCTGTGACTGCACTGTACTTTGGATGGCCGACATTTCGTAATCGTCATTTCGTCATCTGAGGGCGGGGGGGCTGGCCGGGGGTTTCCCCCGCGTTGCACCCTCGGTGTGACCGCTGCTGCCTCTGCAGCCGGCCGCTCGGCGCTCTGCAGAGACGACCTGTGGTACATCAAAGAGGACGCGGTGGAGTACCTCGAAGAGTACATGCACGACCACGGCGTGCCCTGGCGCAGTGACGTGCGTGTGGCGATGGACGTGACAGAGTTCCTCGACGACCCCCCCGCCCAGCGCTGTTGGGTGACGTGCAACCGCGGCGTCGGGCACCTGGTCCCCCACGGCCCGCCCAAGCGCCCCAACGGGGGGACCGATCGCGGCCCCGGGCCCGTCCCGCCCGCCCCATCGGCCCTGCCCCTGGCCGGCGCGCCGGACGCCCTGGGGCCGACTCCCGGCGCCGAAGCCGAACCCGACTGCACCCGTAACCCCGGCACCGATGCCGACGGACCTCGATCGAATGGTCCCGTGGGCACCAAGCCCGTGGCCGGACACGGCGTTCGCGAAGTGCAACAGGCCGACAGTCATGACCGACCAATCGGATGACGCAAGCCCCTTCCCCCCGCCCACCCCCAGAGTTTTGCTTCACAACTGAGCATCTTTGGGGGGGGGGGTCTGACACCCCCCTCCCCCTCGGACCCCCCCCCGCCTCTTAAGTGATTGGGCCATTTTTTCTCCGGGCCTTCGGCCAATCAAAAATTTTCTCTGGCGCCTTCGGCGCAAGTCAGTTTAGGCCAAACAATTTCTTCGGCGCCTTCGGCGTCTCTAACAACTGAGGGTCTCCTGCGGTGGGGGTCTCCACCCACCCCCCCCCCCCTCTTAAAAAAAAGTCTGCCCCCTGCCCCCCCTCCCCCCTCTCTCACAGGTTCTGTGGACGCGAGCCCGACCCCCCTCCCACCCGCACCCCCACCCCCACCGCTCCTGATGTGGGGACAGAGTGCGTGCACCGTTGCGCGAAAGTGGCAAGAGGAAATGCCAGCCAAAGGGCCTGCGCATTTCGGTCGTTCCATTTTCGGAACCGCCGCCACGGCAGGGCTTATGTAGCGTGGCCACGCCACCGTCCACACAATGCTGTCCCCCGAGGGATGCATTGGAAGGGAAGGGGCCTCAGAGGCGGCCGGTTAGGCAGGCGGTCGGAGGAGGTTGCCTAAGCGGTTGGGGGGCGGTTACTGTCGGTTACAAATGCCGCTGAACCTGGCGTTTGCCGTCAGGGAGACCGTGGCTGGGCATTGGCTGGACGCCCTGGAGGGGGGTACCTCCGCCCCTTCCAGTGCATCCCCTTCGCCCTGGGTTTGGGGTGCCGCGGATATCGGAGTACCCCTGGACCGCATGCCCAACGGTTCGGAGTTGCGCGGCGAGGCCCATTCCTCCCCGGGTGATGTGGGGGGGGGGGGGAACCAGTTTGAGCGACAATGGGGACCTCAACACATAAAATAATTGAAGACGATTAGCGCCACGTGGCATTCGCTTTGAGGTATGCCCCCCGCTGATTCTGGCGCAGAGAGTCACTGCGAGACGCAGACATGCCACTAATATGCGGCAGGGAAACTGAGTTTCATTCGGAATAAGCCCCGTACCATGCGCCACTCGGTAATATCTGCTCAGGGCTCAGTAGGAACCAGCTGCGTCCCGTGTCGAACTCAGCAGGACCCGGCTCCATCTGATCACGCGTGACCTGGCGGATGCTAGTGGCAAGTCTGGCGAGACGCCACAAGGAACGGGCAGCTGCTGTAGTCCACGGAAAAGGGGCTGCTGCTCGCTTTGAGTATGTGTCGAGCTTCGGGCCGCGGAAGATCGACCATCTGACCTTTGGAGCGCGGCATCCCCCGCCATGCCGTGCCGTGCCCTGGCCGTGCCCTCCAAGCGGAACCATCGGCATGGCCGGCCGCTGCTGCATCCTCGTAAAGCCGCCCCCCCCCCCCCTTCGCCAGAACGACGGAAAAGCACTGAACCGATGCCGCCTGGTGCTCTGACAGGGGCGTTGTCGACGCGCGCCCTCAGAAGACGACCAGCCGTGGCACTACCACAGTGCCCGGTCCCTGTACGATGACCCGCACGCCTAGACAACCGGACATGGGGCAACAAGCGGCGGCACCGCTGTTGTCACCCCCTGAGTCTGATCTGCGGCCCCAATTGCAGAAGAATGTGGCTCTTTAAGAACGACCGGAAAATGGAATTGCCAATTCAGACAAAAATCCGATTTTCGCGGTTTCTCGTTTGCTTCGGGGTGAGGAACCGCGATTTCCGCGGTTTGCGGGCATTTTGGAGTTCATGGCCACGACTTTTGCGGACTTTGGCATTTTTAATCGCGATTTGGACGGTTTGCGTCCCAAAAATTGCGGAAGCAAACCAGCCGATGAAGGTCCCGCACGCTGCGCATGCGAGGGTCAGCGTAGAGGCAGGACGGGGCTGGGCCGCCGGGCCACCTCCCGACGCCCCCCCCCCCCTTGTGTACACGCCGCAAGGGAAGGACAGAGTTTTGCTTAACAACTCAGCATCTCCTGCGGGGGGGGGGGGGTCTGACACCTCTCCACTCCCACCTTGAGTGATTGGGCAAATTTCTCGCCGGGCCTTTGGCCAATCATAGGTTTTCTCTGGCGCCTTCGGCGCAAGTCAGTTTAGGCCAAAAAATTTGTTCGGCGCCTAACAAATCAGGGTCTCCTGAGGGGGGGGGGGTCCCCCCCACAGCCCCTCGGACCCCCCCCCCTTAAGGAAAACTCTGCACCTCCCTCCGCCCCCCCCCCCGTCCCTTGTGGACACGCCGCGAGGGAAGGACCCTCGCCAGGGGCTTGGGTCTCTTCCTCGCTGGCCCGTCTGTGGCCCGTGCCTGGGCCTGCATGTCCTCTCTCTGGTGCGGCGACGTTCTCCCCTGCTCCGATCCCTCCGTCAGAGCCCCTGCCCTCGCAAAAGTTGCGGAAGCAGCCCCTCGTGTTGTTCTGACAGTTAAGGGGGGGGGGGGTAGTGCAGTCGGGGGCGGGCGGGTCCAATCTGCATTGATCGTTGATGAACGGCTGCAGGCCAGAACCCCCGTGTGACCTTCAGTTGTAGGAGAGAAGTGGCAAGGCAGTGAACAAGGGGCTGAACGTGTTTCCGGAGTACACCAGTATTTGAGTCCAGACCCCGGGGCTGTGCTCAAGGCGGGAGGGCGGGGCTTTCAAGAGCAGTCACAAGAATGGGCACTGGCGATTGGAAAGGCTGTTGCGTGTGTTGTTGTGTGGCAAGTTTAGGTACACCCCCGTCCATTTGGGGGAATGCATGGGTGGTGCGTGTTGGAGTTGCTTCTGCTCGCAACCACATTCTGCCTCGGTGCAACCTATTCCTGCCCAAGCTGGAGCGGCTAGGGACTGGCGATGCGTCCCACATTGCACTTGGACACGAGGGCAAAATACCTGCTTGTTGTGCATGGGCACAGTCTTGTCTTGGCCCCTCTTTCAAGGGGTTTTAGATCCCTTTTAATGCTTTTTTCAATGCATTTTGGATTTTTTTTTAACGTTTTTGCCCGTTCGTTCCTTCGTTCGTTTGTTGAAATGTGGGGCGGGGGCACGGGGGGGCGGCCGGGCCCGGTCCTTGTATGCGACCCCCCCCAGCCCCCCCCCCCCCCCCGGGTTTTGAAAGATAGTGGTGCCGGGTCAGCCACCAACAAGTGTCCCTAGAGAAAACTGCCCGGCGCCGAAGGCGCCAATTTTTGTTTTCATACTATGTGTTTATACTCAAAATACTCAAAATTTTGTAGAGAATTCATATTTGTGTTAAAACAACAAGAAAAAATTTTGACCTGAAGGAGGGCTGCAGGAGGGCTGCAAGCCCTAACAGCAACCCTAGCCCTAACCCTAACCCTAACCCTAACCCTAACCCCAGGGCTAACCCTAACCCTAAGGCCAACCCTAACCCTAACCTTAATCAAGACTGAATATTGGGACCGAGCTGGTGGGGGAGGGAACATCAGCTATGACTGGTGAGGGACATCAAGAATGATTCACGCATTGATGGCTCTTGACAAAGTGAAATCAGCTTGCAAGTGAACCCCATCACCACGAGGCCCACTTTCAAGGCTTTTTGGACTTCTGAGGGCCAAAATGCCCCAAAATGGGCTCATTTCACCCGTTTGTGCACCCCAAATGGTCCAGGATGAGGTTTGGAAAAATGCGTTTTTGACCCATTTTGGACCCATTTTTGGTCCCAAAACAGCCCATTTTCAAGGCATTTTGGGATTTTCGGAGTACCAAAATGGGGCACCACAAGGTAGGTCCACCCTAGACACTAAAAAGGGTTATAAAACCAAGACTGGTTCCACCAGCTCGGTGACCCTAACCCTAACCCCCCTCCCCTCACCCTTGGCTGGACTCCCCCCTGACCCCTGGCCAACCCCCCCCCCCCCGACCCCCGGCTGGACCCCCCCCCAACTGCCCCCCCCCCCCCCCCCCCCCCCCCCCCCCCCCCCCGAGTTTTGACAGATAGCTGGGGGGTGGGTCGCATCAGGACCGGTTGTAGTCGCCCCCCCGTGGGCGGGGGAAGCAAGCAGCGTTTGTTAATGACAACCCTTAGCAGGGGATTCCCAGTTGACCGTTGTTATCTTGGGCGGGGAGGGGGCTGCCCTAATGGAAGTGGGGCAGACCGTCATTGGTCAGTTGCACTCTACACTTGATTTCAATCCACATACGATGTTATCCTGCCCCCGATCGGAGAAAACGATGCCTGACATATTTTTGAGTATCGTAGCACCACGGCTAAGGGAACTTTCATGGCTGAACATGCACATTGTATGGCCAACAACATTTTCTCAGGGTCAGTTCCTGTTGCTTGGGGCTCTCCGGCTTTCGCTTTGGGGGGGGGGCGGGGGTCATTAGAGTCCCCCTGGCTGGACTCCCCCCCCAAAAAGGACTACCCTGACAGGACCCCCCTAACCAACCCAGGAACATCCGGAGGTTCAATGGAGGGCGAAGGCAGGGGGCTGTTCCAGGGGGCAGAATGGAGGAATGGGGGGGGGTGGGAGGGGATTGCAAGGGGACGGGGGCACTTAATTACGGTGAGAGTACACGTGGGTCAGATCCTACCCCTAACCCTAATCCTGACCCTAATCAAGACTGAATATTGGGACCCAGCTGGCCGGGGCGGACTCATCAGATACGGGGCCGAATAAGGATACATGTTAAGAAAGATTCCCGCCACGTCGCCCCTTATGCTACCCTTGATACCCTTCCTTTCGCCTTCGCTCGCTTGAGAGACATGCCCCCCAACACTCCTCCCGCGCCCCTCTGCTACAACTTCGCCCCCCCGCGTTCCCCGTGAAGCCCCCTTTGCTGCACTGCTACTCCCAAATTTGCCCATTTCAAGGCTTTTTGGGAGCTGGTATGCGCTTATATGGGTCCAATATGCTCTCGCGGTCAAAAGACATGCCCCGCAGCACTCTTCCCGCACCCCTCACCTATCATTCCTCTAAGTGCATTTCCCGCAGACGTCCTGTGCTGCACTCTCAGTCTCAAAATTGCCCATTTCAAGGCTTTCAGGGGGCGCTATGACACGATGTGTGTCCGGGAGTACTCGGGGGTCTTTGTGCCCTTAAACATAAATACCACCCGTGTCGGCACGTTGTTTGCTGGTTCGTGCCACTGTGCTCCGAAGCATGCCATGGAGAAGGGGCCACCGACGGCTTCATGTCGCAAATGGCCTGTTGGACATGGGCTAGTACCCCAAATAGCCAAACAGAGGAATGCCAACGAGTAGCAAAGGCATGTTATGTGGTGGGAACACCGTGATTTTGTGTGGTACCTGTGACATGGCAAGAAAAAGTTTCTTCTATAAGACCCACTTTTTTTCGCCCCCCCCCCCCCAGGGAGGGTCACCCCCGAAAAAAAATATTCCACCCGGTATCAAAATTTTTTGTCCACCCCCCCCTGTGAGACACGGACCCCGGTATCCGCCTGGAACACAGCGCTTGTGGGTGGTCGGGTCGCCGGAATTGGTGACTGTGATGGCTGCTGTGGTGCAGGAAGTGCAGAGGTTGCAACAGACGGCGGAGGACACGCCGGAGGACGCGCCTGAGATGTCCGCAGCAATGGGCGCGCAGATGCCCGCTGACTGACATACACTGTGAGGGCGCTGTCACAAAGCTTGAACCGGTGCGGTGCTTCAATTGGGTGCCTCAAAAAGTTTTTTTGCGTTCTCTGGTGTTGGTGGCGAGGCTGGCTGCCGGCACAGCAGCCGACTGGTCACGCGACATGTCTTTGCGAGTTGTAGCAGTGTCCGTGCCTGCTTGGGGTGAGGCTGGGTTGCAGTGGGGGTGGTTTGGGGAAGCAGTGGGAGAGAGCCACGTGAGTGGGGGCGCGGCAGCAAGTGCCAAGCCCATGGGGTGGAAAAACAATATAAACTACATTTTATGAAGTAAATTGGAGTTTAAATTGGGCAAGGGGGTGGGAGGAGGGCACCTTGTGCGCGCTCGCTTAGTGTTTTTTTGTTTCGTGGTGTGCCGTCGCCCATCCACCCTGCCTACGCAACCATGGCGGACACTGGGATGTCCATGCGACACCAAGCACCACGGCAAAGATGCAGCAGCTAGGTTGAATGAGTGGGCGGGGCAGCGGAGGGGCACGTATCCACTTGCAGGCGCCCAGCACTACAGGCACAAGTCGCAGCTCCGCACACCACGGCCGCCCGCTCGCCACAGACACAGCAAATGACGCGCCGGCCGCAGCTGCAGCGGACCACAACTATATGTACGTGTTATAAACTGTCTATCGGGGCCCTGGTGGCCCCCTACCATGCACCACCCGAGCTACCCACCGCTGCAGACGACTGGTCACGCGCATGTCTTCGCGAGTTGCAGCAGTGTCCGTGCCCGCTTGGGGTGAGGGTGGTTGCAGTGGGGGTGGTTTGGGCAAGCAGTGGGAGAGGGCCACGTGAGTGGGGGCGCGGCAGCAAGTGCCAAGCCCTTGGGGGGGGGGGACACCTTAAACAACCCCTTTCGCGTGACATCGATCAAAGAACGTGTCGCCACAGCAGACATACCAACAGTACAGTCCATATTGGCTTTAGTATGGACTTTAGTATGGACATTAGTAGGGACTTTGGTATGGACTTAGTGTGGACTATAGTCTTGACCCTCGTGAGGACTTCAACATGGACTTTCCTATTGACTGACGTAGGGAATTTAGTATTGGCTTTGGCATGGACTTTGGTATGGACTTTGGTCTGGACTTCAAGATTGACCGTAGTATGGACTTTAGTATGGACTTTAGTAATGACTTTGGTTGGAACTTTAGCAAGGACTTTGGTAGGGACTGTATTATTGAGTTTAGTATTGGTCGGTAGCCAGTGCGGGCAGCCATGGCGGGCAGCCAGTGCGAGCAGCAAGGGCGCGCGACCATGGCGGGCAGCCACATCACGCATCCGGGGCAGGCTGCCGCGGCGGTCGGCCAAGGCGGGCGCTTCACCAGAGCGGGCAGCTAAGGCGAGCTACCACGGCGGGCGGAGCTAGGGCGGGCATCCTAGAGGGGCAACCCGGACAAGCTACCCGCCCATGCTGCCCGCCTAGGCCGCCCACCTACTAGGCGGGTAGCTAGGGCGGGCAGCTAGGGCGGGTAGCCGCGGCGTGTAGCTGGCGGGTAGCCGTGGTAGGCTATGTGGGCGGGCAACCTTGGTGGGCCACCTCGGCAGGCAGCCTGGGAGGGTAGCCTTGATCGGCAGCCAAGGCGGGCAGCCATGGTGGGCAGTGTTGGCGGGCAACCTTGGTGGGCAGCAACCTCGGCGGGCAGCCTGGGACGGCAGCCTTGGTAGGCAGCCAGGGCGGACAGCCTAGGTGGGCAGTGTGGGCGAGCAGGCTCACGGGCAGCCTGGGTGGGCAGCCAGGGCGGGCAGCCAGGGTGGGTGACCAGGGCGTGACCAGGGCGGGCAGCCAGGGGACCCTGTCGGAGGTCCATGGTTTTGGCTCCATTATTCCTCAGCATAGGATTGTCAACACCCAATGATAGAGATCGTCTTAGGGGAGAAGTATGAACCACGGAGGTCCACTGGATGCCGTAATGTCCATACCTCTAATGTTTTCATCCCTTTTATTGCCTCTGGCGTGACGGTAGAAGCTGTACTCCATCGTGTTCTTGTCATAGGTGAGAAGGCAAGGGCCAAACATGAGTCGTGGCGACCCCGGGTCGCTCTCCGGGTATACTCAAGATAGGAATACTAGTTGCTCCTTCTTAGTCATCCTTGATCCCTGTCCTTGACAGGGGAAGAAGCTATGGTATGTTCTGGGAGTGTACTTACATCCCGAGATTGTCTCGTACTGCTGCAGAACTATGGTAAAACTATTGCAGCTTCGTCACAAAAAAAAAAGAAGCTGTACTCCATCGTGTTCCCACTGAACAAATGGGAAACATGTCCAACGTGCTAACGCACTCACCCTGTGGGGGTTGATGTTGTCATATCTTGGGCCCACCTGATTCCAGGGTTGTTCTTAAGTACCTCTAAGAGCACTCAGTTCAGTCGGACTTGCACATTCCGAAAGTCAACCAAAAAGAATAAGAACACGCTGAGTCATGCAAACATGCGCATGTTTTTGTTCGGGGCCGGTTCACTTTGGGGGCTGCCACTCCTAGTCCAAAGATGTCCTTGTTCAAACACCCCCTTGTTGCTGTCATTTTCCTGATCATGGACTTTGTGGTCTTGATGCCCAAAAGACATAAGGTTTCAGAAGATGTTGCTCATTGGGTGTTCAAGGGTGATGATAACATGTCGGAGGAGATGGAAAAGTACAAAAGCAAACATGGGAAGTACTTGGAATCACCTGCATGTGTGATGTGGTATCTCAAAAACAGCGACTAACATGTCGGAGGAGATGGAAAAGTACAAAAGCAAACATGGGAAGTACTTGGAATCACCCGCATGTGTGATGTCGTATCTCAAAAACAGCGACTAACATGTCGGAGGAGATGGAAGAGCACAAAAGCAAACATGGGAAGTACTTGGAATGACCTGCATGTGTGATGTTGTATCTCAAAAACAGCCACTATCGACCCATAAAAATTTCCCTTAACATCTTAGGGCCATCTAAAAATTTCCCTTAACATCTTAGGGCCATCTACTTTTGGAAATCTACCAACGTGTGCCTGGTATGGCGGTTAAGACACATTGAAAGTGACAAATAAACAAAATCAGCAGGCCGACCCCACGATGCGCCATCCTTCAGAAACTAGTGCTGCATGTCGTATGTCGTGAGCAATTAGATGACAAGAAAACAATATCTATAGCCAGATACCTTTCATCTGTAGATAAAACCACATATTCAGCACATTTTGATGGCCCACAATATGGAACACTCATAAAGCTAAGCACAGAGACCCAGGACATGCAGAGCAGTAGGGCGTCAGGAGAGTGTGGAGGAGGGGCTGGCCTGTGATGTTCATGGTGTGCTCGCCTTCGCTAGACAGTTGCACAGGGTGTTGTAGTTGTGAACTGGACACAAGAGAAAGGGGGTGTTGTGGCCTCGGTGGTGTAACCAGACCCCCCGTGTCACCGACCGCTCCCCACAGTGCCAGAGGGAACGGTAAAGCCTCCAATCCCAACTAGTAATGCTCAACTGTGCTCATATGTTTCCCACCCCCATGATGTATGAAATGTCCTCTGATGACTCGTATCAGCCTTCATTCTTCACATCACTGCTTTTACATCTTGCAATCACTGTGTCTCGCGCACACTGGGATGCCTACGGGCATGGCAGTCTCCCGCTGCACTACCAGGTCCTCAGATGTAGCTAATCCTCACTACGTGTCAGATCCGCTACCACAGCTTTGTGGGATCATCGTAGAACGGGACAGCTCTTAACGAACCATCCACGAACTCTGGTTATGCGCCACGTTACCGATCCCACTTTCTCTCATCGACACCATACCCCACACGGAAAGACACAAACTACGGGTAGAGGTTGGCCTCTTCCATTTTCAAATAATCCAGGCCGTTCAGGCCTTGAGACAGAAACTAGCCGATCGCACACCACAGCAACCCCCGTCCCCCCTATGGCTAACCAGGTTTGTCGCACAGCATCTACCACCACGGGAAACTACACGGAACCTACGCGACCAAGTCGGAGCACCACTGCGGTACCACGCCCGGAACCGGAAGCGCAAGGCAGAGGCGACAGCATCTATGACTGTAGACGCCGAAATGTGGCTTCAAGCAGCACACGCTGCAAACGATGGCGAGGCGGTAGCCTGGTTTACCAACATACATAGATCACAAAAACAGACACACGAAGAGTGCACGTCAAAACGCGGACGCCTCGACAACCGAGCCCACCGGTGGGAGCACTACCTCTCATTCTATGACAAACTGGCTGTACAACACGCACACCGCGCGTTTGAGACCAGCTAGCCTGCCCAAGTCACGGAAACCGCACGATAACACTTACGGGAGTTACGCGCCGGAACGCCAAAACACTAACAGCCAAGCAGGATTACCGACAAACTTCCTTAAGAAACACATAGAGACGCACCGTAAAAAAAAAAAAAAAAGCATACACAGCACTGTGTCTAGAGCGCCGACAATGGTACGAAAAAGCAAAACACTACACCATGCAACAGTATGCTAACGCGAAAATGTCACGCCTCTCATACGAGAGGTTCGCAAGACTATGCACCGACACAGCTCTGCTCCTCACAGACCACAATCGACAAGCCCGATACGCCTTGCTTCAACAGGAACGTGTCACCCAATTGGCGCAGGACACAGCAAAAGCATACCGACTTAAGGCAACCCTCTACTGGGATGCTTCCGGACAGGCACGACAGGCCATCTACTTCGCACGGAAACGGCCACGAGAGCAGTGGGACCCCACGTTGTGGGAAGTCCTGCTGCAGCCACTACGAAAACGACAGAAAGGGCACTGGGATCCAAACGAGTGGGAAATCCCCCTAACATGACGACACCCACATCAACGGGAAACCATGGGCGCCCAGTCAACCATGGGCGCCCGTATGTTCACCCTGGCGTTGCCAAAAGCTGTAGTTAATCGCTGAACTTTGCCCTCGCGGCACCTGGCACTTTCAGAACTAGCCTCTTTGATAAAAAAAAAAACCGGACAGCTCTAAACCTTGGCCCCGAGATGTACTCTCGAGTACTATGAAGAGAGCATGCTGCGCCAGCTCATCTTAGTCTGAACAAAAAAAACAACAGAAAGGTGTCGTGGCCTCGCACGTCTGCAGGTGGATCACACGATGGCCATGCCCCCCCCCCCCCGCGCCCCAACGGAGAGGCCATTCGGGTGTGGTGCCCTCTGGGCCCCCTCGTCTACGCGGGCTGTAGCGCCGCAGCCAGTGCAGCCAGCACCGGTGGCACCCAGGGCAGGGAAGCACTCTTTGCGCCCTGGTGCCCCTCCACCTGCCCGCGGTACGCCCTCGGCCGTGGGGAGCCGGACCCAGCCCGCGTGGCAGCACCACCTGTGCCTAAGGCAGTCAAGGAGTGCGGGTCTGACCCCAGTCGTGCCACGTACCACCGCCTTCCCGTGCCAACAGGCAGTCGTGGAGTGGTTGGGTAGCATGTCCTAGTGACGTGGAGGTTGCGAGCCCAGGCCCACATCTCCCCCGGCGGGCTCAGAGTCAGGCTCTCCAGCCTCCCTGCCGGGGCCTGGAGCACCAGGCACACACTTCCCCGCACCATGTGCGCCAACGCCGAACAACAATGGAGCAAGCAGGTGTGCCACAGCCCCCCCCCCCCCCCCCTCCACAAACACACAAGGGCACATACACACAGGCACGGCGGCATCTCCCGCCCGCGAGCGCCACCGCGGGGTCTGGGGGCGGTCAGCAGTCCGGTAGGCCTTGTGACCGGACACCCTGGTATAGCCGCCCGGTCGGGTCCGGCAGGGAAGGCGGCGCGGACCGTGGGTAGGCGACCAGGTGAGGCCTTCACCCAACCCAACCCAACCCCCCCGCGCCCTGCCTGACTGTGGAGTGCATTACCTCTGGTTTGCATTTGTCTGTTTTTTAATTAGGTCACACCCCCCCCCCAGCGCCCCCACTACCACCACCTCAGTCCTCCCCTGCAACTCCGATGAGTGGCTTGTCTCTTGGCTGAGCATTAGGTTGAAGGGTGGTCCCGGCTCTATTTGATTTTTTCAGTGTAGCATGCTTTTAGACAGCAACTCCAGTTCAGGTATTCTGTACTACGGTTTCTGATAGCGGCACAGCACATGTGCTCTTGTAGCTAGGATACCTAGTCCAAGTACCAGGTGAAGTCAGGGTATAGGTAAAGGGCTATGGCCGAAGGAATGCCAGCCTTGTGCGCCCCGCGTTATATCCTCTTGTAGTGTACAGACAGACATTCCATTCTCTATGTCGCTAAGAACAGTGTAGCATAGCACCGGTGGTCTCATGTTGAGGCCTTACCATGTCTGGTTTTGTGCTGGCAGTACCCCCCCCCCCTTGTATAAGCCATGCCCTTGTCCAAGCTACAGTAGGCGTAGGGACATAAGACATGGGTTTGTCGTCACATTTGCCAATTTCCGCACATGTGGCCCCGTGCTGGTGCACCAGGAATTTTTTTTTTTAGTCTAATGCATCCTATAGGTCCTGAATTGCCAATTTTGGCACAAGTGGCCTGCGCACGTGTGTGTCAGCAGTTGGATGTGTTGTGCGCAAGCCACGCCCTTGTCCAAGCTACAGTAGGCGTAGGGACCGTAATAATTGTGTACATTGGCGTAGCTTATACAAAGGGGGGGGGGATATGTTCGCAGTTTCTGTTTCGCTTGAACTGCTGAGGACAGGCCTTGGCATGCAAGTGGAACATTGCTCTGCATGTTGTTTCCGGGTACTTCAGCTCATGGTGAATTGATTGCTCCCCCACCACCATGGTACCGTCCCCCCCGCCATGTCGCTGCCCCCCCCCCCTTGTTGCCGCCCCCCCCCCCTGCAGAACAAAGAAACATGGCCCCCCTAGCCGACCCCCCCGCCCTTCAGAAGTGAGAATCCCCCCCCCCTCCCCCCGGGGCTTTTTGCCTAAAAGCAGCCAATGCCGTGCATTTCTCGGCTCCACATTGTTAGAGGATGCACATGCAAAATTATTTTGCTCATACAATTGATACTGAATGCGTAGAAGTGTATTGTTGAGGGTTTGAGCTGACAGGTGTCAATTTTGAGAGGGCCATGGTTGTAAACTCTTGGAAGGCCTTGGAATGGTACCCCGGGGCATGTCGTTGGCCCCCCCACCCGGAATGAAGAACATGGCCCCCCTAGCCGCTGCCCCCCCCCCCCCCTTCAGAAGTGAGAATTATGGCCTCGGCCAACGACAGGGGGGAAGGGGGCTGGGTAGGTCCTGAGCAAGGAGCTGTGTGATCGACCCTGTTGTTCAGGCTCTTGTCTTTGCCGCCATGGCACTTCACCCACTTGTTCGGGCACTGGGCAGCTCCATCGCCAAACACGCGGGCTCCCTCGCCTTGCTCTGCTTCTGCATCGTCACGTGTACCATGATCGAGGTGCTGCAATCGGACCGGGGCTCCCCCCAACGCCACCCGCAGCGGCCCAACATCCACATCGCCCCCCGTGCCCGCCCCCTGCCCCCCGTCAGCACTCTCCTCGTCGCGACTGACGCCACGCCAGCCCGGCCCCTCGCGACCCGCTTGGCCCCTCCAATGCCCGTCCTGCAGCACCGCGACAACAGCCGCCCCAACAACACGTTCGTGAAGCTCGGGGCACAAATCTTCTATATCCGGGACGGCAAGCGGCACCACCTCCCCTCGTGCACGCCCTGCAGCTTCCGCTACACGATGTGCCCCTCTGACCAGTCGGGCCGGACGAAGGTGCCCGTGCGCATCCTGAGCCCGATCGACCCCTACGTCACGGTCCTCCCCCAGGGCCCGACCTTCGACTGCGACTGGACGCCCCAGTACGGCCAAGAAGGGGAGTTCGTGTGGGTTGGCACGAGGATCTTCTTCGTCGCCGGCGAGAAGAAGCACCACGTGATGGCGTGCCACCCCTGCGGGCCGGGCTTCACAGTCTGCCCCGGCGACCTGCGCCCCGGCGAGCAGCGCGTCGCCCCACTGCACCTCACCCCCAACGAGGTCGCAGTGGTCGACGACCTCCTCAAGCAGGTGCCGCCTCTCGCCGTTTCTTCCAGCTTTGTAAATTGAAATGACTGCCCCTCCCCCCCTTTTGTATAGGCCTTGTCCAAGCTACAGCGGGCGTAGGGACCAGGGGGGTCCTTAAGGGACTAGATTTTTTTTTGTTAGGGACAGCCCTTAGAGACCGCCCCAAGGGACCAGCAACCAACCACCACCAACCGCCACCAACCGCCACCAACCGCCAACTGCCAACCGCCCACCGCCAACACATGTTGTACCCGCGGGCTTTTTTGGGAAAACTGTGTAAAGGAACACTTTTTTTTGCCCGTTAAGGACCTGGTAGGGACCGTATTAATTTGGGACCTAATTTAATTCGGTACCAAATGTACTGCGGCCACATAAGACATGGGTTTGGTGACAAATTTGCCAGTTGCATAGGGTCATGGACACATTTTGTTGTGAGTGTTTGCCCACTTGAACCCACATAGCTCTGATTTTGGGGATGTTTGTGCATTATACTCCCCATTGTTGCACCAGCTCACCGTGCAATCTTCTCTTTTTGAACCCGGGCGTCTACACCCTTGTCCAAGCTACAGTAGGCGTAGGGGCCATATTAATTTGGGACTTTTGACAAGGCGCGCGGGAGGGGGAAGGCCTTCCCTCGGGTGGGGGAGGACAAGGGGGGCGGGGGTACAGAGATACTGAAGTGGGTGTTCGATTTCATTTTTTTGTGAGGTGGATGTGTTGTCCGCTGGAGCACGCAGTACGCAGCCAGGGGTTTCTGGAGGTATTGCACGGCACGGGTTGCGATCTAGAAACCGACACCCGCAAGGGAGCTCGGTGTGCGGCGTTGGCGCGCGACGCCGTCTCTGCATGTGATGCGGCAGCGCCGGCGCGGCACATTCTTCGACATGATGCGGAGACCTTTCTGTTCACAGCGTAGCCATTCCATTCTACAAACGAAATTCCCCCCCCCAGAGATGTGTTCGAAGGGCCGTCCACCGTAGGAGGAGGGGGGGTACCTCCCCTGAGCCCCCCCCCCTCCCTCCCCTTGGGCCCCCTCCCCCCCTCCCTCCTCCTCTTGTAATGTTTGAGGCTGACAGCAAATTTTTGCTTCGGCGCCTTCGGTGCCAAGAGGATCGAAGCTTCAAAAAATTTTCGGCCCGCCTCGGCGGGGACCATAGGGGGACTGAAGGAGGAGGGGGGGTCCCAGCCAAACACCCCCCCCCTCCCCCCTTCAGACCCCCTTCACCCCTTCCCCCCCCTTCTAATACTTCCGTGCCCCCCCCCCCCCGATGCCGCTCTTCTCTCAGGGGGACAACTTCCGGTGCTCGATGACGCCGCAGCACTTCGAGGGGTACGACATGTGGCAGCGGCGCCCCCTGCGGCTGCGCCTCGACGACGCCGAGCCGCTGCGGCTCAACGTCGTGCTCAACGGCCTCTCCCGCGACCTCACGGGCGGCCCCCTGTCGGTCCTGCGCTTCATGAACAGCATGCTGAAGTACACGGAGCTCGGGATGCGGCTCATCCTGATCGACGGCGAGGGGCTGGGGGAGGAGGAGTTCCGCGCGCACGCCAAGAAGTACCCGGCGCTGGAGCTGCTCCGCGAGAAGGGGCTGTACGTGTACAACGCGTACGGCGCCACCGTCGCTGTCAACCCCGGGGACCTCTTCATGGCGACGCTGTACTACACTGCGTTCACCTGCGACGCCACCCTCCGCGCGTACCCAGCCCTGAAGAATCGCAACTTTGTGTACTTCATCCAGGACTTCGAGCCCATCTTCTACCCCCACAACACCGGGTACGTCACGGCGCTGGAGACGTACCGCCTCCCCCACTTCGGCATCTACAGCACCCCGTTCCTCCAGCGCTGGTTCCGGGAGCAGCGCCTGGGGCAGTACCACTTCATGGACGCCCCCGAGCCCTCCTACTCCTTCGGGACGGAGCCGGCCATCAAGCCCTGGGGCCTCCCCGCGAAGGCGGCGCTCGAGAACCCGAGCCGAGTGCGGAAGGTCATCGTGTATGCCCGGCGGCACGCGGACCGCAACGCCTATGAGCTCACCATCAACGCGCTGTCGCTCGCGGTGTGCGAGCGCGCGTTCGCGTCCGGGTGGGAGTTCCTCGGGATGGGGGCGCAGGACTAACCTAACCCTAATCAAGACTGAATATTGGGACCGAGCTGGTGGGGGAGGGAACATCAGCTATGACTGGTGAGGGACATCAAGAATGATACACACATCCATGGCTCTTGACAAAATGGAATCAGCTTGCAAGTGAACCCCATCACCACGAGGCCCACTTTCAAGGCTTTTTGGACTTCTGAGGTGCCAAAATGCCCCAAAATGGGCTCAAAATGGGCTCATTTCACCCGTTTGTGCACCCCAAATGGTCTAGGATGAGGTTTGGAAAAATGCTGTTTTGACCCCTTTTTGACCCATTTTTGGTCCCAAAACCGAGGACCAAAATGTGCCACCACAAGCTCAAAACGGTCCAAAAACACTTGTTTTAGCGTCGCACATGGTCTAGGATCATTTTTGAGAAAAGTCATCTTTTTGCCCCTACTGCACCCTGTTGACCCATTTGGGCACCCACCTGTTTGGGCTTGAGCTTGCAGCTTGCCGCAGCCTAGTGGGCCTAGGTATGGGGGTCTAGGCGGCCCTTTTGGGCAATTCTGAGGGGTGGAAACTACAAAAAATGGGGGGTTGCGGGTGGATTAGGTGCCCTCGGAATTGCATTTTGAGTCATGTAGCCAAAGATATGGCCTATTCTTGGTTTGTGGCTGTCGGCATCCAATCTACACAAAATTTGGAGCTTTTGGGGGCCTTTTTGGGCCGTTTCCGGGACATATCATGGAGTTAGAGGGCCGCAAAGAGCTTGTTGACACGGGGAAGTCAAGCCGCACGTGGAGTGCACCCAGCGTTTCCCTTCGTTTGGCCTTTTTGAATGTGTTCCAGGGCTTTTTTGACCCAAAAATGGCTGTTTTTGGCCCTAAACTGCAGTTTTTGAAACTGAGGTCCGCCACTTGCGAATCTGGTTTCTGGCCGCCACCGTTGAGTGTCTCGCTCAATCTTTGTGTGATTGTACTTCACACCCATAGGTATCATCCACCAAAAATTCAACCAAATCCAAAGCACCACGACGGACTTCTGATTTTTCCCCATTTCGCGCGTGCTGCTTGATTGCTGCTTGCTTCCTTGCTGCTGCTACTAAACCTGGTAGGTCCACCCTAGACACTAAAAAGGGTTATAAAACCAAGACTGGTTCCACCAGCTCAATGACCTTAATCAAGACCGAATATTGGGACCGAGCTGGTGGGGGAGGGAACATCAGCTATGACTGGTGAGGGACATCAAGAATGATTCACACATTGATGGCTCTTGACAAAGTGGAATCAGCTTGCAAGTGAACCCCATCACCACGAGGCCCACTTTCAAGGCTTTTTGGACTTCTGAGGGGCCAAAATGCCCCAAAATGGGCTCAAAATGGGCTCATTTCACCCGTTTGTGCACCCCAAATGGTCTAGGATGAGGTTTGGAAAAATGCGGTTTTGACCCCTTTTTGACCCATTTTTGGTTCCAAAACAGCCCATTTTCAAGGCATTTTGGGATTTTCGGAGGACCAAAATGGGCCACCACAAGCTTAAAACGGTCCAAAAACACTTGTTTTAGCGTCGCACATGGTCTAGGATCATTTTTGAGAAAAGTCATCTTTTTACCCCTACTGGACCCTGTTGACCCATTTGGGCACCCACCTGTTTGGGCTTGAGCTTGCAGCTTGCCGTAGCCTAGTGGGCCTAGGTATGGGGGTCTAGGCGTCCGTTTGGGCAATTCGGAGGGGTGGAAACCACAAAAAGTGGGGGGTTGCGGGTGGAGTAGGTACCCTCGGAATCGCATTTTGAGCCACGTAGCCAAGGATATGGCCTATTCTTGGTTTGTGGCGGTCGGCATTTGGAGCTTTTGGGGGCCTGTTTGGGCCGTTTCCGGGACATATGGTGGAGTTAGAGGGCCGCAAAGAGCTCGTTGACACGGGGACGTCAAGCGGCACGTGGAGTGTACCCACCGTTTCCCTTCGTTTGGCCGTTTTGAATGTGTCCTAGGGTTTTTTGGCCCACAAATGGCTGTTTTTGGCCCTAAACTGCAGTTTTTGAAACTGAGGTCCGCCACTTGCGAATCCGGTTCTTGGCCGCCACCGTTGAATTTCTCGCTCAAACTTTGTGTGATTGTACTTCACACCCGTAGGTATCATCCACCAAAAGTTCAACCAAATCCAAAGCACCACGACGGACTTCTGATTTTTCCCCATTTCGCGCGTGCTGCTTGATTGCTGCTTGCTTCCTTGCTGCTGCTGCTAAACCTGGTAGGTCCACCCTAGACACTAAAAAGGGTTATAAAACCAAGACAGGTTCCACCAGCTCGGTGACCCTAACCCTAACTGGGATTGAATATTGGGACCGACTTGGTGGGGAAAGGAACATCACCTTCAAGGCATTTTGTGACTTTAGACGGGCCAAAATCGCTTACAATGGGCTCAAAACGGGCTCATTTCACTTGTTTATACACCCCCAAACAGTCTAGTTATCATTCTAGAAAAACGCGTTTTTGACCCGTTTTTGACCCTTTTTGGTCCCCAAAAAGCCCATTTTCAAGGCTTTTTGGAATTGTGGAGTGTCCCAACGGGCCACCATGGGCTCAAAACGGGCCAAAAACACTTGTTTGAGCACCCAAGTGGTCTAGGAACAAATTTGGAAAAAATGATTTGGGACCATTTTTGGACCCACAGATGACCCATGTAACCCTACCCTAGCACGTGCACTGTGCGCGCTCAACACCACTCTGTTGTGCCAAAATGGGGTATCGAAGGGTGATGACAATATGGAAAAAGGCCTCAAAGTGATCCCATTCATCGTTATTCAGCACCCAAAGGGTGCCCAATGCAATTCACGGCTAAAAAACACGTTACGAGAACGTGCAACTTGAAAATTATGCAAAAAGGGTGCTTTTCAAGGCCGATTTTGTGGTATTTTGAACCCATAAAGGGGTCGTTGGACGCACTACTTGGGTGTAAAACTCACTAGACAGTGACCAAAGGTGATTGTTCATCATGTGTATATCAGTTTCCCTGCCAATGCCCCTCTCCGGGGACCTGATAGGCACCCGTAAATGCCAAAAAAAGGCATTTTCTGGCCATTTTTGACAGATTTTGAAGCCTGGGTCTGCCACTTGCGAATCCCGTTCCCGGCCACCATCGTTGAGTTTCTTGCTCAAACTCGGTGTGATTGTACTTGACACCCATAGGTATCATCCAGCAAAATTTCAGCCGAATCCAAAGCACCACGACAGAGTTCTGATTTTTCCCCATTTCGCGCGTGCTGCTGCTGCTTGCTGCTGCTAAACCTAAAGCCCATTTTCAAGGCCTTTTGGGAATTTTGGAGGGTCAAAACGGGCCACCATGGGCTCAAAATGGGCTAAAAACACTTGTTTGAGCACCCCAAGTGGTCTAGGAACAAATTTGGAAAAAATGATTTGGGACCATTTTTGGACCCACAGATGACCCATGTAACCCTACCCTAGCACGTGCACTGTGCGCGCTCAACACCACTCTGATGTGCCAAAATGGGGCATCGAAGGGTGATGACAATGTGGAAAAAGGCCTCAAAGTGATCCCATTCATCGTTATTAATCACCACAAGCTTTACAAGGCCGCCACAAGGGTGCCCAATGCAATCCATGGCTATAAAACACGGCACGAGAAGGTGTGATTTGAAAAGGTATGCAAAAAGGGTGCTTTTCAGGCTGATTTTGCGGTATTTTTGCCCCAAAAAAAGGTCGTTGAGGCCCCTAATTGGGTACATAACACACTAAACGATGATGAAAGGTGTTTGTTTATCATTTAGCTTAGTTCCAATGCAGATGGACCCCTTCACGCATATCCTGAGCACCCAAACTGCCCCAAAAACTTGCGAATCCCGTTGCCGGTCTCCACCGTCGAGTTTCTCGCTCAAACTTTGTGTGATTGTACTTCACACCCATAGGTATCATGCACCAAAATTTCAACCAAATCCAAAGCACCACGACGGACGTCTGATTTTTCCCCATTTCGCGCGTGCTGCTGCTTGCCGCTTGCTTGCTTGCTTGCTTGCTGCTGCTGCTAAACCTGGTAGGTCCACCCTAGACACTAAAAAGGGTTACAAAACCAAGACTGGTTCCACCAGCTCGGTGACCCTAACCGGATTGAATATTGGGACCGAGCTCGTGGGGGAAGGAATATCGTTTAGGAGACTTCAACGACAAATGAGGTACGCACTGGAAAGTGGACGAGAGCGGCTCAAAAGGGGCTCAAAATGGGCTGTAGTCATCCGTTTGGGCACCACAACTGGACGGGGATCATTTTTGGAAAACCATAGTTTTGACCCGTTTTTTGAGCCATTTGTGGTCCCAAATTGGCCCATTTTCAAGGCCCTTTCGCCCTTGAGAGGGGCCAAAATTGCTCAACATGGGCTCAAAATGGGCTCATTCCACTTGTTTGTGCACCCCAAATAGTCCAAAAGTATCTTTGGAAAACCACATTTTTGATCCATTTTTGACAGATTTTTGGTCGCAAAACAACCCATTTACAAGGCATTTTGTGACTTTGGAGTGGCCAAAATGGCTTGCAATGGGGTCAAAAAGTGCTCATTTCACTTGTTTTTGCACCTCAAATGGTCCAGGATCATTTTTGGAAAAACACATTTTTGATGCATTTTTGACCCATTTTTGATCGCAAAACAACCCATTTTCAAGGCATTTTGTGACTTGGGGGGGGGGGGGGCAAAGTGGCTTGCAATGGGCTTAAAATGGGCTCATTTCACTTGTTTAGGCACCCCAAATGGTCCAGGATGGTCTAGAAAAACACATTTTTGACCCATTTTTGTCCCAAAACAGCTCATTTTCAAGGCATTTTGGGATTTTAGTAGGGCCAAAACGGGCCACCACGAGCTCAAAACACTCCAAAAACACTTGTTTTGGCATTCCATGTGGTCCAAGATCATTTTTGAAAAACGTCCTTTTTTTTTGCACCCGGTGGACCTTGTTGACCCATTTTGGCACCCACCTCTTTGGGCTACCTCTCGCCGCTTGCAGTAGCCCATTTGGCCTGGGTACGGGGGTCTAGGCGTCGGTCAGGGCAATTTTGAGGGGTGGAAGCCACAAAAGTGGGTGGTTGCGGCTGGATTAGGTGTGCTCGAAATCGCGTTTTGAGCCACGTAGCCCAAGATATGGTCTGTTTTTGGTTTGGGGCTATCGGCGGCCAATGTGCACAAATTCCGGGGATTTTGGGGGCCTTTTGGGGGCGGTTCACGGACATATTGTGGAGGTAGAGGGCCCTAGAGGGCCCTTCGGCACGGGGAAGTCCAGCTGCATGTGTAGAGTAGCCACTATTTCCTTTCATTTGGCCGTTTATAGCAGGTTCTAGGGCGGTTTTTGGCAAAAAAAGGCTGATTTTGGCCCTAAATTGCAGATTTTGAAATGGAAGTCCAGCACTTGCGACGCCCGTTCCGGGCTGCCACCGTTGAGTTTCTGGCTCATACTTTTTGTGGTTGTCCCTCACACCCACAGGTAGCATCCACCAAAATTTTGGCTGAATCCAAAGCGCCACGAGGGAGCTGTGATTTTTCCCCATTTCGCGTGTGCTTGCTGCTTGCTTGCTGCTTGCTTGCTTGCCAAACCTGTTTGGTCCACCCTAGACACTAAAGAGGGTTAGAAACCAAGACTGTTTCCACCAGCTCGGTGACCCTAACCCTACCTTGCTTAGAATGTGGTCCAAACACGGGCATTTGACTCCTAGTAAGGCATATGGTGAGAGTTCGTCAGACTCCATGTGTTGATTTGCTGTTAGATTTGCAACAACTGTGATTGTGATGAGGGGCTTCTTGAGCCCGAAATCGATAGTCTGACAATGACCTGTTGTGCTGCGCCTGTTTCTTGGGGTTGAGACTACAGTCCGCTGTGGAAGTCACCCTTGAAGACTGAGGGCAAGCAGCCCCCCCCCCCCGTTGAAATCCCCTCCCCATTGAAATCCCCTGTCCCCCCCCCCCCCCCCCATGCGGGGGGTCACCTTGCCCCAGACAGCATAGGAAATACTGGGCGCCGCAGGCACCAAAGAAAATTTACAAGGCGCCAAAGGCGCCGAAGCAGATCTGCACTGTGATACTATGGTACAAATTTGTGGTACAACCCCCCCCCCCCCCCCCCGAACCGGGCACTGATCAGGCCGTCACGGGAGGATGCCATGGGCAGAAGTTGCATTCTGGATTCCCACCCAGGCAGGGGGATGCCCGCGGATGCCGGCTTGTCGTAGCAGAAGGTTCAAAGGCGAGAGGCCAATAGGCGCCGCCACAGGCTAACAGAGCCAACCACCAAGGCCTTGTGCCAACCTCCCCCCCCTCCCCCCCCAAGGGGGGGAACCAGCCCAACAAAAGGGGGAAGATTTCAAGGTTGGGGTACCTGCATACCTCCCCTTTACAGGTGTGCGAGCCGGCGTTCGCGTCCGGGTGGGAGTTCATTGGGATGGGGGCGCAGGAGGACTACTTCGAGTGGCTCGGGATGCCGTGCGGCAAGCGGGTCCGGATGCAGATCTGGCAGAACGTGCCGGAGGACCAGTACCGGCAGCTGGTGCAGTCCGGGGACGTGGGCCTGTCGCTGATGATCTCGCCACACCCGAGCCTGCCGCCGCTGGTATGGCCTGCCCGGCCGGGCCCCTTGTGGTGCATTGCCCCCCATGGGGTTTTTCGCAGGGCGGTCCTTTAGAACCCCCATTTTTTTTTGTTAAGGACAGCCCCCAAGGACCACCAACCGCCAACCGCCACCGACTTCCAACCGCCAACCGCCAACCGCCACTGACTTCCAACCGCCAACCGCCACCCGCCACCAACCACCAACCGCCAACCGCCAATCGCCACCAAGCACCAACCCCCAACCCCCAACCCCCAACCGCCAAACCATTGTTCACTACTGTTTCTGTGGTTTGGTGTCTTGCCCAGTCTCGACCGTGAAGCAGAGCGCGTACCGTGAACGTTCCGTTTCTGTTGGCGTTAGGAACCCGTTTCTTGTTTTTTTTACCTTCCTTCAGGGCAGCCTTGGGTTTTCGTGTCCATCTCTGTCCCTCGGCGTGCTTCATGTGTGTGAGTACGAGATGCGCGACCAGCTGACAGTTGGCACGCGGCACCCGCTCAGTCGGGAAGACAGGGGGTAGGACGAGGTGCCGATGACGTGTCCACTGAAAAACGCTCCCCCCTCCTCCTTTTTTTTCTTGCTCCAAAAAGCGTCCACCTCCAACCGCCGTTGGTTACCCCCCCCAACCGCCGTTGGTTGCCCCCCCAACCGCTGTGGGTTACCCTCCCACTGCCATTGGTTACCTTCCAACCGCCGTCGGTTACCCACCAACCGTTTTACAGTGCCGTCCACTTGTGTGCCGAAATACTGAGCTGGCTGCTGGACGGCCCGCGTTTTTTCAATTTTCATTGCCAACCGTTGCAGCCTGCCTTCCTTGGCCCCTCTCGTCTGCGTTCCCCCAGGACCTGGTCGCGGCGGGGCTGGTCACCGTCACCAACTCCTTCGGGACGAAGACCGTGCAGCTGCTGGAGGCCGTGTCGAAGAACTTCGTGGTGGCCCAGCCGTTCCTGAAGAGCGTTGTCAAGGCGCTGGTGCGCGCGGCGGAGAAGGCCGGGGACGTGACGCAGCGCCTGGAGAACGCAGCCCATATGAACTGGGAGAGCAACTGGCTTGGGGACCGGTGCTTTGGGCCGCCGCTGATGGAGCTGGTCAAGGGCTGGTTCGAGGTGCATGACCCGCTGTGGCCGTATGAGAAGGCGTTTGAATGAGATCCATGGCCTGCAGTCAAGGACCTCCCTGAAGAGCACCCGGCCCTGCTTTTTTTTTCCTCACCACGAAAGGGCGTCCCCCTAGCCGTTAGCGTCGGAGTGGGCGGTTGGTGCGTAACCGACGGCATTTGGCCTGCCGCTGACGGCGGTTGGTGCGTAACCGATGTTGATGCAAAGCACGTCTAGACATGCACTAGTGTCCGGCAGGGCGACTGAGTTTCGTTAGGAATCAGCCCCCGTCCGATGCGCCACTCAGTAGTATCCGCTGCTGTCCACCCGGAACTCGGGAGGAACCAGCTGTGTTCGGTGTAGGATCCAGCTGCTTCTGATCTCGTCTGACCTGGCGGACGCTGATGGCAAGTCTGAGCGCGGTGTTTGGCATGCAACGACCACTGGCGACAGAATGTTTCGAGGAGTGCCCTGCTTACAGCCACAGCTTCGTCTCTGTTGGGTCCAGGAAGGAAGGCCCTGCCCTGCCGTCAGGCATTCGCTTGAACGGGTGCGTTCGGAGGAATGCGCCGCCGCTGCCGTCCCGCTGTTGCCGTTCCGGGGGGACGGTGTGCCCAGTGGCTTTCGAGGCCGGACCCCGTTGTGCGTTCTCCCCCAATGCACAGCCGCTGACCGACGGTGATCAAATGGTGGCCTGGCAGTTCCTGATCTGGTGGCGCACTGCTGAGGTCGGGCGCACTGGAGTCTGGGAGTTTTGTTAGGCCCCGGTCGGCAGCTCTGTGGCCTTTGGCCCTCTGCCTTATCCTTTATCCTTGTTTTCCCCTACACCACCCGTTTCCGCCAGCATGGCGCTGCACGGACACAAACGTGTCGTGCTGTGTGGGGGCTGCAGGATCTTGGCCAGTAGCCTGGGGTGGCTTGGGGTGGCGTGGGGTGCCTTAACGTGGCTTCCGGGAGGTGGGAGTAGCTCAGGGTACCTTGGGGTAGCTTGGGGTGGGTTACGATGGCCTGGGGTACCTCGGCGTGGGTTGGGGTAGCCTGGCGTGCATCAATCATTAAATGGGTTAATAGCGTAATCAATCCTAAAGGGGAAGCTTGGGGTTGGATGCGAGACCTTATGGTGTGTGACGGTAACGCAGGGTGGGTTGGGATATGTCGCCGTGGCTTTGAGCAGGGCGGTCCTTAAGGGACCAGATTATTTTGTTTTGGTTAAGGACCGGTCTTAAGGACCGCCCCAAGGGACCACCAACCGCTAACCGCCAACTGCCACCAACCGCCAACCACCACCAACCGCCAACCACCAACTACCAACTGCCAACCGCGACCAACTGCCAACCGTCAACCGCTGCCAACCGCCACCAACCACCCATCACCACCTGCCAACCGCCGCCAACCGCCGCCAACCACCAACTGCCAACCGCCAACCGCCAACCGGCAATCTCCAGCAGCCGCCAACCGCCAATCGCCACCAACCATGGTTGAACATATGAGCTACACGCGGTCGTTTTTGAAAAAACCATGTTCCGGAACAGTTTTTTTTTTCCGTTAAGGACCGCCCTGGCTTTGAGTAGCCCGGGGTGCTCACAATCCCTGTAGGCGCCCGGAGTCCTCAGTCGCCTGCGCGACCTCTGACGGGTTTCCGGAGTGACCGGGAGGCTGGCACGTGCCCGAAGGACATGGCTGACCCTTTCTTTGTTTCTGCCTTGCAGCCCGGCCCCGGCCTTCGCCTGAGCCGCCATTTTGGGCCACCGCTCTCCCCATAAATCTAGCTGGCAAGCAACAAGCAAGCAAGCACTTCTCCTTTCCGTTTCGGCCATTGCTCCGTGCCAACGCCTCGGGCTCTACTCTACTCTAGCCATCCTAGAGCCTTGGTGGCGCCCCGGCGCGAAGGCGCCACGCCGGGCGGTGCCGTGCGTGTTCCCGGTACACACCGATCAACGCCCGGGGACCGTGGACTGCATTCCCCTGCCACACCCCTTGTTCCGGCTCGCTGCATTTCCGTTCCGCTTCGTTACACTTCCGTCATGGCATGCCCCACGGCCGTTGCCGCTGGTCTGTGACGGCATTTAGATCCCACCCTCTCAGCGTGCCGCAACCAACCGCCGTTGGGGTTTCCTGTAAAACTGGGTGGGGTTCTTGCTCGTGCAATAGAGGACGCCGTTGCACGCAGGGTAAAGTTGTTGTACTACCGGCAAAAGGGATACCCCCACCACCCGAAAGGGGGAAAACGCCTTACTGTTGGAAACAACGGCTCGATGGCCCACCATCTGACCCTTACCCAGCCCTGATCCTTCGCCATTGAGCACCACTGGAGCCGTGATACTGCCTGAGTGCTGATTGCTTGTCCCAGCTTTAGCCTGACCCTTACTACTTCCTGTTCTTGGTGGCGAACCGCGGAACGTCGCCGGGAACCGCCAGCAGGCGGCCGTTAACCGACGACAGTTGGTCCTGCCCGCCGACAACCGCCCGGCGATCCGCATCCCAATGCTCTGTCCACAACGGCCCCCAAAAGGACAGCCCCCCCCCCCCCCCCCCACACACACTGTACCTCTTGTGCACAGGATCGGGCGAGGAGAGCGGGTGCAGCTTGGGCTGGACCCCTTTCCTGATCGTTGCGGGACTGCAGGAGGGGGGGGGGGGGTTGCCAGAAAGGCCAAGTAAGTGGAGGGCCCATTGGGCACTGGTGTTGTGTTGACCCCTCCCCCGGAACCCCCGGTACCGGGATTCCTTTATTTCGCGCGAGACAGTCCATCCTGGTCATTAGAATGTTCAAATAAAAAACCTGGTCACTTTGGGGTCACACGCGCGTGACCTACCCTTGCGCGAAACCCTGGATTTTAGGTCGTCACACTCCCTTTCCAGTTCAATGCTTTCCCAGTACGGTTTCCCACGTCCCCGTCACAGTTTGTTGCATTTCGGTGCACATCCCTCCGGGCTGCCCACACCTATCAGACGTCAGATCTCCCGAAGGACCAACAGGCAGACCGACTGACCCAGCCTGGCGACCCCCCCCGGCATTAGAATGGCCGTACACCGCAGGTGGAGGGGGGGTTACCCCCCCTGGACCCCCCCCGTCCAGACCAAAGTGACCGTCGTGGGAAAAAACGAAATTTGCAACAGGGAAAATCTGATCGGGCCATTTTTGATACACAATCTTTTGGGTCCCCTGCCCCCCCTCCCCCACGGGGGGGGGGGCGTCTCCTCAGTTCAGGTACGCGACTCCCCCCCCCTGCCCTCCGGGCCTGCTTAGTTACCAAGGGTCAATAGCTACTGGCCATACATATGGTGGCGCCAAAGGCGCCTGGAAATTTTTTTTTCATTCCCCTTGCCCACGTAGCATCCCTCCCCGCCCAGCAGTGGAGCACCCCAACGCTATACTTGAACCCAACCTTGACTCTAACGCCCACCCGAACCCTCAGCCTGCCTCTAACCCTACACCTAATCAAGACTGAATATTGAGACCGAGCTGGTGGGGGAGGGAACATCAGCTATGACTGGTGAGGGACATCAAGAATGATTCACACATTGATGGCTCTTGACAAAGTGGAATCAGCTTGCAAGTGAACCCCATCACCACGAGGCCCACTTTCAAGGCTTTTTGGACTTCTGAGGGGCCAAAATGCCCCAAAATGGGCTCAAAATGGGCTCATTTCACCCGTTTGTGCACCCCAAATGGTCTAGGATGAGGTTTGGAAAAATGCGTTTTTGACCCATTTTTGACCCATTTTTGGTCCCAAAACAGCCCATTTTCAAGGCATTTCGGGATATTCGGAGGACCAAAATGGGCCACCACAAGCTCAAAACGGTCCAAAAACACTTGTTTCACCGTCTAGGATCATTTTTGAGAAAAGTCATCTTTTTACCCCTACTGGACCCTGTTGGCCCATTTGGGCACCCACCTGTTTGGGCTTGAGCTTGCAGCTTGCCGTAGCCTAGTGGGCCTAGGTATGGGGGTCTAGGCGTCCGTTTGGGCAATTCGGAGGGGTGGAAACCACAAAAAGTGGGGGGTTGCGGGTGGATTAGGTGCCCTCGGAATTGCATTTTGAGCCATGTAGCCAAAGATATGGCCTATTCTTGGTTTGTGGCGGTCGGCATTTGGAGCTTTTGGGGGCATTTTTGGGCCGTTTCCGGGACATATGGTGGAGTTAGAGGGCCGCAAAGAGCTTGTTGACACGGGGAAGTCAAGCGGCACGTGGAGTGTACCCACCGTTTCCCTTCGTTTGGCCGTTTTGAATGTGTTCCAGGACTTTTTTGGCCCAAAAATGGCTGTTTTTGGCCCTAAAACTGCAGTTTTTGAAACTGAGGTCCGCCACTTGCGAATCCGGTTCTTGGCCGCCACCGTTGAGTGTCTCGCTCAACCTTTGTGTGATTGTACTTCACACCCGTAGGTATCATCCACCAAAAGTTCAACCAAATCCAAAGCAGCACGACGGAATTCTGATTTTTGCCCATTTCGCGCGTGCTGCTGCTTGCCTGCTTGCTGCCTGCCTGCTTGCTGCTTGCTTGCTTGCTGTTGCTGCTAAACCTGGTAGGTCCACCCTAGACACTAAAAAGGGTTATAAAACCAAGACTGGTTCCACCAGCTCGGTGACCCTAACCCTTACCCTAACCCTAACCCTAACCCGAGCCCTAGCTCTCACCCCAGAGGGAGGGCAAGGGGAGGTAACGGGAGCCTGTGCCCCCACCCCCCCCACCACCCCAAATCGCCCCACCTGGACCCCCCCTCCATCGCCCCTCCCTGAACCCCCCCCCATCGCCCCTCCCTGAACCCCCCCCCCTCCAATGCCCCCCCCCCCCCCCCCCCCAAGGGGCCTTCGGCCCACTTCTACTGGGGTGGGGGGGGGGGGCGTGCCCCTGCCCCCTTCATACTTCCCTGCCCACCCGCCACCCCACCCACTCCCAGCCCAGAAAAGAAAGTTGCCCCGTCCACCGATCTCCTCTGCAAACATCCGCCCCTTATAACAAGGACAGCACTTCGTCTTCTGTCTCTCACATGCGTTTCTGCCATCCCCGCTCCGGTGTTCTGGTGCAGGTATAAGAATGCTCCAAATAGAGGGCGAGTAGCCCCAACCCCCGACCTTGTCCCGTCCCTGCCGGGCTGCGCAGGGGAGTGGTAAGACCGGTGGATGCCCATGTGGCGGGGTGCGGTTCGAAGCTCGATGGCGCTGCCACCTGCCATTGGGCTGGCCTGTTCACTGGAGGGTGTTGCAGGCCGAAGGGCCCCCGTTCAATGGTTCGGACATGGGTCCCCGTCTCATAATTTCTGACGATCCTGAGAATCCCCACCCCCTCTTATATAAGCTACGGCTTGTCGGGCGTCTGGTATCAGAGTCAGCTCACCCTCACTACGTTTCAGATCCGCTACCACAGTCGTTTGTGGAACCGTCGTAGAACGGGACGGCTGTGAACCTTGATCCCTGGAACTCATTGCGAGCACCATACATTGAGCAGGTTGCGCCAGCTCATCTTGGTGTGGCGTGTGTTTGGTATTTATGTGGCATCTATTTTCATTCAGTTCTGGAGTGTGTAGATGTGGGCCAAGGTGCTCAGTTTGCGTGCATTTTCGATCTTTATTTTTTTTTGGCTGAGTTACAGCGGTGCTGTTGTCATTTTGGCATGGCAGTTTCCAGCTTTGTTTCCACCGGTATCCTGGTGGTTTCAGATTCAGCGGTGCTCCGTGGGACAAATATACAAACAGGACATATTTGATTCTTGATTCTGAGAACTTGAGTACTGTTGAGTACCATATGGTATGCGAGCTTCTCTACCTTCACTAACCTTGGCCTGAACCAAAAACCAAAAAGGAGAAGACTGCTGTTCAGCACTGCCCAAGTTACTTTCTAATCGTCTTTGTTTCCCAGCGCTTTTGATCACCCTGCTTGACAATTGCTCCTATCACGCCATGGCTAGCACGTCCAAGGGGAGCGCCGAGTGCCCGGAATACGCAGATTGTGTCCAGCATTGTCTTGCTTTTGCTCAAAGGATTCAGTGGCTCATACTACTCAGTAGGGTCTGATTGGAGTGTGTGTGGGGGGGGGGGGGGGCAAATAGGGGGGTGCCTTCAGCATAGTGCAATGGGGTCCCAGGGGGGTCCTTTAGAAAGATGTTTGCCCGAATGATGTTACATGGTTTTGAGTTGTCAAACGTGGTTTTTGACAGGGATCTCCTTAAGAAGCCCCAATTTTTTTTTATTAGGGAAAGCCCTTAAGAATAGGAAAACCTTTTTTTCCGGGCTGTGGTTCGACTTCTGATTTTGTCCCTGTGTTGGGCGCTGGGGACCCCCAAGATGGTGGTTGGCGTTGATGGTCCTTGGGGCTGTCCCTGAGGGCGGTCCTTAACAAAAGAAAATCTAGTTCCTTCAGTGGTAGTGGGCAACCACATTAGGGGGAGCCTTAAGCTTAGTGCGCGCGCAGTGCAACTGTTTGGGCGTCTGGCCATACTAGAGACCCATACTTTGAGATACTACGGGCCCCTAGGGGCATCATGGTGACCCCTAGCAGAGGTTTTGACTTCTGATTTTGTCACCCTTTGTTTGGGGATCCCCAAGAATGCAGGGGTGACGTAGCATTTCGGCCCTCTTTTGGGCTCCAACCTTGCGGTGCTATTGAGGAAACCGGGACAATCTTTGAATCCACGCTTTGATACTAGCAGGATTCACCCGATTGGACCGTGTACAACAGAAAGTTTCAAGGGCAAGCGCAAAACAAGTGACGGTATGCGGCACTACACGCAATGCCGTTTGCGACTCTCTTGATTGTGTTTATGCTTTACATTATATCTCTGCAGAGTGGCGAAGAGCCATTTCCACTCGGGGGGACAAGCACGCATCGGACGGCCAAAGATTCCATTGGGAAGTGGAAGTTTTGAAGCAAGTCCGATTATCCGATACAAGGACGCGATTAAGGCTCGTTGTGTGTTCTTGAGGGTGGCGACCAATGCGCTGTTCATGGCTTTTCTAGTTGTGCATGATGTGTGTTATGTGAAGGGAAGGTAGTTTGCAACTTTCTTGAGCTGGGGCAGTTTGGGTTTACCTAATTCCAAGGGCGCTTCCAAGGGGTGTGCTTGGGGGCTCTTCGGGGGGAGCATAGTCTAAAAGTAGCACGCCGTGCGTGCGCAGTGCAAAGATTACCCCTTACTACTTTGTGCCACTATTGGTGCACACTACAATCCTTGATTCAGCTGGACCCCACCGGGCAGTCCTTAACTGGGAAAACAAAAAAGTCTTCCCGTACACAGGTTTCCCAAAAAAACCTGCAGGCACATCATCCCGGGAGGGGGGGGGGGGGGGCAACTCCGCGGGTCCTAGGACGCCAACTACCCCCCCCCCCCGCCCCCATTTGGGCACCCACCTGTTTGGGCTTGAGCTTGCAGCTTGCCGTAGCCTAGTGGGCCTAGGTATTGGGGTCTAGGTGTCCGTATGGGCAATTTTGAGGGGTGGACACTACAAAAAGTGTGGGGTTGCGGGTGGATTATGTGCCCTCCGAATCGCATTTTGAGCCAAAGATATGGCCTATTCTTTGTTTGTGGCTGTCGGCATTTGGAGCTTCTGGGGGCCTTTTTGGGCCGTTTCCGGGACATATCATTGAGTTAGAGGGCCGCAAAGAGCTCGTTGACACGGGGAAGTATACCCACCGTTTCCCTTCGTTTGGCCGTTTTGAATGTGTTCCAGGGTTTTTTTGGCCCTGAAATGGCTGTTTTTGGCCCTAAAACTGCAGCTTTTGAAATTGAGGTCCGCCACTTGCGAATCCGGTTCTTGGCCGCCACCGTTGAGTGTCTCGCTCAAACTTTGTGTGATTCTACCTCACACCCACAGGTATCATCCACCAAAATTTTACTCGAATCTGAAGCACCACAACGGAAGTCTGATATGTGCCCATTCGGCGCTTGCTGCTGCTTGCTTGCTTGCAGAAAAGGTTTCTGGTTTGCCCACAGTTGTGCTTGTTCTTTGTATTTGTTTTACAAAACTTTGCTGATTTTCCACAAGTCAAAATAAGGTCTACACAAAGATAAAGTAGAGCAAGTCCAGGCACCGGATCAATGAAATCAGGATAAATCCTTCCACAATCAAAACATGTGTAGCAAAGAGGGGCTGCAGATAGACAGTGCAAGCTTAAACACAAAGCTTCGGTCACATATGGACAAAACAAATGATTTTACAATGAAAACTGACATTAGTCTGGCCACCAAGATAGTCTCATGCACTTCATGTGCACCATTTGACATGCAATGGAGTTGGTTAGGAATCTGGGGCAGGTTGGTTGGGCCAGACACGGGATTTGGCTTGGCCAGCATGGCCAAGCAACTGAATTCAGACTCAATGGAAAAGTAGAACCACAATAAGTGATAGAAACAATTGAGTATAGGGGTCCTGAGGTGGGAGACCACTAGGCTTAACCTACAAGGCCCAAGGCATGAAGTGCCTATTTTATTTCGGTATTACCTCCATGAAGGAAGATACCTCCGCTCCAAAAAAACGCGCGCGCTTGCGCAATGAATCGGAAAAAGAAGTCTTTTCGAAAAACCTTCAGATCGAAATGCTGGTGGGACCAAAACTGAAGTATTGCAGATCGAAATGCAAGATTTGCGCAGCTGCATCTTGTGCGCAGACTTCTCCGAAGAAATACCGAACTACTTCACTCTCGTAAGTTTCTATATTTCGTTTCGCCGTAAAGCATCCTCAATCGAATGTCGCTTCCAAGAACGCTGTAAATTCGGGCACAAATGCTGGTACAAGCATTCTTCTTCACGCTCCTCTAGACATTCGCTTTCAACACGAAGCTCAGAAACAACAGAGCAACGGCCACATATTACCCACACCCCATATTCTTTCTCTGTCGCAGAACCAACACCGGAAAAAACACGTGCCTCGAACAACAAAAACTTTGACAATTTGAAGCCTCCAACAGGTAGAAGCTTGCAAGGGCAGGTAAGGGCAACAGCTTCTAATATATCTAAGTTTGCAAGTCACAATCAATTTGATGCTTTGCAGACCCTTCGGGCCGGAGATATCCATGACGCTAATGAATCAGAATCTCAATCTACTGATTATGATGAAGAAGAAGCCTGGCGAACTGTTCTGAAACAACGCTGCCGAAAGTCACCGAATCCAAAGGACGAAAGTTCGGCAACAAAGGAAAGCCAACCGATCAAGTGCAAGACCTGCGGAGATATTTTCGTAACACCCCAAGACTGCGCCGAATGGTTTGAACGCAAAGGTCTGCACCAACCACTACGGTGTATGAACTGCCGGCAAAGGCGCAAACTAGAAGGTCATGCCAAACCGTTGATTATTGAATACGAGAAATTCCGACGCATTGAGCCAAAAGACACTACCCAAACTGTCTCTCAATCTCTTCACAAAAGCAGCCAGAGATCACAAGCCAGAACACCCACAGAAGATGAGGAGGACGATGAACTCACCGAACCGCTTAATATTTATGGAGGTCACGAAGAACGCTCGAGTGAAGGTTCAGGAAGTGGTGCTCAGGAGGGAAACGACTCATGTTCCAGCTCGGAAGACGAGAGAAATGGCAAGGAAGATTCAAGGAACGATTCGGAAAATGCCTCATTGCCCAGTTTCCAAGACAGCTCAACAAATACCAACTCGAGCACTCAATTTCCAGAATACGAAAACACGGCGCAAGCGGATTATGACTCTATGGGAGGCAACACTCGCCTCTTCTTTGAACGCCCATCAAAAACCACGAGCCACCCCAAAGCGTCCATCGATTCCACCAACCTCCCAGCACCTCATCCATTCGATATGAAAGATCCAAAAGTACTTCTACGCTCAAGACACTGCTCAACGATCGTCCACGCTATCAACAAGCAATGGCGAAGGCATGGTCAAGAACAGCCGCTGACTTTAACATCAAGTCAACAACACAGCTCAATGCCCAAGCAGCCATAAAATGGATCAATGAATTTGAAAACATTCGCCGAAAAGAACCAGGTTTGATTAAATAATCACTCGCTGGAGCAAGTGGATCTACATTGGACTGGGCTAACTAACTGGTTTGAGTTTATTTTCACGAAGCTGTTGCCCTTGCCTGTGTGCGCCCTTGCTGTTTTCATTCTCTTTTCTCATTTTAGTATCCCAAAACCACTGCACCAATACACCAATACACTTACACATCATCCGCTTGCATCAAAGAATGGCCCACTTGGAGAATGCTGCACTGCAGCGCAGGACCAGTTTGACGTTCTGTTTTCCTTTTTTACATATGGGAAGTGCCATAATTGAGGTCGCCTAGCCATTGGTACCTTAAGGTAGTGGAAACACCTAGGCCCGATATATGAGCATGTAGATATGTCTAAGTAGGGCAGAACTTCGGACCGTTGGCCGCATTTGTGAATGTTTTTGGCCGTCGTGGCCATGTCTCAAAAAAGATACCTCCGCTCACTTGAGTGGTAGGGGTGAACTTCATGGGGGGGTAGGGTTATAACCCTAGTTACTTTGAAAAATGTACTTAAAGCCTCAAAAGAGTGATAAAAATGATTAAATGTTGGTCTCAACGACTTCCTAAGGATTAGGGGGGGCTTGGCCTGGATCAAGTACCCCAAGAAAGACTTGGTAGTGACTTTTTCTTACTCCCCCCTGGAGTACTAGTTGATCAAGCTAGTAGGACCAAGGAAAAGGGCTCAAATTTCCCCAAAATTACCTCAGAAAATGTTCCTAACCAGCCAATGACACTCTCATCAGTTCATAGAAGCTTATCACACTGTAGGTACCCTTGAAAAACAGTGTAATGTACCGTGAATGATGTCCCTTCGAAGGGGCATTCCTCAAAAGTCGCCAGTGTGCGGCGAAAACTTTTGGTAAAAATGTGGGGGTAGCGGGGTTTGAACCTATGACCTCCTCCCTGCAGTTTACATGCTTGCCCACTAGGGTACTATCAAACGCTCTAATGCAGGCGGCGATCGCCGTATAAACAGCGTTTTAGTAAAGATCCTGACCAAAGGTCAGGGCGGAGCAATTCTCCTGATGGAGTGCACAAAACTCCAGGAGCTGAAAAAAAAGAAAATGTAACCAATAGGGTGTGAATCCTGTGGTTTAGCGGAAGGATTAGCGATTTAAGAAGTCAAATCGCTAAAAGTTGACGAAAACAAGTTAGAAATCGTCATCTTTCGTTGAAAACTTATAGTCGCAGACAGGCGCAACTGAGCCGCACCCAAGAAAAGAGGTTCGGGAGTCCACTCGGCTCTGAGAAAAGAAGGTGTGAGCCTTCTTCTTAAAAGCTTTTATAAGAAATTTTTGCACCGCTGCATCGAAAATTTTATAACTTTTAGGAAAAAGTATGCAACAAGTAGCCACACAACAGAGCAGACGGACAACCCGCCTCTCAGGTATGTTACTGTCATGACACATGTAACCACTGTGTTTGTGTTGTTCGTTTCGCTAAAACGCTAGGGTTGTCACAGTTGCGTTTGTTGGGAGTATGGGTGCTCACTTTCTTCGCTCTGCACACGTAAAACCAAGGATCAAAGGTATGTCAGACAAATGGAACACGCACCGCGCACGTAGGGTTAGAGTGTGCGCTGTGCTCGCGATGCATGTGCCTAATCCCGGCATTCACACGCTGTGTCACTTCTCTGTGCATCCGTTCACTTCCTCCTTTTCTCCACAGGTCAGAAAGAAAGTGCTTGCTCTTGCCTGCTCTCGCCGTGGCGTTAAAGTAGGTTTGTTTAAAACGCTAGGGTTCGTTTTGCGCTGTGCAGTTGCCCGTCATTTCCCTCTCTCTCTCTTGCAGGAAACAAAGGAAGAAGTGCATAATACACACGATGCATTAATCGCTTAGGGTTGTTTATAAATCGCCGTAGGGTTGCTTAGGGTTGCTCTTGTGTTCGTTGTCCTTCGGCATACACATGATAAGTGGTGAGCAAGGTGAGTAAGCCGAGGGGGACCTCACCTCCTAGTTGAGTTTCTTCGTGATTGGTTAAATTGCTACGATTAAATGTAGGAAAAGAAACAATATATGCGACTCATCTACCTTCCCTACATGCTGCATGATGCATTAAAGGGCTGTAGGCCACGCGCTGTGCACGCGCTGAAACCCTTGTTAGGTTACCCAGGGCTCCGCGCTACGTTCTATAAGAGAACGGGCGGAGTCCTTAACGCTTGCTTGCTTGATAGGACGGTTTGGGGACAGTGTAGTATTTTCCAACCGGAGACCCGAATAATACGGAGAGGTTGGTTAGGTTCCTCGGCCTCAAACCGTCCTGCATCTGCCTTTGCTTTCAGGTGGGAAAGGTACAGGGTGATTGGTGCACCCCCTTGCCGAGCTAAAAAGGGCGCAGATCCCACAATTAAAATGAACCTCAGCCAAGAGTGGCAAGGACAGAACGACCTCCTCATGTAAAACCCTTACCACACGCTGTGCACGCAAACACAGCACTCCTTCCCTCCAAGCCCTAGCAGGGAAATGTGTTGTGACATCCCCGTTAGGCCACAGCCGCCTAGTGGCGCTATCTTCGTTCACTTTCTCACACGGGGGTCAATAGGACCCGTGAGTCCTTTGCCACCGGCATCCAGTAGCTTGTTTGGGGGTTGAGTCAGCAAGCCTGGTAGAGACTCAGTACAGTCTTGCTCACCCTGCCTTCGAGGGCTGGTGCTGGCATTAGCGAGTGTAGTGTAGTGGTGTCTCCTGCTCCGCGGGCTTTTCCTCGCGTGCAGGGGAGCGATTTAGCTTTTGGCCTCTAGAAAAATGGGCGTTTTGTATGCCCTTAGCACACTTGGCCACCCCTCCCCTTTAGTAGGTAGGGCTTTTGCCGTTTCCCCAAAGGTTAGGCGCCAGCACCCTAATTGGGCCCCATAGGAGTGGTACCAGTAGCTATATAGGACCTTCGGTCCGACATCAGTGAAGGCCGATGATGGCAGCCACGCTGGGGAGAGGAGTGAGACACACACAGACATACGTAGCACACTTAGGGGTATGGTAACACCGCCAAGACGGGTAGAACCCCATGGGTCTGGACCAGTTAGGGGTCCTAACTGTGGGCACGCTTGTCCCCAACGAGGGTGCGCACAACTTGCCTTCAACACCTTGCTTGCCATTCCCCCCTGGTCTAGGAAGCCACCGCTCTTCGTTTGCTCCCCAAGGTCATCACATTAGGGCATATCCCGTGCAACACGTGGTCAACAAGCCACTCACTCGCTGGGTGGCTGCAAACTTGATAAGCGGCCATCTGGTTCACACTGGTAACCACAGGCATGGGAGTGCAGGGCACAACCAGGGCAGGAACAGGGCTCCAAAAGCAGCGGATGTGCAGGTATTTGGAGTCCCGAACCAGATTGAGGGTCGGAATTAGTACATTCACCGAAATTCGACCTCTACAGGAGTCCTGAGCCTGTCCTTGCACACACTGAGTAGGCCTAGCAGTCAGCACAAAGGTGCTCACCACCCCTGGGAGGTTAGAGGACAGAGGGGGCTGCGAGTAATAGGCCCCAACTGTGAGTTCCGAAGGGACGGAATCTGTTCACGTAGGCTGGCGTGTTCAGGTCATCCGCAGTTGGGGTGGTCGTATGGAGGGGGGCAGCCCGGACTGATCCAACCCCGCAGGTACCTACTCCAGCGCGTGGCGAGTTCTTGGTTCTACACTGTGCACGATGCTGGCACGGTGGGAGGCTGGAGCAATAGGACTCACCGACCATTGGGCTGCAAAGAAGATAAGCGGCCTAATGGTATTCGGATGATCCCAAGTGTTGCTTTGCTTGGTGAGGGGGAACTGTGTGTCCAAGGGGACCCGATACTCCCGCAGGAGTGGCCCAAAGGAGACTCTAAACGGGAGGAGGGGATATCTGGGGTATACCACCACCTCCTGAAGCTTGCAACCCCCTAAGTTCGGTTAGGAACAATGAATAGATAGGCACAAGGAGATTAGTTTTTCTTCTTACGCTGGGACAGAGTCTCAGCACGGGTTAGTAGCTGTCCCTCGCTGTTCTCAGCGAGGTAGGAACCAAAGATGGAATTGATGTTCCCATCTGGCTGTATAAAGGCAGACATGGGTTTGCAGGTTGCCTCAGATAGCCCATAGCCATCCCACAGGGTTATGAATTTCCAGCCCAGTTTATACTTGTAGTGTGCAATACCTGCAACCACTGACGAAAAACCACGCAGGCCTCGGCCGCGGAACCATGTATTTTGTACAGATTCGCGACGGCAATTGATCGATGCAGTGATTGCGAATTGGCCTGCACTTGCGGCGATTCTTTTTTATTATTTTACCACAGGCGCCCGTTGTTGCGGTCGCAAATGACGGCGTCGCCTGTGCCACGGCTCTGATAAGCCAAATTTATAAAGTCATTTTTCGAGAACTTAACGGCGCAACACACTTCGAGTGTTCCGCAATTGTTATCTCTATTTTTTGGCATAAGTCGCCGATTTTTCCCGTGACGAAAAATCTCGAAACGCGCTTTCATCCCCCAAGCTCAATAACAAGGGATCCGCGCGTTCAAGCTCCCAAATGCGGCCTAATGTGCCTCATAGGCACGGTTGATGAGGGTTTGCCCCCATCAACCTCATATATTGGGGCCATTGGATCCCAACTCAACATGCCCGAAGGGTTATACATTTTTGGGGTTTTCCAAATATTGGTCATTCTCGTGCACTTGGCGACCAAGTACATGCAGAAATACGTTGAGTCCGTATGATCTCCCTCTTTGCACGCCTTAACACCCGGGTCATATCACTTGACTTCCCCGGAGCGTGCATATATGTACATTGCAACCCAGTTGGCCACATTTTGTGCTTGCATGCCAAAAATCGGCTTTCCGAAATGAAGACGATTTGCAACCCAAGCACTTGCATGTGTGTTCAACGACCAAGGTTACAGGAGATTATAGGCATCCTTTGGTGCTAGGCCACTAGGTTGGGTATGTAAAGCTTGGGTAGGGTTGTTGGTCAAATATGGGTCATTTCGTGTGCCCATTTGGCGGGTGTACCAGTCCAAGACGAACCCGCCAACAGACCCCATATTAAGCTGACCCCTTCTTTCTGACCAAAATCAACACTCGAAAGTCCAACCTTCACCCAAGGGCCAGTTGTGGTTTGCGACTTGGGAAGTCTCTTGTCCTCTTGTTTCTCTTGTTTCTCGAAAATCCGGAATCCCAAATCGACAAACCTCTGCGCAGGACCTTTAGACGGAGCACCAATACATAGACACTTCACAAATTTGAAGATAAACACCCTGTCCAGAGATATCGAAGTATCATACAGCACTTCGTTCACGCAACTGGCATTTCGATGCTTCATATGTATTCACAGGCTGCAGTGCGATTGCGACTGTGATTGCGACTCGCGCGCTCGCTGCGCTGCTGCTGTTCGGAGCCATAACACCACCCCCCCCTGAGACCTCGAAGAGGTCTCATTCCTCTGGGTGGGCGTCACACTGTCGAACTTGAAGGGTGGGCCCAGAAAAAAAATTTTTGGACCTCGACATGTGCTGGCTACTGAAGCATAATAGTGGTCGAAACCCACACACTGAGGTACAGTATATGGTATACCTGTCGTCAGCGCCTCATTCGTACGCCGTGTTGGACTCTGCCAAGGCTGTGTCCTGGCAGAAGCTGCATAAGACAACTTCGCCAAGCACACTGCACGGGCGCTACCCACAGCAAAGCTGTGGGCCCGTCAAAAAACCATAGCATTGGGTACAGCCCTCGAAGCTGAGTGCCCAGCAGACAAACAACCAAAAGGCCTATACATCTGTCAAATCGACAGGGCATATTAAGGCAGTCGACACCATTAATGGCGTTCCGACTATCGAATCAGCCATTACTTGGCATCCAGACTGTCGAATTAGCCATTAATTAGCATCCAGACTGTCGAATCAGCCATTACTTGGCATCCAGACTGTTGAATCAGCCATTACCTGGCATTTCGACTGTCGCTTCAGCAGTCTGTGCCCCACTCGAATGTGGACGAGCGACCACCTGGACTCGACATACTTCCTGCACTTCCTTCAGCGTCTCGACGCCAGGCATGAACTTGAAGGTGTCATGACCCGTGTAGTGTCGAAGAATGTCGCTTTCGAGGGCACGCTTCTGAATCAGGATACCAGATCGATGGTTGAGCAATCGAAGGTTGGGATCACCGGGCCGGCCGTCGATTGGGGACTTGTACTGGAATACGAAGACATGTTCACGGGCAAGTGCTGGGAATTGTCCCGGTCCCAATGTTTGTGCCTTGGTCGCATAAAAATCCCAAAGGTTCGACGGTCTCCAAACAACCTCGTTCCACAAATCCATCCGATTGGTGACCCTGAAGGAGAACGCGTCATGTCGACCGGTGAACCATCGATAGGTTTGCTTCGAACCAGTACCAGCGGCCATGCTGTGATAGAACTGACCAGTTCGCGTATTGACTCGCCACCACGGTGTGTCAGCAATCAAAACTCCGGTCCGGTCGATTCTCCTAGTCGATAGTACTCCTGGAGTTGGACTATAAGGTCCGATGTTCGATGTGGAGCGCACCCATATCGTTTGTACCCAAGTCGAGTGGTACCTTGTAGGCCTCGCAATTGGTGTCGTCGAAGAAGCAAGTCGACCTTGTATGCGAGAAAGGGGGTTCGGTCTTCGAACAGCCAGCTGTTCGTCTGGCAAACCTTCTGGAGGTCTCGAACGAGCCCAAGGATCGTAAACGGCAACGGGTGCTGCTTGACGCATCTTGTCCGCTGTCCAGAGACGTCGGTACCTGAAGATTACCTCGATTCCATCGGCAACGTGCATCAGGTCATGGATTCCTGAGATCTCTCGATGCATGCGGTTCAGGCGCATAATTTGATTGGGCAGGTCGTGCTTGGAGAGATTGTTCCTGAATCCCCAGTCGAGCTCTTCGTTGCATTGCCGCCAGTCGACGAGGGTCTTTCGAAAGTTCTGACAAGCCACTTCGATCTTTGTGTACCACTGGTAGCTCGGCGTGCCACCAGCATTCCCATGTTCATCGAAGGATGTGTCAGGCGCGCTTCGCATCGTCTCGTAGGGGACCGGCGCTGTTCGACCCCAGCTGTCAATGTCGATGATTTTGCGCAATTCGTTGATAGCAGCGTTCGTACTCGTCACAACTGCTGCATGGCATTCGCTCAGGAATACGTGACCTCTTCGTTGACCAGCCATGGCACTCGACGCGATGGTGAGCACCTGCGGGTCGAGCTTGATGTACTCTGTCGCAAGTGCATCGTATTCGTGCGTCCCAAATCTGTAGGGTGGCTTCATTCGGGACGTGCCCAGGTGCCGGAGTTCTTCGATGGTCTGGACTTCAAGGTTGTATTGTTGCAGATTATATGGCTGCCACAGCGATTCTGGTTTCAGAACAGTATCGTAACAGGGCACTGGCGTCGACCAACTCTGTGTGGCATACGTATAATCCTCATCGTCGGCCCAGGGATCGGGTAGATCTCCATAGTCTTCATCGTCGTCGTCTTGTTCAGAGTAGGAATTTAACTGGTTCGTTTGAGTGGTAGCTTGCGTTCTCGGGGCGTTCGACAGCCATGATTGGTCGACCCATGACTCGTCGTTGGGGGCAGTGTCCTCGTTGTTGTTGTTGGAGGTGTTCGGCTCTCTTCCCCACGACGGTTCGTTCCTGGATGTGTTGGGCCTCGATGTCCAGGTGTTCGGCCTCGATGTCCAAGAACTGTCGAGCCATCCGGACGCTCCCTTGCCTCCTTTCAAGGAGGGGCCTCCTTTTCCTTTCGAGCTTCCAGCGTATGCCGATTGACTGTAGTTCGGCGCCGAGAACGGATCCAGCGCTCGACTCGGTCGAGTTGGCGCTGACGCTACTGATCCACGGAAATTCTAGATCGAGGTAGGGTCTCTTCCGTTGCGCACAATAACTACACTGAGCTCGAAAAGCTTTTGTTCAAGCACAAGCGTTTCTACCTAAAGCCGTATGAGTTGGACTATTCCCAAGCCGAAGCCAAGGAGTCTCCACCCACCGCCACCCCGTGGGCTAAACAATTAAGAACCGTGCTAGATAAAGCCAAAGAAGAGAACAAAGACCTCAAAGGATGGTTCGTTATTCCGGCGTGGGACGCTCAAGTGGTTGCCGCCACCTTTCGCATGCTAGGCTCAACTTCCGCCCTTTTTCCTCTTCTTCCGTACATTTCTAGCGTGATATGTATGCACGGGGCGCAACTCCGGGACGCCTACAAGGTCAAAAGGGACGGCAAAGACTCCTACGAGTTCCGCACGAGCGGCCATCAAACGATGCCGTATGTTGCCTTGCTCCTAAACACCTCTTCCTTTGACGGGTGCCGATATGAAGACATCAATTTTAAGTTTGAACCTTTCCGCTTCGCCGCCAAGCACGCCCATCCAACGGTGCGAGACCTCCGGTTGCACAAAACACTACGTTTTGAGGTGAGCATAGAATTCCTTGATCACATTGAGCCTTCGCCGCCGGAAGAGAGAGATAAAACTAAACCAAGGCAACGCAAAATTGGAGACGCCCGTGCTTTCATGAAGTTAATGAACGAAATGTTTGTCCCCGCGCTAGCAAACGTATCGGTGAACACCAAAAATGCCTACTACCCGTTTGGCCACATAGTCCCTTCCGAGAGCCCGCATTGGGCCTACTACCGGTTTGATTGGGAACTCCCATCTCGCTTTGCCGACGAGCTCATGTTTAAGGTCCGAGAGTGCGCCCAATTCCTCACCGGAGAACTCCTTGCAATGGACATGCACGCTTTGCCGACTACCGAAGTGTATCGAGCCGTGATCGCTAGGGACCGAAAGGAAAGAAACAAAGACCTACAAGCTCCGGAAATGCTCACCATGATGATCGCCAACCTGCCCGGTGGACGGGGCGCCTCACCGCCCCTAGGAGCGATGTTCCGGTCTAAAGATTCCTTGGTCGTGGCGATTGACACCACTCACGCGCCGTGCGACGTCATGAAGACCGGTGTCCAAACGTTAGCTATCCGCTTCTTCCACTCATGCGGCATTGTCCTCTTTCATGGCATAGATGGGCAATTAGTGCGGTTCTCGTCACGATCCGACGGCAACGCGAGGTCCGCGCCTTCGGGCGCCCCCGAGCGAGCCCACGCGACGCCGGCCCCGCCCTCATACGACTCATCTAAGGCCCCGAAGACCGCCGTGCTCCTAGTGGCCCCAAGATCGGCGCACGCTCTCGACTTGCGCGTCCAAGCGGGGTTTCTTGGCCCGTACGTGTCGTTCGAGCCCACGCGGCCTCCCTACGAACACCAACAAGCCTACCTCGTGGTCTACGAAAAGGGGGAATCCGCGCTGCTAGCGCATGATTTCAAATATGGAGACGCTGCCTTTGCCCCACTACACCGCAACCTCATCGCCCTCGAGAAGATCCTCCCCGCTCAAGACCCGGATGTGGCCGAGCACGAGCAACCCATAGTGCAGCGCCTCCAAGCGGGGGCCGCCTTGGGGTCCACGGCCTTCGTGTCCCAACTTGTCACCGCCCTTCGTGAAAGGCCCGCTACGGGGCTGACTGAGCGCATCAGCGAGTGGAACGCGGCACCGGAGGACGCCGGCGCCGCTACGCCAACGCCGGGACCAAGCCGCATCGAAGAGATGTCCGAGACCAGCGTCCCGCTGCTTGCTCCACTAGGAGGCGAGGCGACCACCCTCCTACCCCCCGACCACGGTGCCCCCACCCCCGCCTCGGATATTCAAATCGACCCCCGCCTCCCCGCTGGTTTTTATTACGTCCGCGACGTATTCTCCGAAAGCCAAGAGGAAACGGTAAAAAAGATTCTCCACGACAACACGTGGGAGAAGTACCACGGGCGCTCAGTCCAACACTTCGGCCACGCATACCTCGGCCCGAGCAAAGTCGCCGCCACGTCCCTCATCCCGGAAGAGTTTTCCTCCATCCTCCAAACCTACAATGCCGCGCTGGAGCGGCTAGGCCTCTCACACCCTCCTCCCAACCAAATCACGGGCACAATGTATCTCCCGGGAGAGGGCATCGGCTACCACGGGGACGACCCCTTGCTAGGCGACCCAGTGTCCATTTTTGGTTCCCAATCGGACACCACAATGTTCTTTAAGAACCCCTCCAACGGGGACTCCTTTCGCATCCGCCTGTTTGCCCGCTCTCTCCTGGTCCTCACGGGGGCCGCACGCCATGAGTGGCACCACGGTATACCTCGACGGAGAGAAGACGAAGTGTTTGGGCTAACCGTCCCTCGTACCGTCCCTCGCCTCGCTCTAATCCTCCGACACATACCACAGGCAAGCTAACCCACGAAAGCCAGAGGGCCGGGTACCCGCCTCCTGCACTGTCCAGCCCCCTCTACCTGAACACAAAGGGGCCAAGATTCAGTGAACCACCGGCCCAGTCACGGCTTCCACCATCACAGGCAAGGGGCTAGACGACGAGCTCACCTCGGCCGGGATACCGGCCGACCAAATTCAGCACTTTCTTTGCCTTAGCCAGCCCAGCCAGCCCGGCTCCCCAGTGCCCCCCCAGCCCCCCCCTATCCCGCCCCCCCCGAGATCCAAAACGCGCCTACGGAAGGGTTACCAACGGCCTCACCGCCCCCCCATACCCCTCCCTTCAGAACTGCGTTTTCTATCCCACAACTTGCAGAAGAAACCCATAGTGAGCAGCCAAATTCTCCGACACCTCAAAAACGACTTCGACATCCTCTTCCTCCAAGAAATCAATCACGCCCCCATCCTCCCCCACGTATACGCCTACGGTTCGGGCACTAAAGCCACCATCGTTTCGAATATCAGCCAAGACAAACACTCCAGAGGCGAGCATGGTTCCGTCTTGGTCTGTTCCCCCCGGCTCTCCCGCTTCGTTACCCCCCTTCCCCGACTAGATACAGAAGGGATGCTGGCGGCAGCCGTTCTCACTCTCCCGGGGGCCCCGCCCACCTTGCTGGTCTCGGTATACGCCCCAAGCACGGACGTCCACCGCTCAAAAATTGAAAACATCCTACGGCCACTCATGCATCAGTATCCTAACCACGTCCTCGGTGGGGACACCAATTGCATAATGTGCCCTGAACTAGACGGATCGAACCTCCAAACGGACAACGAATGGCCGTGGCTTCGCAGACAGATCACGAGCGACCCGCCGCGCCTCATCGATACCTTTCGGCACTTTCACCCGACCGAGCGGTCCTTCTCCCGATACCCCACCCCGTACAGGGCAAGCAGTAGCCGCCTTGACCATATTTTGCTCTCCCCGGCGGCCTCGGAATTTTTTGCCCCCACCTCTGCAACCATCCAAACCGACGACAAAACGTCAGACCACCACCCAGTCACGTACACCTCTCAAGTCCCCCCTCACCCTTTTACCGAAGCTCCCACAACTAAGAGGAAAGTTTTCCGAAAACTGACGGAGCGGGAACGCTCCAAGCACCACGACTCCCTTGCCCCCCTGGCGCGATGGTGCGAGTCTACCCTCCCCCGCTTTGAGTCCTTGTCCTCGGCGGACATCGAGCTTTTCACAGACGTCGTGCTGGAGGAAGTGGCGACCAGCTACCACAGTATCACCACGCCGTCACGCCCTACCTCCTCGGCTCTGGTAAAGAAAATCAAAGAGTCCCTGCAAACCCTGCCCCCCCCCAGCCATCCCAACTACCCCGCTTCCATGGACACGCTCAACAAACTCGTCAAGGAGTGGGAAACCAAAGTGAACAAGGCCGCAACCACCAAAATCCATCGGTGCCTAGTGAGGAAAACTAGGATCAAACGCACCATCAACGAGGCGCTCAACCCCGTGGAACGAGGTGAAATAACGCTGAAGCGCCCGGGCACCACACAGCTCGTCTCCACCCCCAAAGAAGTGGGCTCTATTTTCTCTTCTACACTCCTCACCCTGGGGGGCAGCCTCGAATACGCACCGCCGAACACTCTAGTGGATCGCCTACTCGCACACTCCCCCGCCTGCCCCGAACCCACAAAACACGGCCTCCTCCCTGACATTACCTGGGAATCGTTACGCAACACGCTTAAGAGGTCCAAGCCCAACAAGGCGGGGGGGCGGGACTTCACAAACAACTACACTTTGCACGTCTCCCCCCCCCCTATCCAACAATTCATTTGGAAGGTATGCAACTACTACCTCCACCGGCCGTTTCCCGAGAAATGGCTCGAAGCCAACATTATCTTGCTTTTTAAGAAAGGGGACGTGATGAACCCGGTAAATTACAGGCCTATAGCCTTGCTGAACAGCGTTTACAAAATAATTGCAACACACGCCAACCGAGAGCTACTGGCAGCGGCCGTTGAACATTCCATCATACACCCCACCCAGTTCGGCGGGCTTCCGAACCGCAGATGCCAGGACCACATTTTCAACCTCTTATCCACGTTTCGGGAATCGGTCGGTAGCTACAGCCTCTACATTGATTTCAATAAGGCTTTTAACTCCGTCCCCCACACCACCCTCTTCACAGTTCTATCCCGCCTGAACTTTCCTACGCCCCTTGTAAACCTCATTCAATCCTTGTACCGTGCCCCTCGCGACTTCCCAGTGGTGTCAGGTCAAACCCACTCCTCACACCTGCAAACCAGAGGCGTTCGGCAAGGATGCCCCATGTCACCAATCCTTTTCTGCCTCTACCTGAATGTACTCCTCTTCGCCTTGCCGTCCCACGTCACTGCACCCCCCTCCCCACACGAATCGGGCCACGCCTTTGTTGACGACCTCCTCTATCGATCAGAGAATGGGGACCGCATACAGCAAGTTTTAAACTTCTTCGACACGGTCGCCAGGGAGTGGGGTCTAGACCTTAACCTCAGCAAAACCGAGATCCACGCTATGGGAACAGCTCCCCCCAGAACCTTCACCTCCCCCTCGGGCACCCCCCTGTCGACAACAAACCAAAAGACGGGGCAACCACACAATTTCTACAAATACCTAGGGGTATACATCTTCACCGCCAACCATGAGGCACAAACACTGGCATTGGCCAAGTCGGAAATACGCTCATTTTTCACAACCCTCCAACCCCTCCAGCTCACCCTTTCGGAATACATTCTCTTAGTGAACGTCCAACTCATCCCTATTCTTTCCTACCGCCTCATGGCACACCCCCTGGCCCTGAACGAGTTGGGGGCCCTTCAGGCCATGATCTGGCAAAATGTTGCGCATGACCCCTCCCCGGACAGAGCCCACAGGATCTCCCGCCTCGTCTCCCCTAAGGCCCGCTACACCCCTCGCCACCAGGGAGGCTTAGGACTCCGCCACTTCACTTTTTCAATTTGCATGGCCCTGGTAAACACCGCAATAAGGTACCTCAACGGAGACGGCCCGGCCTCGACAAACGAATCTTTTTCCGAAGCAATGCTCTCCACCACACGCAACCCAATCCAAGACACCATCATGGACGCATGCCACGCCATAGGCTTCCGATACCACAGCACCGGCCTCTGGGCCTCCTGCCCCCCCTCCCTTTTCCTCTCAAAAGAAAAAGTCCAGATCCGGTTCCTACCCACCAAGCCGGCACCACAATACAGCAAGTTCGGCAACAGATTAAAACGGACGCCCCAGGACCTGGGGTTCCACCTAGGTACAGTCACGGAAGTGCACTCAGAATCGGCCACACTCCAGTTTTCGGACGGCACCACCCACACCATCAAAAACCCCGGTCTCCGCCGCAACGAGAAAGAATACACCTTTCAAAACCCAGCCATTTCTGTCCTCCCTCAACTGGCGGGGCGCCACGAACTGCTCACCCCCCCCCTTCTTCACCCTCAAGAATACATCCTCAACCCCCCCCCCGGGCCATACGGCGGGGTCCTACTCGACTCGTCACTGCATGGCGAGCTGTACCGGCTCCCAGATGAACCTCACTCCCTTGACCCCGACGACCTCGAAGAATGGGGTTGTGAAGCAGCCCTTGCCCTCCTCCTCGCATCGTCCCCCGGCACGACATGGGTGTACTTGGATGGCTCAGCGGGCGCCTTGGGCTACGGATCGGCGGCCACCCTGTTTTTTCCAAATGGCTCCAGATGGGTACTGTGCCAAACGTCCGCGTACCAGTCATCAGAGGGATCGGAGTTCTGGGCCGCTATTATGTTCCTACGGTGGGCCCTTGCATCTCACCCGCACCTCACCTTCGCCGTGCTAGGGGACAACCTCCACGTTATCACCGTTCTCTCTCCGAACACCCCCCCAGGCCTCCCATCACGCTCGCCAGCCGGCACGTGGGAATCCTCTCTCCAGTCCATTCAGGGTTCCCTACGCCCAGGGATGATCCAGGGTTGGGGGTGGATCAAGGGGCACGCCGGGTTCGTGGGGAATGAAATCTCAGATGCTTACTCAAAGTGGGCCGCCCACGTGATGGTCTGGGACCCCTCCCTCCTTCCCCCCCCCCCGATAGGGTGCATATCCAGGGGCCCCCTCCCAGTCATACACAAATTGACTACAACCTCAATCAAGCATCTCCTCCCTCGCCACAAACACGAAAACATCCACGCACCGTCCGGCTTCCATTTTTACAATCACACTTCGTGGTTCAAAGGCCTCCCTTTCAAATGGTCCTCCGGAAATTTCAACATGGCGCCATTTGCTTTCCACGACGACTTGCGCCCTCGCCATTGCCACGCTTGCCCCGACCCGCACCCGATGGATGTTATCTCTTTCGTCTCACACTGCCCAACGTGCGAACACCTGGTCCAATCCTACATTCAATGCTGGCGCCCCCCCTTCACCACGGTGGTGTCCCAATGGTGGTCCGCGACCACACACGTGGGGGAGAGACGCAATTTCGTCCGGGGGCTTGTTCCCATGACGCTGTACACCAAACTCACAACCCCTCCCTCCGGCCGAAGAAAACCAGCACACTGTCACGACTTAAAACTCGCCCTGGGGGATCGTGTTCCCCTGCTCCTCAGCGCCCTATACCGCACGCTGGAATGGCTAAAAGACCACCCCCCCCCAGCCCCGCTCACCCCCCCTACGGGCCCCAACTCATGGGGACGCCCCTGGTCGCCCTACAGCACGTCGCACACCGCCCAACAACGCCCCCCCCCCGCCTACCACCCTCCCCCCCCCCTCCCGGACAAAGTTGCACACAAGCCCCCAAAACGCCCCCGCCCCCCATCTCCTGCGGCACACACCAAAACTCGAAAACACGGCCGCCAGCCCCCAAGGCCCGTCCGGCCTCTATCACTGAAACGCGGTACCGCAAGTCAACCCCAGCCAGAGCCTCCGCCCCCCAAACGGCCGCTCACAATCAGGGACATGTTCAACCTCCCTCCCCCCCCTAGACCAGCACCCCCCCTCGCCGCCTCCGCCCCCATTTCCGCCCCTTCTCCTCGCATAACAAGGTACTTCGCACCAGCCCCCCCCTCCCCCGCGAGTACAAACTCACAATCGTCCTCACACTCGTCCAACGTGTCATCTCTTTGAAAAAGCCACACTTACACATTTTCTCACGCCGACCCTCGACAGCCCTAGCGGCGCGATCAATCAGTACTACCACACTGGCACTCACCAGTCACTTCTGCAAATGAATCCCTCCCCCAAGCCACCCCCCGTGCTCAAGCCGTCATGCTCTAACCCCCAATCCGCAACCACACCGCCTTCGGGTATCAAGCGGCGACCCCGGCCTGCGGTTGTCTATAACGGGGCTGCCAAGTCTCTTTGAGATGAAGCAGACGAGGACAGCAACGTGCAGCGGTACTCAGCCCGCGATTGAACTTGATTTCGGGCTCCCGCCCCTCCCCAAAAAAGCTTGGCGCGCAAGAGCCTTTCTCCCCGGCCTGGCCAGCCACAAAAGGCGCCGTTCAGTGCAAAAAAAGCCATGGCACTCGACGCGATGGTGAGCACCTGCGGGTCGAGCTTGATGTACTCTGTCGCAAGTGCATCGTATTCGTGCGTCCCAAATCTGTAGGGTGGCTTCATTCGGGACGTGCCCAGGTGCCGGAGTTCTTCGATGGTCTGGACTTCAAGGTTGTATTGTTGCAGATTATATGGCTGCCACAGCGATTCTGGTTTCAGAACAGTATCGTAACAGGGCACTGGCGTCGACCAACTCTGTGTGGCATACGTATAATCCTCATCGTCGGCCCAGGGATCGGGTAGATCTCCATAGTCTTCATCGTCGTCGTCTTGTTCAGAGTAGGAATTTAACTGGTTCGTTTGAGTGGTAGCTTGCGTTCTCGGGGCGTTCGACAGCCATGATTGGTCGACCCATGACTCGTCGTTGGGGGCAGTGTCCTCGTTGTTGTTGTTGGAGGTGTTCGGCTCTCTTCCCCACGACGGTTCGTTCCTGGATGTGTTGGGCCTCGATGTCCAGGTGTTCGGCCTCGATGTCCAAGAACTGTCGAGCCATCCGGACGCTCCCTTGCCTCCTTTCAAGGAGGGGCCTCCTTTTCCTTTCGAGCTTCCAGCGTATGCCGATTGACTGTAGTTCGGCGCCGAGAACGGATCCAGCGCTCGACTCGGTCGAGTTGGCGCTGACGCTACTGATCGACAGCGGCAAGCTGAGGTCGATGTTGCTGGGGCTTCGGCACCATTACCATTTCCGCCGGCAGTGTCGTTGATCTCGTCAACAACGATGACATTCAATGGTGATGCTCAAGAGGGCGGAGGTCGAGAGGAAGTTAGGGATGTCCGGGGAGTAGTACCGTAGGCGGAGGCTCCAGTGGTCGACCTGGAACCCCGTATGAGTTTTTCGAAAAACCACGCTGCAGAGAAGTGAGGTTACTCAGGATGGAGTCCAAGAAGCTCAAGGTACACGGGATCCTCCTCTAGAGCTTTACTCCACTCCCAGGACCATGTGTGGTCATCCCATTCACAGCGGTACAGGAACGTGCGGCGCTTTTTAGATCCCACTTGACGTCTAGCCAGAATCTTGACAAGTCGAGGGGAGTCCCCGGTTTTGACAGGTGGCATCGGGAATTCCCACACTGGCTGTCCTCCCACACTCGCTGTCCCTCTCGATGGATGTAGGGCTTTATGCTGTCTCGATTAAAAACTCGCAACCCATCGAAGGGGCAGGGATGTCCAGTTTAACGTTCTCGCCCTTTTTCAGTACCTCCAGAACTTTGTAAGGGTCGCACCAAACAACATCGAGTTTCCCTTTATGTCGATATTCCGGCACCAACACCCACCATCGTTCCCCCACTTCAGGCACTCGAACGTGTCGGTCCATTTACAGGACCACATGCATTTGGCGTCGACGTTCCTCGGCAAGCATTGCACGCACAGAATCGAAGGTACGCTCAGCTCGTTGCATGTAGACATTCGCGGTTGAAGGCTCATGTGCATGAGAAGTCATTCGGGGAAAGTCCAAGGGAAAATGGCGTGTACGTCCCTCATCAATCTGGAAAAGGGATAGCCGAAGGCTATTGTACGTCAGGTTGTTAAACTGAATCTCGGCGAACAGAAGGTCGACATCCCACTTGTTGTTACCAGAAATGCCGTGTGTACGCAGGCGCTGGAGGATCGACTGGTTGCTGCGCTCCGCTAGGCGGTTGCCTCGAGGACCGTTGGCTACTGTTTGGTGCATCTCGATCTTGAAACGCTGAGCCAACTCTTTCCACGCTTGGGACTCGAACAGCTTGTCTGGAGCAGAAACAATTTGTCGAGGACATCCTTTGAGTCGAATTACTTCACGCAGGAACAGATAGACAAGGTCGTCGGCCGTCATATCTTTGTGGCAGGGGATGAACATTCCACGCTTGGAGAACCGGTCGACCACAGTCATGATGGCGTCATGGCCCCTAGTGGTCAGCGGCAATCCTGAAACCCAATCGATGGACCCACTATGCCATTTAGTGTCGGGCACCGGCAAGGGTCTGGGTAGCCTGGCGGTGCCGACACGCCGTGACTTAGCCGCTTGACACACATCGCAGCTTAAGATGTACCGCTCGACGTAATGTTGGAGATGTGAACAAACGTAGTCGCGCTTGATCAGTGCCATGGTTCGAAGTACTCCCGAATGACCATAGAACTCCGACTCGTGATACATAGCCACGATCGAGGTCACGAGCGTTCGAGGGACAAGCACACGCTTGCCCATTGTCGACAAATAGAAGAATGTACCATCATCGAAGGATAACTTGGCATCACGGAGTTGGTGTTGTGCCGCAGGGCTTCGAACCGCGACTTCGTAGATGTGTCTCGTACGTGGGTCTTCTCGATAGGCTGCTGCCCACACAGCTGTGGAAGTCAAATCCTTGCACTGATAGTGTCGGTGTACTCGACGGTGTGTACCTTTAAGACGCGACGGGTACGGTGTGTTCGGCCCAACCTTAGGCAAGGGAACTGATTGTAGTGTGCGGTCTCGGTGGCGTCGACAGCGAATCAGTTCCGCCAGGGTCGGAGCATATCGAAGTTCTTTGCCAAAAGTGACGCGAAGAGGACAGTCCATGTCTATGTAGGGAAGGTCGTCGCTGTCGGTAGGCATGTCTGGCTGGTTGCCAGCATCATCGAGATGTACCTCTGGTTTCTGTGAATCTTCAGCCAGAATCTCGTTTGATGGCAGTGGCTACTGGTCCTCCGGCTCGACGGCTGTCTTGTCTGACGGTAGTGGCTCCAGGTCCTCCGGCCCGACGGCTGGTTCGGTGTCAAATTGGAGGGCTGGTTCCGCATCTTCGTCAACATCAGGTTCCTTCCCCACGGAGCGTCCGCTTCGAAGTGAAACGTACAGGTGGTCGTATGGCTGGGGCCACACTTCATCGTGTGAGAACGAGTCCTCGAACACATGCAGGAACTCATCGACGGGTTCTCCTTCCGGTGAATACCAGTTCTCGACCAAGGGTATTACAAAGGCCCGTGTACGTGTGGCATTCTCGATGTCCATCAACTGTCGCGAAGTCAGCCGGGAACAGGCGTCCGCTGCTGGATTCTCGAGGCCTGGTACATACCACAACGTGAGGTTGTATTCCTCGAGGAACTGGGACCAACGTGCTTGTCGTCGTGTCAGCCGTCGAGGCCATGTCTTAAGATAACGAAGGCTTTTGTGGTCATTCTGCACATGCACCTGCTGTGGTCCTCGAAGTAGATGAAACCACTGCTTCAAGGCTAACACGATGGCCAACAGCTCATGTTCTCGAATCAAGTATGGAGTCTCGGAAGATTGCATTTTCCGCCACATGAAGGCAATAGGTCGAAGATGTCCCTTGTACTTTCCATGCGCGCATCGCTGCGCTAGCGTGGCACGCACGCGATCTTTCGAAGCATCCGTGTACAAGTGATACGGCTGTCGGGGGTCGATGGCACTGAGATGTGTCGTATTGATCATTGCTTGCTTCAGCTTGTCCAAGGAAGCTTGATGCACAGCTGTGCAGTCCCACTCGAGATCTGCCTTAAACATTGCGGTCAGAGGGGCTGCGACAGCTTGGACCCCTTCGACAAACTGCTGGTAAAATCCACACAACCCGATGAATTGTCGAATTTCATGGACCGTAGTCGGGGGAGGCCAACCTCGAATGCCCTTGATCTTTTCGGGTCCATGTGTACTCCATCTCTGTCGATGATGTATCGGCAGAAGGGTAGTCGACTCTGGAAGAACGTGGATTTATCGATGCAGGAAAATAGCTGGTGTCGACGGAGTAGTTCATGTACCAAATCGAGATGTCATTGGTGTTCATCAGCATGCTTCGAGAAGAGGAGAATGTTGTCGATGTACACCCATACGAAGATCCCCAAGTCGTCTCAAAGGACATCATTCACGACGCGTTGAAACGTCGATGGCGCGTTACAGAGGTCAAAGGGCATGACAACCCATTCGAAGGCGCCAAATTGTGTGTTGAAGGCGGTTTTTCTCGACATCTTCGTCGTGGATTCGGTTCTGGTGAAACCCACTAACAAGGTCTGTCTTCGAAAATACGGTGGAACCCCCCAGTGTACTCAAGAGGGATTGGATCGAAGGAAAAGGATATCGATCTCGAACAGTTCGTGTATTCAACGCTCGGTAGTCGACGCACATACGCCATTTACCATTCACTTTCTTCACCATCAGGCAACCCGCTCGGTATGGACTCGAGGATTGTATGATCCGACCAGATCGATGTAACTTGCCTAGCTGTCATCGAAGTTCATGTAATTGACTCGGGTCCATTTTGTAAGGGTGCACCCACGGTGGATTGTCTTCCGAATCGAGGCGTATTCGATGATTTTTACCAGGTCCATGCAGAGGTAGGTCTCCATACTCCGCCTTCTCCCGGTCGTAGAGGTCCGCCCATTTGTGTATTCGAATAGGCAATTTGCGTCTAACGGGGTCAAGCCCGTCATCGTCACTGCTTGCTTGCATCTTATGCATTTGATCCACCGGCACTGCAGGTCGAGGCATGCAGCACAGAAACACTTGATCTCCCGTGAGATCAGCTCGACGGTCCTCCTTTTTGAGATTCGGCAACGAGATGTACTCGATCTCCATATCGCTGCACTCTCCATCGGTGATACCATCTTCCGTTTCGGACTCATCGTACATGTCAGCATCATTCCGGACGTGTGTCGACGAGTGTAGGTCAGGGCGTTCCTTGGCATGCGGGGTAGGATTTCCAACCGGACTCGCTTTCGAGGCACTGGATAAAAGTATTGAAAGAAGGTCCAACTTCGAAGCGGCTTGGAACTGCAGCTGGGTGGAATGTCTCTACTCGTCAAAAGACAACCGGTATGAACTCGAGCCATGTTGGAAGTCCGCATACCGTTCCTTTCAGTTGACAGTTGGATTATAGCTTTGAAGCCATGGTAGTCCAAGTACCACATCCGGCAGAATCTCCAAGACCTTGAAGTGATGTCGAAATACGAGTTCTGCAACTCGAACATAGGCTCTCGTGTAGTATCGCACTTCGACTTGGACACCTCCGGCTGTTAAGATGTGTCCAGGGTTTGTCAGTTTGTAGAGGGGAAGTCGCGCCCTCTTTGCAGTCTGCATTGACATGAAGTCACTGGTTGCTCCACAGTTGACTAACAATTCGACGCTGGAGTCAAAGGAGTCATCACGACGTGCACAAATGCGCCCTCAAACCGTGAACAGAGACACATGCTCAGGTTCGGTTCCTTTGACGTTGACACACCCAAGTGTCGAATTCTTTTCGGGTTTACTGGTACTGATGGTGGTGTTCAACTCTTCTCGAGGACATCCACCACCAGGTCTTCGAAGATGATTCCTAGGCCATCGTGGGCCGTTCTTTGCTCTTGGAGCGGGATCAAAACCGTCCCTTACTGTCTCGACTCAGATCTCTTCGTGGCGTGCCTGATCTTGATTCTCAACATTCTCGTCCTCGGGATGGCGGTCGATGCTTTGGACAGTCGCGGGCCAAGTGGCCTTGTTCGCCACAATTGTAGCAGCGCCTACTTTCTCGACCATCTTGACGTCCCAACCGTTCATTTCGACGTTCACCAATGTATGCATGTAGTTCTTCTCGGAGCTTGGCAATTATATCGAGGTTCATTGGCTCTGGTACAGTCGAAGCCATGGGGGCCGCGGCTGGAGTTGGCATGGGGTTGACGTGCGGTGTTGGCATAGGATTGGAAGGAAATGTTGTAGAGGTCGGGGTTGGCGAGACCGTCATAGGCAGGGGTCTCGAGACCACAGGACCGATGGTATCAGGTGCCGTTCTCGATGCGTTCTGTACCTCCTCGAGCTGGTAACTGGCCGTCATGTAGGCTTCTGCAATGGTCTCCACCAAAGTATCGAAGCCAAATGGTCTCCCAGAACGCCATTTCGAACGGACCTCAACGATATACTGCCGACGAACAGCGTCATTCGACAAACCTTCAACAAATCGAGAGTTGACGAGGTAACCCATCTGGAGGTCACTGGTGTTAACCTTCGACTTGATGGCGCAATTTCGGAATTCCTTGACGTAGTCCGCATGTGGAGGGAACTCACTTTCTTTCAAGGTCAACACTCTCGACAGGTAGACTGGCTCGTGGGATATGCAATCGAAACGTTGACCCAACACGCGCATGAGCTCGAACGAGTCATCCTGTACAACTTTCGTCAAACTGTGATAATACTCAACAGCATCACCTTCAAGGAGAAACGGTATGGTGGTCACCTGATCGACGGTTGATGTGATATCGGACAAAGCGAAGGCTCTCATAAGGTCCTCTTCCCATGTGCAAAATTCTCCAGATCCCGGTCACCCAGAGAATCTTCGAATCAGCTTATTGAAGCGTTCAACACGACGTCCCAGAATCTCGAGTGTTGGAGCAGTTGGAATTGCGACATTCACTGGATTGACTTGGTGCATTGAGTTCGCTGTATTCATCGACGGGTCGAGGACAGGTGGCTGTGGAGGTGATTGTTGCGGTGGATAAGGTGAACTGTTCGGCGGTGAATACGGCGGATAGCTCGAAGGAGATGGCTGTGGTTGTGGTTGTGGTTGTTACTGTGGAAACTGGAAGTGATTCGAAGGTTGTTGACTCGAAACTTGTGTAAGCTCGTCGAGAAGGACATAACATTGCGAAAGTTCATGTTCCAGACGTCGAAGTTCGCTTACAGCAGCTTGTGTTGCATTCTCCATCGAGGACTGCAAAGTGTCTACTCGGTGATCAGTTGCCGCAGTAGCATTTGCTGCTGTTGTCTGCAACGCATCAATGCGTTGTTCCAATTCGATGACCTTGGCTAGAGTATCTGCAAGCTTCTGCGACAAGCTGTGAAGATCACGAGAAATGCATGGAAACCACTCGCTTTCTCGACTTGCGATGCGCCCTGCGATGAACTTTTCTAACAAAATAGAAAACTCGTGATGCAACGGTGAGTCCGTTCGAAACAGACTGTCTCTGATAAAGTGCAGCATAGCTGCGTCGTCGAAAGGTCGCTCCATTGCAAATTGAAATCCAAATCAAGTTGACGGCGTCGAAGATTGGTCTCAAATATTGATCTCCCCGCCACGTAGCTGGCTGCCTCTTGTTGTGGTTTGCGACTTGGGAACTCTCTTGTCCTTTTGTTTCTCTTGTTTCTCGAAATTCCCAAATCCCAAATCGACAAACCTCTGCGCAGGATCTTTAGACGGAGCACCAATACATAGACACTTCTCAAATTCGAAGATAAAAACCCTGTCCAGAGATATCGAAGTATCATACAGCACTTCGTTCAGGCAACTGGCATTTCGATGCTTCATATGTATTCACAGGCTGCCGTGCGATTGCGACTGCGATTGCACCTGACGCGCTCGCTGCGCTGCTGCTGTTCGGAGCCATAACAGTCCCATGGAGAGCACACCCGAAGCGATGCGGTGCAAGCAAGGTGTGTTATTTGCATTTTTCCACTTTTCCACGTGCCCACTTGGGGAGCAGCGCGAGCAACCTTGCATGGCACCTCAAGTGGAGCCCAAGCGTGGAATCGAAGAACCTTGGTGCCGGGACACAGTGTGTGAAGGTAATTACCGGCTATAATATATTTTGTGGGGCTTTCAAGTCGATTTTTCATGTTTTTCATTAATTTTACCATTTTCCGGCCGTCGTGATGTCAAGTGGCGACCTTGTGTCTCCAGGGTACAAAGAATTGACATCATGACCCAAGTATGTTATGAGAGTACATACTTCCGTGCCCAACATATCTTGGACCCAGCCAGTAACTCCTCTTGAGCTTGGCACACCAAGGCCATCTTGTGGGCAATTTGGGCCCATCCAAAAACATGGCTCACTTGGCGGCCCTGCCATTCCCAAATCCAGGGGGGTTTGGTCAACGCCCAAAGGGTATGTATGACACATAGGACTTGATACCAATTCTAGGGCATGCCCCGGTCTAAGTCGGACATATACCCTATTTGCCCCACCATGAGTGTGCGCATTTTCGGCCATTTTCTGCCATTTTCCATATTTTTGGCCCGACGTGCAGCCCAGGTACAAGGTGTGAGAACTATCATTCATTCATTTTTGGCCCGACGTGCACCATGTTCAGCCTGCCCGTGCACGCCGCAGGCAGGGACCAATGGACCGTGTAGGGTATGTTGCTTATGCATATAGGTCCCCAGAACTCACACACCGCATGCATGGACTGATGCCCACAGTTCCGGGGGGCTATCTTGAGGTGAGTATGGTCAATTTTGCCACTTTGGCACTTCCGGCCCCGATTCAGGCCAACACCATGCTATGGCCAATGGAGATCTCTGAGAACTACGTACGTCTTGGCCCCCATTAGACCCCCATGGGGTCTCACACAGAACGCTGAGTCCCGTCTCCAAGGCACCATGGAGATATACCCTTGGGGATACTTTCATTTTTGGCTCATTTTTGGCTATGCCAAATCACGCTTTTTGGGACCCAATTTCAGCCCCCCGTGTGGTCAATTGGCGGCCCCATATCTTTATGGCCATGACAAGCCCGGGCCTAGTTGCAAGTCTTGCACTTAGATATGAGTCCTATATCTCACTCCCTATCCCATGGGCCATGGGTTCAGCCTTGGTTGTCCGAGCCACCCATGGGAATTACCCCAGTTTTGGCTATTTTTGCCATTTCTGCACCCAGACCTGGGTGTCACCAACCCTTGAAACGGCTTGAGGATCAGAGTGGGAATGGGTACAGGGACTCCAGCAACCTTCCTCCTGCCCGGCATCCCCATCCTGACCTCTTCTGCCATGTGTGCTTGGTGTTCCAGTGTGATTGATTTGTCACATAGGGTCCCCTACCTTTGTTGCTTTTCTCATGTTGATTGCCTTCATCACCATCCCCATCTTTGCCTTGTACATCCGCCACTGAGTACCCCCCACGCTCCCAAGTGCTCCTCATCCACTTGTTGCAGCTTGCTCGGGTGACTGTCGGAGGGTGTGCAGGATTTTCAGGACAGGGTTTTCCCTTTTTTGACGCAGTGAGGAAAACCCAAGGGAACCCCAGCAAAAGGCAACAGCATGCCAAAGTCCGGCCAAGCAACCGGGGATGTGGCCGACCAGAGACCGATCCCGCCAAACCTGCATCATGGTAGCAGAGGAGGCTCTGCAACCACTGGCCTTATCACCGAGGCGCTGAGGCACCACAACGAGCTGGCCTTGTTGCAACAGGAGGTTGCCCCGGTGGACCTGGCCAACATTGCGCCACCTACGCTCGACTCCCAGGTGAACGTGGACATCTTGCGCCGATCCCTGTTGGGATCCGATGACCTTAGGTCAGTGGTATCACGCTCGGTGGCCACAGCCCACAAGGGATCCAAGCCCAAGGGCGCCCTCGTCGTAGTAGGGGACCCCAGAGACGACGAGGAGGACAGGGTGCAGGATTTGCAGAGGTTCATGGTCGTCGAGCGTGTTCAGCGCGAGAAGTAGGAGGCCTTGAGGATCCGCCTGGAGGCCCAGCTGAAGGAGACACTGGAGTTCGTCGAGATGCATGGCCAGCACAACCAGATGGTGAAGGAGGCCACGACCCTGCACTCCATTGAGGAGGCCGTCCACAGGATTGCCGCCTGGGACTCAGGGTGCAAGGATGCACAAGGCGGAAGCCCCACCTGCCGTCTGAGGCAGCGGTTGGACCGGCCCGGCTCTGAGCCCGCAAGGCCGAGCGCATCGGCCAGTGAAGCGCAGCTGCCTGTGCAACCACAACCAGCGGATGAGGACTCCATGGCTGTGGACGACGGCGCCCTCCGCCGATTCCCTGCCCCAGAGCACGTGGAGACCATGATGTGGGACATGCAGGTGGAGCCGCAAGCACGCCCAGCTCCAGTCCACCAGCTCCAAAATGGTGTGGCCCCTGCAGCATCCTCTCCTTCAATCCACCACTCCTAGCCCCCTGCAGCATCGGCATCATCAGTCCACTGCACCCACCGAGTGGTTGAGGAACGCATGGAGATGGACGAGGAGGCGGCCGCGGTGACCAGTTCAGGTGCACGGGCCTTAGCCCCCAGTCAAGGAACCGGCAACCGGTTTGCGCTGGTGGAGGAGATCCCGAACGTCAAGAGCGTGTCTGACCCCCGTCCCCCAACGTGGAGGATGCCCCGAGTGAGCACTCGGGTGTGGAAGGGCGCCTGGTCCAGCTGGAGTGGGTAAGCAAAGCAACAGGCAAATCACGGAAGAGAACTCATCAGGTACGATTCTGAAACACGTGAAATCAGTAGAAAGCGTGCTCTGTGACAAACACAAATTCTCCAGCTATGTAAGCAACTGAAATCGTATGCAACAGATAACGAATTTCGTTCTCTCATTCCACCTGTTAATCAATGTAACCAATACTCAAAATCGACACAACCAAAAAATCATGACTCAACATGACAGCGTGTACATGCGCGCGCATGCCCCACCGCGTAAGGCAGGCGGTTCAATGAGCGAAATAAAATGGAGACTGAGAATGCAAGTTGAGGCAAATCACAGCCACTGTCATTGACCCACCCACCCCCCGACAGTGGCCCATGCGTGTCAAAATATAAGAGACAGAAAAAGTTATCCCCACCTTAAGAAGTTACCATATTCGTACATCACCATCAAATCAGAAGGGCCAACCGGGATCTGATTTTCCTTGCAGAAGTTCAGGACTCGGGTTCGCCAGTGTCTCCGAGGGACATCCTTATAACCTAACTCAGCCACGATAAGGACAACGTTTTCATAAATATCACCATGGGACCACGACCAATATCCACATTTCACACATACGCCTGGCACCAGGGAACGCCAAACAGTCGTGTTGGTCGACCAGCGGTCAGGCCATCGGACCACTCCTGACACCGCACCAGTGTGGACGTCCAGCGCTCTGGAATTCAGTCGCAGGCCCCTGGATTGACTGTCAAAGTCCACAATCACCTCAAGAACCTGGACCTTCGTTCCAAACTGTTCGACTGTCATGGGCATTGCATAAGTAGATTCCAGTTGGACTTTCATGGTCTGCTGGAGGTCAAATAACACAGATTTCGGGCCAAATATGTAAAAACTGTCACGGTACCTCCCATGGATGAATTTGTGAACAGACAACGCCGATCTTGTAGCACGCATTTCTGCGCTCATAAGATACAGCACAGCAAGTTGGGCACTGATAGGTCCACCCATTGGTAAACCAATAAGCTGACTGAGCACATAACCGCCTGCAGTGAAGTCGGCATTAGCCCACAGTTCGAAATTAACAAACGAGGTAATCATTTCAATACTGAGGTTCATGAAATCTCTGGAGGTTCCTGTGCCCAACCGGTCGAGGGATTTACAGATAGTAGAAATGGCAAACCAGGTGATGGGATTCCTACTCTTACGGTTATCTCTAAGCACAGACACACAGTACATCACACTGTCGAGCACACGATCCTTCGGGATCTCTGAATACATATCAACCATATCAAGCTCCAAGCCAGCCCATGGGACAGAATCCTTATCAGCGGCTGACAAAGCAGAAACAAATAAACCTTTTGCGTCATACATAGAGAAAATTTCAAAATTGGTGTCCATGTCACCCACGAGTCGACACAGAAGGGAGAGTGCCCGTGATGCAAGTTTGCCAATTTTTGAAGCCGGATGACTGAAATGGGAAATGACAATTCTAATCTTCAGGATGCCGTCGGCTTCCTGAGATTTAGACTTGATCAGGATTTTTGCACTGGGTGCCTTTGAATGTTTACTGGGGGGTTTCCATCGGGCACCGAGAATCGGGCGCCACGTTTGGATAAGTCCAGAAGAATACATCCGCTCAATGATAGTATTACGCAGGAGGTTTCGTGCTAAAAAGACAGCGCCAAAAGCATGCAAGACTTGGTACTTCACATTTTGTAATATGTGTGCCTGGAACAACTGGGCCCAGTGGACAGTGCATACAACAAACAGCAACCCCGGATTTTTATCAGCAAGTAAAAAACGGAAGTTATGGTCCTGCTGACGTAGTGTCTGCAGGTGCTCAGGATTCACTCGAGGGTCAACCGATGTTATCTCATCATCATAGGCATGAAAAGCTGCCTCAGCCATTGAGCGAGATGCAGACATAGCCTCGTGTTCAGGAACTCCTGGCAATTGTCGCATAGTGGAATACACGGAGGAAGACAAACCATGGACACATGACAACAAGGGGGCAACTGTAGAATTTTGGGCATTCTGCCGTAACAATCCAGCTGAATCACCCAGAATCAGTTGTAAGTGCTCACATGTGGATCGGGATACAATATGGCTGATGGGAGGAGGGCAACACGAAGGTGACTCCACACAGGCGCAACCCTGTTCCAGGCAACGCTGCAGTAATCCAGGAGTGAAACGGAACTGCAAGTACAGAACCCAGTCAGCCACCTTTTTCGTTTTACACCGAACCACCTTGATACGATCCGCATAGAAGGATTTCAGGGGGGTAAAACACTTTGAATCGAGCAAATGCTGGCGCATCCGTTGCTGAACAAAATCAGCAAATGCTGCTGAAGTATTGTTGATTTTTAACAGCAGGAAGCGTCTCAGCACGATGCCACACTCGCGCCGTGTCCGGGCCTTCACCTTTCTGAAAAGACGTTCCCATAGACGGTGTTCAACCGTACCCTGCGATTCGTGGAGGATTGAAAATTGTTGCTCCAAGGATAGGGAGGATCATAAACACGACACCTCCTTCTCCACTGTAGTGGAATCAGTCATACTCAACACAGTGGGCGGGTATAATTTGCCTCGGCCCAACTTGGCCCAGTCTTTGGAAGAAAACTGGGGTAGGCGGCTATTTAGTAATTTTATAGCATGGCGTTGCCACCACTGTTCACGTGAGAATACCCTAAAAATAGAGCATAGTTCCAGTGGACATATACCCCAGCGGTGTGCTCCAATCCGGGACATATATCTATACATTGCATGGGCGTTGGACTTACCTGAGGCACACTTCAGCATAGCTAGGATATGCTCCCTACCACGATCACTAATGGGTCGCCCGATGGAGGCGGACCCATTACTGTTCCACCGAACACCAAACAAACGGACTGCAGTTTGACCCACCATACCAATGTACACTTCGGCCGTTTCCATGGAAAAAACCATATAACAACCAATAACAGGTTCAAAGACAGATACTCTGGCACAGCAACCACGGGGGTTACAAAACCGTAAAATGTGTCGGATCCACTTCGCATTACACAGGGGCAATAATTGGTTAATTCGGTCAAAGGACTCAAAAATTGCACCCCAATCGCGGGGGGACGCATCACGGGCACGTTTGCGGGTAATACACTCATCCTCCCAAGCGGATTTCCAAATTGTCGACAGGACCTTTTTTGACGAAGGTTGGAGGTGAAGGGGGGTATGACATAATTTGGTCTTGTACTTGAGCTTAAGTGTCTGACCAAGCATCCTCACAACGTCATGGTTGTCAACAGGGTCTGTATCGAACGCACAACGACTCTGTAAGAGGAAGCCGTGAATATGTGAACACAATTTGGTGGTCATAGCATCTGCATTGTACGTAGGCACACGGGCGTCCGTGATATGGAACAACGGTGCAATGACGGATGGATGTTTTTGGTGGCCACAGAGAAGTAAATCCATGCATCTCCTAGTGGCGTTGGTAACTAAAACAACGAAACGGAGAGGGCGCGCATTGCTCAACACCGCGTCCATGATTCGTTGACATGCCTTAAACATCCAAGCGTGATGGGTGTCAACCCACAACACCCCACCTTGTACAGGGCTACACAGGGGTGAACCATCAAAAGAACACCAAACCTCATCACCATAGTAAGGGGAAGAGAAGTTGTAGAAAGGGGAGAAGGCAGCGGAGGTGGCGATCCCAAAAGAGATACGGAATGTGTCAGCGACCGCAATGGCTAGTGCCGACAGAGGCCCACTTTGTATGGATGCCCCATGCAATTGTCGTCCATAGGACTCGAACAACATCAAAAAATTGTTGCAAAACACCTCGGTCATAAGGCGGGAATCATGGATCTTCTTCGCACGGCAGTACAAAGAAAAAAGCCGTCTACAATGGAGATTAGCGCAACATTTTGCCACCACACTAGCGTATGAAGGCGGGGTCTTGTCAGAGGCGGGGACAAACAATTGGGGAGGAAATAGGTTTCGAGCAGTGAGGTAGGTACTCTCATGCCAAGGACACGGGTCAACAAACACAGGATTTTGTATCTGTTTGGAGAGTTCGTTCAATTTCTTCATGCTAGCACCCAAACGTTCAGAAAATTCTTGGCAGTGTCCGGAAAATGCGGAAAGATGTGAAGAGAGCGACTCGTGAACAACATTTGACAAATTCATATCTCACTAGCAAACTTAGATGCCCCAAGGTGGTCACCGGGGAGCAACAAAACGATAATGACCCACAAGGTCAATCTCTCTTGTAAGGTTGGGCACAAAGACGGGCAGTTTGGGATCGACCACGGGTATTTTGCACCTTTCCGCCGGCAGGGCTCTCTTCGATTGTGATGGCATCCATCCCGGCCGGGCCATCGTTTACGGGTTTCGCACCCTTACCTTTTCCACGGCTATGAAACAATGAATTGTCACGCTCTTTTTCAAGAATCCTCTTCGCCTCAAAGCACAAATCTTTGATTGTTTGGAACACTTCTTTCACATATGGGGCTTTGCAATCCGATGACTTGTGAGATGGATCACCGCATCTCCAACAAAGATTAAATGTCGCATAGGAAGTAAATCGGGAACCACGATCATCCTTTCGAGAATAACGGTAGGAGCGTGGAGGAGTTCGGAAGCGTTCATCATATCCATAATCTCTATCACGGTTAGGTCCATGGCGGCGGTCATGGTCTCTGTCACGATCATAATCTCGATCATGCTCACGCCGGCGGTAGGAATCATCTCCATAGGAGCGGTAATCACGTGAATCTCTGGAACCACAATAAGACATAGCGTTCAAGACTTAGAATAATCCAAACCAACCAAAATTATCAAAGTTGTCGCAAAGTAGTCGCAACGTAATTGTCAAGTAGGTGCAATCAATGAGGTACACTCGGCCTTTCCTTGTGAGGGCGAGTTTGACGTAGATAAGCAAAGCAACAGGCAAATCACGGAAGAGAACTCATCAGGTACGATTCTGAAACACGTGAAATCAGTAGAAAGCGTGCTCTGTGACAAACACAAATTCTCCAGCTATGTAAGCAACTGAAATCGTATGCAACAGATAACGAATTTCGTTCTCTCATTCCACCTGTTAATCAATGTAAACAATACTCAAAATCGACACAACCAAAAAATCAAGACTCAACATGACAGCGTGTACATGCGCGCGCATGCCCCACCGCGTAAGGCAGGCGGTTCAATGAGCGAAATAAAATGGAGACTGAGAATGCAAATTGAGGCAAATCACAGCCACTGTCATTGAGAACAAGATGCTCCTGGATCAAGCTGTGGTTACCAAACGGACCATGCTGGCGCATGCAGAGCATATCCGCAGGCTGGAGCGGACCATGCGGGCAATCTGCGAGTTGATACTCGAAGCCCGCCCAAAAGAGGAGGCCAGAAAGCCCACGGGTCCAGCCGCAGAAGTGGGACTACCCCCGCTACCAGAGGTGATTTTGCGTGGGGAACCCTTCCCCATGCCACCACCAGCGCCACAATTTCTTGCGCAGCACTCCGCTCACGCGGAGCAATGGCAGGGACATGCCAGTCCCCTCACGGGACTGCCGCCAGCACCGGCAACCCTAATGGCCGGCGAGACTCTCCCGATTCCGCCAGCTGCGCCCCAGCTCCTAGCGCATCTGGATGCCCAACTTGGTCATAGCCACCAACACCATCAGCATCACCATTAGCAGGACCGTCAGCATCATCACCAACATCATCAACACCACCATTATCCTCATCAGGTGGCGCCCCCGGGTGGATACGAGCAGGGTGGACAGGGGTTTCAACCGGGGGGCCACGGTGGACCCAGCTACCCGCCTGCACTTTGGCAGAGCATGCTGAGAAGTGCCGAGGTGCCACCAGAGGGATTCAGCCAGAGTCTACTCGGGTCAATGGTCCCAACGCAAGGACAGTACCTCGCAATAGAGGGACCCCCACCCCCGTATGCCGACGGTGCCAATGCCGGAGCACATGCCATGGGACCAGTGCCGCCCACTGAGGCAACCGTGAACGCCCTGCACATTCAGAAGTACGGGGTGGCGGATGGCATGCGCCCCGAGCAACGAGAGCCACGGCAACACCCACCGTGTTGGCCACTGGACTGGCTGAGGGGCAGATGACCCGAGTCATGGCCAACATCCCCATGCCCAAGTACAGTGGCAACCCGGAGGACTTGGACGAGTTTGAGTGGACGTGGACTAAGTACGTCAACGACACGACCATGGGGTGCAGCGAGGCCCAGAGGCAGCGGTTCTGCCTGTCCATGCTGCCCCACTGTGTCCCAGCCAACGTGAAGAAGGAGTTAGACAATTTTGGTGGAGGACGGTAAGATCTCCACCTGGGAAGAGATGTGGCCGACCTTCCGCAAGGAAGGAAGTTGCCGATCTCCCGAACCACGCCCAGCGCCGGTTCAAGGCCGTGTCGCTGGAGATGTCAGGAGGCCACATCCGAGTGGCAGATTGGCAGGACTTCCACCGGGAATACCGCCACTTGAAGCGGTTTGTCGAGGACTTGACGGAGGACTCCGAAGCCGCCCAGGTGTACGACATGCTGCCGTACAAATGGCAAGAGAAGGTCTAAGAGGAGGAGCAGAACAGAGGCCGGTGGGGGACCGTGGTCAAGATCCTCCTGCCCCAGCAGCAGCACCAGAGCCTGCTGCAGTGGATGAACTCCTTGGCCACTGCGCATTACGGGTTCGACATGATGGACAACGCCCTGATGCTGACCACGGAGGACCGCAGGATGGGCGATAGCCTGAAGGCCATGGACAGGGTCAAGTGGACCACAGGGATGCTGATGACGCGGATGACCGCTGATGAGATCATTGACTTCATCAGCGAGAAGATGACGCTGCAAACCCGCAAGGAGGCGCAGCATCCTGACCGAGGAGGCCGCGGGATGTTCCGCAGACGGATGCAGACATCGCCCAACCTGCCACCCCTGTCACGCAGGACAAGCCGAAGGACAGTGGCAGCGCATCCGATGCCAGTGGAGGCACACCTCAGAGTCCATATCCTGAGGGTGGAGTGCAGGCGTTGGACGCCATCCTGGCGGAAGTGTACGGGCTGCAGTCCACCAGCTAGGCGAACGCAGCCCGCAAGCGGAAGGAGCCGCGCCGCTGGGGTACGCCGCCGCTGTCATTCCGCGATCAACGCGAGAAGCACGGCGGACCAGACGGCAAGGGCGGCTGCTATGTCTGCTACGGGCAGAATCGTGATCACCGCCATGATCACATGCGCTGCCAGGTGAACAAGAGGGAGAAGGCGCAGTACTTCCAGCGCCACCCTGACAAGGTCCCGCAGCGTGACCAGCGAGGCGGCCGTGATCCCGGCCAACATCGTCAGATCGAGGCTGACAGGGAGCGCTAAGCTCAATTGATCGTGGAGATCCAAGAGCTGCGGAAGCAGCTCGCCACCAGCCAGCCGCAAGGATCTCCTGGGCCCAAGGCCTAGAGAAGCCCCAGTGGCGGCGGGTCTCCACAGCCGGGGATCCCATGCTCTCCAGATAAGGAGAACACCCTCGTGACACCCGCGACTGTGTGCGAAAGCGCACTGGATGTGGATGAAAACACTGCACGGCTCAATACACGACCTACGCAGTAATGCCTGCCCAGCCAGATCACAGAGATCCTGATGAACCGGGCGAACCTCAAGTTGCATGCGATACGCCAGGTCGGCAAACATCGCCAGTTGCATCTCAGGGTCCCTGGGGAAACCAGTGCCGGCCAGGTGCGGATCTTCGAGATCCTTGCGGATACCAGAGCTCAGGTGAGCCTGGTGCGCAGGGGACTGCTAAGTTCCCGATTCCTGAGGCGCAGCGCTGCGCCGGTCACCCTCAGAAAGGCCAATGGCGAGATCATGGAAGGCGCACTCGACGAGGCCCGGATCAGCGTGGAGTTCGTCCGCCACGAGCAGCTGTCGCGCCCAGATCTGGGTCTCAAACAGCGGATCAAGGGGTTGTTCTACGAGACAGACCTGCCGGACTGGGACATGATCATGGGTTTCGACTTCTTTGACATTGCTCACGCCGGGGTTCTTCCCCACAGGCGCACCGTGCTCGTCGAAGAAGCCGACAACCTCAGCTGGTTGAGCACTTCCATGGAGCCCCAGGCGTCTCCGTGGGAGGCGGCCGAACGAAATGTCTTGGCTCAGGCCGTGAGGAGCGTGTGACAAGACCCCCCACAGCCGACATTGAGGATGGGTACGGGTTGTCTGAGGGTGCCTTTCACATGGCGCTTGGTGAGCTCGGATTGAGCACCCCTCAGGTGGACGTGCTCGGCAGCGCGGCGCTGCGGAAGGTTTCCAGGGTCTGGACCAAGGAGGACAATGGGCGGAAGCGTGGTTGGAGTAATAATCTCTGGGATCTGCTGTACATCCATGCCCCACGTGGCTCGTCGGAGCGCGTCGCGGCGAAGATTGCCCGTGACCACGCCCGAGCCGTCGTGACGATCCAGTTGTGGGAGATCAGGGACGCCAAGGACGCCCCCTGGTAGAAAGTTTTTATGAGTCTTTCAGCTCTTGTTGTGCCTCTCCCGCTGCTTGCTGCTGGTGCAGGGTTCCTGCTGCTTGTTTTTGATGGAGAAAATGTTTTGGTGATGAAATACAACCAATACAGGATAGCCTGAGCCAGAGATGACCAAGTAGAAGCCAAAGGGGATCAAAGCATGAAGGGCTGCAGTCACAAAGGAGTTAGATAATAGAGATATCAACAATAGACTACAGCAGTAGACAATCAATGCAACTTGGATCAAAAAAATTGAGAAAAGCTGATTGGAAAACTGCCCCAAAGGCTCACACTCCATATAGTGACATCCTGAGATGTGCACTCTTTGTTTTGGGTCCCATAGGTGCTGAGGTGGCATGGCTTGTGGCGCTGAGGTCACTGCCATGTCACATGGGATAGTCCTACTTAGCTAGGCTGACTGGGGTCTGAACCCAGGACCTCTCAAAAAGAGGTGCCACAGCCCCCTAGGGTGCATACCACTAGGATCGCTAAGCATTCATGAGAAAACATAGAAACATTTATAGGCTCTGGATCAATGTCAGCACCTCCGTCAGTCCAGGAAATGGTGTAAAAGATCAATCAGTTGGGGGGTCAGGGGTCCACACAACCTCCAAGGTTTAATGCTTGGTTTTATAGGTCAAAATGTCTTGTCACCCCTTTTTGGATAGGCCAAAACGAAGATATATTATATGTTATGCCTTTAGGCCTCTTTATAACAACTACAGCTAACCTTTTGGCAGGGAAATACACTTTTTCTTACTGCCCCCTTGTGCTGTGGTGGCCACCACTGTCGCATTTTTAAGGATAAAGGGAATTTTTCTTGCCCTCCCCATGGCTTCAACATTTATTCAAACTTTCCCAACACATCCCTAACGTTGGAAAGAAGGCGCTGCATCAGGGCAGTCGCCAGGCTCGGTTGTGTCATAAAAGACACGTACAGCTCCCACTGCGCTCATTGGCGTCACTGGGGCAGCTGTGGCTTGGTAGGGGAATAAAATGAACATGCCAATTAATGTGTGTACAACCCTTCCCCTCCAATTGGCAAAACGCAGTGCAATACGCAAAACCCAACGCTGGATGTTATCAGGGCACGCTGTCTGGGGTCACAATGAACCTGCTGTAAGACCTGAGCTGTCCTTAGTGCGTTGAAAATTATTTTACCCTCATGGGGGTTTGATTTTCAGGACAGTGGTCCAGGAGTCAGTTTTTCGGCCTGAACACGGCCTACTCCACTGTTTGGGCTCCAGGATATCTGCAGAGAAAAGACGAAGGGTTAAGGGACTGACAGGCACACAACGATCGACGCAGACACCAAAATCCGTCAAATGACGGCCTAGAATTTTTCTGAAGGCACACACCTATCCAGAATCTTCATGTGCATCAAATGCACATTTATGCGAAATTTATTTCCATCACAGGAATTTTTAAATTCCTTGATTTACACGCCGAGAAAAGCGGCGCGCCGGAGCGCATCCTAATGGGGCGCCGGAAAATACAAAAATAATAAGATTATAACAGTATGTCACGTAATATTAAGAAAATGACGACACACACAATAAATTATAAACGTAGGAATTCCACATTAGCTTCTAGGCGCAGTGAAGAAGAGTGAATTCAAGAAAATCAAAATGAATTCAAAGAACAAGGTATGAACATACAGGTCTTGTTTGCTTCGTATGCAGCATGCACATTGCTTGTCTCGTGTCATCGTGATCGCGCAGTGTAGCAACGCAAACATAGAAAAGAGGGACAGATTAGAAGATTGCGAGATGATCAGAGGAGAGATCGGGTCATTAGAGCATGCACACGCGTGCATAAACGCTTGCCTTGCTTGTGACTCGTTTTCTTTCTCCCGTGCCTTGCACTCCAGCGGTAGGTAAGGTAGGTAAGCCCAGGAGGGGCCACCCCCTGGTAGAGTTCGTGATCCTGGTATGGATTGTGGAAAGAAAGAAGGTTGGTTAGAGTAGGAGATTGCCGTCCCCGTGCATACCTGTGCATGCATGTGATGCATTAAAGGGTAGGCCACGTGTGGTGCGCACGGTAAAACTTTGTTTAGGTTACGGAGGGGCTCCACCCTACGTTCTTTAAGAGAACGTGTGGAGTTCCTTAAGCTTGCTTGCTTGTACTTGGGTATTATAAGGCAGCCTGAGAAGCGTATATCACGTGGAGGCTGTCTTGGTTCCTCCGTCCTGAACCCAGGTCATCCGCCTCTGCTTTACAGGTGGGAAGCTCAGGGTGAATAGGTGCAGCTGCAGTTGCCTTCGGCGACTTTTGAATTTTTCGCCCAACCTAAAACGGGCGCTGATCACACAATCAACAAACTGCCCCTCAGCCAGGAGTGGCAAGGGCAGTCCAACCTCTTCAACATCCAAGCTCTGCACGCAACCTGAGCACTCCTTCCCTCCAAACCCTATCAGGGAAACGCGTAGTGGCGTCCCTGTTAGGCCACAGTTGCTTAGTAGCGCTGTGTTCTCGTGTCTCTTTCGCAGGTAGGCCACTAGGGCCTGTGACATGATCATCATGAACACCAAGTAGCGTGTGGGTGTAGGAGTGGCAAGCCAGGGTGAGGGCTTGGGCCTCAGAGCCCGCTCATCCTTCGATGGCTGGTGCCACTATAGGGCGTGTAGGACCTGTAGTGTGTGTGTCACTGTCCCACCTGTTTCCTGAAATTTTATCAGCGTTTTGGTGGGCTGTGGCAGTGGCACTCTAGGTTTTGGCCACGTAGCAAACAGGCGTTTTCAAGCCTCATACCTTTTGGCCACCCCTCCCCTGTAGTAGGCAGGCAGGTATCAAAAACCAATACCTTGGCGTTACCGCTGGGTATCCTCCCAAGGCTTTTTGGTGCCAGCACAGAAATTGGGCACCTAGGGGCGGAGAGACCCGGGGCGTACCCCGTGGCACCGGTAGGACATCTGCCGGGTTCAGCAAGGGTGCAGACTTGGGTATAGTTAGGACACCATTTCTGCAGCTTGCTCATAGGTCCTCAGGATCAGCACACTCACACACACGCATAGGAAGGTATAGGAAGGGTTCAGTCCCTAGGTTTCATCTGAGAGGCAAGCGTCTCAGCGAGCCTCAGCAACTCTCCTAGCTTGGTCTGGGACAAGCACATAGGATTTTACGATGTCGCCAGATCCCAAAATTCAGTTGCCGGACTATCGCAGAAACCGCCGCGGTCGCGATTTTTGCCGCCGCCGCAAGCATTTTTGGCTCATTTTGCGAGATTTGTGCCAATTCTGTGGCAGGTTAAGCAGATTCAAGAAGCGCAATCTGCCAATCGCAACCATATCCTGCTTCTGTGATCAAATCACGGTCATCCCATCAACCTTTGGGAGATATTTCCAAAATACCGCCTTTTCGGGCCTTTTTTGGCACTTTTTCACGAAGAAAGTGGCATAAGTGGATTTCGGGGAGGTCTCATGAGATTTCAAATGGGTCAAGGTTCTCCCTAAGGTTAGTTTGGCCTTAGCAAACCACCATATTTGACCCTAAATGGTGGTGCAACAAGATAATTGAGTGGCGGGTGCCAAAATTGCCCCAAAACAGCCATATTTGCCCTTTTTAACTTGTAAATCTCGCATAAGTAGATTTAGGGGAGGTATCATGAGATTTCAAATTGCTCACCCTTGTTGCTAAGGTTAGTTTGGCCTTGGCAAAACACCATATGTGTCCCTACATGCTCTTGAATCAAGATTTATCAACGGCGGGTGCCAAAATTGCCTCAAATCCTATGTGGTAGTCTACCAGAACAGAATTCAGGCGCCCCTCAGGAAGAACAAAGGCAGAGAAGGGTTCCCAGGCAGCTTCTTCAACTTCAAACCCTTCCCAGAGGGTGAGGAAACGCCACCCTTGGCGATAGCGGTGTCGGATGACCGACTTCACCATGTAGAAGCCTTCCATAGCCATCTCCTCGGCATTCATGTCGGGGAGTTCTCCTTCTACTTCCATGGGGCTGGCAGCGCCCTGTAGTTCCAGAGCGGCGATCTCCTCGTCATTTAGTTCCCATTCTTCCCCACAGAGGTCCTCTGGGTCGTAGTAGCGCTTGAGTTGATAAGCAGCGCACACCAGGGTCTCCCCTAGTAGGCGAGAACACCGCATGGTGATACGGTGACCATCCACAGATAGGATCTTGTAGGGCCCAAAGTAGGGGTCATCGCTGGTGGAGCGTGGCCAGGCGGGTAGACGACTGTGGTGCAGCAGCACCCAGTCTCCCTCTTGGTAGGTGGCAGGCACCCTGTGCTTGTTCTTCTTGTTCCACTGGCGCTCCCTCACTCTCTGCAGCATAGCCTTGGCCTTGTCCACCTTGTCTTGTTGCTTCCTAACCCACTTACCCACAGTGGAGTAGGAGTCCTCAGAATAGGGAGCGTGTAGGAACCACGCTGGGCGTCCCATGAACAGCTCATGGGGCGTATAGCCAGTTGCCGAACTCTCTTGGGAGTTCATCATCAAGGATATGAGGGGGAGTAGTCTCAGCCAGTCTTTGGTGCGTTAAGTCTTGCACCATATCCTTACGTTCTCCTTGAGAACACGAATCTGTCGCTCACATGGGGGTTACTCGTATGAGTATAGGGAATCCACGTTGACACCTGTACATTGCGGGATCTCAGGACTCTCTTGTACCAGCCAGTGTCGGAGCGTACTCGGACGTCTTTGTCTGAGTTAATCTCTTTGGGTGCCCCATAGACACAGAACCACTCCTCCAGGAGTATCTTGATGGTCTCATCGCCGGTGATGTGTTTAGTACATGGGAACACCCTGGTAAACCTGGTCAGCCCACAGGTTACCACCAGGGCAACGTCATAGCCCCCGAACTTAGGCATCTCGGTGTAGTACACGTAGAGAACACTGTTGACACAGTGGGGGATAGGGAGCGTTGAATAGAGACCTCTGTCCCTGATATCCCCAGGTTTACAGGACCGACACGGGCACTTGTCCACAATAGGTTTGACGGTTTTCCGCAGCCGGTCATCCGTCCACGTAGAATGGAACCACTGCTTGAAAAGCCCCAGGGTACGGCTGGCCCCCACATGACCACTGGACTCATTGGTCCACTTGAGGAGTGCTGGGATTCTGTCGCTAGGCACGACTATCCGGTCCTCATGCCAGAGGTAGGTCGTGTCCCGTTTCCACTGCCCCTGGTGGACCAGGACGGGTTCCAGACGCTTCTCCAGGCGTTTGTGGATATCCCCAAACTCCTTCAGGTACTCCACCTGTCGGAGTCCATCTAGAGGTCTGATCATGGTCATGTGGAAGTCCAAGTATACATCCATACGGCTGAACGCCTCCTTGGCTAGCTCCTCAGACCTGGCACCAATCATGTTGTCGAAGTTGTTGCGGCTGATGTAGTCCGCACACTCAATCTTGACGCCCTGGATGTGATGTACTGCGAGCCGTAGCTGGCTCAGGTGGGTCCACCAGCGTCGGAGCTTAGCCTTCTTAGGTGGGGGTCCCTTCTGGAAGGTGCGGACCGGTTCTTGGTCGCACAGCCAAACCACAGGGTTACTCCTCAACAGTCGGAACCGAGAGGATAGCACCAGCATACCCGCGAGCAGTTCCTGCTCATAGGTAGAGTAGTTACCCTGTGCCTGGTTCCATTTCCAGTTCCAATGACCCAGGGGAACCAGGACACATTTGTCGTCGGGGTAACTGTGCTTGAGAGTACTGTCTCGGTTGAGTCCATCAGTACCCCATTGGGAAATGGCTGAGTCGAACTCCTTCTTCTCTAGTGCTTGCCACTGGAACAATGTTCCACCTCCGCCCACATTGCTGGCGTCAGTCACCAGGATAATCTCCCCCTGTGTTCGAGGCACACCCAGGCACTTAGCGTTGGCCACTTTGTCCTTGAGCTCGTCAAACGCTTGTTGTTCTTGAGGGCCCCAGCGCCAGGTAGTAGTCTTCTTGATGAGGTCCATCAGGATGGCGCTGGTGTAGGTGAAATTCTTGATGTGGTGGTGGTAGAAGTTGCAAGCCCGAATGAAACTGCGTACATCATGGAGTCCCTTCTTGTGGTCTTCATGTCGTTACTTAGCATCCCTCAGGGGTTTGGCCTTAGAGGCCGCTGGGGTCCACCACCCATAGCCAATGTCGAACCCGAGGTACTGCATAGTCTCCTGCATGAACTCACACTTCTCCAGCTTGAGTCTCGTGTGGTTCTCCTGGCAGACCGCAAAGGACTCGCCCACATTGGTGCCTGCAGCCGGCGATCCGGCCGTGCTGAGTGAGGAGTCCTCGGAGACGGTGCTGGAGTCGGATCTGTCGCGGGTGTCAGTGGACGTGCTTGAGCCATCGCCCGTGGCATCCAGGGAGTCGGTGGATTTGCTTGACTCGTCGCCCGTGGCATCCAAGGAGTCGGTGGACTTGGTTGAGCCGTTGCCCGTCGCATCCCTTGGCTTGCAGTCTTCAGGTTCTTACTTGCTGTGCTTATCGTGCTCCTTCTTACTTGTGATTTCCGCCAGTTTGAGCACCTTCTGCAGTTCGTTGGCATTGCAGTATTCTCGAAATACTGAACTCAAGTTCCCTTGGTCCAAGATAAACGCTGTGTAGGGTTCCCAGGTTGCCTCCGCCATAGAGTAACCCTCCCACTTGACCAAGAATCTCCAGCCATGCCTGTACTTCGAACGCAGTATAGCTTCCACCTTGTAAAAACCCTTTGCTTTCATCTGCTTCGTGTTCATGTCCGGCAACTGTCCTTCTCCTTCAGAATCCTCCGTGCTCCCAAGCTCCGACGTCATGTCCTGGTCTTGATCATCGTTGAGCTAATCCCCTTCAGCCGCCATTTCGTCGTCGAAACCCTCCAGATCCAGGTCGTACTCGTCCGTCAGGGTGTATCTCTTGAGGAAAGGGAAGCCGACTTCAATCTCTCCCCCAAACATCGGACTTGCGCGTACTTTAACCGAACTAGGGCCCACATCCGTGACCATAAAAGGACCATAGTAGGGTAGATCTAGGTCGTTCTTTTTCCAGCGCGGTAACCTCTGGTGGTGTACGAGTACCATGTCTCCGATCTGGTATTCGACAGCTTTGCGCCCACAGTTGCTGCGTGTGTTCTCACGTTCCCTGATCTTCTGAAGCAGTTCTTTGGCCTTACCTGCTAACACAACTTGTTTTTCCATCCACTCTTTCACCTTAGGATTCGCGTCGGGCGGCGTCGGGAACTCCATGTGGAAACCAGGACGACCGAAGAAGGGCTCATGCGGTGAGTAGCCAGTACGCGTGGACACCTGGTTGTTCATCAGGTATATTGCGTACAGTAGCACTCTCAACCATTTCCTCCTCTTCTCCTGCGCCATGAGGATCCGCATCACTGTTTTGAAGGAGCGGATTTGCCACACGCAGAGCGCGTTCTTGGTGCGCAGATAGGGCGTATCGAATTGTATCTCGCAACCAAGTGTTTCTAGTGCGCCTCGGTACCACTTGCCTGCTGCTGTTAAGTGCACGTCCTGATCGGAGTGGATGACCTTCGGTAAACCATAGACTTGTACCCATTCTTCAAACAACGTTTTCAGCACTGTCTCACTGTCCGCCTTCGTGTTCATAGGGAACAACCTTGCGAATCTGGAGAGCCCGCACGTGACCAACAACGCAAAGTTGTGCCCTGCGTAGTGCGGCGAGTGCATGACGTCGAGGTACACGACAGAGTTCACCATATGGACAGGTTTCCGATTTCTCCGCGATCCACTTGAGTGTTGAGTTTTCCCAGGATGCAGTGGCAGTCCTTCGTCACCGCGGTCATAAGTTTCTTTTTCACTGACTCGTTCTTGTTGCAGTGAAAGTGGCAGTCGAGGAACCACAAGGCCCTCTGCACTGCTGGATGACCGTTCACTGTGTGGCACCATCGTAGCGTTTCTTCGAGATGGGATTCAGGTACACAGACTCTGTCTTCCTTGTACAGTGCGTCTTTCGTGATTGCCCGTCGTTCGCCAGCGATCAGCTTGACGTGCCCTGGTTGCAGTTGCTTCATAATCGCAGCGTAATCCTTCAACAGTTCCTCCTTTCCCCACTTGTTCTGCGGTTGCGTGTTGTTCATGAACAGGTCGAGTTGCACATCCATCTTGGCGAACACGTCCTTTGCCATTTCCTCTGATGATTGTCCCAAGCGTCCGTCGAACGAGGTGCGGCTCGGGTAACCGCTTAGCTCGTTCTTAGGTCCTTGAAGGTGGTGAACGGCCAGTCGTATTTGGGACAGGAATACCCACCATCGCCGTTGTCTCTTTTGTTCGGGAGGCGGTGAGTCCATAAAGTACTTGAACGAATCCTGATCACAGAGCCAGGTAATTGCAGTGTTACCGATGATCTCCTGTTGACTAGCGAGGTCCAGTACTCCTCCTAGTAGTTCGTGCTTGTACGTGTGATACTTGGAGCGGGCTGCATTCCACTTCTAATTCCAATGTCTGAGTGGAACGAGTCGCCATTCTCCTTCGCTGTAGGAGTGTTTCAGGCTGCCGTCCCGATTTACTCCTCGTGTTCTGAGCCTTTCATCGATTTCTTGACACTGTTCAGGTCGGAGCGCTTGCCATTGAAAGAGAGTACCGCCTCCCCCCACGTTCGAACCGTCCGAGACGAAGACAATCTCTCCTTTCAGCAGCGGCACTCCCAGAGGTATTGCTTTGCAGATTTTCTCCTTTAGTTTCTCCAACTTGTTTTTCTCCTCGTCTGTCCATTTCCATGGGGTGTTGTCTTTGATGAGGTCTGTCAGTATAGCCGAGGACTCAGTGAAGTTCCTGACGTCGCACCTGTAGAAGTTGCAACCCCCGATAAATTGCCTTATCTGCTTGACTGCTTCGACTTTTCCCTTGACTCCGTTGATCGTAACGTCCATCAGCGGCTTCAGTTTGTCCTCCCACGGTCCCCAATGACCGTCTCCAACTCGGAAGCCAAGGTACTCCAGCTCAGTTTTGAGGAACTCGCATTTCTCCAGCTTGATACAGAGATTCTGCTCCACGGACACGTCGGAAAACTCCGACAGCAACAGCAGATGGTCCTCGATCGAATTGGTGACTAGCAGCAAGTCGTCGATGTGAGCTTCAGCAACCGCTTCTGGTTCGAGCAACTTCTGGACTGCAGGTCGTTGTTTGAGGATGGTGAGCACCTGGTTCATCAACTCCTGGAACAGTGCGGGGGCGTTGGCGATGCCAAAGGGCATGACCAGCCATCGGAACAAGCTTCTGTTTGGTGTCCGAAACGCCATCAACTCCTGGACACGCTCCATCAAGTCAACTTGCCAGAACCCTGATCTTTTGTCCATCTTGGATTTGAACTTGCACGACGCGGCTTTTTCGATGGTGTTTTCCATCACAGGGAGGCTGCCGGCGTGCAGTTTGATGATCTTGTGCAGCTGGCGGTAGTCGACGACTAGCCTTTTCGCTGTCGATCCAGGTTTGGCCACCAACAGACACGGCGAACAGTGCTCAGGGATTTCCGTGTCCTTGTAGGCTTCGCACATCTCCGCTTCCACCAGTTCCAGGACTTGCCTCATGATCTCATCTTGGTCCTCTTTAGAGCAGGGGTAACATCTTGAAGTAATCCGCTGGTCCTGGAACTCGGGCTTCAGCTCTGAGTCCATCCTGACCAGTTTCTTGCTTGACCCGGGGGGTGGTAAAGGTCCGAAGGTTTCTTCGTACCTTGCGAGGACTTCAGCAACTCGGGGATCGTGTTCTTGGATCTGCTTCTTGAAGTCCTCAGGAGCCACCAGATTGCTTTGCCCAAACTCTTGCTTGAGTGTAAGTATCTCTTTGATCTCGTCAGGGTCCATTTGGTGAAACTGACAAAGATCGAGATTCTCGTGACACTCGTCGCAGCAGTGGGTGTGTTCCTTCAAGCTCTGATCGCCCTATTCCTGCAGTAGTTCACGCACTTCTCGTAGAGTCAGAGTACTGCCTTGAGAGCAGTGACACGCGTGGGACATTTCCCACGGTCCTTGATACTCGCTGGTACAGGCTGACGGATCATCGTCGTATTCAGGGACATAGACACTCGTACCCCATTTCATCTTAAGCTTCAGTTGCTTTTCTCGCCATTGCTCTCTCTTCTGATTTTCTTCTAGGTGTTCCATTGGATGAAAGAGAAGTTGTTTGAGATCATCCTTCTCGTGCTCCCCGATGGGCCAACTGTCTTTGCTGGGCTTCGCCCACTGAGGATCCCTTTTCTTGCAGCAGGTCATCTTGTCGACCGCCATGCATGCAAAGGTGAGTAAGCACTTGGCTTGGTCATCGAGTTCTCCTCGTTGCGGAGGTATGTCAGGTTCAGTTTGGAGTAGTAGTGCATCTGCCAGATTCTCCCATTTCACTGATTCGTACCCCTCGGAGTTATGATTCGGGATCGTTGACACACTTGGATTCCTCATGTTGTCTCCCGTGTTCGCTGCACAGGTCTCCTCTTCTGCTTCACTATCACTTTCCACGTCCAGCGTCGGAGCGTTGACGACAGGTTCTCGTTCCTCCCATTTGACCGCAGGGTGATCAGGGAAACCTCGGTTCTGCCTTGTGACCCACTGTACCTCCTCCTGGTCGAGTTCTTTCATCGGTACGGGTTTGGTATCCCCGTCCAGTAGATGGATACACGTCCGCCAGGAAGGTTTCGGTAAAATTTCTTCACTCCCATGTTGGCTGTACATCAGCAGGTCGGGTAGGATGATCTTGGAGATAGTCAGTCTTTCGTGCACATCTCAGGATGGCACTATATCGAGTGTGAGCCCTTGGGGCAGTTTTTCTATCAGTTTTTCTCAATCATTTTGATCCAAGTTGCATTGATTGTCTATTGCTGTAGTCTATTGTTGATATCTTTATTATCTAACTCCTTTCTGACTGCAGCCCTTCATGCTTTGATCCTGTTTGGCTTCTACTTGCTGATCTCTGGCTTGGGTTATCCTGTATTGGTTGTTTTTCATCAGCAAAACATTTTCTCCATCACATATAAGCAGCAGGAACCCTACACCAGCAGCAAGCAGCAGGAGAGGCACAACAAGAGTTGAAAGACTCATAAAAACGTTCTGGTAGCAAGAGGCAGACAGCCTCTGCGTGCCGGCAGCAACCCCGTGCCGTACACCCAGCGCGCTGAGGACTGTCCTGAGCAAGAAGGGCGAAGAGAAATCTGGACACCAAGGACACTGCCGAGACGACAGCGCCCTCAGTGGCACCAGCCAAGCCAGCGCCAGCGCCGAAACCTGCTGGTGACCCTGAACCTGAGGTGCCTGTACCTTCAGTGCCCTTAAGAGGGCTGAGGGATGATTCTCTGAATGGCTTGGGAGTTGCTTTCAGTGGTCTATCCGTGGGAGGACCTGAAGGCAAAGAGAAGGAGAAGGAGAAGCAAGCAGTGGACAGGGGAGTACAAGAGGCATACCCTGGAGATGGATACCGACCACCCGACGAGGCGCCCTTCGAGGACACACCTGAGGAGAGCGCTCTGAGCGCCTCTGATCTCCTTGCAGTACCCTCTTCAACAAACACTACAGTCCCAGCCGTACATCCAGCTACATCCTCAGCCACAACCACTCCACCTACGGCTGAGGGTCCAGGCTTTACTGGAATGCCTTACCCCACCAATGGTGTGACTCCAGCCCCGACTGTGCCACTTATGGCAACTGCAGTCAGCGAACCAGTGGCATCCAGTTCCACCTACACCGGTGCGTCTGAGCCTATGCCACGCCAGTATGAGGATGTCTATCACAGACCCGCGGCGGGCGTGTACATGACTGAGATACCTGGCTATGCGGCACCGAACCTGGCTATAGTATGCCAGTACCTGGTTTCACTTCCCTGAGTGGCCTACGTGGCCCTGAGTCTCTTGGTGGAAGGAGTAGAGGATCTGTGAGATCCTCCAACAGGTCCCTGATGCGGTCGGAGATTAGAGAGGCTCTCTGAGGAGCCACCTCTGAACTTGTTGGTGATCTCACTCAAGAGATTCGGGCTAGACTGGAGGCCCTGATTCCTCCCCAAGCGTCACCTACCATCGTGGGAGTTTCACCTCACCGAGTACAAGCCAATCACCTGGTGGCGGGGTTGACAAACACCCTGGGAAGCCTGAGGAGCCGACCGATGCCGACCCCTGCTGTAATACCGAGAAGCCCTTTCATACCAAGAACGGCCCAGCCCCCCTACTGCCACGTGGAGATATCCACGAGAGCCGAGCTGGACCGGTTGGGGCTGACAGCCCTGCACCTATGATTTTAGCAGCCGTATTTTGGGGCAAGAGAATCCCAACAAAAGAGCAATTTCTGTCGAAAATCCTCTATAGGCAGGTACACTGGTGTGCAGCACTGTTCTGCAGGACCAGCCCAGAGCAGGCAAAAATACCCCAAAATAGGCCAAATTTCAGGGCTTTTGATATTCTTGGACAAAAGCCGGGTAGGAGGAACCCCCCCCCCTATTTTGGGGCCGTAGAAACCAAAAAAATAGGTCATTTCCCGCGAAAATCCCCTTTTTGCTGACTTTTTGAATTTTGGGAAAAAACAGCTGCTAAAATCATAGGTGGAGGGCAATGGTTGACGTGGAGCCCTACGGCTCTAGTGACCTAGGCGGAGACCCCTCTGACGATGAGCCGCCGTCCATGACTTCTGCTTCGCTCTCGGAGGACGACGACCCTGAAGACCCGGAGAACCCGAGCAGGCGGATGAAGAAGAAGAAGAGGAAGACCAAGCGCCCTGAGGGACGCAGGTCTCAGGAGGCTAAGGCTATCGCCACCTCCAAAATTGTGGTGAACTTGCCTGAGTTCACAGGCAAGGATCTCAGCGTGTTCGCTGAGAACTTTGGCCGGTTCCTCCGGATGACCGCCGGAACCCGTGCTAGTGGGCGAGTCAAGTGCGATCTGCTCCTGCAGTGCTGCAAGACCAAGTACCTGGAGAAGCAGGTCAAGTAGATCGTGACGAAGTCCGCCACCTTCGCCAACGTGTTGGTTGCCCAACTTGCCCCTGCTGCCCAACAACCCCAAACCAGCCAGGATCTCCGAGCTACTGGCGCACCTGGACCACTGGGTGGGGCGACTGACGCCGGGTTCCTACGGCAGCGACGAGCTGCTCTTCTGGTTGGTGGCTAAGCTCCCTCGGGAGCTGTGGGACGAGTGCCAGTCAACGGCAGAGCGCAAGGCGAGGGCCCTCAACTACGAGGATTTGTCTGTGCTACTTTTGGAGCCGGCGCTGGAGAAAGAAAGCGACCAGCACCTGAACGCCTACCGTCCTGGAAGGGGGAGGCTCTGGGAGCCATGGCCGTGGGTATCAAGGACACCGACCCGGACAGGGGACTACCCCCAACAAATGCTCGTATCATGAGCAATGTACAAGACCTCTTCTGGTGTGATGCCAGAGACCAGCAGGGCTCCCTGCTTCACGCCCCGGACTGCGATCAGCATGATTGCTTCGTGGTCCAGGGTAAGAAGCAGGGTACCAACACCGGCGGCAAGGCGAAGCTGCCGGACCACTACAGGTGTCCCGTCACCTGTGCGTTCTGCGGGAGGAGGAAGCACTACGAGGATGAGTACTACCATAAGCAACGCCTATCGGCGAAGCTTAAGACCGAGAACGCTAGTGGCAAGGGTGGTGGCAAGGGCAAAGCCTACAAGGACAATGGCCAAGACAAGTCCAAGGGGAATGGCAAAGGCCAAGGTGGCAAAGGTAAAGGTGGACGAGGAGGCGGCGACCGCAGGCCTGACAAGGACAAGAACGCGAACCCGTCCGGAGGGAACCCCAATCCTACGCCAGGGGGGAACCCTGAGCCCTCTGGTGGGCAACCCAACACGGGACCTACAACCCGTTCCGAGACGCAAGGGCAACAAGAACAAGGGACAAAGCGCGCTAACGAAGATGGGGACCAGTCCAATGCCCGCAAGCGCTCCCGCTTCATGCGCATGGCGCGTAAACTCCAGAAGTAGGGGTTCAAAGTGACCTGCCCCGCGGAGTTCTGACAGGGACGCTCCGGGGGGCCTACAGCCCTGGTGTTCTGGGTACGTATCCGTCTTGGGGGACGTGAATACCTGGGGGTATTGGATACTGGGGCCACCATATCTATCGTGGCCAAGAAAATTTTACCTTGTGGGGACGTGAAGGACATCTTGCCTACCGCAGCCATCCGCATGGGAGATGGGCATGTGGTGCACAGTTGTGGGGACTGTGAGGTCAAATCGCCTATGGGTTCTAGAAGTATTGCCCATCGGTTCTACGTGATGGACACCGAAGCCTTCGACTTTGTACTGGGTACTGACTTCTTCGTCGAGCACTCTCAGATTCTATCCCTCACCCTGCAAGCACCCTACGTCCTCCAGGTGGACCATGGTGATGGCTGGGAATCTGTACCTCTGGAGCAGTCCGAGCATACGTCTAGCTACCTGAGGGTATTCAAGAGAGAGCCCTCAACCATGATGGTCGCCTCCAAAACAGAGGACTATCAGCTCCTGGGTGATGTCCTAGACCAAGGTCTGAGGGACTTGTCATACTCCCGGGAAGACCTGAACGTGGAGCTATTCGCCAGTGACAAGCAACATGTCCTGGACTTCTACTGCAGCAAGGGGAAAAATTGCTGCTATAAATTTTACTGGCCCTCTTTCGGGATGGCCTACGGGAATCCAAGATTCAGTGAGCTGGGGAAGGTCCTGACCATGGTGGCCCTGGAACGTTCCCGTTTGGTCTTGTGCTCTCTTGATTGGGGAGCCCATGGGGGAAATGAGAAACTGGCGGGCTCTATTGGACAAGCTGACGCTCACTTCCATCCAGCTGCCGGATGACGCCATCTACGTGCCTCTGGGCCGCAAGACGCCCATCGGGAAACCTAGATGGGGTAGTATGCTAAGCGTGGTGGATGGGAGTCTAGCCCCAGTGCCCTGGGAGGATGTGGACTCTGCTATGGTCCAGGAAATTTAACGTGAGAGCAGTGGCTTCACCTTGGACGTCCTGAGAAATGACCTATGACCTCGAGACGCCCTGGAGACTCCTCCTGAGGGAGCCGAGTACGTTGTGTCGGACGCTGTTGCCCCCAACTCACCCTGCCGTGTATCTAATCCTGATGTAGTCGCAGCGTGTGGGCTATCCGAGCTACCCAGGTCTATACACTCTGATGACGAGACTGAGCATGACGCCGTCCTCGTACAGACGTGCGTGGAGGAAGTGGAGAACGTCGAGTACGCCGCCCCACTGAAACCCCTACTCTCCATGAGGGGAGAGGAGCCCCTGGACCAGGAGTTGGACCCCCAATCCAGGCTGAGAGAGTACGTGGACTCCAAGAGGAGATTGGTGGCGAGAAAGCTATGCTACGCTAGGCCTACACGACGCTCATGGTCGTTGAAGCAAGGGTCTATGGGGGATATCTCCCGACCGAAGGCAGACCTAGAACAGAAGATTACCACCTGGCAACGAGAGGTGGACCTGAAGCTCATGAAGAGCGTATGGGGTGCCCATGTGAGGACCCCAGAGGAAGATGAACTCTCACAGGGATGCGTATGCGAACCCCCTCGAGTGTGCCTATGTTGTCACCGACCACCTGAGACTGTGGAACGCGACCTTCTGTACGCCTACCAAGGACTGAAGGATACGACCAAGGACGCTGAGCCGGTTGAGGATCACCTCCTGCTTCTATACACCAAGGGGCAGGCAATCTACACTCTGACGAGGACATGGAGGACAAGACCAAACTGTTGGACCCTAGAGTACGTATGCTGATCAGGACCTACCTTGACGTATTTGGAGAACTACCCCCTCCAGCGTCCTGTGACAAGCTGGTACAGATGGACCTCAAGCTGAAGCCCGAGTTCGTGGGTCACAAGATAAGAAGGAGACCCTACCCTGCTCCTAAAGAGCAGGCCGATGAGATAGAGCGACAGATACAAGAGTGTATCGACGCTGGCCTGGTCCTGGAGTACAAGGATGGGTACTATCCCCAACACTGCAGCCTCTGTTTCCTGGTGGCTAAGCCTGGGTCAACAGCCAAACGGCTGGTAGTGGACTACAGAGAGCTGAACAAGAAGACGTTGAAACACTCAGGGTCCATTCCTAACATGGAGTCAACCCTCGAGAAGATAGCCTCCTGCCGCTACAAGACTAAGATGGACAAGCGAAGTGGATTCTGGCAAGTGGACCTGACGCCCAACGCCCAGGAACTCCTTGCCTTCATCACCCCTCAGGGGAGGGTGTTCAAGCGGAAGGTCATGCGCTTTGGCGTGGCCAACGCACCCGCTCTTTTCCAAGAGCTGATGATCAAGATCCTATCCATCCTACGTCGGAGACCTGTGGTGCAAGAACTCATATCCCGGGGCGCCCAGATGGAAGCACACATCGACGATGTATGCCTGGGAACGAATACCCAAGAGGACCACCTAATCCTCTTCAGGCACCAATCCCGGATCCACGGCTCCTGGCAGCCATCGCTGCTCGCTCAGCTGGATGCCGTCCAGCTGAGCATCCGCCCAGCGCAGCCGCAGCCCGCCAGTGCCGGGGATTACCGCCCAGCGACCGACGGGCTCCGGCTGGCGTCCAGGCCCGAAGAGGGTTTGGACGGGCAGGTGGGAGCGGGCGAAGGGGATGCGGGTGTTGGTGATGGGAGGAGGAATCCGAGGTGGCGGAGTCCCGGAAGAGGAGAGCGGAGAAGGCGGATCAGGAGCAACTGGATTGGGAGATGCTGAAGCTGAAGAAGATGAAGTGGAAGGCGATGGCATAGGCGGTGGCGCCAAGGCTGCAGGAAGCGCAGTTCGGGCCAATTGAGGAGGAGTGGCCGCTGGCGCTGATACAGCAGCCGGCAAAGGCAATAGAATGTGCAGGAAAGGGACAGGCTCTAGCAGGGTGCCACTGGGCAACTGAGGTGCAGGAGGTAAGTGAGGGTAAGGTTTGGCTGGTTTGGGCCGAGGCTTGGGCTTAGCCTTGGCGGCAGGCTTCTTGGCGGCAGGCCTGCTACGAACCATTGTGAATATGCTGTTAAACCACACAAGGTACTGCAGCGACGTGTAACAGTCAACAGTAAGGTAATGTTTAAAGTGCCAAAACAGGAGTTCATGTCCCTCTAACCAACTGGGGCGCTCGAACTCGACGGGTCAAACCAACAGAAACGCCAGAAGAGAGAGAGAGCAAGACAGAGAAGAGTGGAAAGAAAGAGTGTAAGAGACTGGGGGGGAGGGAATATGACAGAAAAAGTTTTATGAAACCCACACTGAAAACAGCCAGCACCGCCGGCGAGGTTCTGGGTAGCTAGGGCGCAAGGCAACTGTGACCAGGGGTAGACGCCTACGCACCCAGGTACTAAGCAAACGGTGAACGCCGTGTGGGAATGGTGTACAGTGACATCCTTTTCTCCTTGTGCAAATCAATCATATCATCCCTTTCCCACCAATGAATGAACCAACACGTGCACGCTGACCTCCGGAGCAGTACAACGGCCATCACGGCAGTGCGGTGACTACAACCTGCCGAGTGGATCGAAGGATGCTCGCAGGATGGCAGTGATTTTATTGAACAAACACGCACCCCACGATGCGGTCTGTGCGATGCTAACGAAGGTCCACCTCAGCAACTTGCCCGTACCAGTACATTTACCACGAGAGCGAAGGAGTAAAGGAGAGAGAGACGGATGAATACCAAGTACCACTACTACAGCTATCTGCAGACTGACGACAACGAGATCAACCTGACTGCCTGCAGCGACAACGACACTGCGACCGACGCGTGGAATTCAAGGTACGCGCTAGGCAAAGCTGCCAAAGGACGTGTCAGACGCCTCCGCGCCTACGCAACGAACAGATCATGGCCATGAAGGACGGCGCGCGCAAGCAGCTTGACTGAGCACGGCCCAAAAGGACACGCACAACTCACATGCGCTCTTTCAGAACACCTAAAGTCTGACTACAAGCAAGAAATGGGTGTTTGGATACTGCGCATGCATGTTGTGAGCCCATCTAAGGGTTACATATTTGCAACGCACGCAAATGACTTTCAGCGCTGCATGGGGGGAGTTAGATGGACCCACTGAGGCTGTTTCTTTTTGCGAACATGCCTTATTATGTGAGCATTCAGTTATTAAGCTGAACTCTGGTCGACCATGTAGTGAACTTCCTACATTAATCCACATGATGCACCGAAATCCCGGACTGCACAGCATGATGCATCAGATCCAAGATTGCACAGCATGAACAGTAAAGATGATCAGTAAATCTGACGAATGACTGAAGATGATGGTGACAGGCAGATTCGCAGGGGTCCAATTGTGGAGAATCAGATCTTGATGCAGAAATGACATGATGGGTCATGATGGGTCACACGAATGGATCCATGGTGGCCAGTATTACTGAGTGGGCAGTTGAAGAAAGAAAGGTCAGAACTGAGCTATGGTGATAGTAAAAGGCCCAGAAACCACAGACACATATTTTTTTCATGTATTTTATACTCACGAGACATGTGCATATTTTTGGGTCATTTGTTTAGCCTTTTATGCCATGGACCTACAATCAATGGTGGACTTTCGTCAGCAAGTTTGATCCTGAATTTTTGCTTTGTGCTAGGGTGTAAGGCAGAAATCTTTCCTGCGGCACCGATCTGGAGCCTGGTCAAAGGCTCCTAGCGCCAGCTCCGAACTGCACCAGATGCCAAACGCCAGCTGCAGAGATATCAAATCTGGCGCATGATCAAAGTTCCTTATTGCCGCAGTTTCGCAAAGACTGGTCCACAACCTCTGTCAGAACATGAAATCTACGTTGGACGCTGCTTGCTACGCTCATACAGACCTATGCGCCGCTTCGCAGTCGAAAGCTTCCCTTACTGTGCTTCCGTACCGTGCAGGAATGGTGCAAGTTGCCTTTTTCGTTTACAACAGCGCTGCTGGTTTCGACACGAAAAAGCTCAAACTGAAGCTCAAACGCAAACAGAAGAATACGACAAGGACGCCAGAAGTTATGAGCGGCCCTCTAATGAATACAATGAATTACGAGAACGAGTGCACCCAGTTCTGCCGAACAACAAGTCTACGAGGAACTACGCCCAAGTCAGTGCATACAAAATGTCCGAGAATACAACCGCAGACAGAAGGTTGCAATTGGAAAAGCTCGCCGCCGTACTACCTGTAACGAAGGTATGTAATCCGCACGTCTCAAGGTCAACGTCCCCAGCGCAAATTGAGCACAACAGCCCTATCCTGAGTACCAAAGGAGTTGCCTGCGACTGCCAGCCTACAAGGGGAGACTGCAGCGAAAATGAGTACAACAGCCCTATCTGGAGTACCAAAGCAGCCGCCTCCGACCGCCAACTCAAATGGGGTGACTACAGCGAAGCCGAGCCGTTCTCCATTTGTCAAGCTGATGACGGAGAAGCAACTCCAACTTCGTATGAAGACCCATCTGATAACCAAGGGGATAAAGAAGCTTCGGAATTTATCAAGAGATCGATTGGTCAAGAACTGTCAAATGAGCAATTCAACAGGGACTTTATTATCAAGCAACAAGGCAAGGACATGTCAAACCTTCAAGAACTGTTCAACGAGGCCAGTCACGAAGTACAGCAAAAAATTTGGGGGACCTTAAATCAGGCCAGAGAAATTCGCAACAAACATGAGAGAAGAGAACGCAAGTCCATCGTACATGCTCGTGACAGGGATTTCGCCTCACTATGCACCCTTCACTACCACCTTGTCAGTCTCCAAGCGACTATGTCTCAACACGCAGCACAAGTGCAGTTCCTATGGGCGGAATCTCAAAGATGCCCAATACTCCACGATAGCAGTACCTCCCGACAGGACATCATAGACGAAGAATCCCTTGACTTTGAGTACAACTTCGGTACAACAATGTATTGCGAAAGAAGTTTGATTAAACTATCGAATAACACCTGAGCTCGTCAGTGCTTCTAAAGGCTTATATGTATGGCTGCCCAGGCAGCTTGATATATATGCAGGCCTTCTTTTCTGCGCTGTACGCAACTGCTACATTCGATCCTTTTCTAGACTATTCATGAGAGCTCTTCCTTTTCATATATATCTGATATTGGCTCCCCCAGAATTACTTTTGTGCACTGCAATCAGTTGCACTGCAATGACACCATTGCTTGCTTCTGCTTGCTTGTTTGTTACCTGCATTGCATGGATCCGGCACTGATTCTCCCCTAGGGTGAAAAATCGGGGTTGTTTTCCAAATGCAGGAAACAGGGAGGTCACAGCCACAACGTTTTCAGATATACCTTCTGCAGGTGATACCAGTTCTGATTTTTGGCGTTTCTGAAACTTTTCCTTTGTATGTTATCTAACCTACCGACCTCAAAAATGTCACACGTAATTTTTTTTTGAATCTTTTTATCAATTTTCTACCAAGTCTATCAGTCTATTATCTTATCACTTCGATAAATTTTTCTGGGACCACCTTGATGAACCAGTGGCCTAATGAAAGCAAAAGCTACAACCTACACTCACACCAACATTCATGCACCTCCATGAAACCAACACCAACACCCACACACGGTCTCCAACACTGGTCAGCGCAGTTCACATGTGTGAAAAGGTAATGTAGATAGTATGCAAAGCATCTGTGTACATAGCCTGCTCTTATTTACGCACTGTGAGAACTCTGATAAAGTTTCGGACGTCTCAAAAACCTCGAGATGTGAGAGACAGAGGTCTCTGTTTGACCCTGCCCTTCCCACACTTTAGCAACCGTGTATTCTACGTGAACGACACGGATATGCCGAAGTTTGGGAGCTATGACTTCGTCCTCGTTGTGACTTATGGGTTGACCAAGTTCACCCGAGTATTCCCCTGCACAAAGCATATCATTGCAGAAGAGCTGCCATCTCACCCAACACCACAACGGCGTGCATGGGCTGTTTCAAGCTTGCCATTTCCAACGCAGCGGCCCTACAGAGCCTCTCTGCTGCTACCCTGTCCTCGCAACCTTGGGGATGCAGGTGGTCATATCAGAGAGTTCATCGCAGAGGATCAGTGGTACTATCTGAATGTCGTAACGTAGGGTACTCAGCCACCTTGGCCAGAGCCCATGTGCACGGATTCATCTGGTCAGAGAAGAGAGGTCTTCCTTCGCTGGGGGACCTATGCAGAGAGGTCATTTGAACGGATCATACAAGAAATATATCCTTGATTAGTGCCTGCAATAGGGCTGGAATATCTCTGTTAGTCCACAGATGCCCAGACAGACAGACAGACAGAAGAACAGTGGCGACCGAATGCGCGACGCGACGTCGGGGAAGAGCAGAATGAATTGTCAGACAGTCATTTACAGAGCGTGAACAGTGTGCTCTACGTAGACAAATGATTTGGCGGATTATTAATCTCTGTCTCGATTTTCAGTTTGGGCTGAGTAGACACCAGAGATTCATGGCCATATGTCAGGAGATCGAAGGGGAACGACAATTAGATTTCGGTGATACAGGAAATCCGGTTTGGTTGTGTCATGCACGATTCAGTTGGTGATTCTTGGTCAATCTCCCTTGGTATCATTGAAGGACTTCCCGTTATGTTGCATGATTAGTCTTTAGAGTAGTAATCATCATAGATAGGGGTGATGGCTCCATGGTCTTTGAGATATTGGGGTTTTGATGCGTCATGTTTGCTTGAGTTATGTTTGGCTTTCTCTCCCCAAATTCTTTTTGAGATGTATCAATTGTTTGGAGTTTGCAAACCCATATTGTAGTTTGCACGGATTTTTGTCGCATTGTGATGTGGGGCATGTTGTCATCACAATGCTTGCTCCTTTTCTCCTCATGTCCTCTTTGTGTGTTGTGGTGTTTGTATCCTTTCATGTCATGATGGTTTACGTTGTTGCTTGAATGTGCTTTGATAGTGTTTTGAGTTTATTCCTTTTTCGGAATCTTGTGTTATGTAGGTTTGTGTTGAATTGCTCTCATGTTTTCGTGATTCGTAGGAATGTGCTTATCTTTGTGTTGCCTCCTTTGTAGATAAGCACAAGATGAGATTATGTTATCAATAATTCAGAATGGGATTTGGATTTGAATTTGGCCTTTGCGGTATACCTCGTGACCTCCATTGTGCATTGGCTGCATTCGGGAACATTGGTGGATTTTTTTTTTGCAAAAGTGAGGTGTGTGTGTCACTTCACCAATATCACCACCACAAATAGACACCAAGATAACAATCTTGTGCTTATCGGTTTGACGAGACACGTCCCATTTGGGTTAATCAAGGCTTTGGACATTTCAAGAAGGGTGAATCCTTACCCAATTACACTTGAGAACTAGCGTCGTACAAAGGGTGCTTGCGTTCTTTTTCTTTTGCAATCAGCGAATCGGTGGAATATCACAACGAGCAAGCCTCACAATCCCTTGATTGTCAAGATACATCGGTTACAACGAAGGTAATCACGGAGAAAGGTCGGCAATTTGATTCGTCAATTGAGGCACTACTCCATGCCCTACACGACCAATACGTGACGCCGACTCAACACGCTTCGGTTGACAAATCCGGGAGTCGATCAAATCCAGGAGTGTCGTTCGGCGATACAAGACGACCGTTATCCAAAATGGGTATCACACCACGGGGAAAGGACCACACGGTGCGCTTTAACAAACACAAAAAACGCCGTGTTTCACAAACAGATCATGGAGAGGAAGCATATGAAAGGTCCGAAAATGCAATTGTGCATGTGCCCAAGAGCCTCGTGAATGCCATAGCAAAGAAAATTCATACCCAGGTGATGGGAGATGTGTTACAACACATGACATCGAATCAAGAGTATAAGAAGCTCGTGCAACGCGTTGAAAAATTGGAACAAGAACCAATGGAGAGCGAACATGATAAAACAATTGAACATGAGCGGAGGGAAGAACACATTCGAGACCTACAGACGCGTGTGAATCAACACGACGAAGATGTCTAACAATCAAGAGAGCATCAAGGAGAATACAAACGACTCGCCGGCCAACTACAAGAGCTTGGAAGTGCCAGGGAACGCCAAGACAATGACATCATGCAATTGAAGGACACCATGAAACAAGGCATGGCGAGCACGCATGGTGATCACAAGTGTTTGCAGCGTCAAATGGAGGACGACCAACGTGCACAGGAACGGCTTGCACTGCAAGTAGGACAAGCCAAAGAGTCTATACCCCACGATCAGCAACAGTTGCAACAAGAACACGTGGCCATGGAATCCAAAGTGCGAGGGTTGGAGCAATTGGTGCCGCAAGGGAACACAGCGACTGAAGAGGCACACAAGAGTGGTCAAGCATTGACCGAACGGGTTGATCAAATGGCAAGAGAAATATATGAGACGCAAGTACACATCCTAACGGAGCAATTGGGTGAAGAGAGAAAATTGTTGGATATCAAATTTGGGCGGCTTGAAGAGTGGTTGACGGACGCTGATAAGCAACGGCGTGAACAAACCTCGCAAGATAGTGCACGGATGGATCAATTTTCGGATTGGATTATAAGAGTGGAGCGCAAAACTGATTTGCCCACACTTGCTGTTGGTCATATGCCGGAGGAACCGTCCATGGACGTGGAGCGCATGATAGAGGTCAGACTGGATGCATGCAGCCAAGTGGGCAAGAAAGTGGAACACTTACAGCGACAAATTGATGACGATATACAGCATGGTGTGCGGGCACGAGAGGAGTTGGCGGCGCAAACCAAGGTGAGCATCGAGGCATGCCCCAGGAGCGCAGCGAACATGGATAAGAAGGTGAAACAGTGTGCCTGTGAGTGGGAAACAACATGCGCCACCATACACGAAGAAGTGCAAAACGCATTGGGACACCTCACCACGTGTAAAGAGATCCGGCGGGAATAGCAGACGGAGCTCACGACATGGCGAGAGATGAAGGAGCACACAACACATAGGGCTGACGACTCACGCAGCAAAATGGGTCAGCAGGAACCTGCAGTGCAAAATCTGAGCAAACAGATCGCCGAGATGCGGGTGACTCGATCCACGCAGACGGCCGAGTTGAAAACATGTGTTGATCAACAGGTGACGGAAACGTGTCGAAGGTTACAGGAGACCTTGCGGCGGGACATCCGGGCACAAGCAGATACGCTGACTACTGGGGTCCAAAAACAACTGGCCGACTCTGAGAGGGCGCTAGAGCGAAAGATCGGGTTGCGGGACCCATGGACGGAATTTCAGGATGAAATACGGGAAATTCAGCAGCGTGCTGATCGGCAAATGCAGAAATTGCAGACAGGAGTGGCAATTGACCTACAGGGACTGGGGGAGCAGATTACGGCAGTACAAGAAATGGAACATGCCCTGAAGGACATGGTGCGTGAGGGTGTCAGGCAAGTCACTGAGTACCTGGACAACCAGATCAGTGCCGCCACAACTGCGCAACGACGTCAGCGTGAGCAAAACATGAAAAAGATCAAGACAGAGGTTGAAAGCCAAGGCTGTGGCATACAAGAACGGCGCAACAAGATATGCACCGGTATGTCGAGCAGCGTGTGAAGGAAGTGCACGCAGGACTGGCTGAGGAGCTGCAGGACCGATCGGGGCGAGTCCACGGAATACGCCAGTCAGGGGACGTCCAGAAGTTGCAGGAGGCACTGCGACAATTGCGCCGACGGGTACGGCAAATGGAAGATACGCCGTCCATTTCAAGTTTATCACCCTCAGAGCAGGAGAGTGACAGTGATGGATCTGCAAGACGGCCCAGGCGTGGCAAAGTCTGGGCGCTGCCGCCGAAACACCTAAGCAGCAAGGACCCTCCGCCCAGTGCATGCAGGTTGTTCCAGGACAGGGCGCGGACTGTCACAGCGGAGCAGGACGACACGACGGACGAGGAATCGCGGTATGGACGGCGAGGACGTGATAGGGGATGTACAGTGGATCACACACATTACAGGGGGTACGATAAATCACGGCCCTCCTCACGACGTCACAGTCATCGCACGCAGCGTGGAGGGCATGGACACAGCGACTCGGACGAGTGGGAACACCCTGGGCAGCGACGATACGAGGGTCGTTCTGGACGTGGAGGAGGAGGAGACCCAGATGATTCTGAGGACTCCAGCTCTTCCGAAAGCAGTGAGGACGGTCGTCGGAGAGGACGATGGAATGACGGTGACAAGGAAACTGACAGTGGGTCATCGGCACATGGTCACCAACGCGATGGACGCAAACGAGAGCATCACAGACGCCGGAAGGACAGGCGCCGGTCAGAAGAGCCTGATCTGGGCGCGTATGGCTACAGTGGCGGGCTGGCATGGTAGCAGCAGGCATGGTGCTACAACAAACGTGGGTACTTCCACCCATACAAGGCAGTGAAGCCTCTGCGAACTTCCCTGCGACGGCCCATAAAACCTACAGGGATACCCATGGCATGGGCTTTCAATGAAGTCATGCCCTGCAGGCCAGCGGAATTGTTTCTTCAAAAGGCCTCGCGTGAACACCGGCGGGCGTTCAAAAGAAATTGGAAACAGTCCATGAGAGAATTGATGGGATCCAGAGCATTTGCGTCACTGGAGGAGAAACTGCAGATGCCCTGTTGGAATGGGAAGCTGGCGGGATTCCCGGAGTGGGACAAGCTCCTCCGCATCTGGTATAGCGAGTTGGGGGTACATCTCACAACTAAAATGCAAGTGCGAGCCCTGGTGTCAGCCATGCCAGAGACGGGCCAGTACCGACAAAAGAAGTGGAGTGACCGCCAGCAGGCATCCAGACTGACATTCCACGAGGTATATCAGCTTATCTGTGGGACCGTACAGTGAGCAAGACCAGGGCCATGCTGAGGCATACTGGACGTCGGCACGGCTACCTCGACGGCCCGACCCTGACGCCATGGCTGGCTAGTTCAATGACTGGCTGCAGAGGGGTGCAGAGGTGGCTGGAGGAGTACCGCATGCGCAGGCTCACCGTCAACTGATGCGTGTCATGCTGCACCATGAAGAATATGGTGCCACAGCAGTATGGTCGCGCATGCGACAAAATGTCACCAACAAAATGTCAGAAACAGGCCTGGCATACACATACATCGAGCTGTACCTCGTTATCATGTATCACCTCCGGGCGAATGTGGCGAAGAAGGTCCACAAAGGATACAATTATGCTGAGTTCTATGAACACCGACACGATGCACATGTGCGCAAGGTGCAAACAGCAGACGATGAAGCAGAAATGGCCCGGGAAACGGAGGCAGAATGGTGTCTCGACGGCGATGAACAATGGGTAGATGATGAGGCAGACGCGAAGGCCTTCCAACACAAGGACAGCGAGGCCGAAAAAACGAAACGTTCTGCACCCATTGCGAAGAATATGGCCACCTCCGAGAGACATGCTTCATACTGCATCCTGAATTGAAGAGAAGGGCTGGCGGAGGACAACGCGATGATCCAGCACAGCCGGGCTCAGCCCATTGGGGCTCCAAGGGCGGCAAAGGAGCCAAAGGCGATGGCAAAGGCGCATCGGGCGCAGGCCCTGCGGACCAGGGCAAGGGCAGAGATGACCCGCGGCAGCATCCCCAACGAAAATCGGAGACGCCATCCACGCCGAAACAGGAGGACAGACAACGCTCCGCCAGGCCCGACCAGCGCGGAGATGGGCCCAGGGACCGGTCCCGCTCGAATTGGCAGGGCAGCAATACCTCCAGACAGTCTCAGGGAAACAACTGCCAAAACTGCGGCAAACCTGGGCACTTTAGCAAAGAGTGCCCTGAAGCCCTCAAATGCCATAAATGTGGCCGCCCGGGCCATATCGCCGCCAACTGCCCTCACCAAGGGTGAAGTGCGACATGTATTTGTTCGCTCTGTCGGGGCGCGGTCCATAGATCAGTGGGACAACATACCGCGGTCTACAATGAGAGTCCAGCAAGGGATCGAAGCCATTACTCGTCGTCCCACAAAGGTGGCCAAGTGCAGAACACAGAAATCTATGATTACGCCTGTGCGTTTGCGCGTACAGTGGATGCCTGACATACTCCCCATCGAGGTGGATGCCTTGCAGGACACCTGATCGGAACTACCAGGGGCGGCAGGACGCTCCTTGTTGCCAGCCAAGTGCTGGGCGCCAGCGAAAATGGCACGATCAGGAACAAATTCGCAGACACCACAGCGGTGTCAGCTAGCCAGCTCACGTTGCTTTGCCTTCAAAAAATCTGGCTCCGCCGCCCTAGCAGCAGACACTTCGCCATGTGACTTCTTCCTTTTTAGAGCCATATTCGCAAGGCAAAAGGCAAAGAGGACCAGCTTGTCTTGAGACTCAGCACAGAAGGTATTCACAACTTGAGGCACAGTCGTACCTTGCTGTCGCAACTGCTTCGAGAGCTCAGTCACCCGCACCACAGAGCGGCGAGCCGCCTCCACACAACCATGCATGTTCAGCGGTTTGCCATGTGCCACAAACGCAAGAAAGTCAGGCACCCCGTTCACGTGAACCTCGTCCCATGTAATGACATTCCCCGCCTCATCACAACCCTCAGGACCAACATCCAAGGAATCATCCACATCAACAGACGGCACCACAAAGCGCTTCTTCTTCGACACGTCAAGCAGAACAATCCTGGTATGCGCTTCCTCCACATCAGGCGCCTCCTGAGACGGGTTTTCAGCCACGTCCCCCTCCAGATCAGGGTCGGGCCGGTCGCCCACAACCCAAGCCTCATGGCGAACCGCAATAGTAGGCAACCGCTTGACACCACCACCATGCTTAACAAGCACCAGCCCCGCATCAACACCCACCACAACAGCAGGGCCTTTCCAGGAAACAATACCTTGCTTCGGTGGTTCATGATAATAATAAATCCGATCACCTTGCGTCAAGACCACATCATGCTTCGGAGCCCCTTGAAAACGCTCCGCTTCCCGCATCATAGACTTCACATCAGCTGCGTGAAAGAGCTCCCGCATCTTATACATTTGTGACAAAAGATGAATCATGTAATACCCCACGTGATCAGCCGCAACCTCATAGGAGCCTAGGGCCGGCAAATCACAATCATCATAATCCGGCCACCTTGACCTAACACCGAACACAATCTGATGTGGACTATACCCAAGTTTCGCAATAGGGAAGTAATTCTTCCCCATGTGCGCCCAATCCCCACATTCACTCAGGGACATGGAAGGATAGACCTCCAGCAACGTCTCACTCAAGGTCCCCAACTTGGTATGCTGTCGCTCCACTCCCCCCATGCTCCAATGAGCCCCACTTGCCGCCGTCTTGAGCTGAATCCCGTAACGGTCAGCCATCGCATGAATAACCTCGTTCTCAAATCCAGCCCCAAGATCAGTGAGTACAACGCCAGGGACACCAAAATATTTAATCCATTTGTCCAGAAACGCCCGTGAAACATTTACTGCTTCCTTTGACTGCAGAACAGCTCCTTGCGAATATCGGGAGAGGAGACAACAAAAATGCAAAACAGGGTGCTGCCTAAGAAACCACACATCCATCCCAACAGTATGTTTGAACAACGGTTCCCGAGGTAATGCTGTGCGTGGCCTCCAAGGCATCGCCTTGCGACGTTCACACAGATCACACTTAAACTTCTTCAGGACCTCAAGAACTGGCTTCTGAGACCGCCCAGAAAAACGCTTCGCAAACATCTGCGCCATAGTCGCCGAATCAGGATGCCCCATCTTGACATGCAGTGAACGAACAACCTTTTGCAGGTGTGCAGTGTTCCAGTCTCCATCAGCAGAGAACGCCCAACCCCGAGAGGCCGGGTCGTCTCGTCAATAGGTACCAACCAGCTCCGGCATGCCAGGCTGCCAGGCCGGCCGCCAAAGCTGCATGAGCATGTGCCCGCTCGATGACAGCTCACACGGCATAAGGAATTCTCTGCCAAATATCCGAAAGCAAACCTCACACTTGGTCACATCAATGCGCGCCTGCAACAGAGACAACGTCTTACGAGCAATGAGCAAGGGAGTTGGACCCTCAATAACGTTCACCCGCAACTGAACCCAGTGATAATCAAGGAGGATGTGGATGAACACCACCCAATCAGCCAGCTTGGTATCGCCGCCACCAAACGTAAAGTGCATACAACCAGGCTCTTGAACTAGCTGTTGACCAGTCCACTCATACCAGTGAGCAAGCCACTCATCACCAGCCACGGTATCCGTACACCCAATATCCAGAAGCCCCTTCAAGAGACACTCGGAAAGCAAACGTTGCAGACGACCAAGACCCACATGCAAGCCAGAGTTCGCCATGTAGCACAGACCAACATAGGAGCCCCCATGTTGCGGTGATGAATCTTCAGTGACCAACGTATCCTTCTTATCCAGCTGCACTTCCTGAGCATCAGCAACAAATGATTCGCCCTTGCCACCTTTATTCCTAGGCGGAGACCAACAATCAGCGGCGACGTGACCAGCCTTGCCGCAACGGAAACAGGTGATTCTGCCATCTCCTCGCCCGCCACGGCCGCCACCACCTTTGTACCCACCCGTCCGATTGGTGTCTTTTCCTTTTCCAGAGGGAGAACCAGCCCCATGACTCGTATCCGTGACTAAACTGACAGCCACAGAGCTGTGTGAATCAGCAAACAAATTCCGCAATGCAACTTGAACAGAAGAGAACGAGACATCACGATTAGTGGTAGCCAACACCGTGGCCTTTTGGTCGGCAGAAAGATCAGAGTTTTCCAGCAAAACACAACCACACAGTCGTTGATCAATCACCACACCTTGAAGCTGAATCCGCCCGACAACTTCAGCCACACCCATAGAGTACTCCAGCATAGGCTTATGACCTCGCCGGCCATGAATCAATTCACGAACAGCCGACAGAAGGCCTTCACAACCATCGACGCCAAAATACGCGTCCAAAAACTCACCGATTTTCTGCACGCCATCAGACCCCAGCGCCAGTTCGATCGGCACACACGCAGCAATCACTTGCGCAGGCTTACCACGAATAGACGCTAGCAACTCAGAGTTCTTTTTCGGAACAACCATAGAATTCGTCTCATACCACGCCCGAGCGCGGAACGCCCAGGCCTTGTACTCCGCAACTGTAACCATCTCGCCCTTCCCATCAGAGCCGAGCGTGGGACACGTCGTGGACTTCGTGCTCTCCAGACCAGACGGACCGGAAGGCGACCCGCCGCGAAGCCAAGCAAACGAAGAGGAATGATTAATAACATGGGCCCAACGACGCTCCTCACCGAGAACACGCTCCAGATCACGCCTTTGCGCATCCATTTGCTCATGCATTGCACGCTCGCGATGGTCCCACTTTTGATCAAAATCAGCCTTCATGTTAGACAGCAGTTGATGTTGCAATTCAAGCTGGTGATGTAGATTACGAACAGACGCAGTAAACTCCGGCTCAGGAACATGCCTCATAAGATCAGCATCGACAGGACCACCACACAGGTCTTCAAGCGTCAGACCACCTGAATCACCCTGTTCAATGTGCTCTTGATCTGCCATTTGCGAAATGCTACCAGTGTTAAAAATTCCCAAATACTTTTAAAGCCTTTTGATAACCAAATTTGCAGGATCAGCAGACAAAACAATAGCAGACTTCGAAATCACTGAGCATTCAAATGAATAGTCTTGGATCTCCAAATAAAAGACACCAATCTATAAAACAAACATAATAGAGAAGAAAAAACTCAAAGCTCAAAGCTTATTTTATACTATATAGATCAATATAGATGTGACATGTATGTGACTCCACAAATTAGGATTTACCGCTTTTTTTTGAAACTTTCAGTTTCATGCGGTTGCCTAAGTAGCAATCATCATGGACATCTGTACATCATGAAAAACCTTCAAAAACAACTTTTCTGTCCTAAAATTGCTTTTCAAAACATGTCTTTTTCCAAACATTCAAAAATAGTAATTGACTCAAAAATCATTGTCAACAGTCACTCATACTGTTACAGTTCAACAACCTTTAACACCATGTGCTGCTCCCACTTTCACAGAACCCCCAGAGAGAACACAGAAGTTCAAATCTGAGATGACCAGTACAACTACAGCCCAGCTCCCACACAAGCAGATGTGTCGCTATGGGTCTGCAGGGGAGCTAGGTCCGAGGGACAGGCAGCTCAGTTCGCCTGATTGTGTGCATTCGCCATATTCTGTGCATACATACGACGTAAATACGGACAGTCTTGAACGCAATGATGTACATTATTCAGCAATGTTGAAGACAGATCAGGGTGGCAACGCCAGTCAGGGCCAGACAAAAGACAGCAGAGAGCAACGTGCTGAAGGTACAACAGGACACCAGGTCAGTTTCTCTCCTGAGTCTTCATGGACAGTACATGAATACGAGGACGAATACAGCCCTCTCGTGCATGGTAGACGTGTTCCTGTATGTATTCTCGAAATGTTTCCAACACACATAATACATTCCACTTGTGATTGTCACCACAGGATCTCCACGGCCGAAGCTGACGAGCCAGAGCAATCAATCGGACTCCAGCGGGAGCATGAGCCGATGCAGGTGTGTTCTGACAGAAACCCTGAATTTCACACAGAGCACGCATGGCGCACGGTCTCACGAAATCCCTGGTTCCCTCAAAGCCAGCTTGGGAGGCGAGTGGAATGTACTATAAGGATCCCTGAGGACAGCCCAGGCGACCAGCAATACGCAGTGGTTGTTCACAAATCCACTGCACTGAAGCACACCCAACAGCCTTCCGAACTGCCCTGTGGGGGGGCAGGCAAGGGCCAGTGGGCACATTATAACTATTGGGACGTCCTGCCTGACCAATAGGACAATGACCAACCTCTTCCCCCCAGCGAAACGCACAACCCCGGTTCAGTTCAGAAATCTCAGGAATCTGCGAGAGCCCCCCTTGCGCAGGACAGACAGTGTTCAGCACACCCAACCCCTCCCCCGCTACGCCAGAGGGAGGGCACGAGTGGGCTGGAGAAAACCCCCTGTCCATAGCAAGACGATACACTGATGCCTATTACCCTGCCCGTTTCACCATTGACGCGGGCGAAGGCATCAGCAACAAAATACCAGCAAAAAAATCGAAACGGCGTGCCGAGCAGTGCGCACTGTTCTGGCTGAACGTCATGAGTTTGAATCCTGTCACAGGTGCACAGGGGACTCCTGTGTTCAGGACACACTGGCACATTTACATGGCGGTACAGATGGGGACAGTGTGTATATACAGCCCATAACCACACGGGTAAGTCAGATCCAGGGGGAAACGACAGCGGGCCAGAGTGACTCCGGGAAGACAGAAGCCACTGGGGTTGCAGTAATACTGGCCGCTGGGTGTGTGGCCTTTGGTGTACTTAGTACGCCTGTGCTGGCGTTGGCAGTGTGCAGATTGTCACACACGATGCAGCTCGGGGGTGGAACTGAGTATCCACCAGCCCCAGAGCAGAAGACCACACCGTTGGTCAGTCCCACAGCATATGGCACAAACTCACAGGTGCTGGACTGTGGAGGATCAGCGAGCGGCGGCAATTTTACACGCTGCAATTGACATGGCTCAGCCAGGACAAGACAGACACTCTGGACTGTATCCGAAAATATCTGACAGCAAACAGCTGGACCAGCTGTGGGAGAATCCCACGCCAACGAGTGCGTCCGATCCAGGGATGTCGTCAGAGGATGACTCCTCACAATCGGACACAGAACATCTTGGCAAGCAGTGGGCTCCTGACTACTTCATGGGTGGTTGGGGGTATCCTAGGCACTTGATGCCCCTCTGCCATAAGGAGCTGCCACAGATACAGGAGGAACATACAGGTACAGACCTGACCTCGCTGGACTTGTGGACAGACTCAGTGGAGGGCATTACCTCTGAAAGTGATTCACAGTCCCCAGAGGACGGGTCAGATAAGTCGGAGGTCGGAGCAGTGGCAGCCAGGCACAAAATGGGACCAGTGGCAGGATCCCCACCAAGACAGGAGCATCTCACTGACCAGGCTATAGCCCACAGCACACAGGGTTTGAAGTTGCAGAAACAGCGCAAAAAGAAATATCGGCGCTACACCTCTCCTTATGGTCATTATGACCACAGTGGGGAACTTTGTGTCCGCCCAGAAGTGTACAGACGCATTGTTGCCTGGGCGGCACAATATGAATTGGTCCCTGATCTGGACCCATTTGCATAGTCTGTACATACGGCCAAAGCCCCTCACTTTCAGGGTCCGAAACAGAACGGACTGTCTGTAAATTGGTCAGGGCGAACACTTGGGCTTTTTCCGCCCACGGCATTGTACAGACAGTCAGTGCAGAAACTGCAGGCAGAGGGATGCAGGGGCATTGCCATTCTCCCCGTCAGGAAACAATGTCCCTGGTTCTGGGCGTTTGGGGAATGAATTTTAGACTGGTTGGACTTACCTCGGAGTGCGCCCCTGTTTGAAACCCCACAAGGCGACCCCTTGCACACCCCTGGACATGCTCAATGGCGCATTGTAGTTTTTGACGCTGTAGGTCATCAACAGGACTGCGGCGAGGATACACCGGAGCCAGAGCAACAAGTCCGTACTGAGCAATTGCAACCACACAGGTATACTACTTGGCATCGTCCTATGGAATTGCCCGAGTCTTCAGCACCGGCCAATGAGTGGGCCAGACAGGCTCCTTGCAAGCCTACTGATGGATGTACTGCTCAAGGTGACAGGTTACGTCACAATGATTCCACAATCCAGAACTGTGAGGCCCCCTCTGCGGGCTCCACGAGTACTGTCAGTGGCCAAGAGCCACAACCCCAGCGAGTTAACGAAACCGCAGATACTTGTAAGGGTGATTGCCATGCAACGCCAGATGGAACATCAGCACAGAAATCAACGTAGAGGACGAAATTGTATGATAGCAATCATACCGCGTCAGAGCGACGTGGTGACACGCACACAACTATTCCTGAGGATAATTCAGGATCATATAAGGCCAGTTCCCACCCAGACTGCGATATACCTAGGTATATGCGCCGGAACAAAAAATATCGTTAGCATGCCTCACGCTCAGCAACTCACGCAGGGCACGCTTACTTGCCGAATCGTGACAAGAGTCCGTCTGAGAGAGAGCGAAGAGTTTTGAATGATTCTTATAAGCGTAGTATCCAGTCAGTAATTCCGGCTGATGAGGAGCACCCAGACTGTGCCCGGTACAGGAAACTAATTATGCAGGAGTTCAGGGAGTCAGTTTTCACCCCCCTGAAGTTCAAGGAGGATTGCTGGGTAAAGAGGGGTCCCAAAGAGATCAGCCAAGTGAAGGTGACGCCGGTACAGGGAGCAACGCCGAAATCACAGAAGGCGATCAGGACAGTGGGTATCCTGGAAGCCTTGCTGTACGAGAAAATAGAAACATTTTTGGAGCGTGGGTACATTGAGCCCTGCTCCAAAAATACTGAGTGGGTGAGTAGAGCGTTTTTAGTCCCTAAGCCTAACGGTAAGTGGCGTTTAGTAATACACTATAGGTATGTAAACACACAGCTTAAGGGACAAAATTTTCCGATCCCCATTATTGAGGATCAAAGTGCCAACCAGCATGAGAATTTTTTATGGACGCTGGTGGACCTAGAGGACGGGTTCCACCAGATGCATGTGGAACAGGACAGTCGCAAGTACACTGCGTTTATTACCCCTTTCGGGGTATACCAGTGGCGCGTCCTGCCCATGGGTGTCAAGGTGGCACCACAAGTTTTTCAACGCATGGTCGACTACATACTTACCAGGGCGGGGGTTAGATTCTAGTCGACCATACATCGACGATGTCCTCACTAGCACGGGTAAACACCTGGTAGGTAAGGGTAAACTGTAACGTACTACGACTTGACGTTAACCCTGAGATCCCAAATCCCTCAGGCGGCACCATGCAGAACAACTCCGTAATCACAGCTGATTTAACAAACAGGACATTTGGTGCCTAAAACAAGCGATAATGTTTTATAATAAAACATGCGCTATTTACAACACAGTGCGATCTCGATTTATCTACAATGCGCATGCGCGACCTGCGATGCGGGCAGTGCACTGGTCTGCTGCACGCCCACCCAACACAGTCCAAGGGGACCAGGGGCTGGCTGACACACACAAACAGTGGCAGCCAGTGCACTGCATGCCAAAAACAGAGCAATAATGTACACAAAAAAAAATAGGCACTCAGAAGAAAAATACCAAGCACACAAAAATTTCTAGAACACCCCGGTGCCCAACGATGGAACCCCACCTGGTGTCAGGGGCTCTTTGTGTGTTTAGTATACAAACATCCTGTGGCGTCAACCTAAAAAGGAGGCTTGCCAGGCCCCTCTGCCCATCCCCCAATGGTGGCCACCCATTGGTTAGGTGGGGCAGCGTTCCTATTTACCTGCTGACCCCATACGAGAAAAAAAATTAGTAACTACTCACTGCCCATTGCCACTTTTCCCGCACCAAAAAGAAAACCCCCTGCTCAGAAGTTTGGTTGCATAAAAAAAGAACAACAACACAACACAAACAGACAGAGCAGCAAATTGACAATAAAACTGCATGTGGACTGACCCACAGGGTACAAACCCTTACGCTAATGAACAAAGCTGCTGGTCCTCCAAGGGACTTAAGCCCCATATATCAGACTTATCTTAAAACTTGTGCGCCAACTTAACTTCTGAGCATTTCGAAGGGGTATGGTGCTTGGCTGGGTCTTGAGGGGGGGATGGGCCTGCCTTGATGGCTTGATGGCCCCCCAAATCTGATCTGCTGATCTGCAGAGAAAGACAACACACAGAAGAACAGCGACAAATATTATAAACAACGTGCGCATTATGCAACATGTGCAACAGCAAACTGCAGAGTACACACACGTAACACACTACTAGCGAGCGTTGCAAAGTAAACCGCTAAACCAGGCCACACAAGTGCAATCAGACGGAACAATGCGAGGCAACAGCATTACTGCACAGTAAACCTCCAGGGCGCTGCCCCCAGTGCCTGTTTGCACGCATAAAGACCGGATAGAACTAGCAAACAGCATAACTCACCATGCGCATATCAGTACCTGCACAGTACAACCTCTGAGCTGGGCGAATCCTGCACCACACTCACAGCTGTCACTGCACAAGTTCGCCACGCCTGTTCAGGGCTGCAACACAAAAGGATAGGAACCAGTAAGGGACTCAATGCTCACCTCACCGCACCAGCAAACGGTGGAGGATCTGAAACTGCGCACTGAGATGCAAGGGTCAAAAACCAAAACAAAGGTGTGTCTCAGTATGAGCCCTGGAGCACAGAAACACTGCGTTTCGTGGGCTAAAAGCCCGTGGCAGTAAACTCATTTTGGACATGCAGCTCATTTTGAGCTGGATCTGTCCCAAAACAGCAAAAGTCCAAGGGAGGGGAAAACAAAACTATTAACCGGGCCTCCTACTGACAGTGACTGCTGTGGAGTGCCACATCCACTGCATATCTGCAAGCGCGCTGACACACGCAAACACACACAACCTTTAAGTTCTGTGGCAGCGCCGTGGTTTACCAGCACTGCTTCATTTCGGCGAACCTGCACGGCGTCGTCGCTGATCCTGGCGAAGCTCACATGCACCACCGGTCGCCCTGGTCACAAAGTCGTCGACACTGAACTTGGTTGGCGCCACTTCTTGCCACCACGAACGCGGCGTTTCACCAAAACATCCTGCACAGGCACTGCGTGAGGCAAAGGCGAGCTCGAGCAGCCCATTGAACTCGGCGGCTGCAAAGTCGTAGCTATAGAAATTAGCGGTGGTGTTACGCATGATGCTGCCCGTGCCGTAACGCTGTCAGAATCTTGCGTGCAGAACTCAGCCAAACCCTCCTGCAAGAGGTTGTCAAGGTCTTCCAGCAGCGCTCCCACCTCTGCCTGTCTCACCTCGTGTGCCGCACCATCAATGATACCAGCAGGAAGACAAAACTCACCGCAAACAGGCCCATACACAAAGGTCTCCGGCGCCGCCTCCAAGCAGCGCAACATCACCTCAGGCTGCCATCGACGCAGCCGTCTTGCATACTCCTGGCATGGAAGGTCCCACTGCGCCGCACGACGAAGAACCTCACGAAGCGCTTCCTCTCGTCGCTCGGGCACTGACGAACTGCACAGCCGGCGCACACTGGAACTGTCCAAGCTCTTGATCTCGTCAACCGACTTGATCTTACAGCGGCGGCGCGGCACTTCGGTCCCGTGTCTCAATGCAGCCTAACGAAATCGTTCTGGTCAAGTTTGTTAAATTGTAACGCACTACGACTTGACGTTAACCCTGAGATCCCAAATCCCTCAGGCGGCACCATGCAGAACAACTCCGTAATCACAGCTGATTTAACAAACAGGACATTTGGTGCCTAAAACAAGCGATAATGTTTTATAATAAAACATGCGCTATTTACAACACAGTGCGATCTCGATTTATCTACAATGCGCATGCGCGACCTGCGATGCGGGCAGTGCACTGGTCTGCTGCATAAACTCAGAGACAGCAGGGCATACATTGACTTGATGAAGTCTAACAGGACAGAGGACAAGGCAGTGGTCAGGGAGTATCTGGATGAGCACTTGTCTGCGATGCCTGCAGCCTGTCTGTGATGTCTGCAGCCTGTCTGCGATGCCTGCTGCGAAGCATCTGTACGGGACGTCTTCTTGAGAACATCCATCGCCGTTGCTGTCAGTGATCCAGGTGCAGGGGGGGGGGGCGGCGTCAGCACAAAGCAAAAATCTGCAAATCCATGCTGAAGGCAGCGCCCAGTCTGCTCACTCTGACAGCTGACTAGATATGTACAAAGCGCTCATCGAATGTGCATGGGGATATTCGCTCAGATCAGAAGCAGCATCAGTCCACATGTGTCTCAGTGATCGATTGTATGAACGCACAGACATGAATTCCTGGTCCTCAGAGGCATCCCCCTGGTCGACTGGGGGGTGAGGGGGTTCATCAGAACTCTCAGCCATTATCCTGAGCAGTGTCGCTTCCAGCTGGAAGAGCTCAGGGTGATCCTGCTTTAGCTGTTGGCGCCCCCGCTCAACGGCTTCCCTTTCATCCCTGCCCCAGCCCTCAAGATCCAGGTCGGACCCATGAAAATTTGAATCCTGCGCTGCCCCCGCTGGATACGCCCATGGGGACGAACAGTCCGCGACGACATTTTGATCCCCTGGGTGGTACTTGATTGTTAAATTGAATCGAGAGAGGAACTCGTGCCATCGGCCCCATCTCCCCAGGGGACCCGAGATGGTACACAAGTCCTCCTTGTACCACTGGAGGATACTGCCATGGTCAGCTTTCACCATGGCTTCAGCAACTCCAATCCATGCCTGGAATTTGAGAAGGCAACATAGCACAGCGTATGTTTCCTTCTCAGGGGGGGTCCATCCACGCTGACCCTGGGCTCCATGTCCTGAGCCCGTCCCCTGGAGCTTCTTTGAGAAAAATTCAACCGGGTGGAAGCTCCCATCCAGTTGCTCTTGCTCCAATGTTCCCGGCACGGCATAATCACCGGCGTCAGTAAAAATACGCCATCTACGTTCAGGGGAGCGGATATAAAGATTGACCGTGTCCACCAAGGAATCCTTGATTGCCCTGAGTCCCACTCTCATGGCATCGTTCCACAGGATGCGTGATTCCTTGGCGGACAACTTGACCCTCTTTCTTTTCTTCAGGGGGGTGCCATCCGGGTTCAGGCGTCCGTTGGGGCTCACAGCCGCTGCCTCAAACTGATATTTCCCCCTTAAGGCCTCATTGAGAGGCGCAGCGTGCTGTGCAAACTTTGGTATGTACAGGGCATACCAGTTTGCTAGCCCCAAGAACCCCTTTAGCTGTTTGGGGTTGGTGATGTCCCAGGCAGTGCGGGCATTGTTCTCGGCTTTGGCAGCGGCAGAGCTAACCGTCAAGCCCGAGAAGTGCCATTTTTTCAGGACCACTGTCAAGTACGTGGGACACGTCCTACGGGCTGGGCAACGCATGCCCAACCCTGCCAACACTGAGACAATCAGGGAATGGCAGGAGAGGGAGAGGCTGCAGGCATCGCAGACAGGCTGCAGGCGGCGCAGACGGGCTGCAGGCATCGCAGGCAGACTGCAGGCAGCGCAAACAGGCTGCAGACATCGCAGATAGGCTTCAGACATCGCAGACAGACTGCAGGCATCGCAGACAGGCCACAGGCATCGCAGACAGGCCACAGGCATCGCAGACAGGCCACAGGCATCGCAGACAGGCCACAGGCATTGCAGACAGGCCACAGGCATCGCAGACAAACCACAGGCATCACAGACAGGCCACAGGCATCACAGACAGGCCACAGGCATCACAGACAGGCCACAGGCATCACAGGCAGGCTGCAGGAGTGTCAGACAGACAGTATTCTGCATGTTAAAGCTGAGTGTCTTTTTTGTGCAGACTGGAGCCCCCCCCCCCCTGCAGTGTCCAGACAGTGTCTATTGGGTGCAGACTGGACCCCCCCCCCCTTGCAGTGTCCCGACAGTGTCTACTGGGTGCAGACTGGACCCCCCCCCCCCCCCCCCTGCAGTCTCCAGACAGTGTCTATTGGGTGCAGACTGGACCCCCCCCGCTACAGTGTCAAGGCAGTGTCTGCGTCTGGTACAGGACGGACACAGCTATGTCCAGCCCTATCAGAGGGTTGTTCAGCTGTACAGCCTGGTGTCCAGCTTGGGAGGGGAGTGCAATAGGGCTGCAATATCTCTGTTAGTCCGCAGACGCCGAGACATACAGACAGACAGAAGAACAGTTGCGACCGAATGCGCGACGCGACGTCGAGGAAGAGCAGAATGAATTGTCAGACAGCCATTTACAGAGCGTGAACAGTGTGTTCTACGTAGACAAGTGATTTGGCGACTTATTAGTCTCTGTCTCGATTTTCAGTTTAGACTGAGTAGACACCAGAGATTCATGGCCATATGTTGGGAGATCGAAGGGGAACGACAATTAGATTTCGGTGATACGGGAAATCCTGTTTGGTTGTGTCATGCACGATTCAGTTGGTGATTCTTGGTCAATCTCCCTTGGTATGATTGAAGGACTTCCCGTTATGCTGCATGATTAGTCTTTAGAGTAGTAATCATCATAGATGGGGGTGATGGCTCCAGGGTCTTTGAGATATTGAGGTTTTGATGTGTCATGTTTGCTTGAGTCATGTTTGGCTTTCTCTCCCCAAATTCTTTTTGAGATGTATGAATTGTTTGGAGTTTGCAAGCCCATATTGTAGTTTGCACAGATTTTTGTCGTATTGTGATGTGGGGCATGTTGTCATCACAATGCTTGCTTCTTTTCTCCTCATGTCCTCTTTGTGTGTTGTGCTGTTTGTATCCTTTCATGTCATGATGGTTTACTTTGTTGCCTGAATTTGCTTTGATAGTGTTTTGAGTTTATTCCTTTTTCGGAATCTTGTGTTATGTAGGTTTGTGTTGAATTGCTCTCATGTTTTCGTGATTTGTAGGAATGTGCTTATCTTTGTGTTGCCTCCTTTGTAGATAAGCACAAGATGACATTATGTTATCAATAATTCAGAATTGGATTTGGATTCGAATTTGGCCTTTGCGGTATACCTCGTGACCTCCATTGTGCATTGGGTGCATTGGGGAACATTGGTGGGTTTTATTTTGCAAAAGTGGGGCGTGTGTGTCACCTCACCAATATCACCACCACAAATAGACACCAAGATGCCCTAATAGCTTTGATGAATTCCTGCAATTTTGGTGTTGAAAAACAGGACCAAAGCAGCAAGTAGAGCAAGAACAGGATGTGGATCGAATCAATGAATAGTTTTGAAATCCAGTTTATCACAGAAGGGCTGCCGATCGACAAAGCAGGCTTAAGTACAAAGATTCAATCACAAATGGACAAAACAAATGATTTTTATGTGAAACCTGGCATGACTCCTGCCTCCAGGTTAGCAGCAAGCACTTCATGTGCAGTCTTTTGGATGAAATGGAGTTGGTTAAGAATCTGGGGCGTAAGAGTTAGGCCAGACACAGGATATGGCTTGGCCAGCATGGCCAAGCAACTGAATTCAGAATCAGTTAAAAAGTAGAACCACAATAAGTGGTAGAATCAGTTGAGTATAGGGGTCTTGAGGTGGAGGACCACTAGGCTCAACCTACAAGGCCTTAGGCATAAATGCCTGATCTATTTCGGTATTACCTCCATGAAGGAAGATACCTCCGCTCAGTTGAGTGGTAGGGGTGAACTTCATGGGGGGCTAGGGTTATAACCCTACGTACTTTGAGAAGGTGTACTTTAAACTTCAAAAGAGTGATAAAAATGATTAACTTAGTCTCAACATCAACAACAGGCTTTTAGGGGGGGCTTGGCCTGGATCAAGTCCCCCAAGAAAGACATGGAAGTGACTTTTTCTTACCCCCCCATGGAGTACTAGTTGCTCAAGCTGGTAGGACCAAGGAAAAAGGCTCAAGTATTCCCCAGCATTACCTCAGAAAATGCATTAAACCAGCCAAAGGCATTCCCGCCAGTTCATAGAAGCCTATCACACTGTAGGTACCCTTGAAAAACAGTGTAATTTACCGTGAATGATGTCCCTTCGATGGGGCATTCCTCAAAAGTCGCTAGCGTGCGGCGAAAGCTTTTGGTAAAAGTTTGGGGGTAATGGGGTTTGAACTCAGGACTTCCTCCCTAGAGCACACATGCTTGCCCACTAGGGTACAGTCGAACGCTCTAATGCGGACGGTGATCGCTGTATAAACAGCGTTTTAGTGAACGTCCTGACCAACGGCCAGGGCGGAGCAATACTCCCAATGGAGGGCACAAAACTCCAGGAGCTGAAAAAAATAGAAAATGGAACCAACAGGGAGTGAATCCTGTGGTTTACCGAAAGGGTTAGCGATTTTCAGAAGTCAAATCGCTAAAAATTGACAACACGACCTTAGAAATCGTCGTTTTTAGGCCAAAACCTAGAGTCCCAGACAAGCACAACAGGAGCGCACTCCCAAAAAGAGTTGCGCAAGCGTGAACGGCTCCTGAAAAAGAAGGAATGAGCCGTTATTTTTAAAGCTTTTAAAAAAAAATTTGCACAGTTGCATCAAAATTTTCATAAACTTTAGGAAAAAGTATTGAACAGAACCCCACACAACAGAGCAGGTGGCCATCCCACCTCTCAGGTATGTTAGTGTCATGTCGCACGCATGCATTGCTTTCGTGGTGGTAGTTTCGTTAAAACGCAAGGGTTGTCACCGTTGCGTTCGTTGGGGTTCCGGTGTTCACTTCCTTTGCTCTGCACAGCTCGAAAATGAAATGAAAGGTATGTGAAAGGAATGGAGCACGCAGCGCACACGTAGGGTTAGTATATGCGCTGTGCCCACAATGCATGTGCCTGATGTAGGCATTCACACGTTGTGGCGCTTTCCCTGAGCTCCAATCCACCCTTCTCTTCTCTTCACAGGTCAGAAAGGAAAGTGCTTGCTCGTGACTACGGACCCCCAGACGGGACTGGCAACCTACTTGAACGATGTACAGCCGCGTACGAGCGTTTGGATGCAACCTGGCCGCCGAAGCATGCAGCCTGGGCTGCTCTGTTCTATACTGGTGAGAACTGTGAGAACTGTGAGGTGAACGTGGATGCATATGCGTCGGAGAGTGTTCGGAACGGCAGGACGGCGGAGGAGGACGGCGAGGATGATGAGCAATCGGCGGAGGGGAACGGCGAGGATGATGAGCAGCCGGCGGAGGAGGACGTGGAGCTGAGTCTGTTCCATGTCTTAGGGTACCAATACCAACCTAGGGTAGCAATAACCCTAACCAATCCTAGGCTTCATTATGGGGTACCTATACCCGGGCCAGGTACGGCCTGGTTGGCCCCCCGTCGCTTTTCTCACGTTTTCAACCGCAACTTAACCCTCCTGATGAATGGTGACAGTAGACCTTATCATCAATACATCATCAGACAATCGCTCACGTTTAGACGTGTGGACACGCATGACTGAATTTTGAACCACAGGCCACCCCCGTCTGAAGCATTTCATACAGGTATGGTATATCAACCTGGAGCGCAGGAACATACAATCAACACTGCTGCGTTACGCATGCACATGCAGCCGCATATGCTGGAATCGCTGCTGGCTGAGCCGTGGCCGCAGCCGATCTTGCGTATTTTCAACATTCAACACAGAGAGGCCTGGCTGCTGCACTTAATTCGTGCATGCAGTGACGGAAGTCTCACAATCACAATCCGTCACTATCCAGACTACATTTTACGGCATAACTTGGTGGATTGAGTCTATCTGAACACGGATCGACTGCAAGCGAAACAAACCGCACGTAGGATAGACCATCACTCAGGCTCCGCCTATCTTCAGCGCCTGATGTCCTTGCGGCTGCCCAGATCGGATCATGTGGCTGTGCTTCTTCCTGCTGCCTGGAATGATGTGGGGGGTGTTCCTGTCGTCTGATCATTCTGGGGTCAGCATGGGTGTAAATGACAACGACAACGTTCAGTATGTCAAAGACAAGTCGGGGAATAACAGGGACATGTCAAACGACATTGCACACGCATCCTACGCCGCATGTCCATTAACAACAAAGGCGTCCTCCCGTTACAGGTTGGAACTTCTGTAACCGAATCGTTGCAGTACGAACTGACAAACAACCCACCAAACCAGATGTCACGCCTCCTGGTGTTTCGCACCCAAACCCGCGGTTCGTCCTACTCTGTGGACGCATCAACGACGAATGCCAGCAGTTGTCTGTTGAACGAGAGTAGAAGAACGCGGGACGTGTTTGCCCGCAACCTCCCTAATGAAAACTTTATGAAACGGAAACCTGGCAGTGTCATACGCGTCGTACGGCCAAGACGCACAGGGAAATACAATCGTGACAACCAATCACACACACACACACACACACTGGAAACCATTGCGGTACAGATGACGGGTACCATAGACTGGTTCCGACCAGGTGACTATCTACGGTGCGGGATTCAAACGACACATGACACACCCACTGAATGGTGTCTTGCAGAGGTCATCTATTGGTCAACCACGCTCGACCAGGGGTCGATCCGGCGACTGGGTGTATATCTGACCCAAAAATGGGGCTGGTGGGATATCCACAAATTTGTGCAACGGCCCACCATCACGCCCCTCTTGCTCCATTTAGACGCCTCGGACACAAACACCCTGTACAAGGACGAAGCAGGCACCGAGGCAGTTGCCACGGAAGGTGACCCTATCCGGTTCATCGCCGACAAGATTGGCAACGGAAACCACGCGACACGCAGAGTCAAAGCTTGCGTCGATGACGGGGCCATCGTATGGAGTAAGGATCAAGCTGCAACGGATTTCGTGACCGGTGCTATACGTGGTAAGAGTAGCACAACCCACTCCGCTGGGTTCGAATACACCATGCCGCGATTCCTCAATGGTATCAGCCAATCAGGCGCCACGATGGTCTTGGTCATGAAGTTCCCACCGTATGCCCAATTCAGCGGTACCAATTACAAATACGTTCGACACCCATTGACACCACCGGATAAGAACCCATCTCCGACTATCATGGACGGAAATGGACGGATGGCAGAATGGTTTGGCTATGATCAAAGAAAATTGTCATATGTGTGGCCACCGATGCACCAGAGCGCAGACGTTCCGGTTCTATACGTGGTCGTAGCAGGTGATTCCTCACAAAATACATCTACGTGGATAAACGGGAAACAGGTGGACAATTCGGTGGAAACATGCAGCGTCGATTTCGACAAAAGATACTACACGTTCGCAGACGACCAATCATCCCCCGATGGGTGGTATGGGGACATGCTGGAGCTTCAGGTGTACAACAAAGCATTCGAGGCAAACGAACTCACCATTCTCAGCAACCAACTCATGGCAAAGTGGGGAGTGACACCTCGATCATAGGTTATAATGTAAGCATGTATGTACGGGTATTTTCCATCGACCTAGCGACCTATCCGGCCTAGACAGCATGCATTCTGCAGACAACAACTGATGGGAAACCTCTACGTCTATGACGTATCCGTAAGCATACTGATTACTGACTACCCACTAAGGAAAGCAAAAACAACAATCCCCATATATGATATAGATGGCGACGTTGACATGGAACACGAACCATTATGATGGGTGGTATGGGGACATACCTTGTAGTTTCAGGTGTACAACAACCAAACTCACCATTCTCAGGCTCAATCATAGGTTATAATGTAAGCATGTATGTACGGGTATATATGTAAGTAACAAGGAGAAAAATGCCAATGAGAAGTCTGGCAGTGCTTTTGTTTGTCAGTGCCGTCGCAATGCTTTCACTGTATCCACGCGGGGGAGATTTGGATCAAACCAGGAGCCACGGCAAATACAATCTGTGCAGAGTTGTAGTAGAATGTAGGATGACAGAACAGAACAGAACAGAACGATTAGCTGACGAGCCGGTCACCGGCCCACCACCAGAACAACAGAACAGAACCGTTGAAACTGACAACATGGAAATCATGTGACCATAATACAAGAAGAACACAGGTATGGTCGTTGCCCTAACAAAACAAACTAATCCTCGTCCCCCCACAGTAATAGAAGGACAACCAACAAAGCTATGGCAGCAGCTGGTAGCATAAAATCAGGAGGACTGCGACGAGGATCAGTCTGCGATTTGTTTGTGTTTATGTGCTGGTTAGTGCCGGTGGCAGCATCAAGTATGCACTTCGCCTGCTGTGTGACACCACCAAGGCTCAATATTGTACCCCCATTGTTGACATCGATGTTCTGGACACAGTACTGCTGTATTGTATTTGGACATTGTATTGGGTTACCGGAGTGAGCAACTCCAGATGCGGCACAGGCAGGATATACGCAGTGTGGCTGTGGTGATATTGGGGTTGGCGTGAAATTCGTACCCGCAGCAGCTTTGCGTAATTCCTCTTGTATGCGCATAGCTCGCTCTTGATAAAAGTCAGTGGACTGGAAGCATGCACACAACACGTCGTGGTTGTTTGATGGAATCCGGCCGAGATACACAAGGCGGGATCGAGACGCATCTGGTTGACTCACACACCACCTGCGACAACGCTCGTCATCAAACACGCGATTTCCATTTGCACAGTATTTTTCCCGATACCTGTTTTCCAGATAGTCAGGATTGCCTGTTGTGTTTGACAGCCATTGGACGCAGGCATCTGACCATGGGTCCGCATCACATTGTGCCATACCAATACCCCACCCTCAATCAATTCTTTACTACTTTAATTAAGCGAAGGTTTGGCGAAATTTTGTTGCGGTGGGTAGTAGGTAACCTACCTGCTCTCTCTCTCTCTCTTTCTCACATATGGAGATATCAAACGTTGAATGAACCCGGCAACCACCATCGTTTTGGACACATCCAGACGGGTGTGAGTTTGATGAGGTTCTGTGGCTGCTGCTGCATTCTGTCAGGATGTGATCCTCAGGTTCAGGTCCTTGGCATGGTCAGTTACAGGATGGCGAGGAGAGCCACGAGCACGGCACCGATAGGCAGCAGCATCGACACACGATGTGGGGTTGATGAACGGTGATTTGGGGAGTTGTTGTTGTTGCGACGTTCACCGTTTATATAGCATTCAGCTGATGCATCGTTCTGAACATTCTGAATACATTCTTGATGCACGTCCTGGTGTTGTATCCGTACTTGAGGGTTGGACATGCACTGCTGGGGTATGTGATTCTCCGGGTACCCAATGCCCTATCTTCGAAAAAAAATCTTCGTCGCATGTTTGAACATGTTGTAAATAAATAGACATGCAAACCCCCAGATCTTCAAACATCGCAGAACTGGGATTGGCGCTCTTTTCATCTTGCGCAAACATCAACAGACTGGAAATAATCGATGGTACATCACATTCGCCACCCTGGTGGAATCGATTTTTGTTGTTTGGAGTGTGCCCTAATGGCCGGGGTTACACTAGATATATGGATGGATTGATCGATGACGATGTAGCCAGTATATACATCGGGCACGAGGATATGGACACTGACCGTCGAAATGTCACATATCTTGTGCATGACTGGCAAGATCCACTGATAGATGATGATGTACTGATGGATACTATGCGGGACGTTGTACGGACAATGCTTCGTCGTCTATACACCACTGGCGTGTATCCTCCTGACCATCTACGGTTTCTGGAAACTTGCCCATCACAGATGCTGGAGATACGGGTCTGGTGTAAGACGGCAGAAGCAGATTGCACACTCGGCTGGGTAAAGTACCTACGAGGTTCAATCTGGTTTGAACTTGGTCTGTTGGAACGGGATCGTGGGGGCTTCAGGATCATGGGGGACTTCAGGGGCCAAATAAAAGTGCGTTCTAGGCCCAGCACACTTGTGGGTTACGTACGTGACGGGATGGGGAGGAATCCAGCCATGATGCAGCCGGGAATACAGGATGACATACCAGAACATCTCAGGGTGTCACAACAACATCCTCAGAGGCCGAATAAAAGTGCTGAACCTCGCTACGCAGAAAGGCTCGATCCGTACAGTTTAGGGTAGGTTAGGTTAGGCTGGTGATGGTGCTCATGGCCACCGCCTGTGGTACCCACAAAGGTATGCCAAGCCTGGCGAACATCCGGGTCACGTGGGCATCAGTGTAGATGCTGCTACTCAAAAGCATGCGACGCAGGGCATCGTTTGCATCGTTGCAGTGTTTTGCCCCTCGGGCTCTGAGATGCAGACCGCGTGGCGAAAACAACAAAATAAAAGTGTGAATTACATCCGACCTATCCGAGCTACACAAGGCGGTGCGTGATAAATTCTGCAGACCATAACCACTGATGGGAAACCTCTACGTCTATGACGTGTCAACCCCAGTATCTGTAAGCATACTAATTACTGACTACCCACCAATAAAAGCAAGAACAACAATACCCATCGATGGTGGTGACATGCAACACAGACCACAATGGGAATCATATAACTGATGCACCGTATAACGGGGAAGTCTTGATGCACCGTATAACGGGATACACTGGAGGCTTTACACCAATTGGACCCACAGGCACGGATCCTGGTTGAATACTGTGTATTGAACACAGGCCCCGTTACTGAACAGTGTGTTCTTGCTGACATCCTGACCTACGAAAAGCGGGTGGAGAGGTTCGACGTACGTAATCCGGATGCATCTGTCAGACTCCACACGGCACAAACCCCAGAACAGTACATCTATGCGTTGAACTTGGCACATGCGAAACATCACGGTTTATGTCTCACATACCCTGATGTTACACTATTGCTCGCCCGCGCCCTGCACATGGCATACACACTGAGGGAGAGTGGCAATATGACATCAAACGCGGCAATGCTAAATATGGATCATTATCTCCGTACAAACCCATCGCCCAGAGCCAGCACGCCCGCCATATACATGGCTCAGCTTAAGGCAACCATAGCGGTACAGAACAAAGCTGTAATCGAAGAGTTGACCAAATACGATACTTCAGTAGTGTACTACGGAGGACGGAAGCATGTGAATACGATTGCAAGTGACCATACACTGTTATCGCGTAAAAAGGTGTATCACATAACGCGCACGGCAAATACAATCTGTGCAGAGTTGTAGTAGAATGTAGGATGACAGAACAGAACAGAACAGAACGATTAGCTGACGAGCCGGTCACCGGCCCACCACCAGAACAACAGAACAGAACCGTTGAAACTGACAACATGGAAATCATGTGACCATAATACAAGAAGAACACAGGTATGGTCGTTGCCCTAACAAAACAAACTAATCCTCGTCCCCCCACAGGAATAGAAGAACAACCACCAAAGCTATGGCGGCAGCTGGTAGCATAAAATCAGGAGGACTGCGACGAGGATCAGTCTGCGATTTGTTTGTGTTTCTGTGCTGGTTAGTGCCGGTGGCAGCATCAAGTATGCACTTGGCCTGCTGTGTGACACCACCAAGGCTCAATATTGTACCCCCATTGTTGACATCGATGTTCTGGACACAGTACTGCTGTATTGTATTTGGACATTGTATTGGGTTACCGGAGTGAGCAACTCCAGATGCTGCACAGGCAGGATATACGCAGTGTGGCTGTGGTGATATTGGGGGTGGCGTGAAATTCGTATCCGCAGCAGCTTTGCGTAATTCCTCTTGTATGCGCATAGCTCGCTCTTGATAAAAGTCAGTGGACTGGAAGCATGCACACAACACGTCGTGGTTGTTTGATGGAATCCGGCAGAGATACACAAGGCGGGATCGAGACGCATCTGGTTGACTCACACACCACCTGCGACAACGCTCGTCATCAAACACGAGATTTCCATTTGCACAGTATACATACATACAAACGTTGAAAGAACCCGGCAACCACCATCGTTTTGGACACATCCAGACGGGTGTGAGTTTGATGAGGTTCTGTGGCTGCTGCTGCATTCTGTCAGGATGTGATCCTCAGGTTCAGGTCCTTGGCATGGTCAGTTACAGGATGGCGAGGAGAGCCACGAGCACGGCACCGATAGGCAGCAGCATCGACATAGGATGTTGGGTTGATGAACGTTGATTTGGGGAGTTGTTGTTGTTGCGACGTTCACCGTTTATATAGCATTCAGCTGATGCATCGTTCTGAACATTCTGAATACATTCTTGATGCACGTAGTCATCACAGGCACCAGCACTGCGCTGTATCAGTGCGGTTGCACATTTTGGGTACACACAATGGGGACGATCCGCCGGGACATGCTGAATCGACCGTCCTGTGCTGTCAGCAACTAGTTGTGCATGCTTGTGATAAACCTCGGCAGCATAAAAACACGGGCACAGCTTTCTGGAAAAAGAGGTTGGCCTGTAATATGCGATCGGACATTCACGCTCAAGCAGTGGTTCGCACGCAATAGGGTGAGACACACACCAACTATAGCATGCCCTGTCAGATAAAACGGTACTGCCCTGCTCACACATATAACACGTCTACTTTCCTCTTTTCTGTTGAGATATGACATACACGGGAAAAAAATAAACCGATTGGAGCGTCTTCTGGAAGCATTCTATCTATACACCATCAGGCTCGATACCCGCTGCATTGTTCAGTGTCAACTCATGTAAAATCTGAAACCTCATGAAAAATCACAAAACGAAAATACAAAAAGGACGAGTGAGAAGGTGGGCATCATTGTGCTACTCCTGGCCTCAGCCTGTGCCCTCAGCTACTATTACGTGCGACATGGTTCATTACCCTCCATGCCAGAATTTCTGAAGCAACGACGTTGCGACAACGACGTGGTTGAACATGCATCCCCACCCACAGCTGCGCCCACCGCCTATGAGCCACCGTCCCCTGAATTGGTAGCTTATTCAGTCCCCGATGCCGTTGCATCAGATGATGTGGGAGCTTGGCACCACTATCCGAATACCGACAATGTTGGCAACGACATTGAACACCTACCACAGTTTGCCGGCAATGTGCTTGAGCTACAACGGCGTTGCCGCCCAAATCCTGATTGCACGGCATTCAACACGGCAGGATACCTCAAATACCTCACTGTGCAGAGGCTGACAAAGGCTGATGGCATTGATTTAGTTTCGAAGATAGGGCATTGGGTACCCGGAGAATCACATACGCCAGCAGTGCATGTCCAACCCTCAAGTACGGATACAACACCAGGCGACGGTATCAATGATGTCATGGTTTTTGGTGCAGAAGGGGCCATATTTGGGTGGACGGCTCGGGAATACAAAACTTGATGCATTAGAATTAGGATTTAATGGCATCTATATGATCTTCATCAGGTCTTGATTCTCCTACACGTAGCGACAGTGTGATATAGTGATCCATGCCATGAACATACCACACAGGGAAGAATTCTGGTCGCGTCGACCACTGATACGCGATGTAAAAAAAAAGGACAGCAGAGCATGCGACATTGGCGCCAGTGTAAGAATTGATTTTTGGTGTAGTCGACATGGGCCATGTATGAGTTCCATGTGTCTAACCGTGAAATTCACAACATCAACATCAGGGGTACTACTGTCAGCCGTCAGGCATCCCTTTAATATCCGCTCTAACCCGAAGAAGTGGGGTTTCCCAATAGCCGAAATCAACACAGTGGATATTGGTGAACTATCAGCTTTTGTGGAAAGCCATGGTCCACACCCAAAGATACCATCTGCCACACTACACGTCATGGCGGTTAGTGATGGGAGACTGCATAATACACGCAAACTCGAGTTGACGAGAACAATCCTTGCCAGACTGACACCAGAGAGGTTTGGATGGGATGTTGAATTGCAAACTTTTCGTTCTGACATTTGGGATGATGACTACATAAGTACTCATAATGTAGATGACATTGCAGAACACCAATCTCGTACATTTGATACGTTTGAGCCAAATTACATGATGTCTCATCTGCCGAGTCTGAAAGTGTTGTTGGTGCGACCAACCAGTAGTTGGGAGGAGGATGTATGGGAGATGGGCGACGACAATGTCGTGGACCTGGTACCAAGGGGTGGCACTATGGCACACAGTTCATACGCCCCCGACAGAGTATCTACAACGTATCTCATATTCCCACAAGTATACGGGACAGATATGGGCTTTCAATTTGAACGCCTCGTCATTTAGCACCTTTGGCAGCCAGTCAGCGAAATGCAGACCCTTGCCACCCTTGCCGCCCTTGCCACTGGCGTTCTTGGTTCACTTTACTGGCTGTTGCTGAATCATTACATGGTTGGATTGCCAGCAGTTGTTATGGTGAATTATTGCAGTATGGCATTCTGGTCAAAAATCGCTGAGAAGATGGCATGGTTCTTGCCTAACCCTAACCCTAACACTAAGACCCTTGACCTTGTCGATCCACATCCCACAATTCCATTGTTTCTTCGTCCCACTACATGCGCATGTACAATTTGAAAAAGAAAGGCATAAAAAAATTATGGTCAAGAGCAAGAACGCTTCTTTTGCTAGTAGTACTCCTCCCCCTCCATTTTTGGATGTTTTGGATGTGGACAGGCGAAGTTCAATCGATGATGTGCTTCATGTGGTTCTGAACAAGGTTGCTGAATATTCTGACATACCTGAACGCATACGCCTGAGGCAGGTCAATAGCAGACTGCGTGACGGTGTTCCACCCACGGTGCCCCCTTGGAATTGTGCATTCACTGAAGATGCCATACGGGATGACTGCGATGCATTCTGGTCCAAAATCGCTGAGATTATGGCATGGTTCTTGATAGTCACGCACAATCGGGTGACAGAGGAGGACAACATTGTTCACGGCCCGACAGTGTATTTTCGAATTAACAGGAATTTGCAGGATGGACTCATAGCCGACAACCGTACACTGCACCAGAGTTTCTGGTGGAAAGAGCGGGTGTATACACCATCGAAGAGGCAAGAAGGGTTAGTCACCCAGGGTCCCCCAGAAGGTCCCCCAGATCAGTGGATGGTGGAGAACCATGAGGACTATTATCAGGGCTGTGTCATGCAGATGATTCAGCAGTGGAGGAAAAGGTTGAGTGAAGGGTTGTCGGCTAAAGATTCAGCGAACCTTAAAGGAAGTGCAATTGATATCACAATGTCGCTAAGTGTAGAACAGTCTATAATGGGGTATATGAGGCATGTGGATGCAATTAACTACATAGGGAAATACATAGCAGAAGAACTGGGGCGCATGTATGGTTTACAGATTTATTACTATTGGGACCGGTACGATGTTGGTATCTCTATCGCTGGTCGTGAGCCAAGATACTTTCATTATGTAACACCGGTTGCGGCCCCCCTTCCGGATGTGAGGATGGGACAATGGGTCAGGCGATAAGGGGTGGTTGTGTCTACATAGAGACCTAACAACCTGAGTGACCCTGCCTGCAAACAGAAGGTGGGGAGACTCGGATATGTACATGTTTTAGGTGGCAAATAAACTGATCTGACGAAACCACAAACAAATGGAAGGAAATCGCACAGCGGCGCCGAATGTAAACGGGACCCATCAAACCAGATTGAACCCCGTAGGTACTTTACCCAGCCGGGTGTAATACAATCCTCTTCTGCCGTCTTACACCACACCTTCACCCGTAGTTCCTGCGTAGGGTGAGTCCCATCCCGGTTTCGTGGTCGCTGACGATAAGGTGCACGTACCGGTGCATGTACAGGTGCCTGGCGGGGAGACTTCGAGCCGATCTTCGACGCGTTTCCGTCGTTGGACGACGACGCGCGCAGGTCCAGCCTGGAGGGTCTGTGGCGGCGGTGGCAGGCGGCGCGCGCTGCCCTTTGCGTGCACTGCATCCCCACCCGGGAGGAGTTTCTGCGCCCGCACGCATGCCACCCGTTGTCGCCGCTCGGTTGCCTCCTGCAGGACACTTGGTTCCCCGCAATGTCCCCCTGGATCGTGCTGGGGGCGATTGAGCCGTTGCTGTGAGCTTCCTCTCACTTGTACCGCAGCTGCACGTAGCAGCGCCTGCACCACGTCCGCCACGGCTGCTCGGCGTGGTCGCATATGTCGTCTTGGCAGTTGAAACAGGAGCCCTGGACCATCCTCCTCGCTTCCGCCTCGACGTCGCCCGTGATGTATCCCGTGCCGGCTCCGGCGACCAGCCGCTCCGCCCTGCCCCGCTCGTCCATCTTCCCGAAGTTGAACCCGGCGAGCCACAGCAGGTACGGCCAGTCGGTGCCTGCGACGGCCGAGAGCGTGCGCCCCTTGTGCTTGCCGAACTTCAGAACGGGCTCGCCGTCCAGCGTCTGCATTCCCCGAATTGCTCAACAGTTGGGAATCCTTTTTCTCATATGCCTCTTGCACCCTTGACATCTCCACACTGAGCAATTTGGTAGCAAATTGAGCCAACATTTGAATATTGTACATGGAGTTGGCGACCTCACAACAAGAAGAAGAACGAGGATGAGGAAGGGGGGGGGGGGTTATTTATCCCACCCGTCGGGCCAACTGAATTCCAGGCTACTGGACCCGTATTCGGGTTCGGCAGGAGGAGGGGGTGGGGTTTGTCGTCGGGAGGAAGGGGTAGGTGGGTGGCGACAACCACTGTTGTATGGTGGTGGTGGTGGTTGATGGCGGCCGCCGCCGCCGTACAAAGACTCCTGCCATCGCTGTACGGTGGTGGCGGGTCCGTTGGTATGAAACAGCCACCGTTCTTGTTGTCGTTTCTTTGGTGGTGGTGGTGGTGGCGAGGTTCATCTGCGGTCCACGGGATTCGATTTGTACCAGTAACCCGTGTGATTGGTTGGTCTATTCATGATAGCATCGACACGGGTCCAGGGTCCATGGTGGACACGGGTGTCGATCTTCTTTTTCTTTTTCTTCTTGGGTGACGACGGGCGGGGTGGTGATGGTGTCAAGGGGGAGGGGGGTTCCGATGACGAAGAGGGGGAGGGGAATGGCGTTCGCAGTGGATCTGGTAGCACTTTGTATCTTCTTCCTCTTCCTCTCCCGTCGCGGGGTGCTAGTAGTTCATCATCCAGATTACTGCCCGGGAACAAACCAAACAGTAAGATTGGTGTTTTTTGTGTTTGTTTGTTTGTGTGTACAATTCGACGCGTTGTATCTTGTTGTCTGTGTTATTTTTTCGATTTTTTTGTGTGCGTAGGAGCGGACAGAAAACGAAACTCCGGAGACTTCGAGCCGATCTTCGACGTAACAATGCACCATGTGTCAGAAGACATCAACATCATCTATATGGGTGGGGTATAGGTCATCTTTATTGTCATGTTATTCTCTTGTAGGTCATCCAAATACCACACAACAAATCTGCGGGTGTGTGACAACAAGTCTGACAACGCCTGCTCTAGTTGTATCGGGGCCATCAGTCTGCGTGCCGCATGCAGCATGCGTATTTCAACGATGTTGGGAATGTGCGACAATAAAACACATGCTGCATGTAGTGTATGCAGCCCTGAACCGCTGAGGACCGTTCCAGTGTTCTGGGGTACATGCAATGACCAGAACAGCACTTTTGTGACACGCAAACCCATACAGATACTTGCCATCAATGCCCCCTCTGCGTTGAGTAAAGTGAGCTGACATGTCCAACGAACACCACTCTGATGATTATTGTACAGAAATTTGGAAACATCGTACAGAATCCGGTGGACGTCATATGTGACATTGGCTGAGCATGATGACATTAGCCTGCTGCTACTACTCATAATGCTACGTACCTTGTTGCTAATTACTAATCCTGACCTACAGACTTCTGCTTCTTCTGAAGTAGCATGATCAGTATACCAACAAACATCAACATGACAATTCCCCAAGCAATGAATGCATTGCGTTTTTTGATGCATTTCGCAGGATTGATTTCACATGGTTCGCCGGTTTGATTGCGCAATTGTGACCATTTGTTCCAATCATTCCAGGTGCCCCATGCACAACCCAATACAATGATTAAAACGATACCGGGGTATAAGAACTGTGCTGCATCATTCTTCTCCTTTGTTGACAATTTTTGGTTGTTTGTATCCATTTTTTAATTAAAGCAGACGACTATACTACTCCCCTTCCTCTCCCTCCCTTTGTTTCTCTCTGCATTAGATGTTGCTGCCACTTAGTTTATAAAAAAACGCAATGTTTGTGTGGTTTTCGCAAGCAGGTGGTCAGGCCCAAAAAAAGCAGAATGGGAACAGCGATGATGATGTGCAAGTGACTAGTGACACGTGGCTAGTCAGGCGAGCGGAACTTGATGCATTATTGCGGGCAGGGTATGGTGTACGCACTCGCAGCCTCGCCCGTATGGATTGGGGATTGACTGTTGTTCAATGGGTGCACAACACGCTCGGTAACATCGTTGACTACATTAACTGCCCTAAATCCATGCAACTCATCAATGAAATCATCAGGACGCACCAAAATGCACCAAGTAAAACTGTGGCACTATTCACCACGAGAGTGGTGCTTTCCTGTGTGATTCAACGGTCCTCCCTCTCACAAACACTTGTAGACGCACCTGTTTATAGTATCGCTAGTGTGTGAGGACAGCACAAATGTATATAAATAAACTAATCGTATATAAAAAAGGGCAAATGGCAAGTGGTGTTACACTCCAGTTGAATAATTCGGAAGTAATTGTGTATGACCATTTCGCTACAAGTTCCGTACGCTCACGCCTGAGTTTCTCCGATGGCGGTGAGGTTCTGACAGTTGGCAAGGGTGCTAACCTGGACCCCATCCGTCTTACAGACCTAAAGTATCCTGATGTGGACAGCGATGCTGCTACCAAATCGTATGTTGACACCACGGCCCGTGGCCTACGCATTCGTGCACCAGTGCGAGCCACCACTAAAACCGATGCTGACATTAACACTGCTCATGCAGCTGGAGAAACACTGGACGGCTACACTCTGACGGCTGGTTATCGCATCCTGTTGCAGGGGCAGGCTGATGCGAGAGACAACGGTATATGGCTTGTTACAACAGGCAAACCAACACGACCGCTTGATTTTGAGGATGGTAGCCACGTTAGTGGTGTGTACGTTTTCGTCGATGAGGGATATGATTTCATTGACCGTTCTTTCGTTTGCACAACGGACAAGGGGTCAGACACGGTGGGTGTGAATCACCTGGAGTTCCAACAGTTCGGAGCACGGCCTGCCGCTTATTCAGGTGAGGGGTTGAACATTGGGCCTGAAAATAAGCTATATGTCGATCACAGTTTTATCCCATATCTTGCAAAACCCAACACATTTACCAAAACAAATATATTTCAAAAGGCTGTGACAGCACACGAAACATTGCAAGTTCACGGAGCAACAACACTCAACAACAGACTTAATGTAGCCGATGGAAAGTCTGCCACGTTGGGTGGGTCGCTGCAGGTCAAGGGTGCCACCAATCTGGACGATGCTTTGACCGTGGAAAATGGAAAGTCTGCCACATTGGGTGGGTCACTGCAGGTCAAGGGTGTCACCGGACTAGAAGATGCCCTGACCGTGGCTGATGGAAAGTCTGCCACGTTGGGTGGATCACTGCAGGTCAAGGGTATCACCAATCTGGACGATGCCCTGACCGTGGTCGATGGAAAGTCCGCCACATTGGGTGGGTCACTGCAGGTCAAGGGTGTCACCGGACTCGAAGATGCCCTGACTGTGGCTGATGGAAAGTCTGCCACGTTGGGTGGGTCACTGCAGGTCAAGGGTGTCACCGGACTCGAAGATGCCCTGACTGTGGCTGATGGAAAGTCTGCCACGTTGGGTGGGTCACTGCAGGTCAAGGGTATCACCAATCTGGACGATCCCCTAACTGTGGCTGATGGAAAGTCTGCCACGTTGGGTGGGTCGCTGCAGGTCAAGGGTGTCACCGGACTGGAAGATGCCCTGACCGTGGCCACCGGAAAGTCCACTACACTAGGAGGCACACTTGTTGTGCAGGGCGTTAGCACGTTCAGTGACACCACGGCAAGTGTATCACAGAGCACCGGTGCAGTTGTCATTAACGGTGGTGTGGGGATTGCTGGTGACGTGTACTGTTCAAACACATTCAACCTGTCTGATAAACGGCTCAAAGAAAATATCACCCCCCTGCCGAATGTGCTGGAGACTATTGACAAACTTGGAGGATACACATTCACGTGGAACCATGATGCAGGCGTCAACCTGTCTGGCACGAGTGCAATCGGTTGTATTGCACAGGAGGTGGATGAGGCGATACCGGGTAACCTGGCAACCAACAGGAATCCACATTCGGACATTTTGGCAGTTGAATACACACGTTTGGTGCCATATCTGATCGAGTCTGTGAAAACACTCAAGCGAAAGCATGAGCACTTGGAGCAGGAGGTAATTGCAGTGAAGAGAATGAAAAGAGAATGAATTTTTCAGGCTATTCCCTAGGCGCTCTTTTCCGCTGTGTGCAAAATAGCAGTATCAATGTGATACACAGCACAATCAGTATTTTTTGTCTGTGACGCCAGACGAATTCAATCACAGCAGTGTCACTGCTGCTCCATGTTGATCGTACAGGTGAATGTATGAAGTAAAATGATTTATTTATGCATACTTTGTCGCCATAGTCGCAAACCATCATCAGTTCACTTGGAATGAAAAAATGATGCAGTAATATACGTGGTGCCAGTTTTGCCGACATTGAAAGCATGAGTGGTCCTGCAGATATCATAACCTGAAGATGTTTGGGGAACAACAAACAACGCGAAAAATTCATTGTTTTGTGCAGTACTCTGTGTATCACAAACGTGAGAAATGCATGGTTTGCATCAAAGAATGCCACAAAAGCATTCGTCAGCAAGCCCGCTGACCGCGAGTAGGCTAGCACACCCCCACAGCCGCGGTCAACACAATGGTCAATCATGGCCGGCACGGTACAATTAGGTACGATGTCCAGGTCACAGTATATACCACCATATGCATGTAGGATGAAGAGGCGTGCGAGGTCAATCCGTTGTATCCAATGCTGACAGCCAGTCCACATTGACTCGAATGTAGGATACTTCGATTGTATCAACTCCTCAACTGATGTCTCGTTCCACAGACGGTGTTCGAATCCGTGCAATTGTTGCCAGGCATTCATTGATTTCACGTATTCGTTGGGCAACTGTTGGTACCAAACAGTGAAAAATATCTGATGAATGTACATTCGTCTTTTTAATTTACCCACATTTCATCTGCAGATATTTTCGTTTGTTGTTCCCCTCACAATTCACCAACAGTCCAATACTGATCGTCAAATGGGCCAGGGGCGGATGTCCAGTGGTTGATGTATATGCAGGATTTGTGTTCAACGTATCAAGGTAGCAGTCAGTAAGCAGACAGCGCGGCATGTATTGTAGACCTCCATTGCCGATGTTCATCTGAACACCGCCGCGTGTTGCCATGTGCGTGTAATGTTGTTGATGCAACTGTGTTGTTTGCATGCGGAAACACAACGTCTCAGCCCCCTTGCACCATGAGGGTAGGGCACAAAGTGCCTCACCGCGTGGTTAATCCTGACCGATCACGTCACTCCTGATGCTGTCCTGAGCACCAACAAATTGTACAAATAGCCACCCATATGGCATGTCCTGTACACGCTGAAAATTTTTTGTAATTGGTCCTGCACACATTGGCCAGGCGTGGATGCTGACATATTCCACGGTCACCGTACACACCACCTGGTTGTGCAAACGAATCGCCATGCCCCTGGATGGCTCGTATGTTGTAACCGCCTCATGTCGTCGCAAAATCTGCACTGCGCACGGGTCATTTTCAATGGGTAGAGGTGCGTCTAATTGCATGAGCTGTAACGTGCAACCATCCCCGTTTTGCAACAACACACCCGTGAGTCTATACAAACATGTATTCCTCAAATTCCGACCAGCACGGTGGGGGTCCTGTACACAAAGGACCAGAAGGTTTCCAGGGTCGTTGTGCAGACTGTAGGCCCTTCCATTGTCCAGCAAAACGTGTACGCTACCTGCTGCTTGTACAGTACAGGTGGATGAGTCAAGGTCGGCCCAACATTTTGTAGTGTAGAAGTAGAACATGAAAGGTGTGGTAGACGAAAACGTGCCCAGTTTTTCCAATGCCTCTCTCGAAATATTGCTCACCAGTCCACCTGATGGCTGCAGTACAGCATGGTTGCCGCTGCCAATGCCAACGCTGAACCAAGAGCGAACACCCACAGTACGCCATATCAACACATGGAAAACTGCATCCAAAGTATTCTGGAGTGGAACACCCAATGCTGCAACAGCATTTTGATCTATGTAACCTGTTGTCACGTGTAAGGGGGCCTGTCTGCTAGTCGGGCGATGTTCGGATTGTGCTGCACTATCTGGATCATGGAGTACGCCGGAGGGTACATCCCCCGAATTCGCTAAAGATGATGTATGCATATACATCATATGTGTGTACTAATAATACTGTGTCAAGCACAGCAACCGTCTTATGACCCCAACTAATTGATGCCGTTCTTTGCAGCAAGTGCCTCAACCTTGTGATCTAATTCTGTCATGCGCTGTACAAGATATGGTATCAAATTCGCATAATTCACCGATTGCGTCCCGTTGTGGTCTACGTGTACACAGTTTGGGACGGTCTTTGGCACTGACTGTGCCAGAATTCCCACGTCCTTGACATCGGAATCACGCCATGTGTAGGTGCATGGTCGCAGGGCACGCAATACACCACGGGAATCCTGTAGTTCCTGAATATCCTGCTTCAGCCTCTGATCGGATGTACTAAACACGCCATCACAAAGTACCGCACCTGTGACACCCACACCGCCGTGAACAATCAGACTCCCGGTGTCGCTGGACACACTAGCCTCGTTCGCCCAGCATACTAGGCGCACAAAACAATTCTGTATACCCAACATCCCGGTGGCTTAATTACATAAATGCCGGTGGTGGTGATTGAAGTTTAAATAAAAGTTTGTTGTACAGGTCCGCTACAACGCCTTGTTAGCCAAATACTCGGGCAGAATCAAACAAGACAACACCCAAAATTTGCATCACAATCAGTGAACTATGGATGTTGCTGTTTGTTGGAAGGGACAACAACAATAGTGCACAAACAAAACAACAAACAAGGAACCACGATGACTACACAGTGAGTAACTACAGTGACTTCACTTTTTGCTAAAGATGATATTGATTTGCAAAATGTCATTGTCCAATTGAAAACCGTCATAGAGGCAGCTGGCCAACCTATACAATGTGACACACTGCCTGTTGTACACGCTATTCAACCTTGCCCCAACCTTCCGCGAATTGCCATCCAGTACAGAACGCCGCTCTGCAAGTACGTCCATCACACGCCTGATCCCTCCGTTGTGTTTGGCCAGGGATTGTGGTGGTCAAGGATACCACGGAGAATACGTAATTCAATATACTCTTCTCCTTTCCATGTCTCCTCATATACATGGAGCTGATGCTGGGTACGCACCAACCCTTTTGATACTGTACAATTTTGTTCACCCCATCGCCTGGAGTGCGCTTCTAGTTCTGGCCAATGGGTAACACAGGGTTCCCAGGCGGTCTGCAAGAGGTTACCTAAACTGCGCAATTCCGATGGAAGGTCATCGTCCATCAGGTTGGGAGGGGTGGCTACGCTAGCATCAGGATCAGCAGCAATAATACCCATGGCCACCAGCTTGGCCCGAATGCACCCTGCCTGTTGGTGGTGGCTGTTTGACTCACTTTGCCCATATAAAAGTGGCACCTGTACGCGGCGGTCGCCTTACTAATGTACACAAAGTTGGATCTGTGGCCTTGATCTGACTTATGGCTATGCAAATTTCTTTGATCCTATCATCGTCATCCTTATTAAAAAGCGATGCGCGTAGAATCATCGCGGTGACATTCCCGTCTTTCCCGTAGAATGTACTGTCGTCCGCGGTGATACGGGTATAGAGTGATTGTGTCTTCGTCCTCTGCGCCAATTGATTGCTCTTCATTTGTTCGATTTCCAGTTTCAGGGCGTCCCTCCCCATCGCGTCCATTTTGCACTGCAGTTCCATACACCTCCTCTCCAGATTGGCCTGCAGATGATTCTGCTCAATTTGGGCCTGTAGATCCCTTTTGTCGAGTTGGGCCTGTAGATCCCTTTTGTCGAGCTGGGCCTGTAGATCCTGCTTCTGAAGTTGTGCTTGTAGGTCCTTCTTTTCTGATTTTTCGTCTTTGAATCGAAGCTCAATTTCCAACATCTCAATCTTCCTTTCGTTGACCTCGAACTTTGTTATTTTGTTTACTGGTCCCCCTTCGCCACCCTGCACAACTTCGGTCTCCGTGGTGAATGTGCATCCCGTGGGGACAGTCGGGTATGCAGCAGATGATGTTAACCATTCTTCTTCCTGCGCCCTTGTTCTTTTGAAATGCATGTTACCGGACTCATGCTTCGTCATCTCCTCTCTTATGATGTATCGTACTCTTTGCTGCACGCCCTCATGCTGTTCTTGGTTTTCAACTTCGACTTTGTCAACAACCGCCGCGACAACTAGATGCTCGTTTATTTCCGCAGAGTCTGTTGTTTCATGTATCTTCGCTTTTGCGATTTCATCAATAGCTGCCACGCTGTACTTGCGACGACCTGTATGTGTAGGGACCGTAACCCTAACCCTAACGCACTAACACGTTGCAATTCTCTCCACAACTTTCCTACAGCCCCCTACAGCCCCCTACAGCTGCTCTACAGCCCCCTACAGCTTCCCTACAGCCCCCTACAGCCCCCTACAGCCCCCTACAGCCCCCTACAGACTCCCTATAGATCCCTACTCTTTACGGCTCCCTACAACTACCCTACAGCTTGCCTACAGTCCTCCCTTTACAGTACAGTCCCCATGGTGACCAAACACCTATTGCAACAACATTGCGGTACCTTTGTATTGATTCGAACCCGTATATTTTTTTTGTCCAATTCTCTTTAAGGAAGCCGAAATTCTTGACAGAAGTTTATCTTTCCCATTGTAGCATTCATCTTCAGGCAGGTCACCACCCGATCCAAATTGAGATCGCAAAATAGCAGCAATTGTATGTTCAGATTTACCTTCGCCGGAGAGTGTCCGTACAAGGTGTAATGTACAAATGAACGGCATCGCCCAACATTACTCTTAGTCGATAAATGTGAAATTTTAGCACTGGACACGGGAAACGCTGTTCAGCTGGGTTCAAGCTGGGAAATTTTAACAACAGGGGAAACGCTGTCAGTTCGAAAAGGATTCAATCTGGGAACTTTCAGCAACACGGGAACACCAACTTAAGCGGCTCAAGTTGCATGGTCAAAAGCACACCAAATGCACGCAATTTGGACCATGCAAAAAAATAGTTTTTTACAGGCTCTGTTTTTTTAAAACAGAATATTAGTCCAAAGAAAGTATCTTTCTTACCATTTGTCCCATTTTGTGCCTTTCTTCCGACAGCCGAAAACAAAAAAAAACTATAAAAAAAATAAATAAATCTTATGATTTCAGTGGAAAATGATGTGCTTTTAGCGGACATTGGCCAATAAATACATTTTGCATTCCCCTTGTTTTGTTGGATGACCATGGTCTGCAGAAAAAAGATTGCAACATCATTTTCTGTTCTGCATGTTCATCGCATACCTGAAAAAATGATTTATTGATCAAATTCTATGCGCGAGGCCTCGCGCATTCAAGACCAAGGATCATTAAAACAGAAGCATGGCGGATTAAATATCAACGCAAAACATATGCAACATGTGGTTCAAGGGCTGCCCCATGCGCGAGGCCTCGCGCATAACTTACTAAACCAAAATTCACCGATTCATTTTCCTTTGGAAAGACGGCTTCAGGGTCGAGTGGTCTTACTACCCACCCGGCGGTTTGAATTTTGATTTGCACTGCCTGAAAAAAGAGGTATAGGTTGTGACTTTCAAGTTCTGGGACTGCATTGCAGTCCTCATTGCGCGAGGCCTCGCGCAAAAAAAGGCCCAGAAAATATATTCTTTGTATCATTGTGATGGGTTCTCATCTGATTGCGCTTGTGCACAATCTTCGCTGAAGCAACGAGTACCTAAATTGTCGTTGAGTCATTGAAATTTACCAGAAGCTTGCCCCCCTCCGGAGGCGGAAAACCTCTTTTTGGGCTTGGTCAGCCCCTGCGCTTGGCAGACTGCTTCCCCCAGAGCACCTTCTGTCTCCGGGTATCGAACATCATCTTGATAATTGGTGTCGTTTGCACTACATTGCGTTTTACTCTCCAAAAAATCAGTTGTTTAGGCCCAAACAAACGCTCAAAAAAGTGCCACGCATGGCAAATTCACATTTTCCTTGCACATTTTACTTTGGTCTATAGTCAACAACGGAAGGCTCAATTTTTCTTCAGCCAAAGCTACAATGGGGGTCCCTGTCCAGCTCAGCGTCATCTGTTGAGTGGACATGCTTCATGTGTTACCAGTGATACTCTTTTTTCTGCTTGACACTCCCCATAACTTGTGGCGGGTGTGCATCATGAGCAATGCTGAAGGATGCACCCTGTGCAACGCCTCCAACGTATGTGCTCCTTTTGTTAGGAATGCAACAACATTAGAAATGATTTCTTGAGTCACCAATTAGATTTGCAAGGCTTGTTTAGAGCGCTGAATGTCCGCCCGCGTAAACATATTGTACAATGTGATCAAGTCAAGGGTGCCTGTAATGTCACTTCAGTGTAGGCGCCCGCTTGATTCCTCAATTCTACCATCATTACCTGACTTTGGAGGGGCAATGGACTGCTCCTTGCGCGAGGCCTCGCGCAAGGAACAGTCCATTGCCCGTGAAAAAGCATTTTTTGGACCCATCAGGACCAAGAAAAGGCCAAAATTCCTTACATAAGAGTTCTTTTGGTGTTTCAAAAACGGCTTGATTTTTTGCAAGCCAAGGAATGGTTCTTTTGATGTTTTTTGAGGCCGTGTATTTTGGGCACTTTGTGTCGTTTTATACCATGCAACTTGAGCCGCCTAAGACAAACAACAAACCAACCATAACCACAAACTAAATTAGGTGTATACGTCACTTGTGCACCGGTCCATGATATCAATATTTCCATGATATCGAAACATCCTGTGTCCAGGAACTACTCAACAGCTGTTCTTTTAGATGACACATGAACATCTTGCGCATGGGCCAATGCTCCTCAAGCTCTGAACGCCGTTCTCTCCAGTTTTCTTGCAAATATCGATCCCTCATCCAGTCCTCATCATATAAAGCACCCAGTAGGGGGTTCAGGAAGCTTCTGAAAGCTGCATATGCTGTTGCGATGACAACGTATTCTTCTGCTGTCACAATTTGACTCAAGCTAGCATTGAGCCTTGGGGGTAATGACCAAGACTGCCATGTGACGTACTCAAATAAATCCGACAGCTCGTTAACCATCTTGAGCACATATTCCACTCGCGTCCTTGTCTGTTCTTCTTCTTCTTCTAGTTCGTCTATCCCACTGTTCGTGTCGGACATGTTCGTTGTTTTCAAAGATCCTGAATGGGCGAAGATGACACTTATGCGCAAGGACACCGAGGACACACACGCCAATCCAACCTCTTCCTCACCGTTTGTGGGGTTCATGATTCTTGTTTTTCTGATAAAAAGGCTTTCGTGTACTTGCAACGACCTGTATTTGTAGGGACGATGTGTAACGCACTATCGCCAACCTATACTATATCCGTTGCAATTCCCTCCACAACTTGCCTACGGCTCCCTACAGCTCCCTGCAGCTCCCTACAGCTCCCTACAGCTCCCTACAGCTCCCTATAGCTCCCTACAACTTCCCTACGACTTCCCTACAGCTTCCCTACAGCTTCCCTACACCTTCCCTATAGCTCCCTACAACTTCCTTACAGCTTCCCTATAGTTTCTACCACTTCCCTACAGCTTTCCTACAGCTTCCCTTTACGGCTCAGTACAGTCCCCATGGTCCACCCTAACCTTAACCCTAACCGCAACCCTAACCCCAACCCTGACCCGTATATTTTTTTTGTCCAATTCTTTTTAAGGAAGCCGAAATTCTGGACTTTCTGTGAGTCCAACATTACTGTTCGACTGGGTTCAAGCGAAAACTTTAGCAACACGGGAAACGCTGTCAGTTCGGAAAGGGTTCGAGCTGGGAAACTTTAGCAACACGGGAAACGCTGTCAGTTCGGAAAGGGTTCAATCTGGGAAATTTTAGCAACAACAAACCAACAGCAACCAGTTTTGCCGACAACAGACAGTAACCCTAACTCGGTTGGTAGCAGCAGTTGCAGGTTAGGGTTACCCCCAACCGATTCTTGGTAAGGCACCAAGCAAAATGCATTTGTTCCCCCATGCTTGGTACGCTCTCTATGTGACGATGGTCGACAACACGAGTTCTGGTACGCATTTTGCAACCCGGGTTACAGGAATGTATATTTGTTCGACCGGGGAGATCCTGAGAATCGCGAGGCTTGTCGCGACAGATTTGTACTGCTCAATGAGAAGCTCCACATCATCCCTTGACCTATCCAGTAATGCCAATCTGTCTTGATAATCCTTGAGTTGGTTCCTCAATGTATCCCTCCCGGTCATTGTCAGCTTTAAAGCGTTAGAAAGGGAGGCGATTTCGGCGCGTAGTTCTTTGTGGCCCGGTCCAAACCCCTCCATCGTTTTAAGAGCAGCCTCTGCATTCCTCAAATCGCTCAACCGTTGGGAATCCTCCCTACCCTATAGCTCCCTATAGCTCCCTACAGCTTCCCTCTAGCTCTTTATGGCTCCCTACAACTTCCCTACAGCTTTCCTACAGCTTCCCTTTACGGCTCAGTACAGTCCCCATGGTCCACCCTAACCCTAACCCTAACCCTAACCCTAACCCCAACCCTAATCCGTATATTTTTTTGTCCAATTCTTTTGACTTTGGTGTGAGTCCAACATTACCGTTCAGCTGGGATCAAGCTGGGAAATTTTAGCAACACGGGAAACGCTGTCAGTTCAGAAAGGGTTCAATCTCAGAAATTTTAGCAACAACAAAACAACCGCAAATTCACAAATTTTATCTGCAATGTGCACGTTCAAGGGTGATTGACAAAAAACATGCAGGCCACTCTGCTAGTTCGAGAAAGAAGATGATTTTCTCTTGCGGATCCACCACCCCACCAAGCAAAATGCATTTGTTCCCCCATTCTTGGTAAGGCACCAGGGAAAATGTATTTGTTCCCCCATGCTTGGTACGCTCTCTATGTGTGGATGGTCGACAACATGAGTTCTGGTACGTATTTTGGAACCCGGGTTACAGGAACGTATATTTGTTCGACCGGGGAGATCCTGAGAATCGCGAGGCTTGTCGCGACAGATTTGTGCTCTGATCTGTACAGCTCAATGAGAAGCTCCACATCATCCCTTGTCCTATCCAGTAATGCCAATCTGTCTTGATAATCCTTGAGTTGATTCCTAAATGCATCTCCCCCGGTCATTGTCATTGTCATTCCCCGGTCTTCGGAAAGGGTTCAATCTGGGAAATTTTTGGTACTGGACACGGGAAGCGCTGTCGGTTTCGGAAAGGGTTCAATCTGGGAAATTTTCGTCTGCTGGTGAGAGATTTAGATACCAGTGCCCCTCGCCTTTCTCTAAATCATCCTCACGAAATTGCCTCGCTGTCACTGTACATATGTGTGGGTTCAGGCAACCACGGTCGACAATATGAGTTCTGGTACGTATTTTGCAACTCGGGTTACAGGAACGTATATTTGTTCGACCCGGGAGATCCTGAGAATCGCGAGGCTTGTCGCGACAGATTTGTGCTCTGATCTGCACTGCTCAATGAGAAGCTCCACATCATCCCTCGACTTATCCAGTAATGCCAAGACAATTCGTCTTGTACTGTGATTTGCCCTTGGCGTGAAATTTCCATGGTGTATGACCCTGGTCCTCGCGCCGCGTTTCGAACATTCCATCCTTTTTGTCTACGTAGCGTTCTTTCATAGTCCCAAAATGGTGCAACATCCCTCGCCGCTCCATCCTTATGAAGACGTAGTGCTTGTTGTCCTGATTTATGAACCCGTAAAATTTGGCGTTGCCTTTGTGTGCTATCTCTTCTTGGCCCTGTGCTGTTGTGCATTTGACTTCAATTGATGGGTTGAAATGTTTTTCGTGCTGTAGCAATAGCATGGATTCACGTGCACCAGGATATCGGTGTGAAACGGCGGGAAACGAAAGATGCTTGCTTAGCCTTTCGCAGAATTTTTAGTAGCGATTCATCAGGGTCAGCAATCACCATCGAACCTAGAATGAAACAGCAATTCGTCAGTCGCAAAAAGTCCCAGATTGTGTTCAGGTACATTCGAATGACATCCCTGCATTCATATACATTTAGCGATTCGGAGATATGGTCCAGGTCGTTGTATATTGGTACATGTAGTTGGTGATATTGCACGGTGTTTGCCTGTCTTTAGCGCCTGATGTCCTTGCCGCTGCTCAGGATGATGTGGCGGTGCTCCTTCCTGCTGCCTGGAATGATGCGGGGATGGTCCTTCTTGCTGCCCGGGATGATGTGGGGGGTGTGCCTGTCTTCAGCGCCTGATGTCCTTGCCGCTGCCCAGGATGATGTGGGTGTGGTCCTTCCTGCTGCCTGGAAGGATTGGGGGGTACAAGTGTAAAAGGGTGATATGGGGGTTGTGATATATATATGAGGGTATATATATGAGGGTTGCGCATAGCTGCCCTTTGGAAGCAAATCTCGAGAAGAGGTGCACGTTCTACCAGTCTGGGAAATGTAGAGACGGGAAACACGGTCTATCTGGAAACCGTTGAAACCAGACCGGGTGGTCAGGAGCAGAGGTCGCAGTGGCATGGGCAGCAACATTGCTTGGCACCGAAGACATAACGATAGTGTTGACTGAATAGTATCCTGCAAACAGATATGGTACACATAGCCAATGAAATACCTGATATGCACATATGAGAAATCCACCCTATCATCCACTAATTGATATAACTACTAAACATCCATGATTGCCTTATCTATCCCACATCCTATATTCCTAACAAGGAAATGGAATATGATATACCCTATCCCACATATATCCCATATATAGGGCCAAATAATGCTCCCTTAGGGGTAAAATGCCAGGGTAGGGTTGTGACCTGCTTCACCCCCCCACTTAAAACGACTGCCACGGGCAGGAAGTACATGCCCAAGAGGAACGTAGCAGTCACAAACAGCAGCAAATCATAGGTTAGCAGATTCCCTCTCATAGGGATTCGAACCCACGCATGCAGTCTCGGAGCCGGCCGCACCGCCGCTGAAGTAGCTCCGATCGGTGGGAATCGAACCACCGCCAAAATACACAAATTGACAAACGGGATCCCGCAGGTCCCGCAATAAGTAGTAGGCGAAATCGCGAGCTGCGGCGCGTAGAGTCTGGTCCCTGCGTGTCGCATGAGGCATGTGGGGTCCAGCAGGTAAGGGCAGGTAGTTTTTCAAAGAATTAAAACTAAAGGCAAAGTGAAATCACACTTTTAAACAAAACTGAAGGTAATGGTACATGCGAAGCGGTGCGACGCGAAAGTGCAAAAATTTCACATGTTGAAAAAGAAAAACTGCCAGGAGTATTGACGGGAATGTCCAACAGTAACGTAGGACTGTGCCTGCACAAGGGAGCACGTGGGGAAACAAAGGTAGAGGTCAGGGATGCATGAATGACCTGTGCTCGCCACTGTCTTGTGCATGCCTAGGCCACTTAACAAACACGGCCACGATGGCCCACCGTGCGCGCGGTAGCTCACTAATTAGAGGAAAGAGGTCACGATGGCCTCAGGGTAAAAGAACCGCTGCAAACACTAGGCACAATGAGAAACACGGGTACGATGCCCACACCTTCCACCTTCGTGCTTTAGACAGTTTATGAGAGCTTGTATGTGCTTGATGTTGCTTGATGTGCTTGATTTAACGCTTGTAATAACGACTGAGTTCTTGCTTGTAAGATGTAAGCTCGCTTGCTCACTTGCTTGTAAATTTCCAGACAAGGCCTAGCCAAAGGCCCACTTGCAAACAGAACCGACACACAAAAAAGATGGATCTGTGGGGTGTCGGAAGCCAGCCACGGCTGTGGCTAAATGCTACGGGCACGGCTCAGCCAAGGGCCGTGTCCGTGTGGATGCTTAATTTAGCATGTGTGTCACACGTGATGCACCACGTAGAGGGTAAAGGAGGAGGTACGGAGATGGGATGAGGGTGTGAGTAGACACACTTAAATAGACAAACCTCATAACCATGTAATAATAACCTGACCTCACTGCTAACCCCTCACCTAGGAGCCATACTACGTATATATATCACATATACACATAATAGAGCGATGCACACCGACAAACACAAGACACACTTGTGCGCGCACACCCATTGGCAGGGCCCGGGGGCACACACTCGCCCGGAGGGCATCACAGAGTGTGGGTCTCGCGGTGGCGGCCTTGGGGCACGTGATGGGGGCACTCCACACACACGGCACGTGCAAGAGTCTCCACAAACTACTCACGTACACACAACAAACAGTAAGCATATCCACAATAGAACACGTGTATAGATACGCCACCTTGTTGCTTGGTGTTCGTGTGTGTCTTGGGGGCGTGCGGAAAAACACTTAGGTTAGCTTGCGTGTTACCTTTGTCGGTGGGTGTGCAACCGGCGGGCCGTAGCGCAGGGGGTCACCTCCAGGTCGCAAATTGGGGAGGTCGCCCGTACGGTCCCGCTGGTGAATCAGCCCACCCTACTCCCCGGGGGCACGATTGACACGCCCCGAAGGAGTTTTACTCCCCCAACCCCTCTACACCGTGTATGACGGATTCATGTTTACACCTCCGTGTGTAAACTTGGGCCGGTGTACACGGCTACAAAACCCCAAAGGTAGGTGTCAACCTAGGTCTTGCTTGTTCGGGGGGCGGGTGATAACCAACGTAATAGGCAACCATATAATCCCGTAACTAAATTAATGGCATGCGCACACACACGCTACCATTGGCCACGGGCACACCCGGTTTTGGTGTGTCTCGGACAGAGAGACTCGTGTGTGTTGTGGAAATCCAAGTCCACGCACGGGTCTCTATAAAGAAAAACGCCACGCCCATATCCCAACCCATTTGGTTGGGTGTTGGGATAGAGGACCCCTCGGGTGTTGTGGAAATCCAAGTCCACTCGTGGGGAACTCTGGAGAAAACATTAATATACATATTCTCTCATAAACATATGCATGTGCACACTCGCCCTTGTCATCATATTGTTTGTTCCCTCTCGTTGCAGGCAGGATTTCCCCCGAGAAATTCATCAAGGACATGAAGAGCACACCCAGCCAGCATGCGGCCCCATGCAATGGCAATGGAGGGTACCCACTCCCAACCCGGGCACGCATAGCGACCGGGGACGAATACCCAGGCGGCGGAGACGGCCCAAATCCGCAACGCCACTCCTTGCCTTTGAAGACCCCACCCACTCATAGAGTGACGGGGCAAAGGCACCCATTGCAATTCATATTAGAATACTTGTATTGTAGAGGACGACCCCTCCCTCTAGGCTTAAGTCCTCGCCGTATGTAGTGGCAATTTTGCACGCCACGAAATTTTTTTCCACGTAATGTGAGCCACACGAGTACTTCGTACATTGTATACCTACCCTCGTGTGGACAAGGGCAAATCGGTGGAAAACCATCACGCCCAACACAAAAAGGGAAAATGGGTTGTACCCGCCAACCCAACGAAGTTTTCAAGCCTTCGCCATTTTGAGCAAATGATTTAGCTCGTTGGCTTGGGTCACGGGTCAGGGACGGTCGTGGGGTCGTGGTTTCGGTACGGGGCGGCACTCCGAAACCTTGCAAACACCACCATGCGCACAACCCGGCAGAGTCTTCGGGAAGTGCTTGCCACGTTGTTAGCACCCTTGACAGGGGGCGTCATCGTGGGCAGGACTGACGGCAGTAGTCCTGGTGGTGGTAGGAGTGCTCCAGTAAGACCCAAGGATAGGGGTTTGAATGGCATTAAGACCCCCGAAAGAACACGTCCCACTTCCGCCCCAGGCTATATGCCACGCCACCCCACCCCAAGGACTCTCAAGCCTTTAGCGGTGAGAGAGGTAGACGGTGGGGTAAACCTGCGGTACCCACCGCCCTGCTCCGGTGGGGATTTTTGTAACCGAGGAGCGCGCCGTGCATGCACATCTTCTTTCCTGTCTCCCACCGCTTCTCGCTCTCTCCTCCCTTCCCCAAACAATAATATATCCATATTGGTTAGGGTTTTCTTTTCGTGGCACGCTCATGAGAGCGGTCCACCAAGGTGGGCAAGGATGTCAACGGTTTGGGTGAGATTCTGTTTCTGCAAGTAATCTCTCCAAACTTTGTTGTAGGATGGTAAGAAGGTTTCAACGGGTTCCTCGGTATCCCAATCCTTGGTATAACCCTCCCACCGCACCTTGAAGAGAAGTCTCTTGCGGTAAGTACGGTGACTTAATATTTTCTTGACATTATAGGTGTCCTCCTCAAACTGGGAGGGCACCCTAGCAACCTCCTCCGTGTAATTTAGAGGCACGGGGGAGCGAGGGGAGTTGACCGTTTTCATCAAACAATCAACGTGGACGTCAACTAACCTCCGTTGGTCCACTTGAATAACATAGAGGTCGTGCGCCTTCTTGGCCACAACCTCATAGGGCCCATCCCAATAGGGACAAGTCTTATCGCCAAGATTTTTGCGTTGGCGACGGACCCATACGCGGTCCCCTTTTGAGAAATTGGGGGACATCCTCCTACTCTTATTATACTTACGAGCCATTGTGTCTTGCACTTGAATCATAGCCCTCCGTGCAAGAGCAATAAGCTCCTCACGCCGTTGGAAGTAGTGAGCGGCGTCTTGGGCCACCCCCTTAGGCTCAGCAAGAGGAGGCCCCTTAGTACGGTTGTGTTTACCAAACACAATCTCGTTAGGTGTATAACCTGAAGGACCTGTAGTCTCATGCCACGCTCGTACAACGGCGGGCAAAACCTCTACCCAATTAGTTCTTTTTTTCTTCAAGGTAATGGCTTTAGCAACGGCACGCCTTAGCTGCTTGCCAGTATTTTCAGCCTTGCCATTACCTTGGTGCCTACCCGCGAGACACATAGTCGAGCGGGCACCAATCTTAGAACAAAGGGTTTGGAAATATTGGCTCACAAATTGTGGCCCACGGTCGGAGCATATTTCACGAGGGGCTCCGAACCTATCCACCCAGCGCTCCATTACCAAATGGGCCGCTCTTCTCCCCGTTAGCCCTTCATCCTTGTCTCCATGACGGGGTTTAGGAATAGGGATCGCGATGAGGTAGCCGGAAAGCCGGCATACACATAGGAGCATTCGGTCATACACCTCTCCATCGTGGGAGGTGGAAGGGTAGTGAAACACATCAAGCGCTATGGAGTCCATGGGCTCCATAGGTATAGGCATAGGGGTCATGTACCCTTGCTTGCGCTTGGTGTCATGCGTGTGAATGGCACATGAGGGACACGTTTGACATTGCAGTTCCACTGCTTTGTACAACCCCTCACCTTCCACGCCATGGTTAATTTCCTTCCAGTGTTTTTCCACACTGGAGGTAGTTAAGTGAAATGCATCATGGTATTCGGCTACCAAACGATGCACTAGCGGCGTAGGAACACACCACCGTCCATTACGGACGAGCTTGTTATCCACCAACCTCACTCCATCTTGGAAGCTCCCATTCAAGGCCTCTTGCCACATTTGTTTGTAGCGTTGACAATTTGGGTAGTGTTTAGCCCAATTTATCTCAAAAACATTGGGAGCATCCTCCCCATGTATAGGAGTTGCTTTCTTGTGGGACTTCCAAGATTTTTTTATCTTGACAATTCGCTCCAGTCTCCGAAGCTTTCTCTTTTGCTTCGTCCCCCCCCCCACTGGAGGCGAAGCCAGAGGGGGTGGATCACACGCGGGCGCCCCTTGAGCCCAAGGCGCCGCTTTAGACCTAGTAACGACGGGCGCCACAACCGCCCTAAATACAAGGGGGCGGGCGAGAAGTTCCTCCTTCTCGGCCGCCATCATGTCCCGCACATCCCCGGCCGCCTGGGCCGTCCCATGTATGGACACATCACCCAACGCCGGGTTAGCAGGGTAAGCCCAACGGGACAAGAAATCACCCACGGGGTTCACTGGCCCCGGAGTGTAAACCACATGGAGGTCGAATTTAGAGAACAATTCATGCCAAAGGTGGTTGGCGTGGAGAGGGACCCCCCACGGTTTTGAGGTCCTCCGTAGCCCAATTTTCAAGGCTACGGTGGTCCGTACGGACCTCCACGCGCTTGTTCCCCACCCAACCATGCCATTTTAAAAGCGCCGCCACTATGGCGTAGCATTCTTTCTCCCGAGGGCTCCAATTCAATTGGCTGCCTGACAATTTGCGGGAGAAAAAGGCAAGGGGGCGTAGGGCACCATCGGGACCTTCCTGCTGTAGGGCCGCCCCCACCGCCCAATTACTAGCGTCCGGGGTGAGGACAAAGTCCTTATCCCAATCGGCTAGTTGGAGGGGAACAATATCCGTAATAGCACGCTTGAGCTTCAAAAAGGCCTCGTTAGCCGAAGCATTCCACGTTAGGCCTATCTTTTTGCCATTCTTATGCTTAGGCAAATCCTTCAACATATTAATCAAAGGGGTAGCTATGGAGGCGTAGTGTTGGACATAGCCCGAATAATAGTTGGCGAGCCCCAAGAACCCCCGGAGCTCCCGAACATTATCCGGTTTGTCCCAACGCTCAAGCGCCAACATTTTCCCTGGCGCCGGCCGACGTGTGCCATTTTCCAACACATGGCCACAAAACTCAACCGAACGAACAAAGAAATCGGTTTTGCTAACCGAAGCAACCAACTCCTCTTTTCGTAGCCTATCCAACACGGCACGCACGTCGCGGTCGTGGTTAGCCAATAGCTCCTCCTCCGTCGCACCGGAGGAACCAATAATAATATCATCAATATATACGTCCGCACAATCCAAACCCTGCAAAACATGGTCCATGACCCGTTGAAAAATAGCGGGCCCATTCTTGATACCCATAGGCATAACACGCCATTGGTATCGCTTACCCGCCAAATTCATGGCGGTCTTAGCCCGGGATTCAGGGTGAAGGGGAATTTGATGAAACCCTTTACTCAAGTCCACAATAGTGAAAATCTTGTGTTTGGATTGATTTTCCAACATGTTTTCTATGAGGGGGAGGGGGTGTGCGTCGGGCAAGGTAGCCTCATTAAGTTGGCGGTAGTCCACCACGAGGCGCCATTTTCCTTTCTCTTTCTTGGGCACAACGAAACCGTTGGACGCCCATTCGGAGGCAGGGCACGGCTCAATCCAGCCACGAGCCAAAAAGTCCTCCACTATTTCTTGCTCCGCCGCGGCACGCTCCCCCACCAACCGTATAGGTTTTACGGACTTGGGTTTGGCGTTCGGGTATAGGTCAAGTTTAGCAAACCCCAACCGCTCCGTACCACGGACCTTAGGGTGTTCCTGGTCCGGACGGAGACGAACCTCCCCACTAAAAACATCCCGCTCGTAGTCCGCGAGAATGCGTTTCCTCATGAGCTCCACCTCCGGAGACACAATAGGCTCTTGGGTGGTGACAACGCCACCCACACGAGAAGCCGCCAACAATCGTGTGGCGCCTTTACGTTTTCGGTAACGTTTAACGGTAGTGGCCCCCCCACCCAATAACTCTCGTTCAATTTTCGCAATGCGTGAACGCACGCATTCTTGTGCCTCCAAATCTTCGGGGGTAGGATCAAGAGTAACGGGTGCGAGGAGTATTTTATGGGTCGCCTGATACGTGAGGGTGCGCACCGAAGCCAAATGGTTAGGCACCCTTTCATCCTCCGACTCTTCCTCCGAGGTCATGCCCGGCTCGCCATCCGTGTTGGGGTTAGAGACGGCCGGTGCCAAAACGGAGGCCACATGACATTTAGTGGCCGCCAAATTTTCCTCCGCAATACCACCGTCCACGTATAGCGCCACCGTGGACCAACCCCGTTGAGGAAGGGGCGTGAGGTGGTCATTCTGATAGAGACAGGCTTTAGTCTCTGGCCCAGGAAGGTGGTACCCTTGCAAAGTAATTTCCATAAGGGGTTTCCACCACTCCCTATGTGTCCACTTCGGCCCTACGACGATGGCTCGTAGTTTTTCTTGCCGAATTCTCCGAACACAATCGGAAAACCGATGATAGGGAGGGCACATCCAATATAATTTGGAGGGGTCCGCGGGAGTGGAAAAGAAATCTTCAAGCGGCGAAACCCAACGGGTAGCCTGAGCCATACCCGGGACCCTATTGAAGGCGTCCACGTCGGGGTTTTTGCCAAATTGTTTTTTGACACGTGCGGCCCAATATGGCGTGAGGCCATAGTCAGACTGGGTCCACATGGACCCATCACGCCGCGTAGGTAGAACATCACGGGCAAGGGCTTCGGGAGCAAATTCAACGAGCTTCAAAGCACAAGCCCGGTCCTGTACGGGGGCCACGGAGGAAGCGGTCAAGGCATAGGATATGTGTTTCTCGGCCTCAACACGGTTAGGCAGTTCGCCACCAGGGGGCGTAACCACAATGGCCGGGGCAGGGTGCGTAGGAGCGACCGCCCCAATGACTGGAACGGTTAGGCCCCACACGGACTGACGTGACACCTTACCATGAATGGGTTTCACCAAAAATGGTTTGCCGGTTCGTGGAGCCTCACGGAAGTCCTCAATCCAAAAACGGGAGTGCACTGGATGGTGAGAGTACAAACAATTGAAACGGGCAAAATGGCTCACACAATGTTCGTAACCCCATGGGTGCCCCAAAACCATATCCCAAGGTAAATCCGGGACAAGGTACGGGGACACGCCATACTGGGCAACACGAGGAAGTGAAACACTACCATCCACAACCCCCGTAAATTGAATTTTGACGTCTATTTGCTCGTCCCCCCCTGGCAAAGGCGTCTCATTATCTGCTTGGAGTAGGCGCCTCCGTTGGGGGGATTCATATTTTTCGGAGAGTTGGTCTCCAAAAACATTGGGGTTGGCCAAAGCGACCGCTTGGCACCCAAAATCCACCAAAACACGGAGGGCCTTGCGTTCTCCATTGGGCAAAACAACCTGAACGGAAAGTTCGGTTTGAATCTCACTAGTCACTATATGCCCCTTCATGACTCTCGATGGAACGAGAGCCACGGTAGTGTCACAGGGGTGCCCGAGGTTTTCTTCTTTCGAAGGGGGCGCCTCTGGGCACCTCTACCAACGTCTGCGCCCGTTCGGCGCTCCCTTGCCTCCTTTATCGCCCTTGCCGCCGCCACCCTTATAACCACCACCACCCTTATCACCACCGCCACCCTTATCGCCACCCTTAGGCTTACCACCTTTAGACTTACCCGCAATGTTCCAATGAGTGTCATTGCACGGAGAATTAGGCTTACACGTCCAAAGGGTGGTATTGGTGGCACCCCAATCAATCCAAGACATGTCCATATCCGTTTGTTTACGTGTTTTCCAATGTTTGGAACACGGAACCCAAAAGGTAGGTGGCGGTTTAGCCCCGGGGTCGACGGGTTTCTTCGCCGGAGGTTTAAAGTGACCCACGGCGTTGACGGAGGTGTCAGCGGGTTCGGAGGTGTCAGGGTCCGCCGTAGCCTCCGCATTAACCGCATGCACCGCGGTTTTATTGTGAGAAGGGCGATGAGTGTACGTCACCGTCGTCTTGTCTCCTTTATTGAGGCGTTCGAGAGCTTCCCTCTCCGACACGCTTTTATGGGCAAGGGCGTAGATTTCCGCAGGCTTCAAACGAGGCCTACGTTGCTCCACTTTCATAGTGTAGCCGCGTGTGTGAGGTGTGTTGTTGAGCTTCAAGATCCACTCCTGGAGAGCCGGGTCTTTGCAGTCAACTATCACCCCCGGCCCCGAATAGAAAACAATCTCAGGAATCGTAGTGCAAGCTTGAGCGCTATATTTCCTGAGTTCTTTTTCGAATCGGGCGCGACCCGGCGAAGGGTCAAGGCCACTAAAATCCACCACATAGCTGTCTGGGCTATTCTTAGCCTCTTGCTTGACGACCTTCTCCTTGATCCACGGGAGCTTGCTTAGGAGCTGCTCCCGGATCACGTGGGGACGAGTCTCATTGCTCAGAGGCAACAAACGTTGCCAACGAGCATAGAAATCTTCAAGGTCGATGAGGGTCACTTGCCCTCTAACCACCCTGGGGGTGAGGGCTCGCCACCTTTCATCAGCCCTTGAGGGGTCATACTCGTGGAAACGTTGTTCCAAAAAGTCCCACAACTCTTTGAGGGTGGGGGCCGTGCGTGTGTGGTGGGTAGCCTCGGCAACCCTGGCGTTGATGATCGCCTTTAGCCATGGGGGCAAGGTACTCAAAATCATTTTTGCCTCGTTGGCTTTCCGGTACATGGGATCACACCCCCCCAACCATTGTTGAAGCTTCTCCACCCACTCGTCGTAGCACTCTAGCTGCCCATTAAATTGCGGTTTAGGCATATCACTATCCTCCACCGCTTTGGTGTAACTATTTTGCACCATAGGCATTTGGTACGGGTGGTAAGCAGGGGGAGCCATGGTTGGGGGTGCACCTCCACTTGCATTTGGTGCAACCCTCACTGGAGAGACGGTACACGTATCCGTAGGATGAGAGGGCGTGTACGAAGGTTTCCCAGGGGAAGTGAAAACATTTTTCGTGAGGGGATTAATGTTCCCCAACGAAGAGGTGTTCTCCTCTTCATTGGCCCACGGGGCCGTAGGCTCCGTGGGGTGTTCTTCGCCCTTAGGCGTCGCCCTCCACTCGGGAACAGCACGTTCCTTCTGCTTTTCGGCGATTCCCCTCCACGATGTAGGTTCTTGGGGGTGGGGGTGTTCGTGGTGTTCTTCCCCCCCCCTCGGCCACCCCGAATCCGGACAAGCGTTCGGATGGTAGATGCAATCGTGGGATGGGTGGACGGAGAAAGGAAGGACACACCCACCACCGGATGAACCGGATGGCGCGCCCATGGGCGCCGTAGGCGCCGCCGGTGTAGGATCAGGAACGGGCGGAGGCGCCGATGGCGGGGGTGGGACCACCGCAACGGGTTCCGCAGGCGTGGAGTACCAGTGGTCCCACGCATCGATCCTAGATGCAACGGCGGCGTAACGTGCAGCGAGCGACTCCACTGCGCTAAAGCATTTAGCCGTGTTGCCGTTGGACATCTTAAGATGATCCGACACACTAGCCTCCACCGCCTTAGAATCCCGTTGGTAGCCCTGAACCACCGCGTCAAACTTAGCCAACGTAGACAAGATTTGGGTCATCCGGTCCCCGTAGGACTTACTGATGCCCACGGTAGAGGCTACTGCCTGAGAAAGTTCCTGATGGGATCGCTGCAACTCCAGATTCTGATTTCGCAGGTCCCTCACCTGTGCCATCAGAGATTGGATGCACGTTTCGTAGTGCACTACACACCGGGGACAGCCACAGGTGTGCTGTAGGTCTTCCTCCCCCCGTGTAGGAGTGGGGCCCCCAGAATGTCGAAAAGATGGACCCCCCCCTCCACGAGGAGGAGATGACCCACCACCGCCCCCCCCAGCAGCCCCCCCTGCCACGGAGGGACCAGAGGGCCCCCCCGCAGGGCGAGACGGGGGTGTGGGGCGCGCAGCAACAGGCGCTGGCGCCCCCCCACTAGAGGGATGTCCCCCCCCCGAACCCCCACCATTAGATGGCCGAACCAGGTGCGGGATTCCTTGCACGTGCTCGATGTAAGCCACCTGGCGGTGGCGGGGTGACGGCGGAGGGGGAACATGACCAACAGTATTCGGTCGCGGCGGTGGGGGTGGGGAATCGTCCACCACAATATACTGCGGTGACTCATGAACCACCATAGGTGATCGAGTTCTCGGATGGGAAGCAAAAACAGGCTCCGATCCCGTTGCAACCTCTGGATCCCCCCCCCAATTGGGCAGTTGGGGGTCCTCCGTAGGAGATGTATTTGTGGGGGGAGAGACCAAATTTATTGGGAGGGTTGCTGAACCTCCCTCCACCTGATTCCCTCCCCCCCAGCTCAGATTGTTGACCTTCGGCATTGCCGGAGAATCATCCACTAGGGATGGACGATCTTTCGTGCCACTCATAGGCACTGGAGATGTAGCACCGGCCCGGTCCTCCGTAGGCTCCGGAGATTCCACGACAAGACACGGGCGGTTTTTGATGCCGCTCATAGGCACCGGGGACTCTTCCACAACAATGTACTGAGGGGCCGGAGAGTCCTCCACCGTGATGTAGTGGGGGGCCGGGGATTCTTCCACAAGCATGGGGCGATCCCTGGTCCCTGACATAGGTTCAGGAGGTGCAGGCGACGAGGCAACGGAAATAGGGGAATGATGGAGTTCATGACGTTCCAACACTCCAATCTCCTCCTCCTCATCGTCGTTCCACTGCTCCACCGCCAGGGGGAACCACTGGTCACACTCATCCTCCTCGATTTGCGTGGGGGATTCCTCGATGATCGTAGGATTTAGCCTGGATCCGCTCGGGGGATTGGGATACGCTCCCAAGGCAGGAGATTCCTCCACCAGGGAGGGAAACCGCCGCGATCCACTCATTGGAGTGGGCGACGATTCCACCACAGTGGGGTTCTGCCTAGTCCCCGACAGGGCTTGCTGGATCAGGGCCACGGCATCTCGAGCCGGACCCAGATGGCCATGGGGATCAGGCGTGCGCGCGAGGACTCGACGGTTTTCAGCGTCGAGTTGGTCAACAATGGGGCTGATGGGCCCTGCCGCAAACAGGTTCTTCCTGACCTGAGGCTCTGGCAACCCCCCTAGCGACGGAGGAGTGCCAGAGTCGACCACGATAGGCCCCATTGGCGAAGCCATCGTACCCCAGTCGGCAGCGCGTGAGGGCGCAGCGTTTGTACGCTCGATCACCCCAGTAGATTGGTCGATTACTGCCCGATTCTCGGCGCTAGTAACGGTTCCCGAGCCCATAATAGGCGATTGTGGTCCTCTCATCGCTCCCTGAGGGTGGCCGTCTATTTCCCCCCCAACCATCCCAGGTACACCAGCTGGATTTCGAGGATGGGGGGCCCCGATGGGAACATTCGGGGATTTCGGAAACTTAGGATTTGTAGCCACTTGGGGCTTGGCCCGTTTTTGCGGCCCCTGCCCGGTCGATGGGGTCAGGGCCGAGGAGGTCCTGAGAGTGGGGACCTGGACACCCTCAGCTATCCCTCCCGGGGAAGAGATTTTGACTTGAATCTGGTCCACGATTTCGCGGACCGATCGCTTTCCGCGATGCCAAGCGCCCAACAGAGACGAAAAATTTTCGCCTCTGCTACCATGAAACCAGACCGGGTGGTCAGGAGCAGAGGTCGCAGTGGCATGGGCAGCAACATTGCTTGGCACCGAAGACATAACGATAGTGTTGACTGAATAGTATCCTGCAAACAGAAATGGTACACATAGCCAATGAAATACCTGATATGCACATATGAGAAATCCACCCTATCATCCACTAATTGATATAACTACTAAACATCCATGATTGCCTTATCTATCCCACATCCTATATTCCTAACAAGGAAATGGAATATGATATACCCTATCCCACATATATCCCATATATAGGGCCAAATAATGCTCCCTTAGGGGTAAAATGCCAGGGTAGGGTTGTGACCTGCTTCACCGTTCAATCTGGGAAATTTTCTTTGGGATACGGGAAACACCGTCAATACGAAAACCGTTCAATCTGGGAAATTTTCTTTGGGATATGGGAAACACGGTCTATCTGCAAACCGTCCAATCTGGGAAATTTTCTTTGGGATACGGCTCGGCATTGGGCATTAGGGCCTTGACATCTGAACACTTCATGTGCACTAAATGGTAAATGGTGCTGGTTAGGCCTTATGACTGAACCCTAACATGAATTCCTCCCTGACGCTCGTTACACGCTCTTTGCCAGATATGTTTTTAGGACCGCGATCTGGATGTGTGCCAACGAAGGACGGTGGCGAAGATGATACAATGAACGACGATAAGTTCTCTCAGTACGCACTTTCCACTATGAGAAGCATCATGGGCGACACTGACATCACACAGTGGGAATGGCTAATAGAATTCAGAGAGTCAGTCCCGTACACCAATCTGCACCTGGGATTTGATATCCGCAAACACATCCCCTCCCCCTCCTCTTTGGCAACGAACAGCAGCACCGCTCTCTGTGGCGAGCGGTTGCAGTGTCGTATTTCCCATATAGAAGGTGAGATCTGGCTATGTGACAGATGCATTACGCATGGAGAGAGATCCAAGAACAGGTAACAGTGCAAAATCGACGTGACGTACGGAGGAAGAAAACCCACCCAGGTTGGATGAACAAGCGTGACTTGATTGCCTACTGATTGTCTACTGATCCGTCCGGTTTGCACAGTTGCATGCGGCTCAACAACACGAGTATCTGGACGCAATAGGACAACCCTAACGCGAATCACATCAGATATCCAATCATGAAGCCACCCTCCACACATTAGGTGTGCGTTTCTGTGTGGACTAGCATTGACTTCAGGACTCTTTTGAGCATGGACTTCAGGCCTTGATTTTATCAGGAGGGTTGCTGCACCGGTTGCAGCACGCTGACGAATAGCATAATTGTCATCTCCCATCATGGTCATCTGGTCATCTGCATGCATGCCTTGCACAACAAGGCGGCCTATGTTGTGTAAATGGTCCGTTGTTTGTATTCGGTCTCTCGACAATTCAGATTAGGGTTAGGGTTAGGGTCATCCCTCCCTAACCCTTCTATTCATTCCTCCACACCTAACCTGATATATATATCACGTGTCCCTGTATGACATTTGTGACGCCTGGTGGAATCAGCTACATGTCCGTACACACAAGCATGTACGATACCAAGTCGTTTGACCTGTCACGCTTGATCAATATCTGTACAGACAATGGTATACGAGACCAGATCGTTACATGAAGGGTTCTGACACATAATACGTGGGGAAGTACAGGTTTTGTGTAATTGTGACTGTGAGGGCCCGCCGAATGTGACGGTAGAATGAGCTAGATGTCCGTACAAACAAGTATGTACGATACCAAGTCGTTCGACAACGGGTTTTGGCACACAATACGCAGCACGCCACCATTCACCACACCCCGCGTGGCGTCCCAGCCCCCCTCGTTCTGGGTTGTAACGACACACTTGTTTCCGCCACGCGGTCTGCATACACATCACCTCAACGTTCTCAAATATCCACGAATACCAGACCATCAGCCAGGAGTACCCTATCCACACGGGGTTGGAGTAGGCAAGCATTCCCTAACTGCATATGCAATGCTTGGACTGTTGTTGCCCTGTCCGTCCGTCGTGCCCCTCAGGGTGCCCACGTCCGACACCGTGTGGACACCGGCAAGATTGCCACCGTCAAGGTCCAGATCCCCGGCCACCTTGACGGCACTGGTGTTGCCCTGTCCGTCTGTTTTGTGCAGTTGTGACTGTGATGGCCCGCCGAATGTGGCGAGGTGACATTTGTGACGCTTGCTTCATACCGGTAGAATGAGCTAGTTGTCCGTACAAACAAGTATGTACGATACCAAGTCGTTCGACAACGGGTTTTGGCACACAATACGCAGCACGCCACCATTCACCACACCCCGCGTGGCGTCCCAGCTTTCCTCGTTCTGGGTTGTAACCACACACTTGTATTTTGTTGTTTCCGCCACGCGGTCTGCATACACATCACCCCAATGTTCGCGAATGTCAACACGTGCAAGGCCGTTCACCATGGAAAACCCGACCGATGCGAGGCTGCTGCACGGCTAGCATGTTATATTTTCCGGAAAACTCTGCGTGAAGTTCTTTTAGTGCCCCAACCAAAACAGGGGGCCAGTAGTGTGACTCTATGTGATAAACTTCTGTGTCACCACCGACAGAATGTACACCGACCAGCATGGGTAGGTGTTGTTGTGTTTGCTGTGCCAAAAAACCAATGTGCGTTTCGCGACCATAGCCATACTTCTGTTGTGCTTCTTCCGTAAAAGTAAACGTGTAAACCCCCACGCCCAGTAGCTTGTTTAGAATTCCATGTTCGATTGGAAGTATGTTATCCTTCAGTGTCTGGTCTGAATCATGGCGTAAGGTATGGTAAGCAACAGTCTGACCAAAGACCTCTCTGTCAAATCTTCCTTCCACTGCTTTTATCTTCGTGCAATCAATTGTTGCGTTTGGAAATGTAACTTTTACGAATCTGACGAAGGACATACTATCGGTTGAATATTGACTATTACGTTGAATATAGGTTACATTCAGTGCGGAGACTGACAAGGGATCAGGTACAGTATTATTGGATGTGGTTATGTCCACAGTCGTACTAGCACTACCATTATACGTGGCTTTCCTTTGCCCATCAACTTTTATTTCGAGTGAATGTGCCACACTGGTTGCGGTACCATTGAGACTGCCCATAATAGTCCCTGTGACTGTCAGCCCGCCCACGACCTTGACGGCACTGGTGTTGCCCTGTCCGTCCGTTGTGCCCCTCAGGGTGCCCACGTCCGCCAGCGTCACGGGGACGGGGTTGTTGTTGGCATCCTTGGCGCCCGACACTGTGCGGACACCGGCAAGATTGCCACCGTCAAGGTCCAGATCCCCCGCCACCTTGACGGCACTGGTGTTGCCCTGTCCGTCCGTTGTGCCCCTCAGGGTGCCCACGTCCGCCAGCGTCACGGGGACGGGGTTGTTGTTGGCATCCTTGGCGCCCAACACCGTGCGGACACCGGCAAGATGGCCACCGTCAAGGTCCAGATCCCCGCCCACCTTGACGGCACTGGTGTTGCCCTGTCCGTCGGTCGTGCCCCTCAGGGTGCCCACGTCCGCCAGCGTCACGGGGACGGGGTTGTTGTTGGCATCCCTGGCGCCCGACACCGTGCGGACACCGGCAAGATTGCCACCGTCAAGGTCCAGATCCCCGGCAACCTTGACGGCACTGGTGTTGCCCTGTCCGTCTGTCGTGCCCTTCAGGGTGCCCACGTCCGCCAGCGTCATGGGGACGGGGTTGTTGTTGGCATCCTTGGGGCCCGACACTGTGCGGACACCGGCAAGATTGCCACCGTCAAGGTCCAGATCCCCGGCCACCTTGACGGCACTGGTGTTGCCCTGTCCGTCTGTCGTGCCCCTCAGGGTGCCCACGTCCGCCAGCGTCACGGGGACGGGGTTGTTGTTGGCATCCTTGGCGCCCGACACCGTGCGGACACCGGCAAGATTGCCATCGTCAAGGTCCAGATTCCCCGCCACCTTGAGGGCACTGGTGTTGCCCTGTCCGTCTGTCCTGCCCCTCAGGGTGGCCACGTCCGCCAGCGTCACGGGGACGGGGTTGTTTTTGGCATCCTTGGCGCCTGACAACGTGCGAACACCGGCAAGATTGCCACCGTCAAGGTCCAGATTCCCCGCCACCTTGACGGCACTGGTGCCGCCCTGTCCGTCTGTCGTGCCCCTCAGGGTGCCCACGTCCACCAGCGTCACGGGGACGGGATTGTTGTTGGCATCCTTGGTGCCTGACAGCCTGTGGACACCGGCAAGATTGCCACCGTCAAGGTCCAGATTCCCGGCCACCTTGACGGCACTGGTGTTGCCCTGTCCGTCGGTCGTGCCCCTCAGGGTGCCCACGTCCGCCAGCGTCACGGGGACGGGGTTGTTGTTGGCATCCTTGGCGCCCGACAGCGTGCGGACACCGGCAAGATTGCCACCGTCAAGGTCCAGATCCCCGGCCACCTTGACGGCACTGGTGTTGCCCTGTGCGTCTGTTGTGCCCCTCAGGGTGCCCACGTCTGCCAGCGTCACGGGGACGGGGTTGTTGTTGGCATCCTTGGCGCCTGACAGCGTGCGAACACCAGCAAGATTGCCACCGTCAAGGTCCAGATCCCCGGCCACCTTGACGGCACTGGTGTTGCCCTGTCCGTCTGTCGTGCCCCTCAGAGTGCCCACGTCCGCCAGCGTCACGGGGACGGGGTTGTTGTTGGCATCCTTGGCTCCTGACAGCGTGTGGACAACGGCAAGATTGCCACTGTCAAGGTCCAGATCCCCGCCCACCTTGACGGCACTGGTGTTGCCCTGTCCGTCTGTCGTGCGCCTCAGGGTGCCCACGTCCGCCAGCGTCACGGGGACGGGGTTGTTGTTGGCACCCTTGGCGCCCGACACCGTGCGAACACCGGCAAGATTGCCACCGTCAAGGTCCAGATCCCCGGCCACCTTGACGGCACTGGTGTTGCCCTGTCCGTCTGTCGTGCCCCTCAGGGTGCCCACATCCGCCAGCGTCACGGGGACGGGGTTGTTGTTGGCATCCTTGGTGCCTGACAGCCTGTGGACACCGGCAAGATTGCCACCGTCAAGGTCCAGATCCCCGCCCACCTTGACGGCACTGGTGTTGCCCTGTCCGTCCGTCGTGCCCCTCAGGGTGCCCACGTCCGCCAGCGTCACAGGGACGGGGTTGTTGTTGGCATCCTTGGCGCCCGACACCGTGCGAACACCGGGAAGATTGCCACCGTCAAGGTCCAGTTGTTGCCCCTGCACAGTCAGCTCACCCTTCAATGTCGTCGCCCCGTCCACCGTGAGGGCACCGCCCAAACCGGTAGCCTTGTCGCCGACCACAGTTAGCTTGTCCTTCAGTGTCGCCTCCTTGGCGACCGTCAACTTCCCCCCAAGTGCACCGTCGTTCAAATTTGTTGAAACGGTTACATCAAGCGTGCCACTGACGGCTATGTTCCTTGTCACACCCAGCGTACCTCCGACGGCAGTGTCCCCTACACTTAGTGTGCCCCCAAGTGTGGTAGGCTTCCCCGTGTCCACAGAGAGCCCATTATGAAGGAGTGTGGCACCCGTCACATCAAGCGTGCCTGCTACCGTTGTATTGACATTCCATGTGACTGGATTGGCAAGATTGGGTTGGTTCAGATGATCAGGCCCGGTGCGCCAGCTGTACTTTCGCACATAACCATGCACACTGGAATGGAACATTTTTATTTTTTCTACAAGCACGAAAAACACGGTTCATTAAAGAACTGACACCATTAGCAGTTTGTGTTTACCAGATGACCCCCCACCACCTTGACGGCACTGATGCCGTCTGTCCTGCCTCTCAGGGTGCCCACATCTGCCAGGGTGCCCACGTCGGCATCCTTGGCGCCCGACACCGTGTGGACACCGGCAAGATTGCCACCGTCAAGGTCCAGATGCCCAGTCAGGTTAACGTCGTCCTCGCCCCGGGAAGGGACTGGAAGCAGCATCTGAGTACCTTCTACGAGGACCAGAAGCGCCCACCAGCAGCCCACCGGACTAACGACTATTTAATAAAGTACAGAAACGTACAGGGCACCCTGGTTGGCCATGGGTAGCCACCTGGCTTGATGCTGATCATGCTCATGCTCAGCATATCAATGGTGGCTGTGAGATGGCGCAAGATGGTAACGTGTTCGGCGGAAGTACCACCATGGAACCACCATGGAACCACCATGAAACCACTAGGGAACCGTGGAACCACCATGAAACCACCACCAAACCACCAGGGAACCTCAATACCAATGTTCTGGTTCAGAAACAGTCCAATCTGGGAAATTTTATGGAATACGGGAAACGCTGTCAGTTCAGAAACGGTCCAATCTGGGAAATTTTATGGAATACGGGAAATGCTGTCAGTTCAGAAACGGTCCAATCTGGGAAAATTTATGGAATACGGGAAACGCTGTCAGTTCAGAAACGGTCCAATCTGGGAAACTTATGGGACCCGCGTGTTTGTTGTTTGGTACATTCAGTGGTGGCCTAACCCGAGGTTCTCCTGGCACGGAATGTTTTTGGCACGTTTTTCTGAAGGTGGCCAATAACACCGAGCAGGTACTTGCTGATGACCGCCCCACACGGCAACGACAACAGGTCACACGTCGCACGCCGTGAACTAAAAGTTAACCACAATACGCTTGGGAGGATAGTTGAGAATCCAAAATGCCTCATACAGGCGAATGTGACAGCAAGGCCGAATAGAATCCAGGCAAGGCACTTTTCGTGTGTGTACATATGCAGTCGGTAAGCAGTGAACATCAAAAAGGGTGCAACAACAAAGATCGCCAAGACCTGTCCAGGCTGCTCTGTGACTACGAAACTTGACATGTGTGCCTTATGCGCGATTCAATGCCTTTACCTTTTTGATTGCTCATGTTTTTGTCATAGAACTGAAACGTTAGGGTTAGGGTTAGGTAGGTGCACGGGCCCTAGCCCGACCCTGGCCCAACCCTAACCCTAACCCTAACCCCGATGTCATAAAATAACGACATTGTAACGTAACCCTAACCGATGTCGCAGGATCTGTGGATCGCTTACATTGGGGTTAGGGTTATTAGATTAGATGCCAAATGAAGCCTTTCGCACTATCATTCTATTGGAATGCGGAAACCAGGGCCTTCATGTTGTCTCAGGACATACGAACACAACAGGTAGCGCTGCAAGGTTGCCCCGCCCACATCCGCTTTGTTTACCTTGTGGTTTTGGCGTTTTGGTCTTTTTGGTGACTTGTGGGACTCGATGTGGAATGTGCGCGATTGATTGTGCTATCATGTGTCTTGTGGTCTCTGTTTGTGTTGGTGTGTGTGGCACAGCGTGTTAGCTGTGATTGATGTTGTGCTCGTTTATTCTTTGTTGTCATGTTTTGTCATCTCGCTTGTGCTGTGTAGCTTGTGTTGTGCTGTGTTGCTTGCTTGCCGCTTGTGGCCTGTTTTGAGTCTTGTTTAGTCGTCACCACCGCCTGTCCTTGGCGACCGTCAGCTTCCCCCCAAGTGCACCGTCACGCGTTTCTGCTATCGTTGTGTTGCCATTCGCTAGGTTCGGTTTGTTCAGATGTTCAGGCCACCACACCGTTCATTAAATTGATATCAGAACTGTTGAACCTATTTGATATTCCTTCGTATACCTTCATACATAAGAGAATTGCATCAGCGCCTTTGTTCAGTGGCGCCACATACCCTCGTCCTTCTGTGTATTTTTTTTGGTGATTTTCACCCTAACGTGGTTTGCAGTCGGGGGTTGGCGGCTGGGGCTGGAGGCTCGACAGCCTGGCGGTTTCGCCGCTGTGATGCTGCTGCGTGCATGTTCGTCTCTTTTTACAGGTTTTTGCAGGTTGATGCTACTGGCGTCTGAACGCCGAAAGGGGGCGGGCGATGATTGCTGGCCTTACAACCTGCTCTACTTGTCCACAGTGCGGCAAGAGCGTAGGCGCTGAGGACGGGCAATGGTTGAATATCGCCGAACGCATGGTGTGAAAGTGTTATTGTTGTGTGACTTAATGTAATTAATGGGCGGGTCTGTATCCTTCACGCTGCCTGCAGATCAAGTAGGCACACGCCCATGATACCCGAAATACCAGAGCACCCACGTCAAAGAAGCCGAGCGCCGGCAAGCTCCCCAGCAAATGGCCAAAGAAAGGCGCTGAAGACAGGCAACGGTTGAATATGGCCGAACGCATGGTGTGAAAGTGTTGTTGTTGTGTGACTTTATGTAATTCAGGCGCCGGGCTGTATCTTTCACGCTGCCTGCAGAGAACGAAAGGAGCAGAGTTTCGGACTCTGGTCGCAGGGTATCAACTCGTCAAGGCGGTGGTAAGGGCCGCTCCATATGGCCAAGAGGAGGCGCTGAAGACAGGCAACGGTTGAACATCACCGAACGCATGGTGTGAAAGTGCTCATGTTGTTGTGTGATCGCTTCGTTTGTAGCACGGCACATAGGCTTGGCGTTCTTCGCGTCATTCACAACATATATGTGTACCCACAGCTGGTGTGCCTCTGTACCAACACATGAGGTGCTTGCGGTATCTTACTGTCTTGTTCAGACACGAAGAACAGCGAGATCAAAACACTCCAGAAGTCCTGCGTGGGAGGCGTAGGCGCTGAAGACAGGCAACGGTTGAATATTGCGCGAACGCATGGTGTGAAAGTGCTCATGTTGTTGTGTGAGGATTGAACATTGCTGCACGCCATTATCGCCCCGTTTGTAGCACGGCCTCCACATAGGGTTGGCGTTCTTCCCGTCATTCACAACATATGTGTGTACCCACAGCTCGTGTGCCTCTGTACCAACGCATGAGGTGCTTGCGGTATCTTACTGTCTTGTTCAGAAACGAAGGACAGCGAGATCAAATAGGGTCGGTTCGTCAAAAACTTGTCCGGGAACGGCATGCACATCAGCACATACAATTCCTGGATGCATTCCATGGCCTCGTCGTAGACTGTTTTCGAATTGACAGCGTTTCCCGTGTCCCATAAATCCCCGATATGTCACTCAATCCACCAGGTTTTGCCGTAAAATGTAGTCCGGATCGTGACGGATTGTGAGACTTCCGTCACTCGATGCACCAATTAAGTGCAGCAGCCAGGCCTCTCCGTGTTGAATGTTGAAAATACGCAAGATTGGCTGCGTCCACTCAGCCAGCAGCGATTCCAGCATATGCAGCTGCATGTGCAGGCGTAACGCAGCAGTGTTGATTGTATGTTCCTCAGCTTCAGGTTGATATACCATACCTGTATGAAATGATCCAGACGGGGGTGGCCTGTGGTTAAAAATCCAGTCATGCGTGTCCACACGTCTAAACGATAGTGATAGTAACCTGTAACAGTAACGAAATGATAGTAACCTGTCATCATTCATCAGGAGGGTCAAGTTGCGGTTGAAAGGGTGAGAGAAGCGTGAGGGGGCCAACCAGGCCGTACCTGGCCCGGGTATAGGTACCCGATAATGAAGCCTACGATTGGTTAGGGTTATTGATACCCTAGGTTGGTATCGGTACCCTAAGACATGAAACAGACTCAGCTCGCCGTCCTCCTCCGCCGGTTGCTCATCCTCCTCGCCGGCCTCCTCCACTGACTGGTCTTCATCCTCGCCGTCCTCCTCTGCCGGCCTGCCGGTCATCTCCGACGCATATGCATCCACTACCACCTCACAGTTCTCACATTCCTCACCAGTATAGAACAGAGCAGCCCAGGCTGCATGCTTCGGCGGCCAGGCTGCATCGAAACGCTCGTGCGCGGCTGTACATCGTTTAGGTAGGTTGCCAGTCCCGTCTGGGGGTCCGTAATCTGTGCATGGGACGCCGTGCTCCCAGGGTGCTAGCCATGCCGGATGCATCGCCATAACGTCTTTAGAAAAGGGCTCAATCGGACTTCGACAAAGTATACATGTACCAGAGCGCATAAGCCACTGTCTCAGGCACTGGAAGTGGTAAACGTGACGACAAGGTGTGCAGGCTGCATTGTCACGCTCAATGGGGCCAGCACATATTGGACACTCCATGCCCTCCGTAAAGGAGATCTCACACTGCTTGCGTTGCATTTTATTTCATATATGCCCCACGTCCGGTTCATCGTTCTTCGTAGTTCACGCATCCATTCGAATGTCTGATCATTTCAAAGAAGTTGTGGCAATGTCGGAAGGAGAAAAGGAAGAAGAAATTCGGCATATAGAACGCATCATCCGATCAAAGCCATTTCCGTATGGAACGGTGATGCTTTCAGAGATTCGATCACGTGTATACCCACACATACATATACAATGACCTTGAAAGACTACATTCGACAGAGGCATGCGTCCAAGCTATGTTTGGTGGGACACCTGCACAACAAAGCGCAAACACGGGTATGCCTACACGAGGACGCACATCGTTTTCACGTCGCCGACCTAGCCAGTTACCATATCGAAGCATACACTAGGGATGCAGGTTCGAATTCGCACGAATTCGCTCGAATTCGAATTCGCCCCGAATTCGCACGAATTCGTGGACCGCTCCGAACTCGAATTCGCAACTTCAAATTCCAATCCTCCCAGATTCGCTTGATTGAGTCCATAGGCACGTACAAATTTACCTTCTAGGTTGCAATTCACCTTTTTACATATGGGTATGCCACTAACCAGTACCATATCGCATAAAAGATTTCCCAAAAGCTTCCGTAACCTTGCAATTTTTGTTGTTTGTTGTTGCTTGCATTTACCCTGCTCAAACGATTTGACGATTTGACAAAAAAAAAGAAAATCAAAACCAAGAATTCCAAAGTTCCTTGATTCTTTCAAACGCGTTTTGGAAAAGAAGCAGCAACGAAGCATGCAAGATCACCAATCCACACACAAACCATCACATGTGAACCACTTGTTGCCCTTATTGGGCCTTCATTCAGTGCATTCTTGAATTGAATCGTTGGACTTGAAGTCATCTAAGAGAGAGCATACACGGCACCGGGAAGGGTAAGAAGGGTACCGCTGTCAAGGATACGCAAGGGCTACAAGGGGCTATGTACATAGCTTATAGGGAGGTTGGAGCAGGTGCGCTGGCTGGGTGCAGCTCCGTGCACGTCAGTAGCTTCGTGCACACGTCGTTGTGGGTGCCCAGGGCCTCACTGCGGCTGCGTCGGGCTGCTCTCGGCTGCTTCTCCTTCCACACACGCCCGACAGTGCGTGGTTGCCAAGGGGCAACACGTTTTGACTGTCAAAAACTAAAAAAAAGTCGAAAATCAACAGTTCCGGACGGGTTTTTCTCCAAACTGGTGGACTTCTGGGGAGAATGGAGGGTACCGCCGTGTTCGGTGGAGCTAGGCGGACACAGCGATGTGTTCAAAACGCAAAAGTAAATTTTGTTTTCGAAAACAAGTACGCAGGCACCGGACAAGAAAATCAACGGCTCGATCGAAGCAGAATCATCATAGTTTTCATTGTATCAAGTGCAAAAAAATATTGCATCGCACAGTTCAAAGTTAGTTTTTCATCTGGAGTAAAGACGGCGCACGCGTGATCATTTTGCCGTTGCCTGCGAATTCGTAGCGCGAATTCGCCCCGAATTCGTAGTACTAAGAATTTCAGGCCGAATTCGCAGCGAATTCGCGCTGCGAACGAATTCGCAGCGAATTCGGCGAATTCAAATTGAATTCGTTGCAAATCTGCATCCCTAGCATACGCTGAAATGGTCATAATGGCGGTCGCGGTGCTGGCTGCATCCGAAGGCATCGGTTTGTTGATAAAGATATCCGAACTCGTTGTAGCGTGGGACTACTGGTTTGACAGGTACATGCGCGATCTAGACAAGGGCGAACGGAATCTAGGCATGGAGCCTCTCAGCATGACAAAAACCACCCAGAAGCGGGGATATTGGTATCCATACCGAGGCGACATGCTGCGTAGCATCCGCCGGCGGCTGCGTGAATCAGAGACGGCCCAGACACTGGTGGAACTAAAGGACACCAGTGACGGTGATGTGACGATCCGGTTGACAGAATGACCGCGGCACCCAACCCTTTCCTGTTCATTCTTCGCATGAAGATAACACGGGAAGAGGTTCGTTGGGACCCGTTGGCCTTGTGCATAAGCCACCTAACCTAATACGACCCCACCGGAAACGCGTCATCTCATCCGCCCTCTACTGGACCACTTTACATTAGCGTGTAATGACAGAAAAGGCATGTCGTGTTTCTGTCTACCCAGCTGCTCTCTGGGGACAGTGCCAGTCTGGCCGTGGTACCGTGGTCCTCCAATATTTCCAACATATGGGTAACTGTGTCGAGTATATCCTGTGTGGCGCTCGATTCAACTGATTTTTTGAGATTGAACGTAATTTGGACCCATCCCCTGAACAAACGGGGATTTGGTATCTGTGCAGTGACTTTTTTTTTGAGTATCTTAATCAAGGACTGCAGCAAATCATTGCATAACCCTAACCCACTAGTAGTATGTATGTATTCAATAAACAACATGCAACCACCGAGATCCCCAAACATCGCAGAGCTGGCATAGATGGCATTGCAGAATACCAATTACGTACGTTTGATAGGTTTGAGCCAAATTACATGAGGTCTCATCTGCCGAACGATGCAAACGATGAGTAGCAGCATCTACACCGATGCCCACGTCACCCGGATGTTCGCCAGGCGGTGACCATGAGCCATAACCTAACCTACCTTGAACTGTATGGTTCTGGAGATGTTAATATGGGGCAAATCGGGAACCTTTTGGGCTTTTCCAGTCATTTCTCATATTCCAAAGGAAATTCATAAATCGGAAGGCTATAAGACAGCAATGCTTGCTTGGACACTGCTGCCCTTCACCACAATTATCTGGGTGTGTCAATTGTTGGCCGTTTCTGAGCGCAGCTATGTTCGGAAATCTTTTTGTATAGATGTCGAATACCCTCTGCGGCCACGTTTTTTCGTCCTCCAAATCAAACACATGACCATTGTTCTGAAATTCTGTCTCTATAGCCAATAGCTTCTCCGAAAGATCTTTGAATTTTTCCTGACGGTCCGGATTATTTGGACGCTCATTTATACAATACCGATCCTTGTTCGGACATTGTTGACGCCGTCACTGCTGGGCTCAGCCCTGGTGCCGCTACGGGAAGCGCCACTGGGCTCAGCTCTGGTGCCGCTACTGGAGGCGCCACTAGGCTCAGCTCTGGTGCCACTACTGGAGGCGCCACTGGGCTCAGCTCTGGTGCCGCTACTGGAGGCGCCACTGCGCTTAGCTCTGGTGCCGCTACTGGAGGCGCCACTGGGCTCAGCTCTGGTGCCGCTACTGGAGGCGCCGCTTGGCTCAGCTCTGGCGCTGCCACTGGGCTCAGCTGGTTCTTCTGCATCCAAGGACCATTCTTGGTCACCCTTGGACCACAATCTTGAGATTGCTAACATTTGGCTTTGCCGTGCGATCGTGTTGAGTATGGATCTGAGGTAGTCTGCCCAATGCTGCCCACCTGGACGGAAATGGCTATCAATACCCAAATTACCTAGCAATAATACATTAATCCTGCGTGCCGCACTCAAAACGAATACAGATATGCATTTTTCATGTCTGGCCACATGGAAAATGATGTTTTTCGACCCGAATTTCACAAATTCGGTATTCATTGTTAAGATATTGTGAGATGGTAGCTTATCAGCTCTCCGAACGATATCCGCCAGGACATCATGAATATCGTGCAGCAATGCTAGATCCTTCTCACTATGATGTGCATGTGGGTCGAAGTACGTACCATCATCGCCCAAAATTAGCGTGCCTGCCTGCCTGCTTTCGTACGAAGATGTCAGAAACCGGACCGAAACCTGCATTGCGCCGACCTTTATTTATGTAAGGGTATGTATGTATTTCAGACATTGGCACGAAGAACGTCCGATCGGGCCGTCGCCAAATTGTCAAACCACTCACCCAAACCCAAACTCAAACCCAGGCAGTCCTGTCACATAATCGGGCATTTTTTTGTGTATGTTTGCGTGGTTACAACCGTTCCTTTTATGGAGAATACAACACCCTCCAAAGTGATAGTGGTAGTTCCTTCCTGACAACATATGCGTCGTGCACGGTGTGGTTGATAATATAATACCCGGGCAGGCGTCGCACAACTCTGTACCCCTGGTTTGCGTAGAATGCAAGTGCCGTGTCACTATCTGCCATGCAGTGCAGATACACGTACTTACAATCCCTCGTTTCAAAATTTTGTTGAAGCTTTGACAATAATACGGAGCCCAATCGATGCCTGCGGTAGTCAGCATCCACACCCAGTGTGATGATGTAACCGTGGTATTTGTTCGGGCGAAATTTGCAAGGTCTGACCCTCCCGGTTGCAACACCGATCATTTTGTCATTGTGAAAAGCCAAGATGGAGATCACATCAATCGATAAAAGACTCTCATAAAACTCGGTGTTATAATTGACAGGGAACAACCGCCGTTGTAATGCACGGAGCTCTGGAAGATGATGGCGCGTCAGATTGCGGTATCGAAATGACATACCAGAATCAAAATGACCCAAACAACCAGAAATGTTACACCGAACAGCGGTCTTGGGGTTACAAAGACTCTAGATATCCAAAGAAACAAGACGAGTAGTATCCCTGTCAGTCAAAGACTCGTTTTTTTCTCAATCAGAACCACGTCATCAAACACGCAGTTCTCGGCCCGTCTTTGCCTGCTGTAGTCAGCATCCATTCTGTCATCCATTCTGTCATTGGAGGATATATTTGACCAGCGTTCCCATCTCCAATAGCGTATCCAACGCTTCAGGTGACACGCTTCAGGTGTGGACGGACAGTTTACCGGGCACCATTTTATTTTCTCACACTCACTGATGTTCTCAAAAATTTTGTGATACCCTACACCAATGCAGCAGATCGTGCACGGTTTGGGGCTGTGAATCAGACAACACGCGCTATCATGCCATCCACTCCTGGAGACCAATGTTCAAACTGGCAATGTGTGTTCCAACCATGGCAGTGTACGGATGGCAACAACTCTAGGAGAGACCCTGGCGGAGGAAAAAAATGCAGAAAATGTGGGCAAAAATTGCAACTTTCATGACGGACTGGCTGATGTGCATGCATAAGATTGCAAACAAAAAGCATCTGGGGGGAATCAATCTATTTTTTGTGTGTCACCTGTCACGTTGCATTGGGCACTGGATTGCATGCAGACAACGCGATGCCGTTGTTGACACACAGGGGCGACGACGAGTGGCATGCGTGCGGGCGCAGAAACTCCTCCCGGGTGGGGATGGGGTGCGCGCCGCCTGCCACCGCCGCCACCAACCCTCCAGGCTGAGTTTGCGCGCGTCGTCCTCCACATTATGCGGAAACGCGTCTTGATAATCCTTGAGTTGGTCCCTAAATGCATCTTCCCCGGTCATTGTCAGCTTTAGAGCGTTAGAAAGCGAGGCGATTTCGTCGCGTAGTTCTTTGTGGCCCATTCCAATCCCTTCATCGTTTTGAGAGCAGCGTCTGCATTCCCCAAATTGCTCAACAGTTGGGAATCGTTTTTCTCATATGCCGCTTGCACCCTTGACATCTCCACACTGAGCAATTTGGTAGCAAATTGAGCCCAACATTTGAATTTTTGTACATGGAGTACGGCGTATGGTCCGGATGGTTTCCCCGGCGCATGCGACGATAGAAAGCCTTGAGCATCACACTGTCTTGTGACAAGGTGTTCAACAGGTGCCACAAACGAAATGCAGTTGAGGTACTGCAAGGTAGAAGGGCGATGACAGCTGAGACAGAACAGCATTGGCGGTACAACTGGGAACGCCTGACATATTGGCAGCTCTCGTCATGAGCATGGCTATGTCCACACCACCGTCAGTGCTTATTGGTGGTTCCACCTGAAGCCAACTTGAGGGACATTGTGTGAGGGACATTGCCTATAACAAGCCTGACAGGTTGACGCACGAGCAGACTGCCAGTATGTGAGTACGTCGGGCTACAGCAACACAAGGAAAAAATTAATGAATGAGAAATGTTAGCACTGGACACGGGAAACGCTGTCAGTTGGGGAAGGGTTCAATGTGGGAAATTGTAGCATTGCACACGGGAAACGCTATCAGTTAAGAAGGGGTTCAATCTGGGAAATTTTATTTCTCGATACGGGAAACGCTGTCAGTTCGGGAAGAGTTCAATCTGGGAAATTTTATTACTCGATACGGGAAACGCTGTCAGTTTGGAAAGGGTTCAATCGGGAAAATTTAAAACAAACAAATCAACAAGCCTAACCTGGCATGTACGTATCATATCGTGGTTGGTTGGTTGTTTCCAACATACGTATATCTCGTGTTGCCGTAGCGCTAAAATAGGGTTGCTTAAAACGCTTAGGCTTGTTTTGCGCTGTGCAGTTGCTCGCCATTCCCTTCCCTCTTCTGCAGGAAACAAGGTAAGAAGGGCATGCATGACACACGATGCATTAATGGTTTAGGGTTGTTTATAACTCGCCGTAGGGCTGTTCAAACGCTTGTGGATGTCCTTGCGTTCGTGTTCCCTTCGACATTCACATGGTGCGTGGTGAGTAAGGTAGGTAAGCCCAGGAGGAGCTCACCTGCTGGTTGAGTCACGTGATGATTGGACGTAGTGGGTTAATGATAGGAAAACATTGTTGCCCATCGTCTCCCTTCCGTGCATACGCACAATGCATTGAAGGGATGTAGGCCACACGCTGTGCACACCGTATACCCCTTGTTTAGGCTACCCAGGGCTCCGCCCTACAATCTGTAAGAGAACGGGCGGAGTCCTTAAGTTTGCTTGCTTGCGGCTCGGTTAGAGGGCAGTGCATTTTTTTCCAGCCTAAGAAGCGTATAAGACGTGGAGGCTGGTTAGGTTCCTCAGCCGCTAACCGAGTCTCATCTGCCTTTGCTCTCAGGTGGGCAAGGTCAGGGTGATTGATGCAGCAGCAGTTGCCTTCGGCCACTTTCCATTTTTCTGCCCAAGCTAAAAAGGGTGCAGATCACACAAACAAATTGGGTCAGTGAACGACATCTTGAAGGGCAACCCTTACTACACGCTGTGCACACGGCACTCCTTCCCTCCAAGCCCTGTCAGGGAAACACGCGAGGGCGTCCCTGGCAGGCCACAGTTGCCTAGCGGTGCTGTGTTCTCTTGTAATGTCACAGGGGAGCCAATCAGGCTCGAGACTTCTTCGTCCTGGCCACCCAGTAGCCTGTGTAGGGGCTAGGGTCAGCAAGCCTGGTAGGGAGTGAGTGCGGTTGTGCTCACCCTGCCTTCGAAGGCTGGGGCTGGCATTAGTGAGTGTAGTGTAGTGCTGTCTCCTCTCCCGCGTGCTTTTCCTCCTGGGCAGCGGAGTGAGTTAGTTTTTGGCCCTCAGAAAAATGGGCGTTTTGTATGCCCTTAGCACACTTGGCCACGCCTCCCCTCTAGTAGGTAGGGCTTTTGCCGTCTTCCCCAAAGGATAGGCGCCAGCACAGAGATTGGACGCCATAGGAGTGGTAATAGTACCTGATTGGGACCTTCGGTCCGACCTCAGCGAAGCCCGGTCTCCGGGAGCCACGACGGGGAGTGAGGTGAGACACATATAGACATACATAGCACACTTCGGGGTATGGTAGCCCTATAAGGAAGGGTAGAACCCCATGGGTCTGGACCAGTCAGGGGTCCTAACTGTGGGCACGCTTGTCCCCAAGGAGGGTGGACACACCTTGCTTCACAGCACATTGCTTGTCATTCCCCCCTGGCGTAGTAAGCCACCGCTCTTTGTTGGCTCCCCAAGGTCATAACATCAGGGCAGTTCCCATGCAGCACATGGTCAACAACGCAAACACTCACTAGGTGGCTGCAAACCTGATAAGCGGTCATCTGGGTCACGCTGGTAACCATAGGCATGGGACTGCAGGGCACAGCAAGGGCAGGTGCAGTGCTCCGCAAGCAGCGGATGTGTAGGTGTCTGGAGTGCCGAACCCAACTGAGGGTGGGAGTTAGTACATTCACCGTTACTCGAGTTCTACAGGAGTCCTGAAGCTGTCCTGGCACACACTGAGTAGGCCTAGCTATCAGCACAAGAGTGCTCACCGCCCCCGGGAGGTTAGTTTTTCTTCTTCCGCTGTGAAAGAGTCTCAGCACGGTTTGGGAGCTGTACCTCGTTGTTCTCAACGAGGTAGGAGCGAAAGATGGGGTTGATACTCCCATCTGGCTGTATAAAGGGGGACGTGGGTTCCTAGGTCGCCTCAGATAGCCCATATCCATCCCACAGGGTAAGGAATTTCCGGCCCTGTTTATAGTCGTGTCGGGCGGTACCTGCAACCACGTACTAGCCATCGACTGCCATCTCATCGGCAGTCGTCTCTTCGAGTTCGTCTCCCTCCTCAAGGCTGGCGGCGTTCTCTAGGTCGATGCGCTCTACCTCACTGTCGCTGAGGCGCCACTCATCCCAGGAGAAATCATCCGCGGAGTGATAGTGCCTCAACTGCTTAGGAGCACAAAGCAGTTCACCACCTAGACGTGGACTGCACCTGACATGGATTCTAGATCCATCTATCCTGATGATACGATAGGGCCCAAAAGAAAGGGTTTGTAGACAGTTACGGGGCCACGAGGGTAGGCGTGAATGGTGAACCAAAACAAGGTCACCAACCTTGAAACTGGTGGGTCGCCGTAGGCGATTTCGTCGGCTCAGTTCACGTTCACGGATGTGTCTCAGGTTAGTCCCAGCCTGGTTAGCCATGGACTGCTTGTGTTCCACCCAATCTCCCACAGGGCTCTTGAAGTCCTCAGGAAAGGGGGTTTTGAAGAACCAAGCAGGCCGTCCTCCATGAAACAGCTCGTGGGGGTGAAACCCGTAGAAAAGCTCCTCTGAGAGTAGATGGTCAGCACTGCCCAGGGCACTAGGCGTACCCAATCTTTGGTACGCTCCTGTTTCATCAGGATTCTCAGGTTCTGTTCCACCGCACGGTTTTGACTCTCGCAAAGAGGATTAGACGTGTGGGTATAGGGCACACTTGTGGTTACCTCAACATTGAGGGCGTTCAGCACTCGCTTATACCATCTTGTGTCACTGCGGATGCGTACATCCTCATCAGCGTGCACCTGTTTAGGTGCTCCGTATGGTTCGAACCATTGTTCGACCAACATTTTCACAGTCTGCTCACCGGTGATTTTCTTATTGCAAGGGAACACACGGGTGAAGCGGGACAGGCCACAGGTGACCACTAGGCAACTATCATAGCCGCCGAAGCGAGGTAGGCCGTGGATGAAATCCACGTAGAGAAGAGAGTTAGTACAATAGGGTATGGGTAAGCTGGAAATCAGTCCCCTATCGCTCTGCTTGCTGGCATGACAGCCACAAGCATCAACAATGGTCTGCATACGAGACCTCAGTTCAGTCAGGGTTAGCTCAGAGTAGAAACACTCACGAAAGAAGTCCACTGAGCGATTAGCGCCAGTGTGACCTGAGCTGAGATGGGACCACTGTAGACACCCATCGAGTTGTGCCTCAGGCACAACTATGCGGTCCTCGTAGAAGAGGTACTGGTTATTTTGATACCACTGGTCCCCGTCAATGACACGGGGTTCGAGACCAGTGTTGAGGGTCTGGAGAATTTAATTATATTCTGATTGATAGTCGGTTAGGCTCCATCCCTCGAGGATTCCAGTTATCCATATAGACAGGTGAAGCTGGACCTCCATACCCTGGAAAGCCTCTTTGGCAAGAGCCTCAGAGCTATCACCAATCAGCGCATCGAAGTTGTTGCGCGATATGTAGTCAGACAGTTCATTTTTTATACCACGGATATGATGGACTGTCAGCCTGAATTGACTGAGGTAAGTCCACCACCATTTTAGTTTTGCTTTCTCCGGTGGTGGGCCCTTCTGAAAGGACTTCACTGCTTCCTGGTCACAGAGCCAGACAATGGGGTTAGATCCCAATAGTGGGGACTGGGATGAGAGCACCAGCAAGCCGGCCAGAAGCTCCTGGTCGTAGGTGCTGTAGTTGGAACGCGCCTGGTTCCATTTCCAGTTCCAGTGACCTAGTGGTACAAGTTGCCACTCACTGGAGGGATAGTCGTGCTTCAGGGAACCATCACAATTCAGTCCTGTGGTGCGATAATGGCAATGAGTTAGTTCAGCTGGGTTACGCTCTTGCCATTGGTATATCGTTCCACCCCCCCTACATCACTGGCATCAGTGATCAGGACCATCTCGCCCTTAGGGCGGGGTACCCCCAGGCAGTTGGAGGAGGCAATTTTCTTCTTCAACTCCTGGAAACACTTCTCCTCTCTGGCGATCCATCTCCAGGGAGTAGTTTTCTTGATTAGTTCAGTGAGAGGGGCAAAAGAGTAAGTAAAATTGTGGATGTGTCGCCTATAGAAGTTACAGGCGCCCACCAAACTCCTCACGTCGTGTAGACCCTTCTTAGGGTCATCGCAAATCTGCATGTCCTGTACCGCCTGCATCTTAGACGCAGCTGGTTTCCACCAGCCATACCGCAAATCGAAACCCAAAAACTCCAACTCCTCTTTCCTGAACTGGCATTTTTCGAGTTTGATTCGGAGATGGTTTTCCCGACAAACAATAAAAAACTCACGGAGGAGAAGGACATGGTCCTCTTGGGTATTGGTACCCAAACTCACGTCATCAATGTGGGCCTCTATTTGTGCCCCTCGGGAAATCAACGTGTGTACTAGAGGGCTGCGCCTCAGTATGTACAAAATTTTGTTCATCAGTTCTTGGAAGAGTGCCCGGGCGTTGGCTACCCCAAAAGACATGACCTTCCATTTAAACACACGACCCTTAGGGGTTATCAAGGCCAGCAGTTCCTGAGCTGCGGCGGTTAGGTCAACCTGCTAGAAACCACTGCGTTTGTCCATTTTGGTTTTCTACCGACATTTGGCAATACACTCCAGGGTGTTTTCCATGTTGGAAATACTCCCCGAGTGGCTTGGGGTTTTCTTGTTGACTTCAACATAGTCAACAACCAGTCGAAGGGCAGTCCATTCCAGGTTTAGCAACCAGAAAGCAGGGACTGCAGTGATGGGGGTAGTTCCCGTTCTTATATTCTTCCACGAGGCCAGCATCAGTTCTTTATTGGATCTGGCGCTCGATTTCCCCAACCTGTTCCTGAGGAGCAGGATAGGGACGACGTCTCACTCGCGTCTTCTCAACTTCAGGATTCAGTTTCAGGTCCATCTGGACCAGTTTTTTGCAGGACAGGGGAGGCAGCAGGGCGCCGAACACCTCCTCATAGGTTAGGAGCATTTTCTTCAGTCGGGCGTCAAGGTTCAGACTCTCGATTTTCTGCCGGAAATCCTCCTCAGCATGGTGGTTGCTGTTACCATTATCTTTCTTCTTCTGCCGATTCAGCCGTTTCGGCAGGTACTGAGCCATCATCCCACTCAGGGGAGAATTGTTGCCCATAGTGCAGAGAACAGACTAGGGGTATCTCAGGGTCAGGTAGCGTGTAGGACTAATCGTCCTCCTCAGCCCAGATGGAGGATTTCCGGGTCTGGATGAGGTATGGCAACCGTTCCTGGCCCTGAATACCTTCGGCCCTCAGGTACAACAGCCGTCGGAGTTCCTGAGTGTCATGCTCTGACAGAGGCATGTTATTAGAAGCAGGCCGCGCTAAAACATCAGGACTCTCAGCCACGGGTTCACCTGAGCAAGTATGCTGCATGTGCAACACAGGTTTCCCAACAGGGGAGGTTGGTTCTGAGGTTGACTCCAGATCTACCTCCTCCAGGAACAGCTAAGCTAGGAAGTCACTTTGTTTGAGTTCAACAAAGCTGGGATTAACAGGGGGAATAGAGCTGGGGATTTCGGACAGTTGATCGACAGCATCCTCCTTCACAGCAGCAGGTTCAAGATCATCGTTATGGGATTCGCACCCTTTAAGTGTGGCTGAAAGGTGCTCAGGTGATCGTTTTTTGAGATCAAAAAGGGTCAAGCCTCGATTTTTGGCCATGACCTCTTTCAGTAGCACCTAGTCCAGATCACACAGGGGTACAGGGTTGAGGGATCCATCGACAATGGATAAGAAACTGGCCCATTCACGGGCCTGCATTGCTGTGTCTGAATCGTCAGGCACATAGATGGGACCGTCGGAGAGTTGCAGTCTTCCCACGGTCATTCGGTCCAACAGTTGGCGCCAATAAGCGTGTTCACCTAAACAAGCCCAGTCAGGCGTACACATGACAACCCCTCCACCCTCATAAGCAATTTTGGTTAGATCCTTCGCAAGCAGGGACAAGGGAGGGTCAGCATACGCTAGGCTTATTGCTTTCCAGAAGAAACGGAAAGTGTTATTCAAATGTTTCGAGCAATACAACTGCATGATGTGCTGTTGTTGGCTCGCGAACAATTCAACCTGAATCTCATCCAGGTTTACCTGAAGGGCCGCCAGTCCATTTTCAAGAACGTGACGGGCCAATTGGTAGTTTTCAGTACGATAGTTAGTCTTTGCTGCGTAGCGCAGCCCAGAATCTTTTCGTCGTGACAGCTCAAAAGGTACGGAGAAGAGCCCACTGCCAAAGTTGCAGTGCAGAGAATAGGGGCGTTGGAGAGACAACATTTTTATTTTGGGGGTTTCTTCGCAGCAAGTTGGTGCCAATTATGATGTCAAAGGCTTCAGTGTCCAACACTCTGTAGTGTTGAGTCACAGTTTCGTCGCCAAGACAAATAGACACATCGACACCCCCCAAGGAATGGATGGTACGCCCATCCCCTACTCTTATGGCCACTGTCTTAGTTTTATTGAAAGTCTTTAGCAGGCGCCGGGGCACTATAGAGAGTGTTGCGCTGGTATCAAGCACTGCCGAAAAACTTGATCCCCGATTTTCACGAGGATCCAGAAAACCAAGTCCTCCTCTTCAGAGCCGCCCCCCTACTCCTCAGCAGGAAATTTCACATCAGCCTGTGCAGCCATGAGGGACTTGGCCATCAAGGCCAGTCGCCTCTTCTTGGAGTTAGACCCCTCAGGGGAGGCGTTATCCCCCTATGGGCGTTTCTTGGGGTCAGAATCCGCAGGAGAGGGAGAAGTAGCGGGCGCTGACAAGCGCCTCTGGGGGTTGGGGGTTCCACCCTTGCCACCCCCTCGCCTGCTCCTTTACCACCCTTGTCCCCATTCTGGGGAGTTCTGGTGGCTTTCTGGCGTTCAGCCTCCCGCCATTTGTGTTTGTCACTCTCACCATTTTTGATGTGACATTCCTCCTCGCTAGGGCTTGGAACCGGTTTTTCAGGTATTGCCAATAAACGGTACCTGTTTACCATGGTTGTTTGAAACCAATAACCGGTTTCATTTTCTGCACACAAGCCAATAACCGGTTTTGGTTTTTTTGCTAAACATCTGGTATTGGCAATTAAATCATAAATAGTTACGTGGTTCTGTATTGTCCAAACCACTTGTACAACTGACAATTGGACACCCAAATTATCAATAACCGGTACCTGTTTAGATACATAAGTCCAAACCAACAACCGGTTTTTAATATGATGAAAAAACCAATAACCGGTTTGGATTTTTGAAGTGAGCAACAATAACCGGTTTTGGATGTCAAAAAAGGTTCCAAGCCTTAGTCCTCGCAGTGACAAGGTTTGCCACAGTACCCACAGGTGATTGTACACCTGAAATGATCCTGATGGGTCACTGTTTTCCCATCTTTAGTGTGCTGCCCTCTGTTCAGTTGCAGCACACAACCACTGCAATGGTCGCAGTCAGGGGCATGACACGGTCCTCCCCTGTCATTGACAGGCTTACAGTACAAGAGTGGGGTGTACCGGTTTCAGGTTTAACCTCACTCATGGCACGCAGGTTACCCCCCCCCCTTTACCACCACCCTTGTTGGCGTTAATGGGATTTTTAGGCCCTTTCTCTTCGCCACGTTCAGGGTAGGGGTGGCACCTCGACCCAGGTGTCTCTTGAGGAATTTTTCCACATGGAAGTCATTCTCCCTCTCAAGGGCCAGTTCGATGAGCAGGTCCACAAGGTCATCGTACGTGTGGGTCCCACTCTTCCTCTCTGAGGTGGTGCGGCAATCGTCCCACGTACGTGTAGGGATTTTACTCACGAGCCACAGGTGGGGTTACGTGGGTCCATAGGAACCCACGTTCATTCGTGAGAACAGATATTCCAGGTCGCACACATATTCCGAGACTTGCACAGCGGAAGGAAATTCAGGGAGCATAGGGAGCTCCTCAATCTGTGTGCGCACACTGAGGTCTGTTTCATAGACCAGGAAAGTTTTCTCCAATCTTTGGAGAACCTCAGCCCAAGTAGAACAGGTTTTTATAATCCGCGTTACCTGTTTTTGCAAAATTTTCTTTTTGCATGAGCGTTTCAAAAGAGAACATTTAGTGGCCACATCCACATGAGATTGGCCGGTAAGCAAAAGAAACTCGGCGAATTCCTCTGCCCATTCTGACAGGTTTATAGGGTCGAACGCCGGCAACTTCAGCTGGATGTTCGCCTGTGCAATTGGTTTGCCACTCTTCCCACCCCCTGAGGTTAGGTCTGAAGGGGGGGATGGCTTGCCTACGAGAGGTGCCAAAGCTGTTAGCCCCTTTTTCTCAGTCTCTGTCACGGGCACGTCCTGTAGCTCAGCGATGGGGACTGTTCTGGCACGGGGATCAAAAGGGCTCGGGCATGTGACCTTGGGTAGTAACCTGGACACCCTTGATCGTTTGAGATCATCAGCGAGCGTGCTCAATCCGGGAGAGGGTGAGGCCAACCCTGGCTTGGGTAAGGGTTCAGTGATACCCAATTTTGCCTTGCCAGCCTCAGATAGGGCTGTCACATCCAGATCTTCGGACCCAAACAGTAGTTTGGCCAGTAGTTCGGCCGTACGGTCCAAGGCACCATAGGTTGGCCCTGGGAGATTGGAATCCTGGAGGACAGTTGTACTGATGGTGTGGACATATTCAGAAAGATGTCCTTGATTAGTGCCCTATAGAGTTTGATGAAATCCTGCAGGTTTTTGATGTTGAAATCCCAAAACCAAAGGAGCAAGTAGAGCAAGAACAGGATGTGGATCGAATCAATGAATAGTTTGAAATCCAGTGTAACACAGAAGGGCTGCAGATGGGGAAAGCAGGTATAAACAGGAAGATTCAATCACAAAAGAATAAAACAAATGATTTTATGTGAAAACTGGCCTGACTCTAGCCTCCAAAGTAACATCAAGCACTTCATGTGCTCTCTTTTGGATGAAATGGAGTTGGTTAGGAATATGGGGCAAAGGAGTTAGGCCAGACACAGATTATGACTTGGCCAAGCAACTGAATTCAGAAACAGTTAAGAAGTAGAACCACAGTAAGTGGTAGAAACAATGGAGTATAGGGGTCTTGGGGTGGGAGACCACTAGGCTTAACCTCCAAGGCCTAAGGCATGAAATGCCTATTTTATTTCGGTATATCCTTCATGAAGGAAGATACCTCCGCTCAGTTGAGTGGTAGGGGTGAACTTCATGGGGGGCTAGGGTTATAACCCTAGTTACTTTGAGAAAGTGTACTTAAAACTTAAAAACAGTGATAAAAATACTTAAGTTAGTCTTAGCATCAACAAAATGGTTTTAAGGGGGGCTTGGCCTGGATCAAGCCCTCCAAGACCGACATGGCAGTGACTTTTTCTTACTCTGCCCTGGAGTACTAGTTGATCAAGCTAGTAGGACCAAGGAAAAAGGCTCAAATATTCCCAAAATTACCTCAGAAAATGCATTAAACCTACCAAAAGCATTCTCATCAGTTCATAGAAGCTTATCACACTGTAGGTACCCTTGAAAAACAGTGTAATGTACCGTGAATGATGTCCCTTCGATGGGGCATTGCTCAAAAGTCGCCAGCGTGCGACGAAAACTTTCGGCAAAAATTTGGGGGTAGTGGGGTCTGAACCCAGGACTCCCTCCCTAGAGCACATATGCTTGCCCACTAGGGTACAGTCGAACGCTCTAATGCGGATGGCTATCGCTGCATAAACAGCAATTCAGTAAACGTGCTGACCAAGAGCCAGTGCGGAGCAATACTCCCAATGGAGGACACCAATTTCCAGGAGCTGAAAAAAGTAGAAAATGAAACCAACAGGGAGTGAATCCTGTGGTTTAGCGAAAGCTGTAGCGATCTAAGAAGTCAAATCGCTAAAAATCGACGAAATAACGCGAGAAATCATCATTTTTACACTAAAACTTAAAGTCGCAGACGAGCGCAACAGAAGCGGACTTCAGAAACAGGGTTGCGTAAGCGTAAACGTCTCAAGAAAAAGAAGGTATGAGCCGGAGTTTTTAGTGTTCTAAATGAAATTTTTGCACAGTTGCATCAAAATTTTTATAAACTTTGGGAAAAAGTATCGAAAATGAACCCACACCACAGAGCAGGTGGACAACGCACCTCTCAGGTATGTCAGTGTCATTTCACACGCATGCATTGCGTTCGTGTTCGTTGCTTCGTTAAAACGTTAGGGTTGTCACCTCTGTGTTCGTTGCGGGTTCGGGTGCTCCTCTCCCTTGCTCTGCACAGGTCAAAACAGAAATGAAAGGTATGCGGTGCGAATGGAGCGCGCAGCGCGCACGTAGTGTTAGAATATGCGCTGTGCTCGCGATGCATGTGCCTAATTGAGGCATTCACACGCTGTGTCGCTTTCCCTGTGCCCCAACTCACCCTTGTTCTCTCTTCACAGGTAAGGAAAGAAAGTACTTGCCCGTGTTCGTGTTGCCGTAGCGCTAGAGTAGGGTTGCTTAAAACGCTTAAGCTTGTTTTCCGCTGTGCAGTGCGCCACTCTCTCTCCTCTTTCTGCAGGAAACAAGACAAGGAAAGCATGCATCACACACAGTGCATTAATCGCTTAGGGTGGTTTATCATTCGCCGTAGGTTTGCTTAGGCGCGTAGGGTTGTTTTGCGCTCGTGTTTTCCTCGGCATTCACATGATGCGTGGTGAGTAAGGTAGGTAAGCCCAGGAGGAGCTCACCTCCTGGTTGAGTCACGCTGTGATTGGTTATGTTTGGTTAAATTAGGAGAAAGAGTGGGGAATTGAAAAACCAGTGCATACTTGTGCATGCATATGACGCATTAAAGGGTAGGCCACGCGAAATGCGCACGGTACAACTCTTGTTTAGGCTACCCAGGGGCTCCACCCCACGTTCTATAAGAGAAGGGGTGGAGTTCCTTAAGCTTGCTTGCTTGCACCTGGGTTTGAGGACAGCGTATTACAGGGCTACCTGAGAAGCGTATAATATGTGGAGGTAGTCTTGGTTCCTCAGCCGCAAACCCAGGCCATCTGCCTTTGTTTTACAGGTGGAAAGGTAAGGGCGATTGGTGCAGTCTCTTTGAGCAGCGCTAAAATATGCTGCGCAGATCACACAAACAAATAACTGCAGTGAGTGGAGTCCGACTTCACCTCCATCCACGCTGTGCACGCACACTGAGCACTCCTTCCCTCCAAACCCTGACAGGGAAACGCGTAGTGGCGTCCCTGTTAGGCCACAGTCGCTTAGTAGCGCTGTGTTCTCTTGCTTTCTCACAGGAGGGTCAGTAGGACCCGTGACATGTTTGACAGCAACTCCAAGTAGCGTGTGTAGGTGTCAGGGTCAGCAGGCCTGGCAGGAGTTGAGTGCAAGTGATGAGTGCTCACCCTGCCTTCGAAGGCCGGTGCTGGCGTTAGTGAGTGTAGTGTAGTGGTGTCTCCTGTCCCGCGTGCTTTTCCTCGTGGGAAGGGGAGTGCGTTAGCTTTTGACCTTTAGCAAAAAAGGGCGTTTTGTATGCCCTTAGCACACTTGGCCACCCCTCCCCTCTAGTAGGTAGGGCTTTTGCCTTGTTCCCCCAAGGATAGGCGCCAGCACAGAAACTGGGCACCATAGGAGTGGTAATAGTACCTGATTAGGACCTTCGGTCCGACGTCAGCGAAGCCCGGTCTCCGGGAGCCACGCCGGGGAGAGAAGTGAGACACACACAGACATACGTAGCACATTTAGGGGTATGGTAAACCCTGTAAGGAAGGGCACAACGCCATGGATCTGGACCAGTCAGGGGTCCTAACTGTGGGCTCGCTTGTCCCAAAGGAGGGAAGACACACCTTGCCTCATCACACCTCCCTTGTCCTTCCCCCCTGGTGTAGTAAGCCACCGTTCTTTGTTGGCTCCCCAAGGTCATTACTTCAGGGCAGTCCCCATGCAACACATGGTCAACAAGGCATAGACTCGCTGGGTGGCTGCAAACCTGATAAGCGGCCACCTGGTCCACGCTGGAAACCATAGGCATGGGACTGCAGGGCACAGACAGGGTCAGTGCAGTGCTCAGTAAGCAGTGGTCTGTGAAAAACCAATGGCCTTCGGCCAGGGAGTGGTTATCACGGGGGGCTAACGGTCCTGTCCTGCGATGCAATGCGGGGCAACTGTGACAACTGCTCTTACACCCATACACAGGCACGTCTGCACAAGAGTTCTCACTGCACCTGTAAGGTTAGAACACAGTCAGTAGACTGACACAGGGAAATTAGTTTTTCTTTTTACGCTGGGACAGAGTCTCGGCACGGGTTAGTGGCTGCCCCTGTTTGTTCTCAACGAGGTAGGAGCAGAAGATGGCGTTGATACTCCCATCTGGCTGTATGAAGGCTGACATAGGTTCCCAGGTCGCCTCAGATAACCCATAGCCATCCCACAAGGTTAGAAATTTCCATCCTTGTTTATACTCGTGGCGAGCAATACCTGCAACCACGTAGTAACCATGGACTGCCATCTCATCGGCAGTCATCTCTTCGAGTTCGTCTGCCTCCTCTGGGCTGGCAGCGTTCTCTAGGTCAATACGCTCGACCTCACTGTCGCTGAGGCGCCACTCATCCCAGGACAAATCGTCAGGGGAGTGATGGTGCCTCAACTGTTTAGGTGCACACAGCAGTTGACCACCTAGACGTGGACTGCACCTGACATGGATCCTGGATCCATCTATCCTGATGATACGATAGGGTCCAAAATGAGGGTCCTGTAGGCAGTTACGTGGCCAGGAGGGTAGGCGTGAATGGTGTACCAAAACAAGGTCACCAACGTTGAAGCTGGCAGGTCGCCGTAGGCGGTTCCGTCGGCTCAGTTCACGGTCACGAATGTGTCTCAGGTTAGTCCCAGCCTGGTTAGCCATAGACTGCTTGTGTTCCAGCCAATCTCCCACAGGGCTCTTGAAGTCCTCAGGAAAGGGGGTTTTGAAGAACCAAGCAGGTCGTCCTCCATGGAACAGTTTGTGGGGGGTGAAACCCGTAGAAGAGCTCCGCTGTGAGTTCATGGTCAGCACTGCCCAGGGCACTAGACGTACCCACTCTTTGGTACGCTCCTGTTTCATCAGGATTCTTAGGTTTTGCTCCACCACACGGTTCTGTCTCTCACAAAGGGGGTTAGACGTGTGGGTATAGGGCACACCTGTGGTAACCTTCACGTTGAGGGCATTTAGCACTCGTTTGTACCACCCAGTGTCACTGCGGATGCGTACATCTTCATCTGAGTGCACCTGTTTGGGTGCCCCATAGGGTTCCAACCATTGTTCGACCAACATTTTCACAGTCTGCTCACCAGTGATTTTCTTATTGCAAGGGAACACACGGGTGAAGCGGGATAGGCCACAGGTGACCACTAGGCAACTATCATAGCCGCCGAAGCGAGGTAGAGCGTGGATGAAATCCACATAGAGAAGAGAGTTAGCACAATGGGGTATGGGTAAGCTGGAAATCAGTCCCCTATCCCTACTGTCGCTCTGCTTGCTGGCATGACAGCCACAAGCCTCCACAATGGTCTGCATACGAGACCTCAGTTCAGTCAGGGTTAGACTAGAGTAGAAACACTCGCGGAAGAAGTCCACTGAGCGATTAGCGCCAGTGTGACCAGAGCTGAGATGGGACCACTGTAGGCACCCATCCAGTCGTACTTCAGGCACAACAATACGGTCCTCGTAGAAGAGGTACTGGTTGTTTTTATACCACTGGTGCCCGTCAATGACACGGGGTTCGAGACCAGTGCTGAGGGTTTGGAGAATTTCTTTATGCTCTGACTGATAGTCGGTTAGGCTCCAACCCTCCAAGATTCCAGCAGTGCGAATGGACAGGTCAAGTTGGACATCCATACGCTGGAAAGCCTCTTTGGCGAGCGCCTCAGAGCTCTCACCTATAAGGGCATCAAAGTTATTGCGCGATATATATGGTTGGACAGTTCATTTTGTATACCGGGGATATGATGAACTGTCAGCCTGAACTGGCACAGGTAAGTCCACCACCGCTTTAGTTTTGCTTTCTCCGGTGGTGGGCCCTTCTGAAAAGACTTCACAGGTTCCTGGTCACAAAGCCAGACAACAGGGTTAGATCCCAGGAGTCGGGATTGTGACGAAAGCGCCAACGTACCGGCCAGGAGTTCCTGGTCATAGATGCTGTAATTGGAAGGCGCTTGGTTCCATTTTCAATTCCAGTGTCCTAGTGGCACCAGCCGCCACTGACTGGTAGGATAGTCATGTTTCAAGGAACCATCACGGTTCAGTCCACTAGTACGATAATGGCAGTGGGTTAGTTCAGCTGGGTTAAGGTCCTGCCGATGGTAGATCGTTCCACCCCCCCCTACATCACTGGCATCAGTGATCAGCACTATCTCGCCCTTAGGGCGGGGTACTCCCAGGCAGTTGGAGGAGGCAATTTTCTTCTTCAACTCCTGGAAACACTCCTCCTCTCTGGCGGTCCACCTCCGGGGAGTATTTTGCTTGATTAGGTCAGTGAGGGGGGCAGAAGAGTAGGTAAAATTGTGTATGTGACGCCTATAGAAGTTACAGGCGCCCACAAAACTCCTCACGTCGTGTAGACCCTTCTTAGGGTCATCGCGAATCTGCATGTCCTGTAGGGGCTGCATCTTAGAGGCGGCTGGTTTCCACCATCCATACCCCACGTCGAAACACAAATACTCCATCTCCTCTTTCATAAACTCACATTTTTCGAGTTTGATTAGGAGATTGTTTTCTTGACAGACAATGAAAAACTCACGGAGGAGAAGGACATGGTCCTCTTGGGTATTCGTACCCAAACTCACGTCGTCGATGTGGGCCTCCATTTGTGCAGCCCGAGAAATCAACTCCTGTACTAGAGGTCTGCGCCTCAGTATGTACAAAATTTTGTTCATTAGCTCCTGGAAGAGCGCTGGGGCATTAGCCACCCCGAAAGGCATAACCTTCCATTTAAACACACGACCCTTGGGGGTTATAAAGGCCAGCAGTTCCTGAGCTGCGGCGGTTAGGTCTACCTGCTAGAAACCACTGCGTTTGTCCATTTTGGTCTTGTACCTGCATTTGGAAATACGCTCCAGGGTATTTTCCATCTTACGAAAACTCCCTGAGTGGTTCTGGGTTTTCTTGTTGACCTCACCATAGTCAACAACCAGTCGTAGGGCAGTCGACGCTGGTTTAGCAACCAGGAAACAGGGACTGCAGTGATGGGGGTAGTCCCCCTTCTTATACTCCTCCACGAGGCCAGCATCAATGCTTTCTTGGATCTGGCGCTCGATTTCTTCAACCTGTTCCTGTGGCGCGGGATAGGGACGACGTCTCGGTCGCGTCTTTTCAAATTCAGGTTTCAGTTTCAGGTCCATTTCCATCAGTTTTTTACAAGAGAGGGGGGGCGGCAAGGCGCCGAACACCTCCTCATAGGTTAGCAGCAGTTTCTTTAGCCGGGGGTCAAGGTTAAGACCCTCGATTTTCTGCAGGAAATCCTCCTCAGCATGGAGGTTGCTCTTTCCATGTTCTTTCTTTTTCTGCCGATCAGCAGTTTCGGCAGGTACAGAACCATCGTCCCACTCAGGGGAACATTGCTGCCCATAGTGCAAAGAATACACTAGCGGTATCTCAGGATCAGGCAGCGTATAGGAATCATCGTCCCCCTGAGACCAGATGGAGGATTTCCAGGTCTGTCTGAGGTATTGCAGCCGCTCTTGGCGCTCAATACCTTCGGCCTTCAGGTACAACAGCCGTCGGAGTTCCTGAGTGTCATGCTCAGAAAGGTGGCATGTTATTAGAAGCAGGCCGCGCTAGAGCATCAGGACTCCGGGCCACGGGTTCACCTGTGTGCATAGGCTGCATGTGTAGCACCGCTTTCCCAACAGGGGAAGGGGGTTCTGAGGTTGACTCTAGATCTACCTCCTCCAGCAACAGCTGGGCTAGGAAGGCACTGTGTTTTAGCTCAACACAGCTGGGATCAACAGGAGGGATAGTGCTGGCGATCTCAGACAGTTGGTCATCAGCATCCTCCTTAACAGCTGCAGGTTCCAGATAGCCATCGGGAGATTCACACCCTGTAAGTGTGGCAGATAGGTGCTCAGGAGATCGATTTTTGAGATCAGAAAGAGTCCGGCCACGATTTTCGGCCATGACCTCTTTCAGTAGCACCTGGTCTAGGTCACATAGGGGTACAGGATTGAGAGATCCATCGACGATGGATAAGAAACTGGCCCACTCAGGGGCCTGCATAGCTGTGTCTGAGTCTTCAGGCACATAGATGGGACCGTCGGGGAGTTGCACTCTTTCCACGGTCATTCGATCTAGCATACGGCGCCAGTAAGCGTGTTCACCAGAGCAGCGCCAGTCAGGGGTGCACATGACAACCCTTCCTCCCTCATAAGCGATTTTGGTTAGAACCTTCGCGAGCAGGGAGAAAGGAGGGTTAGCATACGCTAGGCCCATTGCTTTCCAGAAGAAACGGAAAGCGTTGTTCAAATGTTTCGAGCAGTACAACTGCATGATATGCTGTTGTGGGCTCGCAAACAATTCCACCTGGATCTCATCCAGGTTTACCTGAAGGGCCGCCAGTCCATTTTCAAGAACGTGACGGGCCAATGGGTAGATTTCAGTACGATAGTTAGTCTTGGATGCGTAGCGCAGCCCAGACTCTTTTCGTCCTGACAGCTCCAAAGGTACGGAGAAGAGCCCACTACCAAAGTCGCAGTGTAAAGAATGGGGGCGCTGGAGAGACAGCATTTTTACCTGGGGGTTTCTTCGTAGGAAGTCGGTACCAATGACGATGTCAAAGGCGTCGGTGTTCAGCACTCTGCAGTGTTGAGTCACAGTTTCGTCGCCCAGGCATATAGTCACATCAACCCCCCCCCCAAGGAATGGATGGTACGCCCATCTCCTACTCTTATGGCCACGGTCTTAGTTTTCTTGAAAGTTTTTAGCAGGCGCCTGGCCACTATGGAAAATGTTGCACCGGTGTCAAGCACCGCTCGAAAAACTTGATCCCTGATTTTCACGAGGATCCAGAAAACCAAGTCCTCCTCTTCGGACCCGCCCCCCTACTCCTCAGCAGGGAACTTGACACCCACCCCTGCAGCCATGAGGGACTTGGCCATCCAGGCCAGTGGCCTCTTCTTGGACTTATTCCCCTCAGGGGAAGCGTTATCCCCCTGTGGGCGGTTCTTGGGGTCACCTTCGGCAGGAGGGGGAGTAGCAGCGGGCGCTGATGAGCGCCTCTGGGGGTTAGGGGTTCCAGCTTTGCGACCCCCCTTGCCACAGCCTTTACCACCTTTATCCCCATTCTGGGGGTTTCTGGTGGGTGTTTGGTTCTTCTGGCGTTCAGCCTCCTGCCGCTTGAGTTTATCACTCTCGCGTTTCTTTATGTGACATTCGTCCTCGTAGTGACGACGTTTGCCACAATAGCCACAGGTGATGGTACACCTGAAATGATCCTGATGGGTCACAGTTTTCCCATCCTTGGAATGCTGCTGTCGTTTCATCTGCAGCATACAGCTACTGCGCCGGGCGCAGTCAGGGGCATGACAAGGTCCCCCCTTGTCATTGACAGGCTTACAGTAGAACGGAGGGGGTGTACCTGCATCCGGTTTTACCTCATTCATGGCACGTAGGTTACCCCTTCCTGTACCACCTCCCTGGTTGGCGTTAGCGGGATTTTTAGGCCCTTTCCCTTCGCCACGTTCGGGGGTAGGGGTACCACCTCAACCCAAGAGCTTCTTCAGGAATTTCTCCATGTGGGAGTCATTCTCCCTCTCAAGTGCTAACTCGATCAGCAGGTCCACCAGGTCATCGTACGAGTGGGTCCGGCTTTCCTCTCAGAGGTAGCGCGGCAGTCATCCCACGAACGTTGGGGAATCTTACTCATGAGCCACAGGTGGGGCTCAGTGGCTCCATGGGAGCCCACGTTCATCCGTGAAAACAGATACTCTAGGTCGCACACGTATTCAGAGACTCGCGAAGCGGAAGGAAACTCAGGGAGCATAGGTAGCTCCTCTATCTGTGTGCGCACACTGAGGTCGGTCTCATAGACTGGGAATGTTTTCTCCAGTCTTTGGAGTACCTCAGCCCATGTTGAACAGGTTTACACAATCTTTTTCACCTGTGTTTGCAAAAATTTCTTTTTGCATGAGTGTTTCAGCAGTGAGCAGTTGGTGGCCACATCCACATGGGATTGGCCAGTTAGCAAAAGAAACTCAGCAAATTGTTCTGCCCATTCGGGCAGATTTTGCGGGTCGAACTCCTGCAATTCTAGCTGGATGTTCGCCTGGGCAATCGGTCTGCCCATCTTCCCACCCCCCGGGGTTAGGCCTGAAGGGGGCAGAGATACGCCGGCAAGGGGTGCCAGGGCTGACAGCCCTCTTTTCTCAGTCTCAGTCACAGGCACGTCCTGTAATTCAGCAATTGGGACTGTCCTAGCGCGAGGATGAGAAGGGCTGGGGCAAGTGACCTTGGGTAGCAACTTGGACACCCTTGATCTTTTGAGATCATCAGCCAACGTGCTCGATCTGGGTGAAGGTGAGAGTAGTGCTGGCTTGGGTAAGGGTTCCGTGATACCCAATTTTGCCTTGACAGCCTCTGACAGAGCTGTCACATCCGGGTCTTCAGATCCGGATAGAAGTTTGGCCAAACGTTCGGCCGTGCGATCCAGAGCCCCATAGGTGGGCTCTGGGTGAAGAGCATCCAGACCCTTTTCAGGAGCCCTTGAAGTTGTCGGCAGGTCTGGATGCCATGCTCTCGGGTGCTCGTGTACTCTTGGTCGTCTCGGTAGTGATATTGTGTCCGCCATGTCTGTAGATGGCCCCGAATAAAGAAAGGAACCCATCTCAGTTTGAGGCGGAGACCCGAGGGCATCAAGAGGTAATTCTCCATCTTCCCCTACGGTGGACTTGTGGTACTCCTCGTGGAGCATATACTCGTCCATCCTCCTTCGTAGGTCCTCTTGTTCTTCAGGACCACCTCCAAGAACAGTAGAAGAAGAGGCCGGACAGGCCGTCCGGACGATGGAGGCTTCGACTCGCCTGCGGAGCCTTTGCAGGCTGTCCTCAGCATGGGCCGCTAAGGTCTCCATGTTTAATGGGGTTGTTCTGGGCGGATTTAGATTCGCTATTCTGTGCTCTGGATCTTCCTGAGACCCAGATGCTGCTCTGAGTGGCGGTTCACTCTTCCGGTGGGCTACACTGCCAAGTTGGACTTGTACACTTCTGATTGGCCAGGTTCGGGAGGAGAGTTGTGTGGACATGTTCAATGTGCTTTTCAGTGTGCTTTTCTTGTGCTTCTGCTCAGAGTCGGTTCGCAAGGTACTCAGGGTTTGCCTCTGCTACCGGAAAGATGTCCTTGATTAGTGCCCTATAGATTTTGATGAAATCCTGCAGGTTTTTGATGTTGAAATCCCAAAACCAAAGGAGCAAGTAGAGCAAGAACAGGATGTGGATCGAATCAATGAATAGTTTGAAATCCAGTGTAACACAGAAGGGCTGCAGATAGACAAAGCAGGTATAAACACAAAGATTCAATCACAAAAGAATAAAACAAATGATTTTATGTGAAAACTGGCCTGACTCTAGCCTCCAAGTTAACATCAAGCACTTCATGTGCACTCTTCTGGATAAAATGGAGTTGGTTAGGAATATGGGGCAAAGGAGTTAGGCCAGACACATATTATGACTTGGCCAAGCAACTGAGTTCAGAAACAGTTAAAAAGTAGAACCACAGTAAGTGGTAGAAACAATTGAGTATAGGGGTCTTGGGGTGGGAGACCACCAGGCTTAACCTCCAAGGCCTAAGGCATGAAATGCCTATTTTATTTCGGTATATCCTCCATGAAGGAAGATACCTCCGCTCAGTTGAGTGGTAGGGGTGAACTTCATGGGGGACTAGGGTTATAACCCTAGTTACTTTGAGAAAGTGTACTTAAAGCTTCAAAAGAGTGATAAAAATACTTAAGTTAGTCTTAGCATCAACAAAAGGGTTTTAAGGGGGGCTTGGCCTGGATCAAGCCCTCCAAGAAAGACATGGCAGTGACTTTTTCTTACTTATTGTTCGCTGGGTTCGGCTTGTGTAGTTCTCAGAGTCGATTCGAAAGGTTCTCAAGAGTTGCCTCTGCTACCGGAAAGATATCCTTCATTAGTGCCCTAATAGTTTTGATGAAATCCTGCAAGTTTTGGTGTTGAAAAACAGGACCAAAGCAACAAGTAGAGCAAGAACGGGATGTGGATCGAATCAATGAATAGTTTTTGAAATTTAGTGTATCACAGAAGGGCTGCAGATACACAAAGCAGGCTTAAGTACAAAGATTCAATCACAACTGGATAAAACAAATTATTTTTATGTGAAAACTGGCATGACTTAGGCGTCCACGTTAGCATCAAGCACTTCATGTGCACTCTTTTGGATGAAATGGAGTTGGTAAGGAATCTGGGGCATGAGAGTTAGGCCAGACAAAGGATATGGCTTGGCTAGCATGGCCAAGCAACTGAATTGAGCAACAGTTAAAAAGTAGAACCACGATAAGTGGTAGAATCAGTTGAGTATAGGGGTCTTGAGGTGGGGGACCACTAGGCTCAACCCACAAGGCCTTAGGCATGAAATGCCTACTTTATTTCGGTGTTACCTCCATGAAGGAAGATACCTCCGCTCAGTTGAGTGGTAGGGGTGAACTTCATGGGGGGCTAGGGTTATAACCCTAGTTACTTTGAGAAAGTGTACTTTACACTTCAAAACAGTGATAAAAATGATTAAGTTAGTCTCAACATCAACAAAAGGCTTTGAGGCGGGGCTTGGCCTGGGTCAAGTCCCCCAAGAAAGACATGGAAGTGACTTTTTCTTACTATACATAATGGCTGAATTCTGTGAAGTAGGGTACTTAGCCACCTTGGCTAGAGCCGAGGGGCACAATTTCAAGGGTTGGGGTAAGGTGCTCGGAGTGGGGGGCTGTGAGCGCACAATCAAGTGGCAGACAGAAAAGAAAGCTAGATCCCATTCTATTACAAATGTGTTTCTCACTGCTTTTCATAGTATTCCGAGTTCGGATAGTGCATCCGAGGCCCCTTTGTATCTGAAGTCTGAGCACAAAGCTACTGACCCAACAACGTCCCTATGCTGAGCTGCCTAGCAAAATACCCTGACGCAGGGTGATTCAGCCAAGCATTTTTTGCTCATTTCTTCTGAAGTGCCACTTGCCACCCCCGTAGCTGCGCTGCAGTGTCTGGCAGCCATAATTATCAAGTCCTTACAACCCTGCATCCCAGCACAAAATATTGTGCATGGTTTGCCGCTTTCGCGGCCTGCCTAGTCAGTCCGAACGTTCCAAGTAAGAAAAAGTGCTTTTCCATTGCTTTGGGACATACTCTAGTTGTATTAGAGATGCACTGAGCATCCATGCATTTTTATCTTAGTATTGGTCCAGCCAAAAGTGGTGAGAACACATTTTGACCTATGGAACCAAACACCCAATCAGGATATGGAGTGGACCCCTTAATCCCCTTTCAATCAGAAGTAAAACATCTTTTCCTGAGTTGACTGAGCACTGACATACCTAAGGTAGAGCCTATGAATTTATCTATGTTTTTCCATGAATACTTATCTGCCCTAGTGGTATGCACCATAGGGGGCTAGGCACCTCTTTTTGAGAGGTCCTGGGTTCAATTCCTGGTCAGCCTAGCTAAGTAGGAAGATCCCATGTGACATGTCAGTGACCTCATCGCCACATACCATGCCACCTCAGCACATATGGGACCCAAAACAAAGAGTGCGCATCTCCTAAGATGGCACTATGGAGAGAGAGTGATCCTGAGGCAGTTTTCTAACTCTTTTCCTAAAACATTTCAGCTATCTTTGTGAATATGCATTCATTTGTATCCTGAGTTGCAGTTTCTGTGAATATCTAATCATCTTTCACTGTTTACACTGCAGCCCTTCATGCTTTGATCCTGAATTACCTTCTCCTTGCATACTATTGGCTTGGGCTATCCTGGATTGAGTTGGCTTTACTGTATTTCAACAAACAAAAGCTTTTCATCATCCAAAACCAGCAGCAGGACACCCTACAGCAACAACAAGCAGCAGGAGAAGCAAAAACACAGTGCTGAAAACACTATAAACTTTTCTGGTAGCAAGAGGCAGCCTGTCTCTGTGCACCGGCAGCGACCCCGCGCCGTACAACCAGTGCTCCGAGCAGGCAAACATAAGCAGAAGGGTGGATTAAGATGGACCCAGGAAGAGTGGACGCCGACGTGCAGACAGCGCCAGCGCCTGAGGCACCGGCAAGGCCGGCGCCTGGCACTGTACCTTCGGTGGAGCCCTTACATGGGCCAGTGGAAACGGCGGAGGACTCCCTGGATGGCCTCCAGACGGCCTTCGGGGCCCTGACGGTCGAGGAAGTGGTCTCTCAGCCTCAGCCTGTGAAGAGGAAGAGAGAGAACGAGAGCGAGAAGGATGCTGGAGAAGGAGCAGACGAAGGAGAGGAGCAAGGGCAAGACCCGACGGATGTCCGCACCAAGCGCTTCTGGCCTCCAAGCATCACCCTCTCCCATAACCACCACACTCCCAACTGCCGCAACATCCACCTCCACAACCAACCCGCCTATGGCAGAGGGCACAGGCTTTACTGGCATGCCTCACTACCCCGCCTATGGCATGGGCCCACCTACCACTGCGCTCCTTGAGGCAACTACTGCCAGTGAGCCGGTGGCTTCCAGCTCTGCGCCGCGATGGTATGCGGCTGACCATCCCCATCCACTCCACGCCACTGGAACCTACATGGAAGTTCCTGGGTATGCTCCTGGGTATGCACCTGGGTATGCACCCTTGAGTGGGTTGAGGAAAGGACCAGAGTCTCTGGGAGGCAGGAGTAGAGGATCGGGAAGATCCTCCAACAGGTCCCTGACGCGGTCGGAGATCAATGAGGTGCTCCGAGGAGCCACTTCGCAAATCGTGAGCGACCTCACGCAAGAGATCAGGGAGAAACTGCAGCCCCTGATGATCCCGTCCCATGCGTCACCTACGACGGTGGGAATGTCACCCCACCGAGTACAGGCTAACCACCTGGCGGCAGGGTTGACAAATACCCTGGGGAGCCTGAGGAGCCGACCGATGCCGACTCCTGCAGCAGTACCGAGAAGTCCATTCGTCCCGAGGACAGCCCAGCCGCCCTACAGCCACGTGACGAACTCGACGAGGGCCGAGCTGGACCAGTTGGGGCTGACAGCCCTAAGGGCTATGGTGGACGTGGAGCCTTATGGCTCCAGTGATCTAGGCGGAGACCCCTCCGATGATGGGCCGCCGTCGATGACTTCTTCTTCGCCATCGGATGACGAAGACCCTGAGAACCCCGAGGACCCCAAGGGTAAGAAGAAGAAGAAGAAGAAGAAGAAGACTCGACGCCCTGAAGGACGCCGAGCTCAGGAGGCGAAGGCTATTGCCACCTCCAAGATAGTGGTGAACCTGCCTGAGTTCACAGGCAAGGACCTCAGCGAGTTCGCTGAGAACTTTGGCCGGTTCCTACGACTGACCGGCCAAACCCACGCGAGTGGGCGAGTGAAGTGCGACCTGCTCCTGCAGTGCTGCAAGACCAAATACCTGGAGAAGCAGGTCAGGCAGATCGTCACTAACTCCACCACCTTTGCCGATGTGTTGGTTGCCCTGGAGAGGCAGTACCCAACCTACGAAACCGACCTCTCCATCAGGGCGGAGATCCAGAACCTGCCCGTCCTGCCCAACAACCCCAAACCCGGCAGGGTCTCCGAGCTGTTGGCGGACCTGGACCACTGGGCTGGACGACTGACGCCCGGTTCCTACAGCAGCGACAACCTGCTGTTCTGGTTGTGCGCCTAGCTCCCCCGAGAGCTATGGGACGAGTGCCGTCTGACGGCTGAGCGCAAGGCTAGATCCCTCCGCTACGAGGATCTATGCGTGCTGCTCCTGGAGATGGCGCTGGAGAAGGAGAGCGACCAGCACTTGAACAACTACCGTCCTGGTGGAGGTTCTGGAGGCAAAGGGTACCAAGGGTCCCGACCTGGGCAGGGGACTACCCCTAAACACGCCCACGCCCGCCTAATGGAGAACGTGAAGGAGCTATTCTGGTGTGATGCCAGAGATGAGCAGCGCCACCTGCAGCACGCCTCCGACTGCGAGCAGCGAGACTGCTTCGTCGTCCAGGGGAAGCAGCAGGAGAAGATCACCGGCGCCAAAGTGAAGCTGCCGGATCATTACCGCTGCACCATCACGTGTGCATTCTGCGGTAAGCGGAAGCACTACGAGGACGAGTGCTACCATAAGCAACGCCTATCGGCGAAGCTTAAGGGGGAAGATCCTGGCAAAAGCTCAGGCAAAGCTGGAGGCAAGGCCAAAGGCAACGACTCCGGCAAGGGCAAGTCGAAAGGACGTGGTCAAGGTGGTCAAGACAAGGGTCAAGGTGGACGAGGAGGAGGCGCTAACCGCCAGAACGACAACAAGAACAAGGACAAGAACGGAGGTAACCCCAACCCTAATCCAGGGGGGAACTCCGAGCCCTCTGGAGGGCAGTCTGGACCTACCAAACGCTCACAGACGCAGGCCCAGCAAGAACAAGGAGCCAAGCGTGAGCATGAAGGTGGTGATGACGGCAACGCCAAGAAGAGAAGCCGTTTCATGAGGATGGCCCGCAAATTGCGGAACAAGGGGTTCGAGGTGACCTGTCCCGCGGAATTCTGACGGGGACGCTCTGGTGGCACCCAAGAACTGGTGTTTTGGGTACGTATCCGACTAGGGGGACGTGAATACCTGGGGGTACTGGATACTGGCGCCACAATATCTATAGTGGCCAAGAAAATTTTACCTTGTGGGAGCCTGAAGAACACCATGACCACCGCCGCTATACGCATGGGGGATGGACATGTGGTGCACAGCTGCGGGGACTGTGAAGTGGAGGTACCTATGGGCTCTCGAACTATCGCCCATCGGTTCTATGTGATGGACACTGAGGCCTTCGACTTTGTACTGGGGACTGACTTCTTCGTGCAGCACTCCCAGATACAATCCCTGACGCTGCAAGCGCCCTACCTCCTGTACGTGGACCACGGCAGTGGCAGAGAGTCTGTGCCACTGGAGCAGTCGGAACATACCTCGAGTTACCTGAGACTATCGAAGGAGGAGCCCTCGAACATGATGGCGGCCTCCAAAACTGAGGACTATCAACTATTGGGGGAAGTCCTAGACCAAGGTCTGAAGGAGTTGGGTTACTCTCGAGAAGACCTAAGTGTGGAGCTGTTCGCCAGCGACAAGCAGCATGTACTGGACCTATACTGCAGCAAGGGGAAGAACTGCAGCTACAAATGTTACTGGCCCTCTTTCGGGATGGCCTACGGGAACCCCAGATTCAGTGAACTGGGTAGGGTGCTGACCAAGGTGGCCTTGGAACGTTCCCGTATGGTCCTGTGTTCCCCCGATTGGGGAGCCCATGGGGGCAACAAATACTGGCGAAACCTCCTTGACAAGCTGACTATCAGCTCGGTGCGATTACCTGATGAGGCCATCTACGTGCCTCTGGGACGCAAGACGCCTATTGGGAAGCCCGGATGGGGGAGTATGCTCAGCGTGGTGGACGGAAGTCTTACCACCATCCCCTGGGAAGACCTGGACCCTACTCTGGTCCAGGCTATACAACGAGAAAGCGATGGACTCGCCTTGGGTGACTTGAAGGATCGCCTACGACCTCAAGATGCTGTTGAAACTACACCCGGAGGAGATGAGTACGTCGTGACTGACACCAACGCCCCCAACTCTCCCTGTCATGTACCTGTTCCTGATGGAGTCTCTGAGTGTGAACTATCTGAGCTACCTAGCTCTATCCACTCAGACGACGAAACTGAGCACGACGCCTTCTTCGTGCAGACTGCGGTGGAAGAAGTGGAGAACGCCGAGTACGTCGCCCCACTAAAACCCCTACTCTCCATGAGGGTGGAAGACCCCGTGGATGAAGAGCTGGACCCTCGATCCAGGCTCAGGGAGTATGTGGATTCCAAGAGGAAGTTGGTGGCTAAAAAGCTATGCTACGCAAAGCCTACCCGCAGCTCGTGGCCACTGAAGCAAGGACGTATGGGAGACCTATCCCAATTGAAGGAGGACCTCGAACAGAAGATCACCACCTGACAAAGGGAGGTGGATCTCAAGCTCATGAAGAGCGTATGGGGTGCCCATGTGAGGACCCCAGAAGAGGACGACCTCTCGGAGGAATGTGTATGTGAACCCCCTCGAGCGTGCCTATGTTGCCATCGTCCACCGGAGATGGTCGAGCAAGACCTTCTATATGCCTACCAAGGGCTGAAGGATGCTACCGCGGGCGAAGAGTCGGTGGAGGACCACCTCCCTACGTCTATTCAAGGGGCAAGCAACTTACACTCCGACGAGGACATGGAGGACAAGATCAAGATATTGGACCCGCGGGTACAGAAGCTGATAAGGACCTATCTGGAGGTGTTCGGAGAACTACGCCCTCCAGCCTCATGCGACAAGCTGGTACAGATGGACCTGAAGCTGAAACCCGAGTTCGTGGGTCACAAGATCCGGAGGAGACCCTATCCAGCTCCTAAAGGGCAGGCCGACGAGATTGAGCGACAGATACAAGAATGTATCGACGCTGGCCTAGTCCTGGAGTACAAGGACGGGGACTACCCCCTACACTGCAGCCCCTGTTTCCTGGTGGCTAAACCTGGGTCTACAGCCAAACGGCTGGTAGTGGACTATGGAGAGCTGAACAAGAAGACGCTGAACCACTCAGGGTCCATTCCCAATATGGAGTCTACCCTGGAGAAGATAGCCTCCTGTCGCTACAGGACCAAGATGGACAAGCGAAGTGGATTCTGGCAAGTGGACCTGACGCCCAACGCGCAGGAACTACTGGCCTTCATCACCCCTCAGGGGAGGGTATTCAAGTGGAAAGTCATGCCATTCGGCGTGGCTAACGCACCCGCTCTGTTCCAAGAGCTGATGAACAAGATCTTGTCCATCCTACGAAGGAGACCTAAGGTGCAGGAGCTCATATCCCGTGGGGCCCAGATGGAGGCTCACATCGACGATGTATGCCTTGGGACCAATACCCAGGAGGATCACCTAATCCTCTTGGGTGAGTTCTTTGCGGTCTGCTAGGAGAACCACACACGACTCAAGCTGGAGAAGTGTGAGTTCATGCAGGAGACCATGCAGTACTTGGGGTTTGACGTTGGCTATGGGTGGTGGACCCCAGCGGCCTCTAAGGCCAAACCCCTGATGGATGCCAAAGTACGACACGAAGACCCCAAGAAAGGACTTCATGATGTACGCAGTTTCATTGGGGCGTGCAACTTCTATCGCCGCCACATCAAAAACTTCACCTACACCAGCGCTGTACTGACTGACTTGATCAAGAAGAGTACTACATGGCGCTGGGGCCCACAAGAGCAACAAGCGTTTGACGAGCTCAAAGACAAGGTAGCCAACGGTAAGTGCTTGGGCGTGCCTAGAGCACAAGGGGAGATTATCCTGGTGACCGACGCCAGCAATGTGGGCGGTGGTGGAACGTTGTTCCAATGGCAAGCACTAGAGAAGGAGGAGTTCGACTCGGCCATTTCCCAATGGGGGGCGGAAGGTCTCAACCGAGATGGAACCCTCAAGCACAGCTACCCTGACGACAAGTGGGTCCTAGTACCTCTGGGCCACTGGAACTGGAAGTGGAACCAGGCCAGGGGGGACTACTCCACCTATGAGCAGGAATTGCTCGCGGGTATGCTGGTGCTATCCTCACAAGCACGACTGTTGGGGAGTAACCCTGTGGTCTGGCTATGCGACCAAGAACCGGTCCGCAGCTTCCAGAAGGGCCCCCCACCTGAGAAGGCCAAGCTACGGCGCTGGTGGACCTACCTCAGTCAACTACGGCTGACGGTACACCATATCCAGGGAGTGAAGAACGAGTGTGCCGACTACATCAGCCGCAACAACTTCGACGCCCTGATTGGTGCCCGGTCTGAAGCGCTGGCTAAGGAGGCGTTCAGCCGTATGGACGTACATCTGGACCTGAACATGACGATGATACGCCCCCTGGATGGACTCCAGCAATCGGAGTACCTACAGGAGTTTGGGGATATCTACCGGCGCCTGGAGAAACGCCTTGAACCCCTCCTGGTCAACCAAGACCAGTGGAAGCAGGACAAGAGCTACCTCTGGCACGAGGACCGCATCGTGGTGCCTAGTGACCGAGTCCCAGCGCTGCTGAAGTGGACCCATGAGTCCAGTGGTCATGTGGGTGCTGACCGTACCCTGAGGCTGTTCAAGCAGTGGTTCCAAACTACGTGGACTGACGACCAACTGCGGAAGACACTCCAGCCTATCGTGGACCAGTGCCCGTGCAGGTCCTGTAAACCAGGGGATATCAGGGACAGAGGTCTCTACTCGACCCTGCCCATCCCACACTGTGCCAACAGTGTTCTATACGTGGACTACACGGAGATGCCGAAGTTCGGGGGCTATGACTTCGCCCTCGTGGTAACCTGTGGGTTGACCAGGTTTACCAGGGTGTTCCCATGTACCAAGCACATTACCGGAGAGGAGACTATCAAGATACTCCTGGAGGAGTGGTTTTGTGTCTATGGGGCGCCCAAGGAGATCAACTCCAATGAGGACGTACGAGTACGCTCAGATACTGGCTGGTACAAGAGGGTCCTGAGATCCCTCAATGTCCAGGTGTCTACGGGGATTCCCTACTCTCACACGAGCAACCCCCTATGTGAGCGACAGATTCGCGTCCTGAAGGAGAACGTCAGGATATGGTGCAAAACTGAACGCACCAGAGACTGGGTGAGACTACTCCCCGTCACATCCTTGATGATGAACTCCCAAGAGAGTTCAGCTACTGGCTACTCGCCCCATGAGCTATTCCTAGGGCGCCCGGCATGGTTCCTACATGCCCCCTATCCAGAGGACACCCATTCTTCTGTGGGTGAGTGGGTCCAAGAGCAACAAGCGAAGGTGGACAAGGCCAAGGCTATGCTCCAGAGAGTGAGGGAGCGTCAGTGGAACAAGAAGAACAAGCACCGAGTACCGGCCACCTACCAAGAGGGGGACTGGGTGCTGGTGCACCACAGTCGACTACCCGCTTGGCCTCGCTCTACCAGCGATGACCCATACTTCGGGCCGTACAAGATTCTATCTGTGGATGGTCACCGTATCACGGTGCGGTGTTCTCCCCGTCTAGGGGGGACCCTGGTGTGCGCCGCTCAACACCTGAAGCGCTACCATGATCCTGAAGACCTCTGTGGGGAGGAGTGGGAGCTGAACGACGAGGAAATCGCCGCTCTGGACCTACAAGGGGCTGCCAGCCCTATGGAAGTTGAAGGTGAACTCCCCGACATGAACGCCGAGGAGATGGCTAAGGAAGGCTTCTACCTGGTGAAGTCTGTCCTACGCCACCGCTATCGCCAGGGTTGGCGCTTCCTCACCCTCTGGAAAGGGTTTGGAGTCGAAGAGGCCACCTGGGAGCCCTTCTCTGCATTTGTTCTACCTGAGGGACGCCTAAACTCAGTTCTGGTTGACTACTTGTCCCAGAACAACCTTGGTGAGTTGTTGAGGCTCGCTGAGACGCTTGCCTCCAAGACTAAAGCTAGGGACTGAACCTTACCCTTACCTGCCAAAGCGTATGTGTGAGTGTGCTAGTCCTAAGGTCCTGAGAGCAAGCCGCAGAAGTGGTGTCCTAATTATACCCAAGTCTGCGCCCTTGCTAAGCCTGGAGGGTTGGCTTATTGATGCCATGGGGTACGCCCCGGGTCTCCCCTCCCCTATGCGCCCAATTTCTGTGCTGGCGCAAAACCTTGGGGGAATACCCAGAGTGTTAATCCAGGTATTGTTTCCCCTACCTATCTGTCTACTACAGGGAGGGGTGGCCAAAAGCTATGAAGGCATGCAAAACGCCTGTTTGCTATATGGCCAAAACACTGACCTAACCACTGTCACAGCCCACCAACCCAGCTAAAATTGCAGGAAAAGGGTGGGACAGTGACACGCCCCCTACAGGTCCTACACACCCTACAGTGGCACCATCCTGGTGGGCGAGCACTGGGCAACTGGCTCTAGCCCCCACGCAGGACTACCACTCCTACACGCACACTCTACTGGGCGTTGCGAAGAGGAAGGTCTCAAGGGTCCTAGCGACCCACCTGTGAAATGACAAGAGAACACAGCGCTGCTAAGCAACTGTGGCCTCACAGGGGACGCCACAACGCGTTTCCCCTGCAAGGGCTTGGAGGGAAGGAGTGCTCTCGTGTGCAAGGCGCAGATGTCGATGGAGTCGGACTCCCTGCTCTGCCACAGGCGGAGCGGAGTTACTTGTTTGTGTGATCTGCGCCCCTGTTTAGCAGGGCATAAAAAAATGCTGCTGCACCACTCACCCTACCTGGCCACCTGTAAAACAAAGGCAAATGAAAGGGCGTTTGCGGCGGAGGAACCAAGGCACACTCCAGGTATTATACCCTTCTCAGTGTGCCCTATAATACGCTGTCCGCAAACACGCTGCATGGAGCAGCTACCCTTATCAAGCAAGCAAGCGTTAAGGGACTCCTCAGGTTCTCTTAAAGAACGTACCGAGGAGCCCCTGAGTAGCCTAAACAAGGTTTACCGTGCGCACTTCGCGTGGCCTACCCTTTAATGCGTGTGTGCATGCACGAGTATGCATTTCCCACGTGGGCAAACCTGCCCATCTGCGCAACAATCTTGACTCCACCAGGGGGTGGCCCCGCCTGGGCGTACCTACCTTACCTACCGCTGGGAAGTGAAGCAAGGTGAGAGAACAAAAGGGGCGCACGCGAAGAACGTTGCTATGCACTTGTGTGTATGACTAATCACCCTGATCTGACCGCTAATCATCTGCAATCTTTCTAATCAATCCCTCTACCGCGTCCTATCGTGGTTATCGTTGTTAGCGCTGCTACACGACTCGTTCACGGAGACACGAGACGAGCAATGTGTATGCGGCATGCGAGACAAGCATACCTGTAGTTTATACCTGATTCATTGAACTCTTTTCAATTGATTTTCGAATTCTTCAATTTTCGAATCTTCTATTAGTGTGGGTGGAATCTGTATGTTTGTTTATTGATGTGTGTCTCGTCATTTTCAAGACTACGTGATACATACGTTTATAATTCCATTATTTTTCCATTTTCCGGCGCTTCGCTAGGAGCCGCTCCTGCGCGCCGCCATTTTATGCGTATGAATTTCTGGATTTAAAAAATCCAGAGATGACTATAATTTCTATAAAAATGTGCTTTTGATGCACAATTGGATTCTACTCAGGTGTGTCGTTTCAGAAAAATTCTACGCCGTCATTTGACGGATTTTGGTGTCGTCGCTTCGTTTTTGCGTGGATTCGTCCATAATACTCCCATTCCTGCCTCTGCAGATACCCACGCGCAGCCTCGCTGAGTAGGCCGTGTTCGGGCCGAAACGCAGGTGCCTGGAGAGACTGAGCAGAACCAAGACCCCACCAAGGGGCAAATTTAATTTTCTTTCGACTCCCTTCGCCCTAAGACAGGTCACAGGTCGCCAGCAGGTTTACGAGAACCCATGCGAGTGTGTATAATGTGTCTTGCGTTTGGGTTGTGTCGACGCTGCGTCTTGGAGGGAGGGATACATATGCACATGTTTGGCATGCTCCCAATCTAACCCAACCAAGCCACAGGAGCCCCGGCAGCGCCATGAGCGCTGAGTCTTCTGTAGGAAACTGTACAATCAGAGCAGCAAAAGGACGCCAGCCATGGTGAGCGCCCATTTTTCAGTGTGAGGGAGACTGTAGGTATTTTAAAGTAGATGTGGAAACCAAGGAAGGGCCAAGAAAAATTCCCTTTTTCCTAAAATGCGACAGTGGTGGCCACCACAGCACAAGGGGGGAGTACCCTAGGACCCTGTCATAAGTAGAGCTGTGTTAAATTCAATCCAACTGAATTTATAGTTTCGATTTAGCCCAGCCAAGGAGCGACCTGAAGTGGAGTTGAAAGATTTGGTGAAATACTACGTGCCGATGCGCATGGAAGGCAGCTCTCCACCAAACTGGGAAGTGGTTTTTGGCTATGACATTTCGAAATTCAAGGGCTACAATGTGGACGAGGTCCGAGTTGCATTGAATTTAACACAGCTCTGGTTATCACAAGGTCCCAGGGTAAGAAAAAGTGCTTTTCCATTGCTTTGGGACATACTCTAGTTGTATTAGGGATGCACTGAGCATCAAGGCATTTTTATCTTAGTATTGGTCCAGCCAAAAGTGGTGAGAACACATTTTGACCTATGGAACCAAACACCCAATCAGGATATGGAGTGGACCCCTTAATCCCCTTTCAATCAGAAGTAAAACATCTTTTCCTGAGTTGACTGGGCACTGACATACCTAAGATAGAGCCTATGAATTTGTCTATGTTTTTCCATGAATACTTATCTGCCCTAGTGGTATGCACCATAGGGGGCTAGGCACCTCTTTTTGAGAGGTCCTGGGTTCAATTCCTGGTCAGCCTAGCTAAGTAGGAAGATCCCATGTGACATGTCAGTGACCTCATCGCCACATACCATGCCACCTCAGCACATATGGGACCCAAAACAAAGAGTGCACATCTCCTAAGATGGCACTATGGAGAGAGAGTGATCCTGAGGCAGTTTTCTAACTCTTTTCCTAAAACACTTCAGCTATCTTTGTGAATATGCATTCATTTGTATCCTGAGTTGCAGTTTCTGTGAATATCTAATCATCTTTCACTGTTTACACTGCAGCCCTTCATGCTTTGATCCTGAATTACCTTCTCCTTGCATACTATTGGCTTGGGCTATCCTGGATTGAGTTGGCTTTACTGTATTTCAACAAACAAAAGCTTTTCATCATCCAAAACCAGCAGCAGGACACCCTACAGCAACAACAAGCAGCAGGAGAAGCAAAAACACAGTGCTGAAAACACTATAAACTTTCCTTGCTCAGACTATTATGCGGTGCACAAAGACGGCTGGTTTTGCCTCTGAGAGGTGGTTTTCAACCACTACTCAGTCGGTGTACGATTTTGCCCGTAATTTCATGGTCAAGTGTTGCTCTCTCAGAATGTCTTCAGATGGTGGGTCAACATAGGCCAACCAGGGTGCACACGAGGAGGGATGGTGGTTGTGTATTTGTTTGGGTCATGTCCCAAAATCTATGGCACTCTGGCCCTTGTCCACAACGAAGGAGTCTTAGGCATCAGTTGCACAGTGACAGGTTCCTACGCCATCAAGTGGGTTGCATTATCCATCATCCTCACGTAATCTAAAGTGTACAATAACGGCACATTCGGAAAGTGCATCTGGCATCAAGCAATCTTGTTGGGAGTGGTGTCATACTGAGCGTATTGTTGTCACTAGATGCAACGAACAGTGTGAATCAGCGGTTTCTATTGCATGTTTCTTGTCGGGCCAGGGCAGGTACTTGGGGGTAATACAGAATGGGACATTCGCCCCAGTCCATGCTGTTTTCGGGGATGTGAGGATACGTTGCTCGTATTCAGTTTGGTTGTTGGAATGTTGTGGTTGGGGATATGCAGCCACAATCCATGCTCACCTTCTGGTGTGGCTCTGATTGGGCATGGAATATGTAGGCAAAATCCACATTCTTGATTAGGGTGTGGCCAACCATTGATGCATGTGTTGTTGATGCATGTGCCTTTGAGCCCAATTCTGCTGTGACCCACAACATATCACACAACAAGGGATGGGCCTCCAGGCACCACCGGCGTATGAGTAGGTGATGCACCATACTCAACTAGCAGAAACTATGGCAAGCGCCAGATGGTCCCAGCCAGTCCCGCTGCCATCCGGACCCAACGGACCGCTGCCATCATCAGGCCCCAGGTGATGGCCCCGCTTAGCGTATGCTCACGTGAGTGGCTCCGGTCTGTTACTATGAGTGAACAATGCTGCATGCACTTTGTGGCTTCATCGTGGATTCAATTCCTCTGACCGTTTGATAGCGAACGCGCAGGTAGAGTCGACATGCTAATTGGGAGCCTGTCAGCCCGTAGTCCTTTTTCAGTGTTAGCACATGTCAGTTGCAGCTTTCCGACAAAAACCACTATTACACTGTGAAGGGGCAGCCGTGCGTTTGCTTTCAAGCCAATCACAAAGGAAAGGCCGGAATAGGCCAAAGGTATTTCACCTTTTGAGGTTGAGCCCATTGTAACTTTGTTACGGAATGGATTCTTAAAAGTTCCGGCACACAGGGGTACTATTAGTAAAGTTGAAATGGCTGCTTCATTACATGGTGGCAACTCGTCTAACGGTCCTGCCCCGTTGAACGGCTTTCATGAAGTTTTGTAGTCAGTGGTCGTGACTGCAGGTAAATTTTTTGCCAAAATGGAAATCACCGACCATTCTGCCGAAACCCCGGTTACCCCCGCTCATAGAGTCAATTTCGGTTCGGTTATGGTGTGTTTGGTTGGCGACCCGAGTGTAGGCAAGACCCCGAGGACGCCCAAACTTAAGTCCATTTTGGCAAAGAGGAGAGACTCTCTCTTGTACGAGCCAGTGTCGGAGCGTACTCTGACATCTCCGTCGGAGCTGACCTCTTTAGGTGCACCATAGACACTGAACCACTCTTCGGGGAGGATCTTGATGGTCTCAAACGCCTGCTGCAAGCCGGTTTCCAAGCTAGCAAAAGATAGCTCGCCAACTGCCCCACAAACACACTTGTTAGACATTTTACGGTTTTATGAGCTGTATGTCAAAACGGGGCAGGGTAGGGTGCAGAAACAGGAAAGTAAGGTACCTTATGGCTGAGTAGCCTCTGGTAAAGTCTAGTAAACCAACCCCTTGCATCTTAATCGGCACACATGACAACACCAAGCAATGCAACGCAAAAACGGTACTACGGTTAGTAAGAAAAAGTGCTTTTCCAATGCTTTGAGGCATACTCTAGTTGTATTAGGGATGCACTGAGCATCAAGGCATTTCTATCTTAGTATTGGTCCCACCAAAACTGGTGATAACACATTTTGACCTATCGAACCAAACACCCAATCAGGATATGGAGTGGACCCCTTAAACCCCTTTCAATGTGAGGCAAATCATCTTTTCCTGAGTTGACTGAGTACTGACATACCCAGGGCAGAGCCTATGAATTTATCTATGTTTTTTCATGAATTCTTAGCTGTCCTAGTGGTATGCACCCTAGGGGGCTGGGCACCTCTTTTTGAGAGGTCCCGGGTTCAATTCCCGGTCAGCCTAGCTAAGTAGGAAGATCCCAGGTGACATGGCAGTGACCTCATCGCCACATGCCCTGCCACCTCAGCACATATGGGACCCAAAACAAAGAGTGCACATCTCCTGAGATGGCACTATGGAGATAGAGTGACCATGGGGCAGTTTTCCAACTCTTTTCCAAAACATTTCAGCTATCTTTGTGAATATGCATTCCGATTTGACCTGAGTTGCAGTTTCTGTGAATATCCTTTCATCTATCACTGTTTACACTGCAGCCCTTCATGCTTTGATCCTGATTCTCTTCTCCTTGCATACCATTGGCTTGGGCTATCCTGGATTTACTGTATTTCAGCAAACAACAGCTTTTCATCTCCAAAAACAAGCAGCAGGAAACCCTACACCAACAGCAAGCAGCAGGAGAGGCAAAACACAGTGCTGAAACCACTATGAACTTTTCTGGTAGCAGAGGCAATCTGTCTCTGCGCACCGGCAGCAACCCCGCGCCGTACATCCAGTGCGCCGAGTACAGGCACATATAAGCAGAAGGGCGAGGAGATGGACACAAGGAAGGAGGACGCCGACGTGAAGACAGCGCCAGCGCCTGAGGCACCGGCAAGGCGAGCACCTGGGGAACCTCCACCTGGACCTAGCGGCGCTGTACCTTCGGAGCCCTTACATGGGCCAGTGGAAGTGGCTGAGGACTCGCTGGATGGACTCCAGACGGCCTTCAGGGCCCTCACAGTCGAAGAGGTGGTGGTCACTCAGCCTGTGAAAAGGAAGAGAGAGAGCGAGAAGGATGCTGGAGAAGAAGCAGACGAAGGACAGGAACAAGGGCAAGACCTGACGAATGACCCTACCTTCGAAGGCGCACCAAGCGCTTCTGGCCTCCACGCATCACCCTCTCCTTAAACCACCACACTCCCAGCCGCTGCAACATCCACTCCCACAACCAACCCGCCTATGGCAGAGGGCACAGGCTTTACTGGCATGCCTCCCTACCCCGCCTATGGTATGGGCCCACCTACCACTGCGCTCCCTGAGGCAACTACTGCCAGTGAGCCGGTGGCTTCCAGCTCTGCGCCGCGATGGTATGCGGCTGAATATCCCCATCCACTACCCGCTACTGGAACCTATGTGGATGTTCCTGGGTACGCACCTGGCTATGCAACCTTGAGTGGGTTGAGGAGAGGACCTGAGTCTCTTGGTGGCAGGAGTAGAGGATCGGAGAGATCCTCCAACAGGTCCCTGACGCGGTCGGAGATCAACGAGGTGCTCCGAGGAGCCACTTCAAAAATTGTGGGCGACCTCACTCAAGAGATCCGAGAGAAACTGGAGCCCCTGATGATCCCGCCCCAACCGTCACCTACCACGGTGGGAATGTCACCCCACCGAGTACAGGCCAACCACCTGGCGGCAGGGTTGACAAACACCCTGGGGAGCCTGAGGAGCCGACCGATGCCGACTCCTGCAGCTATACCGAGAAGTCCTTTCGTCCCGAGAACGGCCCAGCCGCCCTGCAGCCACGTGACGAACTCTACGAGGGCCGAGCTGGACCAGCTGGGGCTGACAGCCTTAAGGGCAATGGTGGACGTGGAGCCTTATGGCTCTAGCGATCTAGGCGGAGACCCCTCCGATGATGAGCCGCCGTCGATGACTTCAACTTCGCCCTCGGAGGACGATGACCCGGAGGACCCCGAGGACCCGAAGGGGAAGAAGAAGAAGAAGAAGAAGAAGAAGACCCGACGCCCTGAGGGACGCAGTTCTCAGGAGGCGAAGGCTATTGCCACCTCCAAGATCGTGGTGAACCTGCCTGAGTTCACAGGCAAGAAGTTCAGCGAGTTCGCTGAGAATTTTGGCCGGTTTCTCCGATTGACCGGCCAAACCCACCCTAGTGGGCGAGTCAAGTGCGATCTGCTCCTGCAGTGCTGCAAGACCAAGTACCTGGAGAAGCAGGTCAGGCAGATCGTGACTAACTCCGCCACCTTTGCCGATGTGTTGGTTGCCTTGGAGAGGCAGTACCCGACCTACGAAACCGACCTCTCCATAAGGGCCGAGATCCAGAACCTGCCCGTGCTGCCCAACGACCCCAAACCTGGCAGGGTCTCTGAGCTGTTGGCTGACCTGGATCACTGGGCTGGACGACTGACGCCCGGTTCCTACAGCAGCGACGACCTGCTGTTCTGGTTGGTGGCCAAGCTCCCTCGAGAGCTATGGGACGAGTGCCGTTCGACGGCGAGCGCAAGGCTAGATCCCTCCGCTAGGAGGATCTATGCGTGCTACTCCTGGAGCTGGCGCTGGAGAAGGAGAGCGACCAGCACTTGAACAATTACCGTCCTTGAGGAGGAGGTTCTGGAGGTCATGGCAAAGGGTACCAAGGGTCCCGACCTGGGCAGGGGACTACCCCCAAACACGCCCACGCCCGTATCATGGAGAACGTGAAGGAGCTATTCTGGTGTGATGCCAGAGACGAGCAGGGCCACCTGCAGCACGCCCCTGACTGCGAGCAGCGAGACTGCTTCGTAGTCCAGGGGAAGCAGCAGGAGAAGAACACCGGCGCCAAAGCGAAGCTGCCGGATCATTACAGGTGCACCATCACGTGTGCATTCTGCGGGAAGCGGAAGCACTACGAGGATGAGTGCTACCATAAGCAACGCCTATCGGCGAAGCTTAAGGGTGAAGATCCTGGCAAAGGCTCAGGCAAAGGTGGAGGCAAAGGCAAAGGCAGCGACTCCGGCAAGGGCAAGTCGAAAGGACGTGGTCAAGGGCAAGACAAGGGTCAAGGTGGACGAGGAGGAGGCGCTAACCGCCAGCCCGACAACAAGAACAAGGACAAGAACGGAGGCAACCCCAACCCCAATCCAGGGGGGAACTCCGAGCCCTCTGGAGGGCAGTCTGGTCCTACCAAACGCTCACAAACGCAGGCCCAGCAAGAACAAGGAGCCAAGCGTGAGCATGAAGGTGGTGATGACGGCAACGCTAAGAAGAGGAGCCGTTTCATGAGGATGGCCCGCAAACTGCAGAACAAGGGGTTCGAGGTGACCTGTCCCGCGGAGTTCTGACGGGGACGCTCTGGTGGCACCCAAGACCTGGTATTTTGGGTACGTATCCGACTAGGGGGACGCGAATGCCTGGGGGTATTGGACACTGGCGCCACCATATCTATAGTGGCCAAGAAAATTTTACCTTGTGGGAGCCTGAAGAACACCATGACCACCGCTGCTATACGCATGGGGGATGGACATGTGGTGCACAGCTGCAGGGACTGTGAAGTGGAGGTACCTATGGGCTCCCGGACTATCGCCCATCGGTTCTATGTGATGGACACTGAGGCCTTCGACTTTGTACTGGGGACTGACTTCTTCGTACAGCACTCCCAGATATAATCCCTGACGCTGCAAGCGCCCTACCTCCTCTACGTGGACAACGGCAGTGGCAGAGAGTCTGTGCCACTGGAGCAGTCGGAACATACCTCGAGTTACCTGAGGCTATCGAAGGAGGAGCCCTCGAACATGATGGCGGCCTCCAAAACTGAGGACTATCAACTATTAGGGGAAGTCTTAGACCAAGGTCTGAAGGAGTTGGGTTACTCTCGAGAAGACCTGAGTGTGGAGTTGTTCGCCAGCGACAAGCAGCATGTACTGGACCTTTACTGCAGCAAGGGGAAGAACTGCAGCTACAAATTTTACTGGCCCTCTTTCGGGATGGCCTACGGGAACCCCAGGTTCAGTGAACTGGGGAAGGTGCTGACCAAGGTGGCCTTGGAACGTTCCCGTATGGTCCTGTGTTCCCCCGATTGGGGAGCCCATGGGGGCAACGAGTACTGGCGAAACCTCCTGGACAGGCTGACTATCAGCTCTGTTCGTTTGCCTGATGAGGCCATCTACGTGCCTCTGGGACGCAAGACGCCTATTGGGAAGCCCGGATGGGGGAGTATGCTCAGCCTGGTGGACGGAGGTCTTACCTCCATTCCCTGGGAGGATCTGGACCCGACTCTGGTCCAGGCTATACAACGAGAAAGCGACGGACTCGCCTTGGGTGACTTGAAGGATCGCCTACGACCTCAAGATGCTGTGGAGACTACACCCGGAGGAGATGAGTACGTCGTGACTGACACCAACGCCCCCAACTCTCCCTGTCATGTACCTGTTCCTGATGGAGTCTCTGAGTGTGGACTATCTGAGCTACCTAGCTCTATCCACTCAGATGACGAAACTGAGCACGACGCCTTCTTCGTGCAGACCTGTGTGGAGGAAGTGGAGAACGCCGAGTACGTCGCCCCACTGAAACCCCTACTCTCCATGAGGGTGGAAGACCCCGTGGACGAGGAGCTGGACCCTGGATCCAGGCTCAGGGAGTATGTGGATTCCAAGAGGAAGTTGGTGGCGAAAAAGCTATGCTACGCGAAGCCTACCCCCAGCTCATGGCCACTGAAGCAAGGACGTATGGGAGACCTATCCCAATTGAAGGAGGACCTCGAACAGAAGATCACCACCTGGCAAAGGGAGGTAGATCTTAAGCTCATGAAGAGCGTATGGGGCGCCCATGTGAGGACCCCAGAGGAGGACGACCTCTCGGAGGAATGTGTATGTGAACCCCCTCGAGCGTGCCTATGTTGCCATCGTCCACCGGAGATGGTTGAACAAGACCTTCTTTATGCCTACCAAGGGCTGAAGGACACTGCCACAGGCGAAGAGTCGGTGGAGGACCACCTCCCGACGTCTATTACTCAGGGGGCAAGCAACTTACACTCTGACGAGGACATGGAGGACAAGATCAAGATATTGGACCCGCGGGTACAGAAGCTTATAAGGACCTATCTGGAGGTGTTCGGAGAACTACCCCCTCCAGCCTCATGTGACAAGCTGGTACAGATGGACCTCAAGCTGAAACCCGAGTTCGTGGGTCAGAAGATCCGGAGGAGACCCTATCCAGCTCCTAAGGAGCAGGCCGGCGTGATCGAGCGACAGATACAAGAATGTATCGACCCTGGCCTAGTGCTGGAGTACAAGGACGGGGACTACCCCCTACACTGCAGCCCCTGTTTCCTGGTGGCTAAGCCTGGGTCTATAGCCAAACGGCTGGTAGTGGACTACGGAGAGCTGAACAAGAAAACGCTGAACCACTCAGGGTCCATTCCCAATATGGAGTCTACCCTGGAGAAGATAGCCTCCTGTCGCTACAAGACCAAAATGGACAAGAGGAGCGGATTCTGGCAAGTGGACCTGACGCCCAACGCACAGGCAACTACTGGCCTTCATCACCCCTCAGGGGAGGGTGTTCAAGTGGAAGGTCATGCCGTTTGGCGTGGCTAACGCACCCGCTCTATTCCAAGAGCTGATGAACAAGATCTTGTCCATCCTACGAAGGACACCTAAGGTGCAGGAGCTCATATCCCGTGGTGCCCAGATGGAGGCTCACATCGACGATGTATGCCTCGGGACCAATACCCAGGAGGATCACCTAATCCTCTTGGGTGAGTTCTTTGCGGTCTGCCAGGAGAACCACACACGACTCAAGCTGGAGAAGTGTGAGTTCATGCAGGAGACCATGCAGTACTTGGGGTTTGATGTTGGCTATGGGTGGTGGACCCCAGCGGCCTCTAAGGCCAAACCCCTGATGGATGCCAAGGTACGACACGAAGACCCCAAGAAAGGACTTCATGATGTACACAGTTTCATTGGGGCGTGCAACTTCTATCGCCGCCACATCAAAACATTCACCTACACCAGCGCCGTTCTGACGGACTTGATCAAGAAGAGTACTACTTGGCGCTGGGGCCCACAAGAGCAACAAGCGTTTGACGAGCTCGAAGACAAGGTAGCCAACGCTAAGTGCTTGGGCGTGCCTAGGGCACAAGGGGAGATTATCCTGGTGACCGACGCCAGCAATGTGGGCGGTGGTGGAACGTTGTTCCAATGGCAAGCACTAGAGAAGGAGGAGTTCGACTCGGCCATTTCCCAATGGGGGACGGAAGGTCTCAACCGAGATGGAACCCTCAAGCACAGCTACCCTGACAACAAGTGGGTCCTAGTACCTCTGGGCCACTGGAACTGGAAGTGGAACCAGGCCAGGGGGAACTACTCCACCTATGAGCAGGAATTGCTCGCGGGTATGCTGGTGCTATCCTCACAAGCACGACTGTTGGGGAGTAACCCTGTGGTCTGGCTGTGCGACCAAGAACCGGTCCGCAGTTTCCAGAAGGGTCCCCCACCTGAGAAGGCCAAGCTACGGCGCTGGTGGACCTACCTCAGTCAACTACGGCTGACGGTACACCATATCCAGGGAGTGGAGAACGAGTGTGCCGGCTACATCAGCCGCAACAACTTCGACGCCCTGATTGGTGCCCGGTCTGAAGCGCTGGCTAAGGAGGCGTTCAGCCGTATGGACGTCCACTTTGACCGCAACATGACGATGATACGCCCCCTGGATGGACTCCAACAGTCGGAGTACCTGAAGGAGTTTGGGGATATCTACAAGCGCCTGGAGAAACGCCTTGAACCCCTCCTGGTCAACCAGGTCCAGTGGAAGAGGGACAAGAGCTACCTCTGGCACGAGGACCGCATCGTGGTGCCTAGTGACCGAGTCCCAGCGCTGCTGAAGTGGACCCATGAGTCCAGCGGTCATGTGGGTGCTGACCATACCCTGAGGCTGTTCAAGCAGTGGTTCCACACTACGTGGACTGACGACCAACTGCGGAAAACCCTCCAGCCTATCGTGGACAAGTGCCCGTGCAGGTCCTGTAAACCCGGGGATATCAGGGACAGAGGTCTCTACTCGACCCTGCCCATCCCTCACTGTGCTAAGAGTGTTCTATACGTGGACTACACGGAGATGCCGAAGTTCGGGGGCTATGACTTCGCCCTCGTGGTAACCTGTGGGTTGACCAGGTTTACCAGAGTGTTCCCATGTACCAAGCACATTACCGGGGAGGAGACTATCAAGATACTCCCGGAGGAGTGGTTTTGTGTCTATGAGGCGCCCAAGGAGATCAACTCCGATGAGGACGTGCGAGTACGCTCAGATACTGGCTGGTACAAGAGGGTCCTGAGGTCCCTCAATGTCCAGGTGTCTACGGGGATTCCCTACTCTCACACGAGCAACCCCCTATGTGAGCGACAGATTCGCGTCCTGAAGGAGAACGTCAGGATATGGTGCAAAACTGAACGCACCAGAGACTGGGTGAGACTACTCCCCGTCATATCCTTGATGATGAACTCCCAAGAGAGTTCAGCTACTGACTACTCGCCCCATGAGCTATTCCTAGGGCGCCCGGCATGGTTCCTACATGCCCCCTATCCAGAGGACACCCATTCTTCTGTGGGTGAATGGGTCCAAGAGCAACAAGCGAAGGTGGACAAGGCCAAGGCTATGCTCCAGAGAGTGAGGGAGCGTCAGTGGAACAAGAAGAACAAGCACCGAGTACCGGCCACCTACCAAGAGGGGGACTGGGTGCTGGTGCACCACAGTCGACTACCCGCCTGGCCACGCTCTACCAGCGATGACCCTTACTTCGGGCCGTACGAGATTCTATCAGTGGATGGACACCGTATCACCGTGCGGTGTTCTCCCCGTCTAGGGGGGACCCTGGTGTGCGCCGCTCAACACTAATGAAATTGAAGTGGCCCCAAATATTTGGTGTTTCACTCTCACTTGAGTTAGGCAAAGCCGCAACCGACCTCAAACCCTGCACTCAATGTGGACACTGGCCAATGCTCGGGATGTCTATTCCATGTGCTTCAAAGTATCGATTTCGCCCTGAAAGTGGGCCTCATCAGCAAAACATAGCTCTACAGGACAGGCAATCATCATTCATGTACAGTGTGTGCTGCACATTGGAGTGGGAGCTGAACGACGAGGAAATCGCCGCTCTGGACCTACAAGGGGCTGCCAGCACTATGGAAGTTGAAGGTGAACTCCCCGACATGAACGCCGAGGAGATGGCTAAGGAGGGCTTCTACCTGGTGAGATCTGTCCTACGCCACCGCTATCGCCAGGGTTGGCGCTTCCTCACCCTCTGGGAAGGGTTTGGAGTCGAAGAGGCCACCTGGGAGCCCTTCTCTGCGTTTGTTCTACCTGAGGGACGCCTAAACTCAGTTCTGGTTGACTACTTGTCCCAGAACAACCTCGGTGAGTTGCTGAGGCTCGCTGAGACGCTTGCCTCCAAGACTAAAGCTAGGGACTGAACCTTACCCTTACCTGCCAAAGCGTATGTGTGAGTGTGCTATTCCTAAGGTCCTGAGAGCAAGCCGCAGAAGTGGTGTCCTAATTATACCCAAGTCTGCACGCTTGCTAAGCCTGGAGGGTTGGCTTATTGCTGCCACGGGGTACGCCCCGGGTCTCCCCTCCCCTAAGCGCCCAATTTCTGTGCTGGCGCAGAACCTTTGGGGAATACCCAGCGTACTAATCCAGGTATTGTTTTCCCTACCTATCTGTCTACTACAGGGAGGGGTGGCCAAAAGCTATGAAGGCATGAAAACGCCGTTTTGCTAAGTGGCCAAAACACTGACCTAACCACTGCCACAGCCCACCAATCCTGCTAAAATTGCAAGAAACGGGTGGGACAGTGACACACGCACTACAGGTCCTACACACCCTACTGTGGCACCATCCTGGTGGGCGAGCGCTGTGCAACTGGCTCAAGCCCCCACTCAGGACTACCACTCCTACACGCACACTCTACTGGGTGTTGTTGAAGAACATGTCGTGGGTCCTAGCGACCCTCCTGTGAAGAAGACAAGAGAACACAGCGCTGCTAAGCAACTATGGCCTAACAGGGGACGCCACAACGCGTTTCCCCTGCTAGGGCTTGGAGGGAAGAGGTGCTCTTTTTGCGTGCACGGCGCAGATGTCGATGAAGTCGGACTCCCTGCTCTGCCACAGGCAGAGGCGGAGTTACTTGTTTGTGTGATCTGCGCCCCTGTTTAGCAGGGCATAAAAAAATGGTATGCTGCTGCACCAATCACCCTACCTGCCCACCTGTAATACAAAGGCAAATGAAGGGGCGTTTGCGGCGGAGGAACCAAGGCACACTCCAGGTATTATACCCTTCTCAGTGTGACCTATAATAAACTGTCCGCAAACACGCTGAAGGATCAGCAACCCCTGTCAAGCAAGCAAGCTTTAAGGGACTCCTCAGGTTCTCTTAAAGAATGTACCGAGGAGCCCCTGGGTAGCCTAAACAAGGTTTACCGTGCGCACTTCACGTGGCCTACCCTTTAATGCGTGTGTGAATGTGCGAGCATGCACGACTGCGCTGGGCAAACCTGCCCATGTGAACCTCAATCACGACTCCACCAGGGGGTGGCCCCACCTGGGCTTACTCACCTTACCTACCACTGTAGAGAGTGAACGAGTGGGCACGTGAGGGGCGGAAGCGAAGAACGTTACTATGCACTTGTGTGTATGTCTAATCACCCTGATCTGACCTCTAACCATCTACAATCTTTCTAATCAATCCCTCTATCGCGTCCTATCGTTGTTAGCGCTGCTACAAGACTCGTTCACGGAGACACGAGACGAGCAATGTGTATGCGGCATACGAGACGAGCATACCTGTAGTTTATACCTGATTCATTGAAGTCTTTTTCGTTGATTTTCGAATTCTTGAATTTTTGCTACTTCTATTAGTGTAGGTGGAATCTGTATGTTTATTTATTAATGTGTGTCTCGTCATTTTCAAGACTACGTGAGACATACATTTATAATGCCATTATTTCTGCATTTTCCGGCGCTTCGCTAGGAGCCGCTCCTGCGCGCCGCCTTTTTATGCGTAGGAATTTCTTGATTTAAAAAATCTAGAGATGACTATAATTTTTATAAAAATGTGCTTCTGATGCACAATTGGATTCTGCTCAGGTGTGTTGTCTTAGAAAAATTCTAGGCCGTCATTTGACGGATTTTGGTGTCGTCGCTTCGCTTTTGCGTGGATTCGTCCATATTTGTCCCATTCCTGCCTCTGCAAATACCCACGCGCAGCCTCGCTGAGTAGGCCGTGTTCGGGCCGAAACGCAGCAGCCTGGAGAGACTGAGCAGAACCCAAGACCCCACGAAGGGGCAATTTAATTTTTTGAAGACTCCCTTCACCCTAAGACAGGTCACAGGTCGCCAGCAGGCTTACGAGAACCCATGCGAGTGTGTATATTGTGTCTCGCGTTGGGTTTGTGTCGCGCTGCATCTTGGAGGGAGGGATGCACATGCACATGTTTTGGCATGCTACCAAACTAACCCAACCAAGCCACAGGAGCCCCGGCAGCGCCATGAGCGCTGAGTCTTCTGTAGGAAATGTTACAAACAGAGCAGCAAAAGAGCGCCAGCCATGGTGAGCGCCCATTTTTCTGTGTGAGGGAAACTATAGGTATTTTAAAGTAGATGTGGAAACCAAGGAAAGGCCAAGAAAAAATCCCTTTTTCCTGAAATGCGACAGTGGTGGCCACCACAGCACAAGGGGGGAGTAGGAAAAAGTGCTTTTCCAATGCTTTGAGGCATACTCTAGTTGTATTAGGGATGCACTGAGCATCAAGGCATTTCTATCTTAGTATTGGTCCAACCAAAACTGGTGATAACACATTTTGACCTATGGAACCAAACACCCAATCAGGATATGGAGTGGACCCCTTAATCCCCTTTCAATGTGAGGCAAATCATCTTTTCCTGAGTTGACTGAGTACTGACATACCCAGGGCAGAGCCTATGAATTTATCTATGTTTTTTCATGAATTCTTAGCTGTCCTAGTGGTATGCACCCTAGGGGGCTGGGCACCTCTTTTTGAGAGGTCCTGGGTTCAATTCCCGGTCAGCCTAGCTAAGTAGGAAGATCCCATGTGACATGGCAGTGACCTCATCGCCACATGCCCTGCCACCTCAGCACATATGGGACCCAAAACAAAGAGTGCACATCTCCTGAGATGGCACTATGGAGATAGAGTGACCATGGGGCAGTTTTCCAACTCTTTTCCAAAACATTTCAGCTATCTTTGTGAATATGCATTCCGATTTGACCTGAGTTGCAGTTTCTGTGAATATCCTTTCATCTATCACTGTTTACACTGCAGCCCTTCATGCTTTGATCCTGATTCTCTTCTCCTTGCATACCATTGGCTTGGGCTATCCTGGATTGACTTTATTTCAGCAAACAAAAGCTTTTCATCTCCAAAAACAAGCAGCAGGAAACCCTACACCAACAGCAAGCAGCAAGAGAGGCAAAACACAGTGCTGAAACCACTATAAACTTTTCTCGGTTGATCATGGTACTACGTGCATTGCGAGTCCCTAACCCCAACTCAAGGGGCCACCCAACAAAGCATGGACTACGAGTCCCTAACCCCAACTCTAGGGGCCACGCAACAAAGCGTGAATTGTGAGTCCCTAACCACACCTCAAGGGGCCCCGCACCAAAGCGTGGACTGTGAATCCCTAACCCCGACTCAAGGGGCGCAACAATACTGACCAATATGGGGTTCCGAAACAAACAAACAAGTGGAACACCCACATTTCACATTGTGTACCACAATTCCACTCCCAGGTTTCCACACGGCCACCAACTGCTGGTGGTCACACGGTTCCACGCTTCGACCACACTCATTGCTGAGTGTGGCACTGCTAGCGTAGCAAGGCTAGCCGCTCCGCTTGGAGAGTAGATGGATCGGACACAATGCTCAATGTGGGTGGCAGCGCCCCGCACCACGGGCCCCATGTCCGCGGGCTGACGATTGCATTTAACATGTCTGGGCAACAAACAACATTTGTACAGCGCCTTGTCTTGCTAATCTGGCGCTCCAGAGGGGGTCTAGAGGGGTGGGCGGGGGGTTGGTGGCAAGCCTCACAGGTCAGCGTCCCCTGTGGGTGGGGAGCAATCAACCCAGAAAAAGAGTGGATGTGGCGGAAATGCGCAAAAAAGTAGAAATGGGTGAAACCAGGGTGTAAATCCAAGCTGAGGGGGGGGGGGGGGGGGGGTCAAAATCAAACTTGCTTCATCACCCGTGCTGTCATGGGGTCCCTGCACACACCACGTCCCCCACAGGTGCCTAGGGAATCGCCCATAACACTTTTTTTACCACTTCTAAAATTTGGGCATTTGCGCTAAAAAAAATATACTGCGCGCAGAAAAAAAATGTCCGAGTATTTTTTTAGGAGTATTTTTTTTTATCCCGGAATATTTTGTTTTAGCGCAGAATTTTTTTTTATCCCGGAAGATTTTTTTAGCTAAGAAGAAATAGAACCTCTAAAAAAAAAAATCCGCATCTAAAAAAAAATACAGAACCCCGTCTCCTCCCACCACCCTTCCCGGTAAACATTTTCATTTACGCTTCACTCTACAAACGTGCACAACGCCACGGAGAGGGCAACCAGCCAATACACACAGCAGACTGTTAATTCGTCCAGTAACACATCTGTTTGAAATTTGTCACTGCAAAGAAAAGACATATGGAACTGCACCCGCAGTCGATGCTTAATTCACAAAAGATTGGCCATTACCCTCTGGCGGATGGCAGTTAACCGCCGGCAGTCGGTGGTTAACCGCCAGCTCGCAACACGAGTCGCACGGGGTACGGTGCACGGTGTACTATAGGTACGTTCCTGGGGATGATAAGTGGTAAAGGAGCGACAATATGGGTGCATCTTGCCAGATGTTCAAAGGGTACCCCGTGTGCAGATTTACGGCCGAAACGAAAGGTTAGATGTGGAAGTGACGAGGCGGAAGGCGGTGGGTTTGGGGATGTGGGGATGTACTTAGGGTCAGACCCCAGGGGGCGGTGGTGCCCCAGTGAGTCAAACGGTAAGGCAGTCAATTGTAAACGCTCACCCCATCATTGTTTGATCACCAATGACCGTTTGACCATTTTAGCAACGTACAGCCCAGCAGGCCATCGACGATTTGTGTCGACCATCGTTCGAACGTACCAAACGAGTGGATGTATTCAGCTGTCAACAGACCATCTGGTGAGCTCTCCAGTGTGGGAGGAGGCATTCCCTGCAGCGGTCCGAATCACCTCCTTTGCGTATACACCAGGTCTCATTTGCCCCAGGTACGATGTCGATAGTGCCATGTCCGCCGTCTAGTCGGCGCTCCGCTTGGGCCCTGCCCTCGGCAAGAGTCCTCAGGAGGTCCCTCCAGCCCAAGGCACCCACCCCAACCCGTCGGGGCTCGGCCCACCACACTTGTTCTGCCAACAGTGTGCGCAGTGGGTGCATGGCAATGGGAAGGGCCATGCAGCTCACAGGGGACCACGGCACGTTGAACGGACTCCCGAGCCCCTCCTGCAGGCCCTCCAGGCTGCTTGGGATTGCGGTTGACGCAAAGCATCGTAACAAATGAGCTGGCTCCTGGTCGGCCCGAATTTGTTTGTATTTAAATTAGAAAACGTCCTGACTAAGGGGGGGCGGAATGGTGACCTGGAGACAGTGCCGCTCCCTTGGCCAGAGTCACAGCACCAACTCGCTCCCCCCTCGAGAGCAATTTTCTTGCTGCCGAATTCATCAGACCAGACGTACAATGCATATCGCACCAACTGCGGACACCATAAGCACCTACAGACAATGGGTCCCCAGCATGCGGCCAACACATCTGGGAAGCCCCGACGGCACGGCAACAGTGGTCAGCGTCTGGCGCCCAGGACGTGTCATTCTGCACAAAGCGTTGTCACGTGGACCACCGTCCAGGAGCCCTGTCAGGCGCCGTTATTCATGGTCTCTCGCCGGTAGTGCCTCCGGGGCTTCGGACGCAGGTGGTACCGGATGGACACCTCCCCGCGCCAAAAATTGAGGATGTCTGCCACAGTGGACTCCAAATGGGGCTTTGGCACCCATCCAGTGAGATTGCGGATTTTGGTGTTGTCCCCCAAAAGCACCTGCAGACAACACCAAAAAACCCATTTTCAGGGGCAGAGAGTTGTGGGTCTGCAGATGCGCGTGCTGAGCCCATGTCGAGGGACCAAACAGGGGTACCACATTCAAATAGTCACAACCTGCTCCACTACCATTTATGAGCCCTCATCCCTTGTTTGGGCGCCTGTGTGTGATTTCTGGCGACCTGCAACCAAACCCCGAAACCCAACACAAGTGACAGCCTACACCGAACACAACGGACCCCTGCAAAACATCTCGTCTGCCAGTTGATTCTTGTGCGCTCAACAGTCATGCAGAAAATCTGCTGGCTGAAGTCGATCCTGCAAGCATCCGCACTAACCGCCACCAAACTCACCAACTCACCAAATGAGGATTTTGGATGGTGGAAAAATGGGGAGGATGGGGAAGGTGGGGCTGGTGTTTGTGTTTGTGCTCTTTCTCGGCACCAGAGAAAACCTGGCAAGCGCCAACTCCAGGGACTTTCTGGGGGAAACCCCTTCCTGGCACCGGAGGAAGTCCGTTGGCATGCCAGCAATGCGCCCGGCGCATTGGGAAAGTCCAATCGACTAATGGAGAGTCTATGCCAGACGGGGCAGTGAAGAAACCTCTCTGTGGCTGTGCAAGCGCCCACAGACGCCGGCATATGCCAAGGCAACACCTACGATGGTGGAACGAAAATGGGGCAATGTGGGAGAAATGGGGACATCTGCTTTTCTCCTGTACCTGCAGTGATGCAAATAAGATGGAGGGTTGGTCCCCCTCGGCTGCTCCCCACCCCGGCCCCCCTTGTCCCGTCTGCGGGTCAGTGTCCACGGATAGATGTCAACGGTATCCACGGATAGGGACAAGCACACCTCCACTGCATCCATGTCCACACAGTGACAGCCAACTGTGGACATGTACCCTACATCATGCTGAGTGTGGGCTTCTTTAAGGTATGGTTGCCACTTGTGTGAAATATTGAGGCTCCAAAAAGGCTCCCGTGAAAGGGGTGCCACATGTAAGGCTAAGAAAGGGTACCTAATTGAGACGGGCATCATCTGGAGCCAGAGACCCCCCAGAAGCGGACGAAGCCTGAAGGTATATGGTGCCTCTGAGAGTCGTACCACCCACTCTACCAATTGTGCCAACAATTGGTCTCGATTGACATTCAACCTCAAGAAATCATGGGATAGTGTAGCCGTGGGTGATGACTGTTAACGGTCCCATAGGTGGAACATTGCATGAAATGCTTCGCATATAGGCTATGGCCGTTTGAGAATGCTCATTGCTGGCTTGCTTAGTTGTTGTGGCAATGTACCTCGTGAACTCTCGCAGGGGCATTGCGTAGCCTGCAAAATGGCGCAATAACCTACATGTCCCAATGCCGTCCAATTTGGATGCGCAGCAGCTTGGTGGCAGCCTAATGGAAGAGGTGTCCACTAAAGCGGCGTTCAATAAGCGTTCCAATACTTACTATCCCTTTCCTTGCTTCTTCCGTGGCCAACCCCCCCACCCCACCGACCCCTAGCCTGGTGCGATTCTTATTGGCATCCCTGCTGTGCTGTCAAATGCGCCTGTCTACGGAGCCCAAGCTCTCCAGCTGCTGGCCTCTGTTGTGCTGATTCTGTGCACAATGCGCCCCATACCAGCACTTTACCTCGGGAACCCCCACGCACCGCGTACAGGAGCCCCGATACGCCATTACTCCATCACTGCTGCCGCTTCAACATTTCAAATGTTGATCGCCTGATTGCCCCTCAAGTCATCATGAGCGATTCATGTGAAAATGGAGTGTCGCAATAAGAAGCAACTGGACTCCACCTTCTTTCAAGAGCCAACGACGCAGTGCAGGCTGGCACTCATACAGCTGCATGAGCGTGTGTACAGGGATGAGGCATGTACCTTCTCGTCATAGGCCCGCAAACGCGAGGGATCCTTCTCAATCTTGATATCTTTGCGCGTAGACAGAGACAGAATGATGTCCAGCAAATCTGACATTCTGACCGTCTTCTGCGATGCCATGTTGTAAGCCTCGCCCGGCACCCCAAGGTCTGCCAGCTGCACAATCACGGGGGCCGAATCCCTGATATCTGTGATGTCCCTCCGAGTCGACAGCTCCCCAACCTACAAAGGAATTGTACCCCAAAGCATTGGTGGCAGCACAGCACCTTTCAAAACGTTTCAAAGCACTCTTCAACAGATTTCAAGACGTGCTCAAGGACATCAGCAAAGCAGGTAAGCAGACGATTCGGAATGAAACTGGACGCAGAACCACCAAACACAAATAAGAAGGAGCACCTTCATTACAGGAGGCCGCACTCCTGCTTCGATCTCCGCGACCTGCAAGCAGAAGTTCTGAATGGCCTACAGGAGGGCAAAGAAAGCAAAGAAAGCAAACTTCGGTCAGTTGACATGCCCTGAACATTGCATACCCCACCCGCCCACCTCCGCGCACCTCCACGCCGTTACGCCTCTTCCACTTTGCCCAGGCATGCGATGTGCAGGCATCCGCGCTCACCGCCAGCATAGCACAGGATGTGAGTTGTGGAGGGTTGTGGCGGGGTGTGGTTGAGGAAAAAGGGACAAAAACAGCAGGAAAATGTGAGGAAAATGGGAGGAAAATGGGACAAAATACCCATTTTTCACAGTCCCCCTTTCCCCATTTTTCCGGAGGTCAAAGATCTTCCCCACAGTCCCCTTTGTGAAAATCGGCTCACCGCACTCACCGAAGGGAAAATGGGAAGTTTTGCCACTCACCGGCACTCACCGCCACGGCGGCTAGTGCGGATGCTTGGGTGTGGCAGTATGTCCTTTTTGGGGACGAAATTGCAACAGTATGCGTCCCACAGGGCAGAACACTGCCCTCGTGAGCAGTGGGACAGACATCCCACTGTCACACACAACACTGCAGCCCCGGCCCCCTCCACCCGCGTGCCTACTGTAGTGTTGATGGTGCTGCCCCAGACTGTGCACTTGCAAAACTGGTTACTTTGAAGTAGCGGATGGCCGTTTTGCTGCACTGCCTTTCTTTGTTGGTGCAACACCATCCCGCGTGCAATTTTCCTGAGCACCCCCAGTGGGTCAAAACCCCCTCCAGCGGGCCCGTCTGCCACCGCAGCTGCGGGATAGGGCGCCACGCCAGGCTGCACTGGCGATTTCCGATCGCGGACCTTTGCCAAGGGTGCCTCCCCCTCTGATGTTGGGCGGATTCTTTTTACCTGCACGAATTGCACTTCAAAATGATCCGAGCGACACGATGCAGCGACCGATGTCGGGGTCATCCCTGGATGGTTGCACTTTGGGTGGGTAGGGAGGCGGGGAGGGGGGGAGGGTTGCAACAGGGCGCGTTCAAGAGTTGCAAAAATGGTCACTGGGGGTTGGAAAAGCGGTTTGGAGGCCATTTCTGACAATTTCCAGCGGAACATTGGGGGCGGACAAGCAGGGCTTACCGTTACCCCCCTCCCAAAAGGTTTCCACCGCAAGCCTACCCCTAGCCCCTTCCCCGACCCCTGTTGGATGCCTGACACTGCCCTTAGCACCTTGGCTTCGCCCCAACAAAAACAAAAGGACTTTTCTTTTGAGAGGGCCAGGAAAAGATGGTTTAGTCATGACCTCGCATCCTTTGAAAACCGACCCCCGCCTGGGGCAGAGTGGAAGGGATGGATGGGGTGGGGGGGGGGGGGGGGGGGCGGATTCCGTGTGTGGCTGGAGGGGTGGGGGCTTTAGCAGTGCATGTGTGCAGGTAAGAGTGGCATGCCTGTCTTACTGCTCACACTCGCCGCGTGTTTCCTGTGGCCCAGCCTCTTGGGCCCGGAGCCCCTTCCGGTGGGGGAGTCAGATTTGCCAATTCGTAAGCACCGTTAGTCACCTCCTTGCACCTCTATTTGCGCTTGTGCACAAGGGCGATGACCTCCGCTCATCATGAGCATGCCACTGGGCATCATGAGCATACCTAGCCCGAGCACATTCAATGCAGGTTGCTAGACCCCGCATCAGTCAGATTGTGTTCCAGGGCTGATGGACCACAGCCCATCCCACAAGCAGTGACAGTGGGTGCCGCCTGCCGTCCCCAGGACCCCCCCAAAAGGGGGTGGAAGCAAAAAGGCTGCCGTCAGGGGGTCCCCACATTGGAGATGAGGTGGCCCGAAGGTCTCGGACAAATGGCACTATCATGGCCTGGAGGACCCTCTGGAGGGGCAGGGCGGGGAGGAGGGGGGGTCTTTGTTCCAGTGCAGCCTGAGGCTGCAACCCACGCCCCTGTGACCGGTGTGTGGGAATCCTCCGCCAGCGCCACTGATCTCTGTCCCACTTGTTGCAGGGGGGAAGGGGGGGCAGTGGGAACAACGGGGGACGGTTTGAGACGACTGCCGTGCTGTTGCTTTCCGGTAGAACCCAAACCCCTCCCCCCATTCCCATGGAAGGACCATCCCACAAACGCCACCAAGACGGTGAAAAATGCAACACGGGTCCCAAAAAAAGTGTGGTGTACTTGTTTTCCATATAACCTGAGTACACTTTGTTTGCTTTTCATGCAAATCCGAGGGCCAAAGAAAGCGTAACCCGCGTACTTGTTTTTCGCTGCAACTGGCGTACACAGCACTTGGTTTACAGTATTTCACTACTTCTGAACATTCGGTTGCCTGCGGGAAAAAACGAGTACTCGAGTGACGCCAGACACAATGAGCAAACCGCAACCCCACCCGCCATTTGTTTAAGCACCTGGTTTTCGGTGTGGCCAGTGCCCACATGCACAAACAGGCGCACGACCACCATTGGCAGCTGGTAATTCAAGAAGTACTGCCGGCAAAGCATCTCGGTCGCAACTTTACTGACCCCATAGGGGGTCACAGGGATCAAGGGGGCCGTCTCTGGGATGGGGCCCTCCCAGAAGGATGTGGTGTGCCCGTACTCAGTGCTCGAGCCGGCCACAACAAGCTTCGTCTGCTTCATGTCCAGTTGACGAAGAGGCTCCAGGATGTTGAGGGTACCGATGATGTTGGCTGTGGGCAGAGGGCAGAGGGAGGGGGGGGGGGGGGGATTGGGGTGTTCTGAGGCTCAAAGGTTTGTCAACCAAGAATGGCCCAAAGTGCTGTCTTACAATGTGTTGCACCCAGCCGCCGTGCAGGGAGCAGTCGGCAGTGGCACCCCGCAGTGCGCCGCCACACTGCTGCGGAGCAGCAGGCAAGGGCGCAAGGATGTTTTTGTTTTACAAGGGTGGCCGGGCCGAAATAAAACAAATGTCTAGGCACACCCAGAGCGATTTAGGCCACTGACCCCCCCCTACCCCACTGAAATCCTTCCTAGCTCCCTTCGCTCCTGAGAGACATGCCCCTTAGCACTGCCGCCAGCATGGCACCATGGCCTGGTGCCACCCCCCGCACCCCAGCCCCCCCTTGTGACCCTCCCCAAGAACCCCTCCTCGCTTACTTCGCTCCCTCGAGAGTACAGCCCCCGTCGCATTCCCCCTGGACCCCCCTGTACGCACTGTCGGTCCTGAAATTGCCCATTTCAAGGGTTTTTGGGAACTTGCATGGGCTAACATGGGCCAAATAGGGCTCAAAATGGCCTTGAACCACTTGTTTGAGCACACCAAGGAAAGGGTCAAGGGAAGAGGAGGTGGTAGCAGCAAAGCACATTGGAAGGGCCTGCCAGAGGCACAGTGTGCCCAGCACATCACAGCACAGGCTTGTGCAGAAGTGACAGTTGTTGCAGCGTTGTTGTTGCACTGCCTGTGCCCGTGCCGAACAGTGAGGTCAAAGTTGAGCCCTGAGTATTTTCTTTGCTTTGTTTTCTTTTAGCAGCAGCTCACACAAAGGCCATCAGCACATCCAGCTGTCAACTCCAGCAGCTCATCCCAAGTGGAATGAGATGCCTCTGGGTACAAAGCCACGGGGCCTGTGCAGCAGCAACAGCAGCAGGTGTGTGTGCGAAAGCATCCATTTCAATCACGCTCAAACTGCGAGGCCCAACGTTCCTACCATCCTACTGCGCTGCAGAACCATCAATTCGTAGTCCAAGCGGGCCCTGCAGAAGCAACATGTGTGTGTGTGCGCGCTTGTGTGCCAGGATTCACTGTGTTTGTCACAGACAGGTTCAGCGGTGGCGGGAATGTTGCAGGTCACATTCCAAGATGTCTCAGGGTCACATTCAGGAGTGTCTTGGGCCATATTCCAGGGTGAGTTGCATGCTGGATGTCTCAGGTTGCAATCCGGGGTGTCTCAGGTCGCGATCCGGGGTGTCTAGGACCCACCAAAGCGGACAATAGCCCCAGGCCACCAGCGGTGAGCAAGAGCTGGAATTGGCACCCATAAAGGTCTAAGCTTCTAGAGTTGGGGCAGGAACCAAGGCTTCGTGGCAGAGCTGTTGACGAAACAGAGTGAAGTGTTGCTTGTGGCTTTGGCAGACTTGAACTTTACAGGGAGGATATGCGTGCAACATGCCCCCCCCCCCCCCCCCCCCGAATAATATTCACATCGATTTAATACTCAACCCCGATTTAATATCCCCAGCCCCATTTTATATTCACAGCAGAATTACTATTCAAAAGCAACAGATGTCGGTCCAGGAGCTTTGGCTTTGGCTATGCAATATTCCTTCTTTTGGACAGCCTGTTGGATTCCTTCCTTGTCTGCCCAGATGGGGCACAACAAATCTATATTCAGGTGCGCACCGCAAGGAAGCAAGGGAGGGATCCAAGTATCCCAAGTTGGCAAAAGAATATACAACATTCACCCCAGACATGGATTTTGAACAGGCCTGTAGCGCTGCATTTGCAAGAAATGCACATATTTGCTTGGCTTTCTTGGGCTTTGCTGTCTGACATGTTGACATGCGATAGAAGCTCAACTTCTGACTCTGTAGTACCGTTGACCACCCGTTATCATATAGGCGGTGTACAAGCTAAATGCACAGGGATGCCGTGTGAATCTTGAAACAACCCCCATTCAATATTCACGGCAGTTTAATATTCACATGAAAATTCTTTGAAGGGGAGGGGGGGTTACATCACGTGTAAAAAGCAGGTCGCAGCACGTGCTGCCATGCACCTGTCAGGGTGTATGCCGGTGACTCCCAGCTGACTCCATTGTATGCCTGGGCAGCAAGGTGGTAGATGACATCTGGTCGGAGTTGGTCAATGAGCTTGCGCATGAAATGTGTGTCCTGCATGTCCCCGTAATGCAGCTCGATGTCCTTCAAGACCTGGAGTCAAATGACACGCATGACATATGACATGTGTGTGTCGCCCTTCACTGCAAGATCAGCTGCATTCAGCATTCAGATCAGCCCTGGAAAGCATTTTACATCCCAACTTCAACACTGTATGCCGTGCTGGCGCTCCAGAAGGCGCAGGTGAGAGCCTTCACGTGCCTCATGAGCAGCAGCAATACATGTAAGAGTTAGAGGACACGAGGTTGCCTCATAACCCTTGTTTCCCGTGGTTTTGGATCGGAACTGAGGCTTTGCTTGTCGGTGGCCCAACACCTCCCCCCCCCCCCCCCGACAACACCATGACTCGCATGGTTTCCGGGGTGTGTGTCGGTGCCTTGCTGCATCTCTGCTGCCCCGCCCCGGCCCCGCAGACCCCATGCCTTTGGTGGCCCTGAGGAGGCAGCCCCCTGAAGAGGATACTCGGGTGGGAGTAGGGGAATCGCTGCATTGCAGTGTTGCCCAGCTATCGTGCCGAGGGGGTTGGGTGTCCGCGCAGCCCGATGGCTGAGGGGCCCAGGCTGTCCTTCGCCGCCCCCCTACCTCTGGTAAAAGGTGGCACCATCCCCATTTCTATACCCCAAGCAGCCCCCCATCCCCATGCCAGGGAAGGAGGTAAATGTGTGCGCAACCAGAAACTCTCGGGCACCAGGGGCGTGGCGAGGTTTGTTGGAGACCCCGGTTGTCCGAGAGTGGGGTCTGGTCGAAAGGAAGAAGGGTGGTTCTTATCAGTGATGGCCCGCTGGTGGTTTGCTTAGCACCCACTGAATCTCTCCACGCAGCCGCTGTCTGCTATACCACCACAAAATGCTCGTCTGGCCCCCTCTGATCATGTCACCATGATGGGTTAATGCCCAAATCAAAGGCAAAGATTTGGAAGGCCCAAATTCTGGCCTTAAAACGCGCACAAAGTGAACACACCCACACACGCAGGCAAGAAGACAGCTCAACAGACAGGCGGCATGGAGACAGCTGCCAACCAGGGGGCGACAAAAGAAGCAAGCGCCAGTCTGCAACGGACGGTTGGAAGGGTGAGGGTCCGTGGACATGCTTCTCATGTGGCGGCGATCAACACAACCCCTGAGCATGTGTTGGCCATAGAGCGACGATGGTCGTGGCCCTCCGGAATCGCTCTGTGAACGCTCTGTGCATTGTCATGAATACAACGCCGCGAGGCGCCGTGAGAAATCGTTCGGTGCATTGTCTGCAGTATCTTGCACAAGCCTTTGGGCACTGGAATCACTTGAGTGACCCCTCCCTCAAAGCTCACGCTTCCTAAATTTGCCCTGACATATGTCACTCACATGCGTGCTAAACTCTGGTCCCCCCGACTCTGAATTGGAAGAGAGGATGGGTGAGGGGTTCGGAGCCCAGAATTTTGTGCACCAAACATGGCCCAAATCCATTTTTCCTTTGGCAATTTTCATTTTTTGCCACATGAAATTCTATTGCCTTCGGCAAGGCACCTCGAAGAGGGGAGAGGGATAAGGCTAGAAAACTGCATAAGCAGCTTGTGCCCTAGACCCTTGGGAACTCCCCGCACCCTCCCCCAACACCCAAATAGGGTGAAAGGCGCACAAAGAGGGGCTAAAACATGCTTTAGATAGGATATTTGATCATCTTAGATGGTCAGAATATCAAAAAATCAGTTTCGGAAATTTCCATTTTTGAGCTGCCAAGGCTGGAAAACTGCATGAGCAGGTTGTGCCCCAGCCCCCTTGGTTCCCCCCCCCACACCCAAATAGGGTGAAAAGCGCACAAAGAGGGCCATTCGTCGATTAGCGTCCGCTGGTCTATGTACAGAGGCAGAGGGGCGGGGAGGTGGGCCGAGTCGAGTTCAGGCGCCCGTGTCCTCCCCTACAGGCCCCCCGCCTGTGCCTGCACGGCGGCCAGGAGGGACGTGTCGGATGGGACTAGGTCTCTTCCGTGCTGGCCCTGCCGTGCTGCCGCCGCGGCGGCAGTGTGGACTGGGATGGCGACGGCGCCGGGGGCGCGTCCGCCATAGGGTCAGAGGAGGAGGCCCCCCCGACTGCGTCGCTCGTCGCTCGTGGGGGGCGGGGGGGGGGGGGGGGGGCGCGCGTAGCATGTCCGCTACCCACCTGGTGGCCTTTGGCTAAGGCCGCCGTCGACCCCGCGGGGGGGGATCGTCGCCGCGGCTGAGCGCGGCTGCTCAGGGCCGCTGAGATGCGGCTGAAAACATCCGGGAGCGACGGGGGGGAAGGGGGGTCGCTCTGCTGGGGGGGGGGTGGCGGGGGGGAGTCCTGCCGCGCCGCCGACGCCACCGAGGCCCCCGTGCTAGCGGAGGAGGATGAGGGGACCGGCCTCGGGCCATCGCCCCCCCCCCCCCCGCTGGCTGGGGCGAGAGGGGGACTGCTGCCCCCCCCACCCGTTGGCGCCCCCGTGGCCCCCGCGCTGGCGGGGGAGGATGAGGGGATCGGCCTCGGGGGCTCAATCATGGTCGGTCACAGATACTGGATGCCCCCGCCCAGGCAATTCCAGCCAATGTTCCAGGTGTTGTCCACAATCAACTGCTATGCTACATCCAGTCGTTAAGACACTGCCTGATATGTACACGAGCATCCGACATGCCGCTTCCTGGAAGCGGGTGCACACTGGGAGCAGGCGGCAGCTGCCAAGCCTGATAGCATAACCTATAACCTTCGTGTGCCAGCGCCAAACACATAGGGCACCTGTCGTGTCAGAACAAATAGGGGAGGAAACGCATGTGGCCGACGGGAGGGAGATATCTATGGACCATGTCGCCATCCCAACCAGCTACGAGCCCCAGGATTCGAACCTACCCCCAGAAACTCGGGCCGGGGTGACTGTCCACTATAGTGCCACGACGATATCAGAGGGTCCCACTGCCTGCTGTATTACTGTACTGTCGGTGCAATCTGAGAGGAGGCGGGCCGACGGCGTCGACCCTCCACGGTGGGCATCGAACCTACGCCCTCCGGGACGAAGCCCCCGTGCACTACCAGTATGCTATGCTGCCGATGTGGCTCATATACCCGTAAACAAGTCCACCAGCTGAAAGTGGTATGAAAGCTAGGGGGGGGGAACCATCCCTTCACCCCGGTATCAAGAACAACAACTGTTCATGAGGCGGCGGGCCTGCGCCGTCGCCTCCACGGTTCGCGACGGGCCGCGACGGTCCGCGATGACGGAGCGCACTGCGGGGCCGGGCCCCCGTGCACTTTCAGGTATGCTCCTCCCTCAATCCCCAAGAGCAAATAATCCCCCTAGATGGAATCCAAGTATTTATTACCACAACACAAGAACTACCCATTGCGAGCCGCCACAAGCCACGCTCCGGGAATCGAACCCCCGCCGTCCGGCGTCAGGGCCACTGATGATACCGTTGTACTATACCGAAGATACCTGATACCAGCCACTCAAAATACAGGGCATAACAACTCAGCTCACGTGAAAAGAATCGGCTCGGGACTGGGTGGCCGTTCGGTGCATCTATATCCCCGTCGGGGTTCGAACCGTTCGGTGCATCTATATCCCCGTCGGGGTTCGAACCACCGCCTGGGGGATGGAGGACAAGTGTGTTACCAACTATGCCAGGTGCGGTGTGTCCTCTCTTCTTTGAGTGGGAGGGTAGACTTTGTTATTGTTTACAAGATGCTGTAGGCCACAGGGCATCACAATGAAACAAAACCAAGTATGGTGCCCTGCGTCACAACGTCTCCATGCTCAGACGTCGTGGGGGACGCCGCAGCGAACTCGCCACTGGCATTCCAGCCATCAAGGTGTCCGGCAAAGAGAGCGTGGTCGCGCGGTCGTGGTGAGTCCTCCACAATTGGATCGGCCTCGGGTTGTCGCCCCCCCCCCCCCGCTGGCTGGGGCGAGAGGGGGACTGCTGCCCCCCCCACCCGTTGGCGCCCCCGTGGCCCCCGCGCTGGCGGGGGAGGATGAGGGGATCGGCCTCGGGTTGTCGCCCCCCCCCCCCCCCCCCCCGCTGGCTGGGGTGATAGGGGGTCTGCTGCCCCCCCACCCGTTGTTCGATGACCCACCCCCCCCCCCCCCCCGGGTCCCCCCGGTTAGCCCGGTTAGGCGCTTGGCGGCGTCGGGCCCCAGCGCGGGGGAAGGGCGAGTGCCCAGAACTCTGGGCGGGGCCGTGCATCGGCGGGTGGCCGGAGGGCCCGAGCCCGGGAGGGCCTGGGAGGCCGGGCGGGCCCGTCCAAGCCAAGAGGACAGCGCGGCCGCCCCCGCGCGTCGGGCCTCGGGGACGAGCACCTAGCGACCCGGCGCGGGGCTATGGGGCAGCCTGGGCCCCCCGAAGAGCCAGCGTGGCCTTCGTGGCCCGCTCGGCGGCAGCGGCTGATGCCCCAGCCCAGGCTCCTGCACCGGGCACAAGACGGCGCCCCATGGTCCAAGTAGAGCGCGCCCTGCGTGCCGCTGCCCGCTCCCGGAGGGCGGCTGCGCTGTGGCGCCGCGAGCGGGACGCTGCGGGCCGGTGCCCGCGGGGGCCGCCGGGCATACGGGAGCAGGGGAGGCCCCCCCTCGAGGGGGCGGGGGAAATAATCCATGAGAAAGCGGTCAATCAGATGTGCTGTGGCCGCATGCGCGCTGGCGCTCGCAAGCGCCGGGCCCACGAGTCGCGGCAGTGCGTCGCCAAGCGCATTAGCTGCAGCATGACTTCGTGTCGCGCCGCGAAGTACGGGCGAGCCGAAAGCCCCACGCACGCGCGGCCCCCGAGGGGGAGGAGCGAACGGCAGCGCCCCAGTGGGGCCCCACCCAGCATTGCGCCCGCCGCCAGGTGGCGCTCCGCCAGACCCACCGCCTTGCGCAGAATTTGGGCTCGCTCCCCCAGTGGCAGGCGCGTGTCCCGCAGCCGGTGGTCCGGAGAGGCCGGGAGCGCCCGCCCCACGAAAGCTTCATAGTCCAGGGCCAGCTCCGCCCAGGAGACCTCCGCCGGCTCCGGCATCCAGGCTAGCGCCCGGGCCCACCTGACCAGGTCGTGGATGAAGTCTTGGGGCCACCTCCAGTCCGCCGGCACCCCCGGCTACAGCCGCGGTTGGTGGCGTACGGCGTCCCCTGGTAGGGGGCCAACGAAGGCGTCCCACGGGTAGGGGTCGCGGGGCCGTGGGCGCGGCCGCTCCGGGCAGAGGGAGTCGCCGTGGCCCGGTTGATCCCCCTGGCTGGCCGCCATGCTGAAAAGCGCACAAAGAGGGTCTAAAACATGCTTTACATAGCATATTTCATCATTGTGAGTGGTCACAATATCAAAAAAAAATTGCAAAATTTTCCATTTTTGACCTGTGGAGGGTGGAAAACTGAACACACCAAATGCCATTGAACCACCTACAAACAGCAATTTTGAAGCTTTTGGGGGGGCCATGGATCGGGCTAGATGGGCCCAGTGGCCACTACGTGGGTCCCCATGGGCGCTCAAGTACCTGTATTGTCACCAAATGATCACCCAAACCCATCCTAGGGGCAACAAAAAGGTTTCGGAAAAAGTCGAAATGTGAAAAATCTTCAAGTGTCACTAAACAACCTATGCAACAACAATTTTGGGGCTTTCGGAGGGCCCATGGCATGGGCTAGATGGGCCTAGCGGCCACTACGTGGGTCCCCATAGGTGCTCAAGTACCCGTATTGTCACCAAATGATCACCCAAACCCATCCTAGGGGCAACGAAAGAATTTCATGAAAATCGAAATTCTATTGCCTACGGCAAGTCCACCCCGCAGAGAATCTACCCCAAGCAACGCACACACAAAAGAGGGGGAAAACCACATAAATACGGCCTAAAACATGCTTTACATAGCTTGGATGGTCATTTTAAGTGATCACGGCAATAGAAAAATAAGTTTCGAAAACTTCGATTTTTGAGCTGCCCAGGGTGAAAAGCTGCATTAGCAGGTTGTGTACCAATCCCTTGGGAGCCCCCCCCCCCCCCCCCCCGCCCGCCCCCCGGACCTAATACCCAAATAGGGTGAAAAACACGTAAATGCGGCCTAAAACATGCCTTACATACCTTGGAAGGTCATTTTAGATGATCACAAAATCATAAGCCGAGCTGCCCGGGGTGAAAAAGTGCATAAGCAGGTTGTGTACCAATCCCTTGGGAGACCCCCCCCCACATAAATACGGCCTAAAACATGCTTTACATACCTTGGATGGTCATTTTAGGTGATCACAATATCAAGAAAACAAGTTTCGAAAACTTCGATTTTTGAGCTGCCCAGGGTGAAAAACTGCACAAGCAGGTTGTGTACCAATCCCTTGGGAAACCCCCCCCGTGCACCCAATTCCCAAATAGGGTGAAAAACACATAAATACGGCCTGAAACATGCTTTACATACCTTGGATGGTCATTTTCGGTGATCACAATATCAAAAAAATAAGTTTCGAAAACTTCGATTTTTGAGCTGCCCAGGGTGAAAAACTGCATCAGGGTGAAAAACTGCATCAGGGTGAAAAACTGCATCAGCGGGTTGTGTACCCATCCCTTGGGAGACACCCCCCCCCCACACGGACCTAATACCCAAATAGGGTGAAAAACACATAAATACAGCCTAAAACATGCTTTACATACCTTGGATGGTCATTTTAGGTGATCACAATATCAAGAAAACAAGTTTCGAAAACTTCGATTTTTGAGCTGTCCAGGGTGAAAAGCTGCATGAGCAGGTTGTGCACCAGCCCGTTCGGAAACAGCCATTTCGCGTCTTTGGCACCGGCATTGATCGGCCCTCGGCAAGGCTACAGACTGCCAAAAACGTCCTTCCGTATCCTAGTAGGCAAATACTGTCACAACATCCCCACTCACACCCCTCAGAGTGGGTACCACGGGGTCACCGAGGTCGCCAAAACCGCCAACATAGCAAAAATGGCAGAAAAGTGCATAAACTGCATGAGCGCTCTTCCCACTCCGCCCCATACAAACCCCATGGAGTCGGGACCCGGAAACACTTTTTTGGCTCAAAATCGAAAAAAAACCAAAAGATTCCTGATTTCCGACCCAAAAAAAGGGGGGGTCATCCCCCCCCCCACCACCTCCCTCAAAATCTCAAAAAAGTGGGTTTCAAGTGGGGGGGGGGGGGTCTGGGGGGGTCCGGACCAAAAACTCATTGGGGGATGCGTTTATTGGACAAAATAATGATTTTACAAGGCGTTAAACTAACAATTCAACCCCTTGGGGTAGGGTACGCGAATAGGCCCAAAAAGGCCCAAAATGAGGGCAATGTGGCGTTTTCCCCTATATACGCCTGCCTGGCTTTGATCTAACAACCTCTGCGAGGTGATTTCAAAAAACTTTGAGGTGCCACTTAACCGCCTACCCAGCATGAAAACGGCTAAGTCCTCACTGCCAAGGGGCCATATGGGGGGGGGGGGGGGCAACTGGAGGTGCCTGGAGTTGGGACCCGAGACCCCAGCCATGGGTTAGGGGGTCCATATACAAGAAAAAAGTTCTGCAGACCCCAGGTCCAAATACACACACAGCGGCCAGAATGCGCAAAGAAGTTTCGACCCCCCCCAGCCCCCCCCCCCCCCCCCCCCCCGTCCAAAAAAGGGGTACCCAGGTACCGGGGGGGGGGTACGGGGTCAAAATCCAAAAAATCATTGGGGGGTCATTTTTGGTCCTCAAATGATGATTTTACAAGGGGTTAGACGTCAGAAACCATACAGTGGGGGATGCTACGCGAACGACCACAAAAAAGGGGGGGTATACGACGCTCGCGCCTGCGCTTGACCTAACAACCTCTCTTCGAGGTGATTCTGGGTGCGGCAGGGGGGGGGGGGTACTGTATCAGGGGAGGGTCCCTCCTCCTGTGCGTGGCAGCCGCTCTAATACATGCTTGACCCCTGCCATTTTGGGGTCCCGAAAGCCGTTTCAGGAGGAGTGATGACCTCTGGGCGATAGCAAGAACACAATTTGAGTTGCATATCCCGAATCTCCGTAACATTCTGCAACCTCAGAGTGTACTAAAGTGGTGAGCATGGAAAAACTGTTTCAGAATACACACTTGGAGGGAAATGGCTCTCGGCGCCTTTGGCCAAAAATGGGCCGGACGTCCTCAACACTTTGGCCATTCTGGGGGCGTGGATTGCCATAAAGGCTGAGTGATGTTCTGCCGGTTGGTACTTCCGAGTGTAGAGATTGTTGACATTGCTTGTTCCGAGCCACTGAGAGGAGAGTGGAACTGTTGTTCCTCTGCTCACAGGTGTCGCTTCAGCCCCTTGGCGTCCCTCCCATGCCGGTGCCCATCCAGTCATTCCCCTGACGGTGAAGTTTGGGGGTTGCTCTCCACCACCAATGACGCGGGCAATGTAACACAGGGCCAGGGGGCTCCGATCCACCAAAAGTTACCAATCGGTGGTGCACAGCATTTCCAGGCTTTTTATTTTTGCCAGTGGGTCGTGTTTGTTTGCCCCGTTCATGAGGTTTGCTAATGGCAACAGGGTCCGTGTGGGGACTGCAGCTGGGTGCCCCTTCTGCCACACCATCCACCACCGGGCCCTGACCGCATCCCACAGCCGTTGTCCCAGCGCAAAAGCAACAGCAGAAGGACCTTGTTCAAATTGTGAAGACTGGATCGCCACCGCACGAGGCCATGGACGTTGGTGTTGCTCTGCCTGACGCAGACCTCCGCCACGGCGCTGCCAATCATGCCTGTGATGCCAGTGATCAGCACCTGCAAACCAGTGGCAGGGGAGTTACCAGTGCACAACACACACACACGGTCGACGACAAACATGGCACTGCAAAAGGCGGCCTGGGTGTACTAAATCTCGTCAGGTGCAAAGCAGAACAAAAACAGATGCATGCCCCGCCTGCACCAGGCGCCTTTCTGCAGTGCAAAGAACAAGAGCAATGGGTCCAGCTGCACCATCCCAAAGACGAGTACAGCCTCTGGCAGCGTAGTGCAGCTCAGCCAGAGGCCTGCAGCGGACAAAGACAGCTATGATTAGCAATCCCTGGCCTGGATATTCGGGAAAGTCAGGACAAACCCTCCCACTTTCCCTGCACCACTGATGGGGGTACATGTTGCACGACTTTGGTTTTCCCGCGTCCCAGGGCAGGACTTCTTCACCGCAATAGCCCCCCACGGCGCCGGACGAGTGATATACCTCCAGTTTCAGTCCACTGTTCACTAGGGAGTAGGAAAAACATGAGGGAGAGGGAGAGATTCAGTTCATCAGAAACGACCCGTTTCCGGGCCGGCGCACACACACGAGTACCCCCAGTCAACTGGTGTCTGCACATTCTGCCAGGAGGCGCAAGCAGCAGAAGTCCTGGTCCCGGACCCCGTTATACCCTGTACTGCGATGTCTGGGGCAAGGAACCAGCTGCTGTACGCGCCCCCCTGCCAGTATGCAGTATGCGTGTTTTTTGAGCCAAGTCCGCAGGATTCCAGCAACATGGTGTCTTGTGGAGGGGAGGTGGTAGCTAATGTGATGTATGGCCTTCACGGTAGCCTGCAGGTCGTGTGGCGCAGTAGCGTATGCCCGGAAGACCCCCTTGTGAATGGCACGCATGGCCTCAGCTCTTCCATACCCTGAACGCATGGCAACGTTCAGCCATGCTGCCGCCCTCAGTATTTGTGATGCCCACGTCACTGTGAACGGCAACCCATTTTTGAGCACCCCTGTGAAGATCGCCCCCAGATACCCCGAGAATGTGGAATGCGGACTAAGCAGCAGAGCCCCTAATTTCAAGTACAACAACAACACACACACACACAGAAGACACAGACACACACAGACACCCATCAACCGTTGGGCCCTTTGGAAGTGAGAAGAACGGGACAGAAGAGGGGGGGGGGTCCTTGGCGTGAGCCTGTGGGGGCACAAGCATGTATCCCACAGACCCCTAACTCCTGCAATGGAGTGTATCTCGCACACCCCCATGCCCAACACCAACCTGTTTCCGACTCCTCCCGAGTCATATCGCACTGAGTCCTACTCAACGGAATACCGTGTACTGCACAAGCCTGTATCCCAGGCACTTCTGGCGCAGGCCTGAATCCCATGTATTCCAGACACTCCTTTGTCCTACCCAAACAAGTTTAGGAAAGAAACGGATAAACCAAATGGCAAGTTTTCTCCATATACTTGGGGTGCACTGCACACACATATATAGCCGTAAACCCCCAAACCTAGGGTGCCGTAAAAAATACACACTTTTGAAAACATGTGTGTGAGAGGGCTCTAACCCCTTCAATCAGCAATGGGGAACCAACGGAAAATTTACGGTGCCGGCGCCGTAAACATTGACGAATCTTCGGCAGTGCACCTCAAAGAGAGGTTGACAGTCAGCCAATCAGTCCCTTAGCCAGGCCAGCAGTCAGTCAGACAGAAACAGTTTGGGTTTTTTGTCAGTGGCAGACGTGGCCCCAAGCAGTGGGGAGACCCTTCACCTCAGACCAAGCAGTGGCCGAATAGTAATGCAGCTGACTGTAGCCTTTTTGGTCGGCGGTTCGAACCCTGGTCGGGTGAATACGGCGCCGCCGCCGCCGCCGCCGCCGCCAACAGTCGGCAGACCAGGATTCGAACCGCCGACCGAAAACTTTGCGTCAGCTGCGTTACCATTCGACCGGCAGTGGTGTGATGGCGATCCTTCCCCACTGCTTGGAGCCTTCTGAGCGAAAACTTTTGATCCCCCCCCCACCCCCACCCCCACCCCCACCCACCCCCCCCCCCTCAAAAAAGTGTGATCCAGTTTTAGGGGATAGAGGCCTCAGAATCAAAAAATCCATTGGGGGATGGTCTTATTGGGCAAAATAATGATTTTACAAGGGGTTGAACATCCAATATCATGCCTTGGGGTATGCTACGCGAATGACCCCCAAAAAGGGGGGTATACGACGCCCGCGCCTGCGCTTGATCTAACAACCTCTCTTCGAGGTGATTTTCCATTTTCTCTACACCGAAATTTACCTGAAAAACACAGTTCTAGCAATGTGTTGTACCAATATGTCAAACCGTGGACCTTGTTCAGATATGATACGGCGGTTCATTGGCAGCCTTGGAGGAATGTAGAAAAAGAAACAAAAAAGAGAAGGATAGGTGCAAGATCTAATTTACAAACCATAGGCAAGGCTTCTGTCTAGTTGAACAACTGCAAGAAAGGAAATATTGATCTGTGCAGTTCAAACAGCCTATCAAAATATCACCTCTTTGTAGTTTTCAGTGCAGAGATTCTGCTTCCATTTAACTTAGGCCACGCTAACTGCCCACCCCCCTACCCACAGGCTGGGCTCCGCGGGGCCATACTGGCCCCTTGTGAGTGCACCCAAAAACAGGGTATGAATTCTGCACCTAGGGGACCCCTTGCACCTGGTAGGAAAAAATGAGTATCTCTATTTATCTAAAAATGCTATTCTCATGTAACCACACCCCAGTTGTCAAAACACAATAAGCATGCATGCATACTGGAAAAGCAGAGGAAGAAAGAAGGTTTCTGGAATACAACAAACCTTTCCAGTGTTACACACAAATGTATCATCCACCAAGGCGATGCAGTGCAAGAAGTAGGGTAGCACACCCTTGGCAGAGATTGATGCACCATGTGTGTGCCCAATAACTGTCAATTGACGGTCACTCAAATTCATGCATCATAATCGAGGTCTCTATTTGCCATTGTTGAGACCTGTGGGCGAAATTTAGTCCAGCTTTACTAAAATGTGAAAACGAACCGTGTATTCCGGGAAATACCTGAACCTGGGCAAAATTTCTTCCAGCTTTAGTAAAACACAAAAAAACAGTGCGCAAAACGTCAATGGTATGTGCAGAGACAGCGCAGAACGACATTCAGACGTGTATCAGGGAAAACATACAACACAGCAGTCAGAGCACACACCATTGTCACTCTATCGCCGCTTCCTCAGGCCAGGTGCCTTTGGTTTGGCACCCTTACCAGTAAACCGCCCACCATTTGCTTGTGGTGCCTGGTGACCAGGCATCTCACTGTTAGCACTACCAGTGGCACCACGTCCATTCTGTGTCTGCTGGGACGGTGTGAAATGGGCTGCAAACGTGCCCAACGCCTTGTTGGGTGGAGGCTTTGCTCTAGGCTTGGGGCTTTGCTGTGAGGGGCTTGCTCCAGCCTTTGATTTTTTGGCGTGCCGTCCCCCTGCTTGCCGGTTGCCTTTTGGGGGGGGGGGGGGGGGGGTTTCTAGGATTCACCGTCCTCTTCCTCTGGTTGGGTGGCCTCCTCTTCTTGCTCTACATACCTCCTTCCCGTACAATCCACTGGAAAACCATCTGCAAGGTCTTCACACATTCGGTCCCACTGGATTGGTGCCACAGTGTCGCAGTTCGACACAGCAGCCCTCAAATCAGTAACAAATAGACTTCTCCTCAGACAAGTATGCAACTGCAATGTTCACAGGGAACATGCTCTGAATGGACAGGGCTGCAGAAAAATCTGGCTGCTGTGTGCAGACCATTACCCATGTACTATTTTGTTGAATCAAATCCAATGCATACAGCAAATAACAGAACACTTCGATAGGAATGGCAGTCGTCAGGGTGCCCTGAATATAAGAAAGATATCGCGGTAGGCGTGCAGAAAACTGGTGCAGACTACACAGTGCAAGAGCATTCTGTCCCATGCTGTACAGTGCTGATGGCTTGGACAGGTTGTACACACATACATCAGCATGGAAAAATTCCTCAGCACAGGCTGCCTTCAGGTTGCTAACACAGGCCCGAACATCAGCAGTCTCACCAGTGACTGCCACCAAAAGCCCAATACAAATTGTGCCACAATATTGTGCAGGGCCAACGTCCACATACGTGGGACTTCAATCAGGATGCAGACAAATGGCAGTGCACTAATAAAGCTGGGAACAGGGCAGCCTGCCCACAAAGGGAGTAGCTCAACTCTACCCTCCTCCTTCAGAACTTTCCCTGTGTCTGTCTCAATAATGGTGTCACCCAACTTAAGACTCAGATGCCCACCGTCAGCCTTTTCAATACTTGGTGTCACACGGGGCTTGCGAAGCCTGTCACGTAACCCTTGGTAAAGGTAGGAGGTCCAAAAGACTGCCTTGACAACAGAAGCCCACGGTGGCCAAGGTGACTCGGGACTCCACACCCAGCTGCCATACAGGACTCGGATATGGGCCATAATACGACATTGTTCTTTGCACATGGTCACAGTACCCAGATTTGCTGCAGAGGGTATACACAGGACACAAATGAGGCAGTTCAAAAATGGTATGCTGAACGAAAATCGAGGGACCTGGGCGAAATTTCGCCCAGCTCAGCGTCAGCAACGAAATAAAGACTACGAAATCACTACCACTCCGAGTGCAGAATAATGCAGCATACCCCTGGACTCGTGCACAAACCCCTCGGTGACTGCATCCGGATGGAGCACATGCAACCCCCACAACTGCTCAACTCTGGCCAACTTTATTTCACGTTTGATTCCCAGTACTGTGCTTTTAGTACCCGACATGTAGAGGACAATGCTTGACAGTCTGTCTGGCATTAATCCTTCGCACTCTTTGAAAACCCCAAGTGCCGGTTCAACATCTCGCTTCTCCATCCCATAGACTGCGTCAACAGCTGGCTGCCCAATGAATTTGACAAGCTTGCCCAACCCTGCCCAACGCTTGGCTACAGTAACCTTAAGACAACAAGAGACAGGTAAAAAGACAAGCTTACATTAATGTATAACGAAAACGGATACAGTCGAAACGTTGAACACACCACATTGCCTTCATCAGCAGTAATACCAATTTCAGCCAACACGTTCTGAGTATGGGTGAGCAGGGGGGCATCTGGATCCTCCGCAATATGCTCTAGTACGAGTGCCATCCGTTCACTGGTTGTTGACACACTACTGCTTGTGATCTGCACTTGATGAAGCCCTACTAGCTTTCTTCGTATGGGCAAAGGAGTGCATGAGGATATCTGGGTGCCCAGACGGAGATATTAGCCAAATTAAATGAAAATCGGAGAAACCGGGTTCAGAAACAGAAACTGCTGTGCAACAGGGATGACACAGTGCTGAAGGCTATGAAATTCACGTTGACCGGAAACCTGGGCGAAATTTCGCCCAGGTCTTTCAAATAATACCAGGCTCAAAATCATGAAAGTCGGGCGCCTGGGCGAAATTTCGCCCAGCTGGAAGCACAATAGCATATAACACAATCAAATCAATCCCAACCCTGTGTACTCCATCCCAACTCCTCTTCCTCATCAAGCATTTCGAGGGACGAGTCACTACGCACCTCTTCTGGGCCCTCACTGGCACTGTCAACATAATTGAAATCATCTACCACCGGTACAACAGCAGGCATGGGGTGTAGGGCAGGTGGTTTTGGGGGGGGGTCTCGGGGGAGGGGGCGGGGGGGCTGGGGGGACGACCACCGGCACACCGCGCGCTGGGGGTTTGGCGGCTGGTTTTGGAGCATTACCACCGGCTGTGTGGATACTCTGGTATTGTGCACTTCGCTGCCTCGAATCAACATTGGAGCGTTTCTGACTGTATGCATTCAGAAAATCCTCCACACCATTGGGTATTTTAGTCTTGGCAATCAGACACCGTAGGCGATGCCGAATGGGTATTTTAGTCTTGGCAATCGGACACTGTAGGCGATGCCGAACAAGGCTCAAAAATTGCTGCTCTGTAACCCTTGTACGCGACAACACTCCCGTAAATTGCATGTTGAAGGCTTCATCAAGACGTTTGACCACATACTTATCCTCTTCCAGAACAGCAATGGGAAACCAGACATGTGATATGTGCTGAATGAACAAACGCACGTGCTTTGTGTACTTGTCCACAGACTTTTGCGTCAGGACACCCTGGCATTTTTTCTCTCCTAGAAGTGTGGGGGGGAGAGTTAAAAAAATATCGGTTGTCTGCTGCACTGACTGGGCATTACCAACCTCCTTCGACCTCCTTCCACCTCATGAGTAGGCGACTAAGCATTGCTTCGCCGTACTCTTCTGAAAACAGGCAACCAAGTGCCCGGGTGTGCCACTTGGACTAGAAAAGCAGTGCTACAGTATTGGTACGCAGGTATTCAGTGCTCAGCCACTTTTCAGAAGTTTGCACAAGCAGAGCACAAGAAAACTGCACAGGACTTGGGATGGCAGTACTGAAGTATCACCAAGGCCGGGCGTACCGGCGGTTGTATGGACGGGTGCGCTGCGGACCACTCCGCAGGATGCGGGACCCCACTCTGAAACTGACCCTGACCCTATACCCTGGCCCACACACTGCAGCACGGTTAGATCCCCCACTCCACCCGAGGGGATCAGTTTCAAAAGGTAAAGGAAAGGGCAGGTGCTCTCAGGGGGTCAGCCGGTCAGTGGGTGGGTGGGCGGGCAAAGACAGGAAAACTGCCTAAACATTGGAGGCGCAAACAAAAGTTGAGACGAGGCACAACTAGCTTTGCACAAGCAGAGCACAAGAAAACTGCACAGGACTTGGGTATTCATTCTCCGCCGAATCCAGCTCACGCGCCACAGAGCCCATATCCGAACCTCAGCCCCAGAGGAATGCGAACTGAGGTAGTTACCAAGAAAAAAGACAAAACAAATAGAAGCACCCAGCGGCCACGCCGTCAGGGACGCCCACTGCAGTGGGCAGACACAGGCGATCACGACGGTCGCCGAGTCTCACGGATGGAAGAGGCGGTCAAATCACACCACCAGGCCGTCAGCCCCAGCGGAATGCGGACTGAGGCAGGTACAAAAAAGACAAAACAAATAAAAGCACCCAGCGGCCATGCCGCCAGGGACGCCCACTGCAGTGGGCAGGCACAGACGACCGCGACAGTCGCCGAGTCTCACGGGTTGAAGAGGCGGGCAAATCGCAACACCAGGTCGTACCCACCTTGAATCCATATATAGGGCACAGCAACCCTGTGTCCCTTGTTCCAGTCCGTCAGGGAGACCAGGGCGACTCCCTCCGGCAGCCTTACCACCCCGACCTCGCAGCATGCATGCCGCCCTGGGGGTTTAACGCTGCGGCCGTCGGGGATCACGCGGCGGTGCGGCGTGCCTCCCACGCGTGCGGCCACGTCCCGGACCGCTCGCTCCAAAAACCCATCCCTGTCGGCAGGGAGGGGGCACTGGGGGCACAGGCGCACCCCGTTGCCGAGCAGCACTCGGCAGATGGGCAGGTGCGCCACTCTGCCGCGAAGGCGGTTGCGGAGCACGGTGGTCCACTTCGCCGCCCGGCGCTGCTTGGCCTCCGCGGACCGCCGGTGACGCTGTCTGCCATGGCGACCCTTCCGGTGGGCTCCACGGGAACCCCGTCGCTTGCGGGCCCCACGCGAGCCCCGACGCTGGGTCATAAGTGCGGAAAGTAAAAAAGGTGCTACACGGAGGGCGCACACACTGCCGCCGCTGGACTGCCTGGGGGGGAGGGGGGGTGGGGGGGGGGGGGGGGCTAGCATCCCCGGAGACACACCACCCCCCCTACCCGAGCCTCGCCCAGATTATCCAGCAATGCATCCCACGTGCGCCAGGCCTCGACTTCCGCCCTCGCCTGGGAGCCGCCAAACACTGACGTCACCCTTGACATAGGGTCCCCCGCAGGTATGTGTATAAAGTCTGAAGTCTGAAGTTTGATTTGGCATCTCGTGTCAAGGACATAAAATAGAACACATCTCAGGAAAAGTCTGATAAAAGTGTGGTACCCGCCCCCTCCCTTCCTTCCTTCCTGCCCCCCCCCCCCACACAAAGCCACCCACCAGAAGAAAAACCATCGTGAAAATGGAAGATTGGGAAGAATGGGAGACCATGCAACACAGGGGAACACGCCCCCCCGAAAGAAAAAACAGGGTGGAAAAATGGGGCATTGAAGAAAATGGGAGGCCGGGGAAAATATTCCACTGAGGTGGTGTACGCCCCCCTCTGGATAAATATTCCACTGAGGTGGTGTACACCCCCCCCCCCTGGATAAATATTCCATTGAAGTGGTATACACCCCCCTTCTGGATAAATTTTCCGTTGAGGTGGTGTACACCCCCTCTGGATATATATTCCATTGAGGTGGTGTACAACCCCCCTTTGGATAAATATTCCATTGAGGTGGTGTACACCGCCCTTCTGAATAAATGCTCCATTGAAGTGGTATACACCCCAGCCTCTGGATAAATATTCAATTGAGGTGGTATACACCCCCCCTCTGGATAAATATCCCACTGAGGTGGTGTACACCCCCCCTGTGAATAAATATTCCACTGAGGTGGTGTGCCCCCCCCCCCCTATGGATAAATATTCCACCGAGGTGGTGTACACCCCCCCCTCTGGATAATTATTCCATTGAAGTGGTATACACCCCCCCTCTGGATGAATATTTCATTCAGGTGGTGTACACCACCGCTCTGGATATATAATTCACGGAGGGGGGTAAACGATTCACGGAGGGGTAAAATAATTCACGGAGGGGGTTAAACAATTCACGGAGGGGTAAAATAATTCACGGAGGGGGGTAAACAATTCACGGAGGGGTAAAATAATTCACGGAGGGGGGTAAACAATTCACGGAGGGGTAAAATAATTCACGGAGGGGGGTAAATGATTCACGGAGGATAAAATAATTCACGGAGGGGGGTAAATAATTCACGGAGGGGTCAAATAATTCACGGAGGGGGGTAAACAATTCACGGAGGGGTAAAATAATTCACGGAGGGGGGTAAACAATTCACGGAGGGGTAAAATAATTCACGGAGGGGGGTAAACAATTCACGGAGGGGTAAAATAATTCACGGAGGGGGGTAAATGATTCACGGAGGATAAAATAATTCACGGAGGGGTAAAATAATTCACGGAGGGGTCAAATAATTCACGGAGGGGGGTAAACAATTCACGGAGGGGTAAAAAAATTCACGGAGGGGGGTAAACAATTCACGGAGGGGTAAAAAAATTCACGGAGGGGGGTAAATAATTCACGGAGGGGTCAAATAATTCACGGAGGGGGGTAAATAATTCACGGAGGGGTAAAATAATTCACGGAGGGGGGTAAATAATTCACGGAGGGGTAAAATAATTCACGGAGGGGGGTAAATAATTCACGGAGGGGTAAAATAATTCACGGAGGGGGGTAAATAATTCACGGAGGGGTCAAATAATTCACGGAGGGGGGTAAATAATTCACGGAGGGGTAAAATAATTCACGGAGGGGGGTAAACAATTCACCGAGGGGTAAAATAATTCACGGAGGGGGGTAAACAATTCACAGAGGGGTCAAATAATTCACGGAGGGGGGTAAATAATTCACGGAGGGGTCAAATAATTCACGGAGGGGGGTAAATAATTCACGGAGGGGTAAAATAATTCACGGAGGGGGGTAAATAATTCACGGAGGGGGGTAAATAATTCACGGAGGGGGGTAAACAATTCACGGAGGGGTAAAAAAATTTACGGAGGGGGGTAAATAATTCACGGAGGGGTCAAATAATTCACGGAGGGGTAAAATAATTCACGGAGGGGGGTAAACAATTCACGGAGGGCTAAAATAATTCACGGAGGGGGGTAAACAATTCACGGAGGATAAAATAATTCACGGAGGGGGGTAAATAATTCACGGAGGGGTCAAATAATTCACGGAGGGGGGTAAACAATTCACGGAGGGGTAAAATAATTCACGGAGGGGGGTAAATAATTTACGGAGGGGTCAAATAATTCACGGAGGGGGGTAAATAATTCACGGAGGGGTAAAATAATTCACGGAGGGGGGTAAATAATTCACGGAGGGGTAAAATAATTCACGGAGGGGGGTAAACAATTCACGGAGGGGTAAAATAATTCACGGAGGGGGGTAACTAATTCACGGAGGGGTAAAATAATTCACGGAGGGGGGTAAATAATTCACGGAGGGGTCAAATAATTCACGGAGGGGGGTAAATAATTCACGGAGGGGTCAAATAATTCACGGAGGGGGGTAAACAATTCACGGAGGGGTAAAATAATTCACCGAGGGGGGTAAATAATTCACGGAGGGGTAAAATAATTCACGGAGGGGGGTAAATAATTCACGGAGGGGTAAAATAATTCACGGAGGGGGGTAAATAATTCACGGAGGGGTCAAATAATTCACGGAGGGGGGTAAATAATTCACGGAGGGGTAAAATAATTCACGGAGGGGGGTAAACAATTCACGGAGGGGTAAAATAATTCACGGAGGGGGGTAAACAATTCACGGAGGGGTAAAAAAATTTACGGAGGGGGGTAAATAATTCACGGAGGGGTCAAATAATTCACGGAGGGGGGAAAAAAAATTACGCAGGGGTCAAATAATTCACGGAGGGGGGTAAACAATTCACGGAGGGGTAAAATAATTCACGGAGGGGGGTAAATAATTCACGGAGGGGTAAAAAAATTCACGGAGGGGGGTAAACAATTCACGGAGGGGTAAAATAATTCACGGAGGGGGGTAAAATAATCTCGGAGGGGTCAAATAATTCACGGAGGGGGGTAAACAATTCACGGAGGGGTAAAATAATTCACGGAGGGGGGTAAATAATTCACGAAGGGGTCAAATAATTCACGGAGGGGGGTAAATAATTCACGGAGGGGTAAAATAATTCACGGAGGGGGGTAAACAATTCACGGAGGCGTCAAATAATTCACGGAGGGGGGTAAATAATTCACGGAGGGGTAAAATAATTCACGGAGGGGGGTAAACAATTCACGGAGGGGTAAAATTTGACCCCTCCGTGAATTGTTTACCCCCCTCCAGGAATTATTTGACCCCTCCGTGAATTGTTTACCCCCCTCCGTGAATTATTTCACCCCTCCGTGAATTATTTACCCCCCTCCGTGAATTATTTTACCCCTCCGTGAATTATTTACCCCCCTCCGTGAATTATTTTACCCCTCCGTGAATTGTTTACCCCCCTCCGTGAATTATTTTACCCCTCCGTGAATTGTTTACCCCCCTCTGTGAATCATTTTACCCCTCCGTGAATTATTTACTCCCCTCCGTGAATTATTTTACCCCTCCGTGAATTATTTACCCCCCCTCGTGAATTATTTTACCCCTCCGTGAATTGTTTACCCCCCTCCGTGAATTATTTTACCCCTCCGTGAATTGTTTACCCCCCTTCCTGAATTATTTGACCCCTCCGTGAATTGTTTACCCCCCTCCGTGAATTATTTGACCCCTCCGTGAATTATTTACCCCCCTCCGTGAATTATTTTACCCCTCCGTGAATTATTTACCCCCCTCCGTGAATTATTTTACCCCTCCGTGAATTGTTTACCCCCCTCCGTGAATTATTTTACCCCTCCGTGAATTGTTTACCCCCCTCCGTGAATTATTTGACCCCTCCGTGAATTGTTTACCCCCCTCCGTGAATTATTTTACCCCTCCGTGAATTATTTACCCCCCTCCGTGAATTATTTTACCCCTCCGTGAATTATTTACCCCCCTCCGTGAATTATTTTACCCCTCCGTGAATTGTTTACCCCCCTCCGTGAATTATTTGACCCCCCCCCGTGAATTGTTTACCCCCTCCGTGAATTATTTTACCCCTCCGTGAATTATTTACCCCCCTCGGTGAATTATTTGACCCCTCCGTGAATTGTTTACCCCCCTCCGTGAATTATTTTACCCCTCCGTGAATTATTTACCCCCCTCCGTGAATTATTTTACCCCTCCGTGAATTGTTTACCCCCCTCCGTGAATTATAATTCACGGAGGGGGGTAAATCATTCACCGAGGGGTAAAATAATTCACGGAGGGGGGTAAATAATTCACGGAGGGGTAAAATAATTCACGGAGGGGGGTAAACAATTCACGGAGGGGTCAAATAATTCACCGAGGGGGGTAAATAATTCACGGAGGGGTAAAATAATTCACGGAGGGGGTAAACAATTCACGGGGGGGTCAAATAATTCACGGAGGGGGGTAAACAATTCACGGAGGGGTAAAATAATTCACCGAGGGGGGTAAATAATTCACGGAGGGGGGTAAATAATTCACGGAGGGGGGTAAACAATTCACGGAGGGGTAAAATAATTCACGGAGGGGGGTAAATAATTCACGGAGGGGTCAAATAATTCACGGAGGGGGGTAAATAATTCACGGAGGGGTAAAATAATTCACGGAGGGGTAAAATAATTCACGGAGGGGTAAAATAATTCACGGAGGGGGGTAAACAATTCACGGAGGGGTAAAATAATTCACGGAGGGGGGTAAACAATTCACGGAGGGGTAAAATAATTCACGGAGGGGGGTAAATAATTCACGGAGGGGTGAAATAATTCACGGAGGGGGGGTAAACAATTCACGGAGGGGTAAAATAATTCACGGAGGGGGGTAAATAATTCACGGAGGGGTAAAATAATTCACGGAGGGGGGTAAATAATTCACGGAGGGGTAAAATAATTCACGGAGGGGGGTAAATAATTCACGGAGGGGTAAAATAATTCACGGAGGGGGGTAAATAATTCACGGAGGGGTCAAATAATTCACGGAGGGGGTAAACAATTCACGGAGGGGTAAAATAATTCACGGAGGGAGGTAAATAATTCACGGAGGGGTCAAATAATTCACGGAGGGGGGTAAATAATTTACGGAGGGGTAAAATAATTCACGGAGGGGGTAAATAATTCACGGAGGGGTAAAATAATTCACGGAGGGGGGTAAACAATTCAGGGAGGGCCAAATAATTCACGGAGGGGGGTAAACAATTCACGGAGGGGTAAAATAATTCACGGAGGGGGGTAAATAATTCACGGAGGGGTAAAATAATTCACGGAGGGGGGTAAATAATTCACGGAGGGGTAAAATAATTCACGGAGGGGGGTAAACAATTCACCGAGGGGTAAAATAATTCACGGAGGGGGGTAAATAATTCACGGAGGGGTCAAATAATTCACGGAGGGGGGTAAATAATTCGCGGAGGGGTAAAATAATTCACGGAGGGGTAAAATAATTCACGGAGGGGTAAAATAATTCACGGAGGGGGGTAAACAATTCACGGAGGGGTAAAATAATTCACGGAGGGGGGTAAACAATTCACGGAGGGGTAAAATAATTCACGGAGGGGGGTAAATAATTCACGGAGGGGTAAAATAATTCACGGAGGGGGGGTAAACAATTCACGGAGGGGTAAAATAATTCACGGAGGGGGGTAAATAATTCACGGAGGGGTAAAATAATTCACGGAGGGGGGTAAATAATTCACGGAGGGGTAAAATAATTCACGGAGGGGGGTAAATAATTCACGGAGGGGTAAAATAATTCACGGAGGGGGGTAAACAATTCACGGAGGGCCAAATAATTCACGGAGGGGGGTAAACAATTCACGGAGGGGTCAAATAATTCACGGAGGGGGGTAAATAATTCACGGAGGGGTCAAATAATTCACGGAGGGGGGTAAATAATTCACGGAGGGGTAAAATAATTCACGGAGGGGGGTAAACAATTCACCGAGGGGTAAAATAATTCACGGAGGGGGGTAAATAATTCACGGAGGGGTCAAATAATTCACGGAGGGGGGTAAATAATTTGGGGAGGGGTAAAATAATTCACGGAGGGGTAAAATAATTCACGGAGGGGTAAAATAATTCACGGAGGGGGGTAAATAATTCACGGAGGGGTAAAATAATTCACGGAGGGGGGTAAACAATTCACGGAGGGGTAAAATAATTCACGGAGGGGGGTAAATAATTCACGGAGGGGTAAAATAATTCACGGAGGGGGGGTAAACAATTGACGGAGGGGTAAAATAATTCACGGAGGGGGGTAAATAATTCACGGAGGGGTAAAATAATTCACGGAGGGGGGTAAATAATTCACGGAGGGGTAAAATAATTCACGGAGGGGGGTAAATAATTCACGGAGGGGTAAAATAATTCACGGAGGGGGGTAAATAATTCACGGAGGGGTCAAATAATTCACGGAGGGGGGTAAACAATTCACGGAGGGGTAAAATAATTCACGGAGGGGGGTAAACAATTCACGGAGGGGTAAAATAATTCACGGAGGGGGGTAAATAATTCACGGAGGGGTAAAATAATTCACGGAGGGGGGGTAAACAATTCACGGAGGGGTAAAATAATTCACGGAGGGGGGTAAATAATTCACGGAGGGGTAAAATAATTCACGGAGGGGGGTAAATAATTCACGGAGGGGTGAAATAATTCACGGAGGGGGGTAAATAATTCACGGAGGGGTAAAATAATTCACGGAGGGGGGTAAATAATTCACGGAGGGGTCAAATAATTCACGGAGGGGGGTAAACAATTCACGGAGGGGTAAAATAATTCACGGAGGGGGGTAAACAATTCACAGAGGGGTAAAATAATTCACGGAGGGGGGTAAATGATTCACGGAGGGGTAAAATAATTCACGGAGGGGGGTAAATAATTCACGGAGGGGTAAAATAATTCACGGAGGGGGGTAAATAATTCACGGAGGGGTAAAATAATTCACGGAGGGGGGTAAATAATTCACGGAGGGGTCAAATAATTCACGGAGGGGGGTAAATAATTCACGGAGGGGTCAAATAATTCACGGAGGGGGGTAAATAATTCACGGAGGGGTAAAATAATTCACGGAGGGGGGTAAATAATTCACGGAGGGGTCAAATAATTCACGGAGGGGGGTAAACAATTCACGGAGGGCCAAATAATTCACGGAGGGGGGTAAACAATTCACGGAGGGGTCAAATAATTCACGGAGGGGGGTAAATAATTCACGGAGGGGTAAAATAATTCACGGAGGGGGGTAAATAATTCACGGAGGGGTAAAATAATTCACGGAGGGGGGTAAACAATTCACCGAGGGGTAAAATAATTCACGGAAGGGGGTAAATAATTCACGGAGGGGTCAAATAATTCACGGAGGGGGGTAAATAATTCGGGGAGGGGTAAAATAATTCACGGAGGGGTAAAATAATTCACGGAGGGGTAAAATAATTCACGGAGGGGGGTAAACGATTCACGGAGGGGTAAAATAATTCACGGAGGGGGGTAAACAATTCACGGAGGGGTAAAATAATTCACTGAGGGGGGTAAATAATTCACGGAGGGGTAAAAAAATTCACGGAGGGGGGGTAAACAATTCACGGAGGGGTAAAATAATTCACGGAGGGGGGTAAATAATTCACGGAGGGGTAAAATAATTCACGGAGGGGGGTAAATAATTCACGGAGGGGTAAAATCATTCACGGAGGGGGGTAAATAATTCACGGAGGGGTCAAATAATTCACGGAGGGGGGTAAATAATTCACGGAGGGGTCAAATGATTCACGGAGGGGGGTATATAATTCACGGAGGGGTAAAATAATTCACGGAGGGGGTAAACAATTCACGGAGGGGTAAAATAATTCACGGAGGGGGGTAAACAATTCACGGAGGGGTAAAATAATTCACGGAGGGGGGTAAACAATTCACGGAGGGGTAAAATAATTCACGGAGTGGGGTAAACAATTCACAGAGGGGTAAAATAATTCACGGAGGGGGTTAAATGATTCACGGAGGGGTAAAATAATTCACGGAGGGGGGTAAATAATTCACGGAGGGGTAAAAAAATTCACGGAGGGGGGTAAATAATTCACGGAGGGGTAAAATAATTCACGGAGGGGGGTAAATAATTCACGGAGGGGTAAAATAATTCACGGAGGGGTAAAATAATTCACGGAGGGGGGTAAACAATTCACGGAGGGGTAAAATAATTCACGGAGGGGGGTAAATAATTCACGGAGGGGTAAAATAATTCACGGAGGGGGGTAAACAATTCACGGAGGGGTAAAATAATTCACGGAGGGGTAAAATAATTCACGGAGGGGTAAAATAATTCACGGAGGGGGGTAAACAATTCACGGAGGGGTAAAATAATTCACGGAGGGGGGTAAACAATTCACGGAGGGGTAAAATAATTCACGGAGGGGGGTAAATAATTCACGGAGGGGTAAAATAATTCACGGAGGGGGGTAAATAATTCACCGAGGGGTAAAATAATTCACGGAAGGGGGTAAATAATTCACGGAGGGGTCAAATAATTCACGGAGGGGGGTAAATAATTCGGGGAGGGGTAAAATAATTCACGGAGGGGTAAAATAATTCACGGAGGGGTAAAATAATTCACGGAGGGGGGTAAATAATTCACGGAGGGGTAAAATAATTCACGGAGGGGGGTAAACAATTCACGGAGGGGTAAAATAATTCACGGAGGGGGGTAAATAATTCACGGAGGGGTAAAATAATTCACGGAGGGGGGGTAAACAATTCACGGAGGGGTAAAATAATTCACGGAGGGGGGTAAATAATTCACGGAGGGGTAAAATAATTCACGGAGGGGGGTAAACAATTCACGGAGGGGTAAAATAATTCACGGAGGGGGGTAAATAATTCACGGAGGGGTAAAATAATTCACGGAGGGGGGTAAATAATTCACGGAGGGGTCAAATAATTCACGGAGGGGGGTAAATAATTCACGGAGGGGTAAAATAATTCATGGAGGGGGTAAATAATTCACGGAGGGGTAAAATAATTCACGGAGGGGGGTAAACAATTCACGGAGGGGTAAAATGATTCACGGAGGGGGGTAAACAATTCACGGAGGGGTAAAATAATTCACGGAGGGGGGTAAACAATTCACAGAGGGGTAAAATAATTCACGGAGGGGGGTAAATGATTCACGGAGGGGTAAAATAATTCACGGAGGGAGGTAAATAATTCACGGAGGGGTAAAATAATTCAGGGAGGGGGGTAAATGATTCACGGAGGGGTAAAATAATTCACGGAGGGGGGTAAACAATTCACGGAGGGGTCAAATAATTCACGGAGGGGGGTAAATAATTCACGGAGGGTAAAATAATTCACGGAGGGGGGTAAATAATTCACGGAGGGGTAAAATAATTCACGGAGGGGTAAAATAATTCACGGAGGGGGGTAAATAATTCACGGAGGGGTCAAATAATTCACGGAGGGGGGTAAATAATTCACGGAGGGGTCAAATAATTCAGGGAGGGGGGTAAACAATTCACGGAGGGGTAAAATAATTCACGGAGGGGGGTAAATAATTCACGGAGGGGTAAAATAATTCACGGAGGGGGGCAAATAATTCACCGAGGGGTAAAATAATTCACGGAGGGGGGTAAATAATTCACGGAGGGGTCAAATAATTCACGGAGGGGGGTAAATAATTCACGGAGGGGTAAAATAATTCACGGAGGGGGGTAAATAATTCACGGAGGGGTAAAATAATTCACGGAGGGGGGGTAAATATTCACGGAGGGGTCATTGTTTTGCTGCACTGCAGCACTTTCAGGGTAGTATTGAATGTTGCCTTGAGTTCGCCCAAAGGCCTTTCCTTCCCCTTGTCACAAACCAAGAGCTACTGCTGGGTCATAAGTGCGGAAAGTAAAAAAGGTGCTACACGGAGGGCGCACACACTGCCGCCGCTGGACTGCCTGGGGGGGAGGGGGGGTGGGGGGGGGGGGGGCTAGCATCCCCGGAGACACACCACCCCCCCTACCCGAGCCTCGCCCAGATTATCCAGCAATGCATCCCACGTGCGCCAGGCCTCGACTTCCGCCCTCGCCTGGGAGCCGCCAAACACTGACGTCACCCTTGACATAGGGTCCCCCGCAGGTATGTGTATAAAGTGTGAAGTCTGAAGTCTGATTTGGCATCTCGTGTCAAGGACATAAAATAGAACACATCTTAGGAAAAGTCTGATAAAAGTGTGGTACCCGCCCCCTCCCTTCCTTCCTTCCTGTCCCCCCCCCCACACAAAGCCACCCACCAGAAGAAAAACCATCGTGAAAATGGAAGATTGGGAAGAATGGGAGACCATGCAACACAGGGGAACACGCCCCCCCGAAAGAAAAAACAGGGTGGAAAAATGGGGCATTGAAGAAAATGGGAGGCCGGGGAAAATATTCCACTGAGGTGGTGTACGCCCCCCTCTGGATAAATATTCCACTGAGGTGGTGTACACCCCCCCCCCCTGGATAAATATTCCATTGGAGAGCTATACAACCCCCTTCTGGATAAATATTCCGTTGAGGTGGTGTACACCCCCTCTGGATATATATTCCATTGAGGTGGTGTACACCCCCCTTCTGAATAAATGTTCCATTGAAGTGGTATACACCCCAGCCTCTGGATAAATATTCAATTGAGGTGGTATACACCCCCCCTCTGGATAAATATCCCACTGAGGTGGTGTACACCCCCCCTGTGAATAAATATTCCACTGAGGTGGTGTGCCCCCCCCCCCCCCCCTATGGATAAATATTCCACCGAGGTGGTGTACACCCCCCCCTCTGGATAATTATTCCATTGAAGTGGTATACACCCCCCCTCTGGATAAATATTTCATTGAGGTGGTGTACACCCCCGCTCTGGATATATAATTCACGGAGGGGGGTAAACAATTCACGGAGGGGGGTAAATAATTCACGGAGGGGTCAAATAATTCAGGGAGGGGGGTAAACAATTCACGGAGGGGTAAAATAATTCACGGAGGGGTAAAATAATTCACGGAGGGGTAAAATAATTCACGGAGGGGGGTAAACAATTCACGGAGGGGTAAAATAATTCACGGAGGGGGGTAAACAATTCACGGAGGGGTAAAATAATTCACGGAGGGGGGTAAATAATTCACGGAGGGGTAAAATAATTCACGGAGGGGGGGTAAACAATTCACGGAGGGGTAAAATAATTCACGGAGGGGGGTAAATAATTCACGGAGGGGTAAAATAATTCACGGAGGGGGGTAAACAATTCACGGAGGGGTAAAATAATTCACGGAGGGGGGTAAATAATTCACGGAGGGGTAAAATAATTCACGGAGGGGGGTAAATAATTCACGGAGGGGTCAAATAATTCACGGAGGGGGGTAAATAATTCACGGAGGGGTAAAATAATTCACGGAGGGGTAAAATAATTCACGGAGGGGTAAAATAATTCACGGGGGGGGGTAAACAATTCACGGAGGGGTAAAATAATTCACGGAGGGGGGTAAACAATTCACGGAGGGGTAAAATAATTCACGGAGGGGGGTAAACAATTCACAGAGGGGTAAAATAATTCACGGAGGGGGGTAAACAATTCACGGAGGGGTAAAATAATTCACGGAGGGGGGTAAATAATTCACGGAGGGGTAAAATAATTCAGGGAGGGGGGTAAATGATTCACGGAGGGGTAAAATAATTCACGGAGGGGGGTAAACAATTCACGGAGGGGTCAAATAATTCACGGAGGGGGGTAAATAATTCACAGAGGGTAAAATAATTCACGGAGGGGGGTAAATAATTCACGGAGGGGTAAAATAATTCACGGAGGGGGGTAAATAATTCACGGAGGGGTAAAATAATTCACGGAGGGGTAAAATAATTCACGGAGGGGGGTAAACAATTCACGGAGGGGTAAAATAATTCACGGAGGGGGGTAAATAATTCACGGAGGGGTCAAATAATTCAGGGAGGGGGGTAAACAATTCACGGAGGGGTAAAATAATTCACGGAGGGGGGTAAATAATTCACGGAGGGGTAAAATAATTCACGGAGGGGGGCAAATAATTCACCGAGGGGTAAAATAATTCACGGAGGGGGGTAAACAATTCACGGAGGGGTCAAATAATTCACGGAGGGGGGTAAATAATTCACGGAGGGGTAAAATAATTCACGGAGGGGGGTAAATAATTCACGGAGGGGTAAAATAATTCACGGAGGGGGGGTAAATATTCACGGAGGGGTCATTGTTTTGCTGCACTGCAGCACTTTCAGAGTAGTATTGAATGTTGCCTTGAGTTCGCCCAAAGGCCTTTCCTTCCCCTTGTCACAAACCAAGAGCTACTGCTGGGTCATAAGTGCGGAAAGTAAAAAAGGTGCTACACGGAGGGCGCACACACTGCCGCCGCTGGACTGCCTGGGGGGGAGGGGGGGTGGGGGGGGGGGGGGGCTAGCATCCCCGGAGACACACCACCCCCCCTACCCGAGCCTCGCCCAGATTATCCAGCAATGCATCCCACGTGCGCCAGGCCTCGACTTCCGCCCTCACCTGGGAGCCGCCAAACACTGACGTCACCCTTGACATAGGGTCCCCCGCAGGTATGTGTATAAAGTGTGAAGTCTGAAGTCTGATTTGGCATCTCGTGTCAAGGACATAAAATAGAACACATCTTAGGAAAAGTCTGATAAAAGTGTGGTACCCGCCCCCTCCCTTCCTTCCTTCCTGTCCCCCCCCCCCCACACAAAGCCACCCACCAGAAGAAAAACCATCGTGAAAATGGAAGATTGGGAAGAATGGGAGACCATGCAACACAGGGGAACACGCCCCCCCGAAAGAAAAAACAGGGTGGAAAAATGGGGCATTGAAGAAAATGGGAGGCCGGGGAAAATATTCCACTGAGGTGGTGTACGCCCCCCTCTGGATAAATATTCCACTGAGGTGGTGTACACCCCCCCCCCTGGATAAATATTCCATTGAAGTGGTATACACCCCCCTTCTGGATAAATATTCCGTTGAGGTGGTGTACACCCCCTCTAGATATATATTCCATTGAGGTGGTGTACAACCCCCCTTTGGATAAATATTCCATTGAGGTGGTGTACACCCCCCTTCTGAATAAATGTTCCATTGAAGTGGTATACACCCCAGCCTCTGGATAAATATTCAATTGAGGTGGTATACACCCCCCCTCTGGATAAATATTTCATTGAGGTGGTGTACACCCCCGCTCTGGATATATAATTCACGGAGGGGGGTAAACAATTCACGGAGGGGTAAAATAATTCACGGAGGGGGGTAAACAATTCAGGGGGGGGTAAAATAATTCACGGAGGGGGGTAAACAATTCACGGAGAGGTAAAATAATTCACGGAGGGGGGTAAACAATTCACGGAGGGGTAAAATAATTCACGGAGGGGGGTAAACAATTCACGGAGGGGTCAAATAATTCACGGAGGGGGGTAAATAATTCACGGAGGGGTAAAATAATTCACGGAGGGGGGTAAATAATTCACGGAGGGGTAAAATAATTCACGGAGGGGGGGTAAATAATTCACGGAGGGGTAAAATAATTCACGGAGGGGGGTAAATAATTCACGGAGGGGGGTAAATAATTCACGGAGGGGGGTAAACAATTCACGGAGGGGTAAAATAATTCACGGAGGGGGGTAAATAATTCACGGAGGGGTAAAATAATTCACGGAGGGGTAAAATAATTCACGGAGGGGGGTAAACAATTCACGGAGGGGTAAAATAATTCACGGAGGGGGGTAAACAATTCACGGAGGGGTAAAATAATTCACGGAGGGGTCAAATAATTCACGGAGGGGGGCAAATCATTCACGGAGGGGTAAAATAATTCACGGAGGGGTAAAATAATTCACGGAGGGGTAAAATAATTCACGGAGGGGGGTAAACAATTCACGGAGGGGTAAAATAATTCACGGAGGGGGGTAAACAATTCACGGAGGGGTAAAATAATTCACGGAGGGGGGTAAAAAATTCACGGAGGGGTAAAATAATTCACGGAGGGGGGGTAAACAATTCACGGAGGGGTAAAATAATTCACGGAGGGGGGTAAATAATTCACGGAGGGGTCAAATGATTCACGGAGGGGGGTAAATAATTCACGGAGGGGTAAAATAATTCACGGAGGGGCTAAATAATTCACGGAGGGGGGTAAATAATTCACGGAGGGGTAAAATAATTCACGGAGGGGGTAAACAATTCACAAAGGGGTGAAATAATTCACGGAGGGAGGTAAATAATTCACGGAGGGGTCAAATAATTCACGGAGGGGGGTAAATAATTCACGGAGGGGTAAAATAATTCACGGAGGGGGTAAATAATTCACGGAGGGGCGTAAATAATTCACGGAGGGGTAAAATAATTCACGGAGGGGGTAAATAATTCACGGAGGGGTAAAATAATTCAGGGAGGGGGGTAAATAATTCACGTAGGGGTAGATAATTCACGGAGGGGGGTAAACAATTCACGGAGGGGTAAAATAATTCACGGAGGGGGGTAAACAATTCACGGAGGGGTAAAATAATTCACGGAGGGGGGTAAATAATTCACGGAGGGGTAAAATAATTCACGGAGGGGGGGTAAACAATTCACGGAGGGGTAAAATAATTCACGGAGGGGGGTAAATAATTCACGGAGGGGTCAAATAATTCACGGAGCGGGGTAAAATAATTCACGGAGGGGGGTAAATAATTCACGGAGGGGTCAAATAATTCACGGAGGGGGGTAAATAATTCACGGAGGGGTAAAATAATTCACGGAGGGGGTAAATAATTCACGGAGGGGGGTAAATAATTCACGGAGGGGTAAAATAATTCACGGAGGGGGTAAACAATTCACGGAGGGGTCAAATAATTCACGGAGGGGTAAAATAATTCACGGAGGGGGGTAAATAATTCACGGAGGGGTAAAATAATTCACGGAGGGAGGTAAATAATTCACGGAGGGGTCAAATAATTCACGGAGGGGGGTAAATAATTCACGGAGGGGTAAAATAATTCACGGAGGGGGTAAATAATTCACGGAGGGGTAAAGTAATTCACGGAGGGGGGTAAATAATTCACGGAGGGGTAAAATAATTCACGGAGGGGGGTAAACAATTCACGGAGGGGTCAAATAATTCACGGAGGGGGGTAAATAATTCACGGAGGGGTAAAATAATTCACGGAGGGGGGTAAATAATTCACGGAGGGGTAAAATAATTCACGGAGGGGGGTAAACAATTCACGGAGGGGTAAAATAATTCACGGAGGGGGGTAAATAATTCACGGAGGGGTCAAATAATTCACGGAGGGGGCTAAAGAATTCGCGGAGGGGTAAAATAATTCACGGAGGGGTAAAATAATTCACGGAGGGGTAAAATAATTCACGGAGGGGGGTAAACAATTCACGGAGGGGTAAAATAATTCACGGAGGGGGGTAAATAATTCACGGAGGGGTAAAATAATTCACGGAGGGGGGGTAAACAATTCACGGAGGGGTAAAATAATTCACGGAGGGGGGTGAATAATTCACGGAGGGGTAAAATAATTCACGGAGGGGGGTAAGGAATTCACGGAGGGGTAAAATAATTCACCGAGGGGGGTAATTAATTCACGGAGGGGTAAAATAATTCACGGAGGGGGGTAAATAATTCACGGAGGGGTCAAATAATTCACGGAGGGGGGTAAATGATTCACGGAGGGGTAAAATAATTCACGGAGGGGGTAAATAATTCACGGAGGGGTAAAATAATTCACGGAGGGGGGTAAACAATTCACGGAGGGGTAAAATAATTCACGGAGGGGGGTAAACAATTCACGGAGGGGTCAAATGATTTACGGAGGGGGGTAAACAATTCACGGAGGGGTAAAATAATTCACGGAGGGGGGTAAACAATTCACGGAGGGGTAAAATAATTCACGGAGGGGGGTAAATGATTCACAGAGGGGTAAAATAATTCACAGAGGGGGGTAAATGATTCACGGAGGGGTAAAATAATTCACGGAGGGGGGTAAATAATTCACGGAGGGGTAAAAAAATTCAGGGAGGGGGGTAAATGATTCACGGAGGGGTAAAATAATTCACGGAGGGGGGTAAACAATTCACGGAGGGGTCAAATAATTCACGGAGGGGGGTAAACAATTCACAGAGGGGTAAAATAATTCACGGAGGGGGGTAAATAATTCACGGAGGGGTAAAATAATTCACGGAGGGGGGTAAATATTTGACGGAGGGGTAAAATAATTCAGGGAGGGGGGTAAATGATTCACGGAGGGGTAAAATAATTCACGGAGGGGGGTAAACAATTCACGGAGGGGTCAAATAATTGACGGAGGGGGGTAAATAATTCACGGAGGGTAAAATAAGTGACGGAGGGGTAAAATAATTCACGGAGGGGTAAAATAATTCACGGAGGGGGGTAAATAATTCACGGAGGGGTAAAACAATTCACGGAGGGGTAAAAGAATTCACGGAGGGGGGTAAATAATTCACGGAGGGGTAAAATAATTCACGGAGGGGGGTAAATAATTCACGGAGGGGTCAAATAATTCAGGGAGGGGGGTAAACAATTCACGGAGGGGTAAAATAATTCACGGAGGGGGGTAAATAATTCACCGAGGGGTAAAATAATTCACGGAGGGGGGTAAATAATTCACGGAGGGGTAAAATAATTCACGGAGGGGGGTAAATAATTCACGGAGGGGTCAAATAATTCACGGAGGGGGGTAAATAATTCACGGAGGGGTCAAATAATTCACGGAGGGGGGTAAACAATTCACGGAGGGGTAAAATAATTCACGGAGGGGGGTAAATAATTCACGGAGGGGTAAAATAATTCACAGAGGGGGGGTAAACAATTCACGGAGGGGTAAAATAATTCACGGAGGGGGGTAAATAATTCACGGAGGGGTAAAATAATTCACGGAGGGGTAAAATAATTCACGGAGGGGTCAAATAATTCACGGAGGGGGGTAAATAATTCACGGAGAGGTAAAATAATTCACGGAGGGGGTAAATAATTCACGGAGGGGTAAAATAATTCACGGAGGGGGGTAAACAATTCACGGAGGGGTAAAATAATTCACGGAGGGGGGTAAACAATTCACGGAGGGGTCAAATGATTCACGGAGGGGGGTAAACAATTCACGGAGGGGTAAAATAATTCACGGAGGGGGGTAAACTATTCACGGAGGGGTAAAATAATTCACGGAGGGGGGTAAACAATTCACGGAGGGGTCAAATAATTCACGGAGGGGGGTAAATAATTCACGGAGGGGTAAAATAATTCACGGAGGGGGGTAAATAATTCACGGAGGGGTAAAATAATTCAGGGAGGGGGGTAAAATAATTCACGGAGGGGTAAAATAATTCACGGAGGGGGGTAAACAATTCACGGAGGGGTCAAATAATTCACGGAGGGGGGTAAACAATTCACAGAGGGGTATAATAATTCACGGAGGGGGGTAAATGATTCACGGAGGGGTAAAATAATTCACGGAGGGGGGTAAATAATTCACGGAGGGGTAAAATAATTCAGGGAGGGGGGTAAATGATTCACGGAGGGGTAAAATAATTCACGGAGGGGGGTAAACAATTCACGGAGGGGTCAAATAATTGACGGAGGGGGGTAAATAATTCACGGAGGGTAAAATAATTCACGGAGGGGGGTAAATAATTCACGGAGGGGTAAAATAAATCACGGAGGGGGGTAAATCATTCACGGAGGGGTAAAATAATTCACGGAGGGGTAAAATAATTCACGGAGGGGGGTAAACAATTCACGGAGGGGTAAAATAATTCACGGAGGGGGGTAAATAATTCACAGAGGGGTCAAATAATTCAGGGAGGGGGGTAAACAATTCACGGAGGGGTAAAAGAATTCACGGAGGGGGGTAAATAATTCACGGAGGGGTAAAATAATTCACGGAGGGGGGTAAATAATTCACCGAGGGGTAAAATAATTCACGGAGGGGGGTAAACAATTCACGGAGGGGTCAAATAATTCACGGAGGGGGGTAAATAATTCACGGAGGGGTAAAATAATTCACGGAGGGGGGTAAATAATTCACGGAGGGGTAAAATAATTCACGGAGGGGGGGTAAATAATTCACGGAAGGGTAAAACAATTCACGGAGGGGGGTAAACAATTCACAGAGGGGTCAAATAATTCACGGAGGGGGGTAAATAATTCACGGAGGGGTAAAATAATTCACGGAGGGGGGTAAACAATTCACAGAGGGGTCAAATAATTCACGGAGGGGGGTAAACAATTCACGGAGGGGTAAAATAATTCAGGGAGGGGGGTAAATAATTCACGGAGGGGTAAAATAATTCACGGAGGGGGGTAAATAATTCACCGAGGGGTAAAATAATTCACGGAGGGGGGTAAACAATTCACGGAGGGGTCAAATAATTCACGGAGGGGGGTAAATAATTCACGGAGGGGTAAAATAATTCACGGAGGGGGGTAAACAATTCACGGAGGGGTAAAATAATTCACGGAGGGGGGTAAATAATTCACGGAGGGGTCAAATAATTCACGGAGGGGTAAAATAATTCACGGAGGGGGGTAAATAATTCACAGAGGGGTCAAATAATTCACGGAGGGGGGTAAATAATTCACGAAGGGGTAAAATAATTCACGGAGGGGGGTAAACAATTCACAGAGGGGTCAAATAATTCACGGAGGGGGGTAAATAATTCACGGAGGGGTAAAATAATTCACGGAGGGGGGTAAATAATTCACGGAGGGGTAAAATAATTCACGGAGGGGGGTAAATAATTCACCGAGGGGTAAAATAATTCACGGAGGGGGGTAAACAATTCACGGAGGGGTCAAATAATTCATGGAGGGGGGTAAATAATTCACGGAGGGGTAAAATAATTCACGGAGGGGGGTAAATAATTCACGGAGGGGTAAAATAATTCACGGAGGGGGGTAAATAATTCACCGAGGGGTAAAATAATTCACGGAGGGGGGTAAACAATTCGCGGAGGGGTCAAATAATTCACGGAGGGGGGTAAATAATTCACGGAGGGGTAAAATAATTCACGGAGGGGGGTAAACAATTCACGGAGGGGTAAAATAATTCACGGAGGGGGGTAAACAATTCACGGAGGGGTCAAATAATTGACGGAGGGGGGTAAATAATTCACGGAGGGTAAAATAATTCACGGAGGGGGGTAAATAATTCACGGAGGGGTAAAATAATTCACGGAGGGGGGTAAATAATTCACGGAGGGGTAAAATAAATCACGGAGGGGGGTAAATAATTCACGGAGGGGTAAAATAATTCACGGAGGGGTAAAATAATTCACGGAGGGGGGTAAACAATTCACGGAGGGGTAAAATAATTCACGGAGGGGGGTAAATAATTCACGGAGGGGTCAAATAATTCAGGGAGGGGGGTAAACAATTCACGGAGGGGTAAAAGAATTCACGGAGGGGGGTAAATAATTCACGGAGGGGTAAAATAATTCACGGAGGGGGGTAAATAATTCACCGAGGGGTAAAATAATTCACGGAGGGGGGTAAACAATTCACGGAGGGGTAAAATAATTCACGGAGGGGGGGTAAATAATTCACGGAGGGGTAAAATAATTCACGGAGGGGGGTAAACAATTCACAGAGGGGTCAAATAATTCACGGAGGGGGGTAAATAATTCACGGAGGGGTAAAATAATTCACGGAGGGGGGTAAACAATTCACAGAGGGGTCAAGTAATTCACGGAGGGGGGTAAATAATTCACGGAGGGGTAAAATAATTCACGGAGGGGGGTAAACAATTCACGGAGGGGTAAAATAATTCACGGAGGGGGGTAAATAATTCACCAAGGGGTAAAATAATTCACGGAGGGGGGTAAACAATTCACGGAGGGGTCAAATAATTCACGGAGGGGGGTAAACAATTCACGGAGGGGTAAAATAATTCACGGAGGGGGGGTAAATAATTCACGGAGGGGTAAAATAATTCACGGAGGGGGGTAAACAATTCACAGAGGGGTAAAATAATTCACGGAGGGGGGTAAACAATTCACGGAGGGGTAAAATAATTCACGGAGGGGGGGTAAATAATTCACGGAGGGGTAAAATAATTCACGGAGGGGGGTAAACAATTCACAGAGGGGTCAAATAATTCACGGAGGGGGGTAAATAATTCACGGAGGGGTAAAATAATTCACGGAGGGGGGTAAACAATTCACAGAGGGGTAAAATAATTCACGGAGGGGGGTAAATAATTCACGGAGGGGTAAAATAATTCACGGAGGGGGGTAAATAATTCACCAAGGGGTAAAATAATTCACGGAGGGGGGTAAATAATTCACGGAGGGGTAAAATAATTCACGGAGGGGGGTAAACAATTCACGGAGGGGTAAAATAATTCACGGAGGGGGGTAAATAATTCACGGAGGGGTCAAATAATTCACGGAGGGGTAAAATAATTCACGGAGGGGGGTAAATAATTCACAGAGGGGTCAAATAATTCACGGAGGGGGGTAAATAATTCACGAAGGGGTAAAATCATTCACGGAGGGGGGTAAACAATTCACAGAGGGGTCAAATAATTCACGGAGGGGGGTAAATAATTCACGGAGGGGTAAAATAATTCACGGAGGGGGGTAAATAATTCACGGAGGGGTAAAATAATTCACGGAGGGGGGTAAATAATTCACCGAGGGGTAAAATAATTCACGGAGGGGGGTAAACAATTCACGGAGGGGTCAAATAATTCATGGAGGGGGGTAAATAATTCACGGAGGGGTAAAATAATTCACGGAGGGGGGTAAATAATTCACGGAGGGGTAAAATAATTCACGGAGGGGGGTAAATAATTCACCGAGGGGTAAAATAATTCACGGAGGGGGGTAAACAATTCACGGAGGGGTCAAATAATTGACGGAGGGGGGTAAATAATTCACGGAGGGTAAAATAATTCACGGAGGGGGGTAAATAATTCACGGAGGGGTAAAATAATTCACGGAGGGGGGTAAATAATTCACGGAGGGGTCAAATAATTCACGGAGGGGTAAAATAATTCACGGACGGGGGTAAACAATTCACGGAGGGGGGTAAATAATTCACCGAGGGGTAAAATAATTCACGGAGGGGGGTAAACAATTCACGGAGGGGTCAAATAATTCACGGAGGGGGGTAAACAATTCACGGAGGGGTAAAATAATTCACGGAGGGGGGTAAACAATTCACGGAGGGGTAAAATAATTCACGGAGGGGGGTAAATAATTCACGGAGGGGGGTAAATAATTCACGGAGGGGTAAAATAATTCAGGGAGGGGGGTAAATAATTCACGGAGGGGTCAAATAATTCACGGAGGGGTAAAATAATTCACGGACGGGGGTAAACAATTCACGGAGGGGGGTAAATAATTCACCGAGGGGTAAAATAATTCACGGAGGGGGGTAAACAATTCACGGAGGGGTAAAATAATTCACGGAGGGGGGTAAATAATTCACGGAGGGGTCAAATAATTCACGGAGGGGGGTAAATAATTCACGGAGGGGTAAAATAATTCACGGAGGGGTCAAATAATTCACGGAGGGGTCAAATAATTCACGGAGAAGGGTAAATAATTCACGGAGGGGTAAAATAATTCACGGAGGGGGGTAAATAATTCACGGAGGGGTAAAATAATTCACGGAGGGGGGTAAATAATTCACCGAGGGGTAAAATAATTCACGGAGGGGGGTAAACAATTCACGGAGGGGTCAAATAATTCACGGAGGGGGGTAAATAATTCACGGAGGGGTAAAATAATTCACGGAGGGGGGTAAACAATTCACGGAGGGGTAAAATAATTCACGGAGGGGTAAAATAATTCACGGACGGGGGTAAACAATTCACGGAGGGGTAAAATAATTCACGGAGGGGGGTAAATAATTCACGGAGGGGTAAAATAATTCACGGAGGGGTAAAATAATTCACGGACGGGGGTAAACAATTCACGGAGGGGGGTAAATAATTCACGGAGGGGGGTAAATAATTCACGGAGGGGTAAAATAATTCACGGAGGGGTAAAATAATTCACGGACGGGGGTAAACAATTCACGGAGGGGTAAAATAATTCACGGAGGGGGGTAAATAATTCACGGAGGGGTCAAATAATTCACGGAGGGGTAAAATAATTCACGGACGGGGGTAAACAATTCACGGAGGGGGGTAAATAATTCACCGAGGGGTAAAATAATTCACGGAGGGGGGTAAACAATTCACGGAGGGGTAAAATAATTCACGGAGGGGGGTAAATAATTCACGGAGGGGTCAAATAATTCACGGAGGGGGGTAAATAATTCACGGAGGGGTAAAATAATTCACGGAGGGGGGTAAATAATTCACGGAGGAGTCAAATAATTCAGGGAGGGGGGTAAACAATTCACGGAGGGGTAAAATAATTGACGGAGGGGGGTAAATAATTCACGGAGGGTAAAATAATTCACGGAGGGGGGTAAATAATTCACCGAGGGGTAAAATAATTCACAGAGGGGGGTAAATAATTCACGGAGGGGTCAAATAATTCACGGAGGGGTAAAATAATTCACGGACGGGGGTAAACAATTCACGGAGGGGGGTAAATAATTCACCGAGGGGTAAAATAATTCACGGAGGGGGGTAAACAATTCACGGAGGGGTCAAATGATTCACGGAGGGGGGTAAATAATTCACGGAGGGGTAAAATAATTCACGGAGGGGGGTAAACAATTCACGGAGGGGTAAAATAATTCACGGAGGGGGGTAAATAATTCCCGGAGGGGGGTAAATAATTCACGGAGGGGTAAAATAATTCACGGAGGGGGGTAAATAATTCACGGAGGGGTCAAATAATTCACGGAGGGGTAAAATAATTCCCGGACGGGGGTAAACAATTCACGGAGGGGGGTAAATAATTCACCGAGGGGTAAAATAATTCACGGAGGGGGGTAAACAATTCACCGAGGGGTAAAATAATTCACGGAGGGGGGTAAATAATTCACGGAGGGGTCAAATAATTCACGGAGGGGGGGTAAATAATTCACGGAGGGGTAAAATAATTCACGGAGGGGTCAAATAATTCACGGAGGGGTCAAATAATTCACGGAGGGGGGTAAATAATTCACGGAGGGGTAAAATAATTCACGGAGGGGGGTAAATAATTCACGGAGGGGTAAAATAATTCACGGAGGGGGGTAAATAATTCACCGAGGGGTAAAATAATTCACGGAGGGGGGTAAACAATTCACGGAGGGGTCAAATAATTCACGGAGGGGGGTAAATAATTCACGGAGGGGTAAAATAATTCACGGAGGGGGGTAAACAATTCACGGAGGGGTAAAATAATTCACGGAGGGGGGTAAATAACTCACGGAGGGGGGTAAATAATTCACGGAGGGGTAAAATAATTCACGGACGGGGGTAAACAATTCACGGAGGGGTAAAATAATTCACGGAGGGGTAAAATAATTCACGGACGGGGGTAAACAATTCACGGAGGGGTAAAGTAATTCACGGAGGGGGGTAAATAATTCACGGAGGGGTCAAATAATTCACGGAGGGGTAAAATAATTCACGGACGGGGGTAAACAATTCACGGAGGGGGGTAAATAATTCACCGAGGGGTAAAATAATTCACGGAGGGGGGTAAACAATTCACGGAGGGGTAAAATAATTCACGGAGGGGGGTAAATAATTCACGGAGGGGTCAAATAATTCACGGAGGGGGGTAAATAATTCACGGAGGGGTAAAATAATTCACGGAGGGGGGTAAATAATTCACGGAGGAGTCAAATAATTCAGGGAGGGGGGTAAACAATTCACGGAGGGGTAAAATAATTCACGGAGGGGGGTAAATAATTCACGGAGGGGTAAAATAATTCACGGAGGGGGGTAAATAATTCACCGAGGGGTAAAATAATTCACGGAGGGGGGTAAACAATTCACGGAGGGGTCAAATAATTCACGGAGGGGGGTAAATAATTCACGGAGGGGTAAAATAATTCACGGAGGGGGGTAAATAATTCACGGAGGGGTAAAATAATTCACGGAGGGGGGGTAAATAATTCACGGAGGGGTAAAATAATTCACGGAGGGGGGTAAACAATTCACAGAGGGGTCAAATAATTCACGAAGGGGGGTAAACAATTCACGGAGGGGTCAAATAATTGACGGAGGGGGGTAAATAATTCACGGAGGGGTAAAATAATTCACGGAGGGGGGTAAATAATTCACCGAGGGGTAAAATAATTCACGGAGGGGGGTAAACAATTCACGGAGGGGTAAAATGATTCAAGGAGGGGGGTAAATAATTCACGGAGGGGTAAAATAATTCACAGAGGGGGGTAAATAATTCACGGAGGGGTAAAATAATTCACGGAGAGGGGTAAACAATTCACGGAGGGGTCAAATGATTCACGGAGGGGGGTAAACAATTCACGGAGGGGTAAAATAATTCACGGAGGGGGGTAAACAATTCACGGAGGGGTAAAATAATTCACGGAGAGGGGTAAACAATTCACGGAGGGGTAAAATAATTCACGCAGGGGGGTAAACAATTCACGGAGGGGTCAAATGATTCACGGAGGGGGGTAAACAATTCACGGAGGGGTAAAATAATTCACGGAGGGGGGGTAAACAATTCACGGAGGGGTAAAATAATTCACGGAGGGGGGTAAACAATTCACAAAGGGGTAAAATAATTCACGGAGGGGGGTAAATGATTCACGGAGGGGTAAAATAATTCACGTAGGGGGGTAAATAATTCACGGAGGGGTAAAATAATTCAGGGAGGGGGGTAAATGATTCACGGAGAGGTAAAATAATTCAGGGAGGGGGGTAAACAATTCACGGAGGGGTCAAATAATTCACGGAGGGGGGTAAACAATTCACAGAGGGGTAAAAAAATTCACGGAGGGGGGTAAATGATTCACGGAGGGGTAAAATAATTCACGGAGGGGGGTAAATAATTCACGGAGGGGTATAATAATTCAGGGAGGGGGGTAAATGAGTCACGGAGGGGTAAAATAATTCACGGAGGGGGGTAAACAATTCACGGAGGGGTCAAATAATTGACGGAGGGGGGTAAATAATTCACGGAGGGTAAAATAATTCACGGAGGGGGGTAAATAATTCACGGAGGGGTAAAATAATTCACGGAGGGGGGTAAATAATTCACGGAGGGGTAAAATAATTCACGGAGGGGTAAAATAATTCACGGAGGGGGGTAAACAATTCACGGAGGGGTAAAATAATTCACGGAGGGGGGTAAATAATTCACGGAGGGGTAAAATAATTCACGGAGGGGTAAAATAATTCACGGAGGGGTATAAATAATTCACCGAAGGGTAAAATAATTCACGGAGGGGGGTAAACAATTCACGGAGGGGTCAAATAATTCACGGAGGGGGGTAAATAATTCACGGAGGGGTAAAATAATTCACGGAGGGGGGTAAATAATTCACGGAGGGGTAAAATAATTCACGGAGGGGGGGTAAATAATTCACGGAGGAGTAAAATAATTCACGGAGGGGGGTAAATAATTCACGGAGGGGGGTAAATAATTCACGGAGGGGTAAAATAATTCACGGAGGGGGGTAAACAATTCACAGAGGGGTCAAATAATTCACAGAGGGGGGTAAACAATTCACGGAGGGGTAAAATAATTCACGGAGGGGGGTAAATAATTCACGGAGGGGTAAAATAATTCACGGAGGGGTAAAATAATTCACGGAGGGGTATAAATAATTCACCGAAGGGTAAAATAATTCACGGAGGGGGGTAAACAATTCACGGAGGGGTCAAATAATTCACGGAGGGGGGTAAATAATTCACGGAGGGGTAAAATAATTCACGGAGGGGGGTAAATAATTCACGGAGGGGTAAAATAATTCACGGAGGGGGGGTAAATAATTCACGGAGGAGTAAAATAATTCACGGAGGGGGGTAAATAATTCACGGAGGGGGGTAAATAATTCACGGAGGGGTAAAATAATTCACGGAGGGGGGTAAACAATTCACAGAGGGGTCAAATAATTCACAGAGGGGGGTAAACAATTCACGGAGGGGTAAAATAATTCACGGAGGGGGGTAAATAATTCACGGAGGGGTAAAATAATTCACGGAGGGGTAAAATAATTCACGGAGGGGTATAAATAATTCACCGAAGGGTAAAATAATTCACGGAGGGGGGTAAACAATTCACGGAGGGGTCAAATAATTCACGGAGGGGGGTAAATAATTCACGGAGGGGTAAAATAATTCACGGAGGGGGGTAAATAATTCACGGAGGGGTAAAATAATTCACGGAGGGGGGGTAAATAATTCACGGAGGAGTAAAATAATTCACGGAGGGGGGTAAATAATTCACGGAGGGGGGTAAATAATTCACGGAGGGGTAAAATAATTCACGGAGGGGGGTAAATAATTCACCGAGGGGTAAAATAATTCACGGAGGGGGGTAAACAATTCACGGAGGGGTCAAATAATTCACGCAGGGGGGTAAATAATTCACGGAGGGGTAAAATAATTCACGGAGGGGGGTAAACAATTCACGGAGGGGTAAAATAATTCACGGAGGGGGGTAAATAATTCACGGAGGGGTCAAATAATTCACGGAGGGGGGTAAATAATTCACGGAGGGGTAAAATAATTCACGGAGGGGGGTAAATAATTCACGGAGGGGTAAAATAATTCACGGAGGGGTAAAATAATTCACGGAGGGGGGTAAACAATTCACGGAGGGGTAAAATAATTCACGGAGGGGGGTAAATAATTCACGGAGGGGTAAAATAATTCACGGAGGGGGGTAAACAATTCACGGAGGGGTCAAATAATTCACGGAGGGGGGTAAATAATTCACGGAGGGGTAAAATAATTCACGGAGGGGGGTAAATAATTCACGGAGGGGTAAAATAATTCACGGAGGGGGGGTAAATAATTCACGGAGGAGTAAAATAATTCACGGAGGGGGGTAAATAATTCACGGAGGGGGGTAAATAATTCACGGAGGGGTAAAATAATTCACGGAGGGGGGTAAACAATTCACAGAGGGGTCAAATAATTCACAGAGGGGGGTAAACAATTCACAGAGGGGTAAAATAATTCACGGAGGGGGGTAAACAATTCACAGAGGGGTCAAATAATTCACGGAGGGGGGTAAACAATTCACGGAGGGGTCAAATAATTCACGGAGGGGGGTAAATAATTCACGGAGGGGTAAAATAATTCACGGAGGGGGGTAAATAATTCACGGAGGGGTAAAATAATTCACGGAGGGGGGGTAAATAATTCACGGAGGAGTAAAATAATTCACGGAGGGGGGTAAATAATTCACGGAGGGGGGTAAATAATTCACGGAGGGGTAAAATAATTCACGGAGGGGGGTAAACAATTCACAGAGGGGTCAAATAATTCACAGAGGGGGGTAAACAATTCACGGAGGGGTAAAATAATTCACGGAGGGGGGTAAACAATTCACGGAGGGGTAAAATAATTCACGGAGGGGGGTAAATAATTCACCGAGGGGTAAAATAATTCACGGAGGGGGGTAAACAATTCACGGAGGGGTCAAATAATTCACGCAAGGGGGTAAATAATTCACGGAGGGGTAAAATAATTCACGGAGGGGGGTAAATAATTCACGGAGGGGTAAAATAATTCACGGAGGGGGGTAAATAATTCACGGAGGGGTCAAATAATTCACGGAGGGGGGTAAATAATTCACGGAGGGTAAAATAATTCACGGAGGGGGGTAAATAATTCACGGAGGGGTAAAATAATTCACGGAGGGGGGTAAATAATTCACGGAGGGGTAAAATAATTCACGGAGGGGTAAAATAATTCACGGAGGGGGGTAAAATAATTCACGGAGGGGTAAAATAATTCACGGAGGGGGGTAAATAATTCACGGAGGGGTCAAATGATTCAGGGAGGGGGGTAAACAATTCACGGAGGGGTAAAATAATTCACGAAGGGGGGTAAATAATTCACGGAGGGGTAAAATAATTCACGGAGGGGGGTAAATAATTCACCGAGGGGTAAAATAATTCACGGAGGGGGGTAAACAATTCACGGAGGGGTCAAATAATTCACGGAGGGGGGTAAATAATTCACGGAGGGGTAAAATAATTCACGGAGGGGGGTAAATAATTCACGGAGGGGTAAAATAATTCACGGAGGGGGGGTAAATGATTCACGGAGGGGTAAAATAATTCACGGAGGGGGGTAAACAATTCACGGAGGGGTAAAATAATTCACGGAGGGGGGTAAACAATTCACGGAGGGGTCAAATAATTCACCGAGGGGGGTAAATAATTCACGGAGGGGTAAAATAATTCACGGAGGGGGGTAAATAATTCACCGAGGGGTAAAATAATTCACGGAGGGGGGTAAACAATTCACGGAGGGGTAAAATGATTCAAGGAGGGGGGTAAAAAATTCACGGAGGGGTAAAATAATTCACAGAGGGGGGTAAACAATTCACGGAGGGGTAAAATAATTCACGGAGGGGGGTAAACAATTCACGGAGGGGTCAAATAATTCACGGAGGGGGGTAAATAATTCACGGAGGGGTAAAATAATTCACGGGGGGGGGTAAATAATTCACGGAGGGGTAAAATCATTCACGGAGGGGGGTAAATAATTCACGGAGGGGGGTAAACAATTCACGGAGGGGTAAAATAATTCACGGAGGGGGGTAAACAATTCACGGAGGGGTAAAATAATTCACGGAGGGGTCAAATGATTCACGGAGGGGGGTAAACAATTCACGGAGGGGTAAAATAATTCACGGAGGGGGTAAATAATTCACGGAGGGGTAAAATAATTCACGGAGGGGGGTAAATAATTCACGGAGGGGTAAAATAATTCACGGAGGGGGGTGAATAATTCACGGAGGGGTAAAATAATTCACGGAGGGGGGTAAATAATTCACGGAGGGGTAAAATAATTCACGGAGGGGGGTAAACAATTCACGGAGGGGTAAAATAATTCACGGAGGGGGGTAAACAATTCACGGAGGGGTGAAATAATTCACGGAGGGGGGTAAACAATTCACAGAGGGGTAAAATAATTCACAGAGGGGGGTAAATAATTCACGGAGGGGTCAAATAATTCACGGAGGGGGGTAAACAATTCACGGAGGGGTAAAATAATTCACGGAGGGGGGTAAAATAATTCACGGAGGGGTAAAATAATTCACGGAGGGGGGTAAATAATTCACGGAGGGGTAAAATAATTCACGGAGGGGGGTAAAATAATTCACGGAGGGGTAAAATAATTCACGGAGGGGGGTAAATAATTCACGGAGGGGTAAAATAATTCACGGAGGGGGGTAAATAATTCACGGAGGGGTAAAATAATTCACGGAGGAGGGTAAACAATTCACGGAGGGGTAAAATAATTCACGGAGGGGGGTAAACAATTCACGGAGGGGTGAAATAATTCACGGAGGGGGGTAAACAATTCACGGAGGGGTCAAATATTTCACGGAGGGGGGTAAACAATTCACGGAGGGGTAAAATAATTCACGGAGGGGGGTAAATAATTCACGGAGGGGTAAAATAATTCACGGAGGGGGGTAAACAATTCACGGAGGGGTAAAATAATTCACGGAGGGGGGTAAATAATTCACGGAGGGGTAAAATAATTCACGGAGGGGGGTAAATAATTCACGGAGGGGTAAAATAATTCACGGAGGGGGGTAAATAATTCACGGAGGGGTAAAATAATTCACGGAGGGGGGGAAATGAGTCACGTAGGGGTAAAATAATTCACGGAGGGGGGTAAATAATTCACGGAGGGGTAAAATAATTCACGGAGGGGGGTAAACAATTCACGGAGGGGTAAAATAATTCACGGAGGGGGGTAAACAATTCACGGAGGGGTGAAATAATTCACGGAGGGGGGTAAACAATTCACAAAGGGGTAAAATAATTCACAGAGGGGGGTAAATAATTGACGGAGGGGTAAAATAATTCACGGAGGGGGGTAAACAATTCACGGAGGGGTAAAATAATTCACGGAGGGGGGTAAAATAATTCACGGAGGGGTAAAATAATTCACGGAGGGGGGTAAATAATTCACGGAGGGGTAAAATAATTCACGGAGGGGGGTAAACTAATTCACGGAGGGGTAAAATAATTCACGGAGGCGCGCGCCGACACTCAGGGTATTCAGTGAGGGGGCATCCTTCAGCGCTGCAAGCGCCTGTGCCCCTCTCTCTCCCAGAGAATTCTGCCCAAGATCGAGGGACAGCATATGCAGTGAGGGTGCATCCTTCAGCGCTGCAAGCGCCTGTGCCCCGCTGTCTCCAACAGAATTTCCACAAAGGTCGAGGGACAGGGTATGCAGTGAGGCGGCATCCTTCAGCGCTGCAAGCACATGTGCCACACTCTCTCCCACAGAATTTTCACAAAGATTGAGGGACAGGGTACGCAGGGAGGGGGCATCTTTGAGCGCTGCGAGCGCCTGTTCCCCACTCTCTCCCACAGAATTTCTATCAAGATGGAGCTGCAGAGAGCGTGCATTCCCAACACGGGGGCCGCCGCCAGCCAATGTTTGACCCCGAGGGGTATTCGACAGTTTGGGGGGCTGTAGGGGGGGGGGGGGGGCACCCCCCTCCGAAGGGGGGGGGGACCCCCCCCCTTGGTTGACCCAAACCCAGCACCTTTTCCGGCAGGCCCCGTCCAAGCGCGCAAACACACAAAGCTAACAAGATGCACTGTGAATGGTCATTGTTTTGCTGCACTGCAGCACTTTCAGAGTAGTATTGAATGTTGCCTTGAGTTCGCCCAAAGGCCTTTCCTTCCCCTTGTCACAAACCAAGAGCTGCTGCTACTACTACTGCTACTGGTATGAACAAACGAACAGATTAACGAACAAATCCCACAAGCTAGTTTGGCCGCAGCAGCATGGTGTTTAGGTGGGCAACAAACGGCATTTATATAGCGCCCCGTCTTGCCCTATCCGGCGCTGGTCCCTGGTTAGGGGTCCAGGTGCCCCGTGTGGGTTTGCTGAAATGGATTGAGTCAAGAGGCGTCGGAGTCCTACCTCAACCCTACATTCCCGGGGTCCCCAGCAAAGGGGACAAAATGCACAGGCAAGGTGGCTACATAACCTTTTTTGTGCTTTTCAGCCATTTTTGAATTCTCCACAAAATTCTGAGTATTTTGAGTATAGACACATAGGGTGGAACAAGAAAAATTCCCCCCGCCGTATGCCTAAAACAAAATCTCCGGCGCCTCCGGCGCCGACAAAGCACCTTGTTCCGTGCGACAATTTTGGGGTCCATAGAGGGGGGGGGTCCCCCCCCCCCCCTTTGGGGTCGGGTCCTGACTAGGAGCGGCCCCCGTGATTCCCAATGAGTCCCAGCACTCGCTGCAAATTCTCTCTAGTGCACCTCAACTTCACCTAACGATGAGTCCCAAGCAGTTCCCTTAGCTTTTGACAAACTTGACTCAGTACATCACATCACATCACATCACATCACATCACATCACATCACATCACATCACATCACATCACATCACATCACATCACATCACATCACATCACATCACATCACATCACATCACATCACATCACATCACATCACATCACATCACATCACATCACATCACATCACATCACATCACATCACCACATCACATCACATCACAAATGTGTCCATGACTCAATGAAACTACTGTACTACTTACTGTACTGGCAAATTCATCTCGAAATCCCTGGCTGGCACCCTCATAATCACCGATTCCCTCATCCTTCCTCGCTGAATCACGACATATTATCTGGAAATGAAGCAAGGTGTAGAAGGGGGGTGTACAAACAAGGACAACTCAATAGTTGCAAATGTGGGGAGAGGGGGGGGGGGGGCGGGACAGCTCTGCTCAGTGATTCTGTCCTCTGTGTCCTTTTCTGGGTTTTTCCCTAACCAAAGCCTTGAGAAAGCCGAAGCAGGAGGGGTTGCCGGCAGGGGAGGGACCGAGAGGCTCGTAGGGGTGCCTAATCTTTTAGGTAGGACAATGTACCCCTTAGCCTCGCTCTCCTTGACTCTGTGGTGCTTGGGCGTCCTCTCGGGCCCCCCACACCCGGCGAAGAACCCCTTGCACCCCACCCAGGCACCAACCCTGCAGACAGTGTCGTTTAACTGACAGAAAAAAAATGCCATGTGGAAAATAGCAGGCGCACCTGCAAAAAAAATTGTTTTTGGCAGAAGAGACACTGCTGCGGGCCCCCGTTTCATTGAAAAAAAGAGGGGAAGAGTCGAGAGCGGGGAGAGGGGGGTAGACCGTAGACGGTAGACAATGGAAAAATTGGGTCCCCCACACTAAATGGGGGACCCCACTGAAATCGGGGGGTGTGAAGCAAAGCAGAATGCCCCTCCAGGCAGACACACAAAGAATGCAAAACACATACACAGAGCAATGTGAAGCAAAACACTGAATGTACAATCACATGTGCTTCCATGACCCTGCATCGCCTGTCTCCCTGGACTGAGATTCAGGGCTCACATTGCCCCGAAAATACCCCGAAATGTACTAAAAAGCCCCCCAAAACGTACTACAAAACCCCCGGAAATGTACAAAAAGATCCCCTGAAATGCACTAAAAAACCCCCCCAAATGTACTAAAAAAACCCCCCTAACTGTACTAAAAAACCCCCTAACTGTACTAAAAAACCCCCCTAACTGTACTAAAAAACCCCCCGAAATGTACTAAAAAAACCCCCGAAATGTACTAAAACTCCTTTGTACCAACAACCAACAAACAAATTGCAATCACAAAAAGACTGGCAACGCGATATCCTGCACTAGCCCCTTTATCTGCTTTGGGGCACATCAACAGCCACATTCAAATATGCACATCCCGAACTAGCCCCTTTATCTGCATTGGGGCACATCAGCAACCACATTCAAATATCCACGGCCCAAACTAGCCCCTTTATCTGCTTTGGGGCACATCAGCAGCCAAATTCCACTACCGTGCGTCGCACGGTATTTTAACACTTGTCACAATCCTGAATACATCATTCTCTGAAAGCAAAGCAAGGTGCAGAACGGGGCATGAGACACGGAAGAGGGGGACAACAAGCAGTGGGGCAAACTCTCCCGCGATTCTGGCATTCTTGCAAAAAGGGGGGCAGGGGCAAAAATTACTTTATTTTTGCGATTTTTTTTGCGGAACCCATTTTTGCGTAAGGCGTGAAGCCAATAATTAATTTTTTTTGCGTTTTTTTTTGCGGACAGGGTGGGGGGGGGGGGAGAAAAGCCTGATGGGGGGTTTCGGGTTGAGCGTTGGGGTAGCCCACCAGCAAAACTGACCCTGTTGTTATTCACATACCTAGTTCATGCCTACGGTCATGGTCTGCAAAGGAAGCAAGGTGCAGAATTGGGCAAGAGAAAAGGGGGGGGAGCCAAGTGTGATATGGGGGGCAAAGCACAAGTGTGATATTGGGGGGGGGGGGCAAAGGCCTATCATGGGGGGCTTGGGGGGTTGGGGGTTGGGGGTGATGGCCCATAAAAGTCTGAAGTCTGAAGTCTGATAGCCCATTGGGTTACTATACCCATAGCTGGTCCCCCGGCTGCAGCGCCGAGGGCACCCACACCAGGCGGACCACGATCCCCGAGACCCACAGGACCCTAGCCAACGACCGAAGAACCGCTTGGTGGTGGGTCAGGTGGCTAGTCGCGCGCAGTCGGAGAACCTGAGCAATGGCCGCTTCACTGTCGCTACACACCGTAACAGACCGGTGCCGTGTCCTGACAGCAAACCTGACAGCCCACGCCAAGCCCCTCAGCTCCGTGGTTTGCTGGCTGGCAAAGCGGGCAGGAGGTGTCACATGCGTACGCACACCCACTCCCGGCACAAGCGCTCCCACCCTCCAGCACCCTGCATCACGCGCTCCATCGACACAGATGATGACACCCCCGCACCACAGAGAGGAGTGCGTAAGCCTGTCCTCACTCCCAAACTGGAGGGTCTTCAACTGTCGCCAGGCCTCCCCGCCCGGCGCCTGCCAGGGCTCGGCCGCCACCGCCACCAATGTTGCGAGGCTGCCCAGCATTTTCAGGGGGAAGCCCTGGGCCGGCTGTTTGACCCCTCCCACCGTTCTACCCCAGCGCAGCCAGCAGTAGGCGCCCGCCGCGAAGGGGCAACCTAATCCCCTCGGACATGCCAATTCAGCAAACCCAGGAAGCTTTGGAGGTGCCTGTCGTTGCCTGTCCCAACCGCCAGCCTCAGCCAGCCCGCCCACAACTGGAGCAGCGCCTGTTCGTGGCTCCTGATCTGCCTAGTCTGCAAGTCAAGCTGCTTTCCCAGGAATGATGCCACAGGCACCGGGTCCAGGACACTCTTAGGACTTATGAGGAACCCAGCCTCGACCAGGGCACGCACAGCCGTTCGCCCCGCTTCCCTGAGCACCTCCCTATCAGTGAAGACGAGCAAAAAGTCATCGAGATAGTGCACAAGGAGTATCTCGGGGGGCAGCACCCCCCGGAGAATGCGGGGCAAACTCGTTTGGCACAGATACAGGCTGTATTTCCAGCCAAAGGGCAGGCGTGACAGCGCCACAGGCGGGGCCCCGGGGGCGGGCCGGAAGCGAAAAACGTGGCGCGCCCCCTGGGGCAAGCAAAAGCTCCAAAATGCATTTTTGAGGTCAATGTGGAGCCGGTAGAGGCCCACATCAGGCGGGAATGCCGACAAGGACCTGGCCAAGTCCTCCTAGGAAGCCAATCTAAAAGTGGGGGGTTTGGCCCCGTCACTCTTGTTGATCTTGACGCAACTCAAGATCAAGGATACCTTCTCGGAGGACTTGGGGATGACGAAGGGGTAACACGTGGGGGGGGGGGGGTCAGCCGTCTCCTCGTAGACCCCCGCCCCCCGCGACGCCTGCACTATCCTCTGGACCTGCTGGGACACCCAGCGGGTTGCCCCTCGGACCACCCTGTCCCCGTCCTGCCACTCCCGCTCGACATCGAAATCCTGGAGCCCCCCGCGGTAGAAGGGCGGGACCACGGCGTCCCACAGATCTTCAGGGAGCTGGTGGGTGCCGATCGGCCCCAAACCCCGGTCCAAAATGGCATCCTCGACCCCCCCCCATGAACCGCGGAATGGGGGAGGTGTTGACGTGGAGGCATGCCTCCCAGGCGTCCGGGTGGAGCGCGCGCAACGCGCTCAGGAGCGCGGGTAAAGCTCCCCGCAAGCGGAAATCCTCGGCTGTATCGAAGACTCTATTCAACCACGAATCCACCCTCTTCGCCACCATCCACAAGCCACAACGTTCCCGCTCCGCTATCCAATGGAAATGCGGGGTGAGGGCTTGCATGAACTCCAGGAAGAGGGGGGGCTGTTCCTGCACCCTCCGGCCCCTGTCTGGAACCTTACAGAGGGGGGGGGGGCGACGCCACTGGGTCCGTCGGCCCCCTAGCCTTGGCCTTGAGGCGCCCAGCTGCAGCCACGAAGGCACCCTCCACCGGGCTTTGCGTCGCCGGCGTCCGGACATGCCCGCCTGGCCCGAGCTTGATGCGCTTGGGCTCCGGCGACTCGATCTGCTGGGCCAAACGAGGTCTCCCAGTTTGACGGCGTCCGGGGGCTCGGGATCGCATGGCCTGCGCACCGCCCACGACCATCTTAGCGCGACGCGGCCCCATGTATGAGCGGTGGACACGGCCCACCACTCGAGCTTTCAAGCCCGCTCCGGTCCCCCCTCTCACAGGACCAACGGCTGCCCTGGAGGACCACGGTTTACGCTCCCGTCCCACGAACTTGGCAACTCCGGCCTGTCGACGCCCGGGGAAACCCCTGGCGCTGCCGACTGCGAAGGCGCCATAGGGCTCGCTTCCGGAACCCTCGCTGTTGTCGTCGGTGTCCACGTCGGAATCGACATTGATGGGCCCGGCTGCCGTCCCCGGCCCGCACCCCCCCCCCCCCACGGCAACCAGAGGACCCGCCACCGTGCACAGCTGACCCGCATCTTCCCGAGACACGGCGCCGCGCTCAATGGCAGAGGCCAAAGGCTGAAGTGGAGGGAGGGTAGGAGCCTCTTCAGGCCCCGGGCCCATCTCAGCAGAGCGATCCTCGGCGGACTCCTCCAACTCGGTCGCGGCTTGGTCTCCTTCGCCTCCGCTCCCAGCTGTGCCGCTCGCGGCGGACCCCTGTCCCTGACCCCGCGGACGCCTCGGCTTGCGCTTGGTCGGGGTGTTGAGGGCGCCCGCGATACTGGGGAACGTCGGTGTGCCCCACAGCGCCAGGACGCCCACACGCTCCGGAGTCGGCAAAGGCCCCTGGTCACGGGACCATGCAGGCAGTACCGTAGGGGCAACGACTCCCGGGTCGGACCTCTTGGTGCCGTATTGCATCGCCACGGCCGTGCTCTGCCATCTGCCCCACCATTTGTAGTAGGCGAGGTCTGGTTTGCGGGCCCAAGTCGCTGCGGCGCCTCCCCGGCGCAGGGCATGCCACCTGGCTCGGGCGTGCGCGGTGCTCGCCAGGGTTTCGGCCATGCCCGCCTCCAATCCCGCCTCCCTTGACTGCCAGACGAGCATGTCTGAGGATCGGCCCAGCGAGACCATGTGGCGATGAAGCCACGCACGGACGCCGTCCGCATACCTGTACAGGGGTCGGGTGGTGTACCCCTCCTCCCCCGTCTTGGAGTTCCAGAACTGCACAAAGCCTGGCATAGCCACGTCAGAAACCCTGATGCCAGCTGCTTCGCCCACCCGTAGGTAGCATACCCAGCTAATGATGGCCAACGCGCTGAACACCGTTCCGTTTCTGGAGTCTCTGGCCTTTTCGACCAGCTGGACCAAGCCTGCTGGGGACGGATAGGGCTGGGAGCCAGAGGAGGCGGCTCCCGCCGCGATCCTCTTGTGCAAGGTGGTGACTGTTGGGGGCAGCCACTGGAGATCCTCCACGGCCCGGACCGCGGAAGTAATACCCCGCAAGGCTGACGCTGTAGCGCCGGCTTGCGCCCGCTCTGCCAAGAGGCCTGCCAGTGCCGCGGCTGGATCAGGCGGGCCCGCGCGCTCCGCGTAAGCCGCCAAGGCCCGGAGCCGAGACGCATACTGCGAGCGGGTTCTCGGTCTCCAGGACTGCATGGCGCTTTCTTCCGGCGAGCAGGGGTCGTCTGCCCGGGCTGCTGTCTCCCACCGGCGGGCGAGCGCCCGCAGTTCCGCCGTTGTGTCCGTGACGCCGGAGCCCGGGGCGGCCGGTCCGGGCTCCAGCTGGTCCTGTGAGGACCAGTGTGGGCATCTAAAGTGCCAGTGGCGCTCGTCAGGGGAGCCCCGCTGCGCGCACCTCTGGCACCCTCCGCTCGGCGGCGACTCCACAGGGATCCATTCGCCCTGCCGTGACTGCCGCTGCAGCACCCCGCCCACCTCCCTGAATTTTACGCTTCGCCATGTGAACGCCGACCCCTGCTCCTTCCATGCCTCCTCCAAGGTGGCGTACTGGCTGGACTCGGAGCTGGACTTCCCTTGCGTTCCTGCATACCTGCGGGCATACGCCGCCTGAGACTGGGACACGCAGTCCCAGACCCTCCACGCCAGTTGTTCTCCTGGGTCGACCGCGGCCTCGGTTGCCTGGCCGCCGAACTCGCTCGGGCGGGGGATCTCCCCCACCTCACCGGCCCTAAGGCGTACGTACGCCTTGATGTTGGACAGCATGAGTCTCATCCACTGTGCCAAATGGGGCTTCTCGAGGGCTCGGTTGATCTCAGGCACGCTCAGCGGGGGCAAGCGGGGCCCCTCCTTCACTGCCACTCGGGCGAGTTGCTCTCTGAGTTCTTGAATTTCTTTGGCTTGTGCTGCCAGCCGCTCCTCGGCTGACACCTGTTGGGTCTGATTGGGCTAATCAACCCCGTCCATGGGTTAACAAAAACAAAGACAGGAAAACTGCCTAAACATTGGAGGCGCAAACAAAAGGGGAGACGAGGCACAACTAGTGGTATGACATTCATCATCAACACAGTACTCATTCCAATACATTCTTTTGCAGCAGCAGTAGAATGCAGAGAGCAACCGTTCCAGTTACATTCACGCACAAGAACCCCTAGTGCCAGAAGTGCTGGGCAGTACGAGTATAACAGGGCCTTCAGGGCTAACAGGCATCTCAGACCCAGTCTTTGAGCATCGGACAACTCAGCAACATTACTCATACAGTCATAAGGACCTGGGTGGTACTATCAAGCCGTGCTTTATTAGCAGCTGTAGCCACGAACAAACCAACAATGGTTTTTTCCATGTGACGCAGTTTGACTCTCATGGGCACCACAGCTCCAGCCTTCAAGTCCCAACCCTGCTCAAGAAATTTAATGATAGGGGCAAATGCCTTGTAGGTTATTTCCACAGAATACTTATATGGGTGCCAAACACCGTAAAGCAATGGGTGTCCCAACAGGAACTGGTCTACGTGCCAAGGGGCATAGCTTGCTCCGAACGACATTTTCAGGAGTGCGTAAAAGATCTTCATGTCAATCAGAAATGGCACAGTCCGTCTCGTCTTCACCTGCAAGCATTCTAGCCCCCTGACAAACTCCAATAACTCAACATGACTTCCGCATTTCAGGTGGGATAACAGAAAGGGCCTCCAGTTGAGGGATACCACAGCATTGCGAGCATAGTCCAGAGGTGCACGAACCCAGGTCCGCAGAATAGGCCCATCTGGGACTTTACTTCTTTGCAACAGCAACCCAACACAGCGCACAAGGTAGTCGACAACCCCGGGTATGTGTTGTGCAACAGCATCCAGACCGGGCAGACCATGGTACTGGGGCAGCTCAGTAGTGTGCAACACACCGACAGCAGTCACATTCACTTATCAGGGCTATGGGGGTCCACCCCATTGATGTAGCGACGGTAATTGTCGAACCACATTGTGATTTGCTGTCTCTCAAATGAATCCCATAGGTGTGAAGCTTGAACATTGGCCTAAGCCGAGATAGTAGGAGCATTGATAGTGCATTCCCCTGCCATTGCCAGCTTACGGCGGATGGACTGGGTCATTGTACCGCGATATGAGGCTCCAATGGCTCTCTCAGCACGGGGATATGTCAGCACTCGCACAATGTCATACAGTGAGAAACCTTGCTTCTGCAGGACCAACAACCATCTTGGTGGACGACTAGATCCCCAGGCAGCCCGCACATGCCCAACATTGCGTCCAGTCTTTCTATTGTGACGCAAATCCAGTGCCAGCTGCAGCAGCGGGAGTGTCCTCCCTTTGTTCAATGCCACCCGAATGAGAGCCTTCGGGGTCCGAACGCGAGTACCCCCACGGCTGTTTGAAGAAAGCGCACATCAATCATGTCTCACAGCCACATTGGCAGAAGCACCCCTAAGAGTCAGTGAACAGAACCCAACAGAGGTACCACCCTGTAGGTAAAGGGTGTCAAGGCAAGTTGGAAGAAATTTCGCCCAGGTTCAACTTTATCCACTGGTGGGCCTAAGTGACAGGCAGGCAAAGGGCAACATATCACGCACAGGACAAGCAAAGAACCAACAGGAGGGGGGTTGGAAGAAATTTCGCCCAGGATCACTGATTGGTGTTTTTGACCTATACATTTTGCAGAAGAGGCGGAGCTGGGGGAAATTTCGTCCAGGGTCATCAAGACATCAAAATATGTGTACCTTTTTTGCTATCCGGGGGGCTAGGGGAAATTTCGCCCAGGTCTGGGCAAATTGGCAAATAGAGACAGTGAATTTGAGTTTCAAAGTGTGTATGCATAGGACACGCAATAAATGTATAATTACTCTTCACCACCTATTACAGTACAGGCGACACATGGAAAACATAGACACAAAAACAAGACACAAAAAAGGCGACAAAGTGCACATGTTTGGGTCGTAAGGGGCGGGTAGTTAGCGTGGCCTAAGTTGAAGTCTCTCTGCGAAAATATTTACGGCGCTAGCACCGTAAAAAATGACGGCTGTCAAGAGTTTGGAAAGCAGCAAAATGTGCTGCAAACATTGTTACTCACTACAGGGGTGGGGCAGAGATGCCTTGATGGGGAGATGCCTAAATGGGGAGGAACCTGCATAGTCCACTGATGCTTCCCATATGTGCCGTGTGATCCCCGTCATAACCGATGGCAGCTGGACACACCAGTGAACACCACCAATGGGCAGGGGGGGATCATTCTGTAGTGGGTACACATTTACGGCACCAGCGCCGTAAATGTTTACGGCGCTGGCGCCGTAAAATGAGAGGGGGTAATTTCTGATTATTATCGCGACAATGGGGTTTGTGTGGCATTGCCCTTCACCAGCACCAGCCAGAAAATTTCCGGGTGCACCGAAACACGGTGACAAATGTTAAAACTGCAAACTGCACAAACTGCCATATGTAGGGGTCATGAAAATATGGGGGTGATCTAAAAAGGTTTCCACACCAGCCTAATAGGATCCAACAGTTGAAACAATTAGATGGTCTTTTTTGGGGTGGTTTGAAACGGGCTGTAAGAGCCAGAAATTCTTCCAAGTGGGGAGCCCCCAAGTCTCACTGCAGTGCACCACCTTCCTGAATCTCTTGGTTCCTTGACTAGTTGCATTTTATCGGCAGACCCTCCTCCGTAGAAAATCAATGATAGAAATACCCTGCTGTCGTTGTTGATGCTTACCAGTTGTCTCTTCCAAACTGTGTAGTTGGGTCTCTATGTGAACACCTTGTCCTAGTTGCAATGCCCTATGAACCAGTGCCGTCACCGACAATTGCTTGTAGACCGCTTGCTGGTAAATCATCTAGTCCCCTTTTCCCCTCTCCCCACCCATAGTCTACTTGCAGGTGGGGACTACCACCCAAAAGTAGGGCCAGAGGTTGCTGACAACGGATAAGGCAGGGCCGGGGGGGGGGGGGGGGATTTGATTACCCCGAATGTGAGGCAGGCTTGCAGGGCATAGATACGTTTATCACCCACCTTAGCCTTAACTGCATAGAGGAAAGGCTGGGGGAGCTGTGGATGACCCCTAACCATCATCTGAACCTCAGTATATTTCATTCACCTGCCTTATGCGCTGTGCGCAACCAAAAGCATCTTCTTTAAACAAATCTTTCAACAAATGTTTCATGGACCTCTGAAAAAGGGGCTCCACCTGTGCATGGTGCACCCCAAGATTTTTGTTGTGGCAGTGATTGTGCAAGCAATTGTCAGCCATGACTGTGTGCACTGTGTGCACATTGTGCAAATTACACACGCGCGTGCATTCACACACACACACACACACACACACACCAGGCTGTGTAACTGGCTCCTGTATTAGTATTGTGGGGCCCTCACAAAAGTAAACCTGCTGAGTAGCCCCGCATGCGCACTGCTTCAGGTGTGCCCGTCAGGCTCGATGCACAGGCGCACGTGGCAGTGTCTCCAGCCACAGCAACAGTCGCACAAGGGCACTTTAGGTTTTACCTGCTTGGTGCCTCCAGTCAGTCTTCGGTGCCCAGTCTTCGGTGCCCCTTTCGGGCTCCATTCCATCTGGAACTACGTGAAAATGAGAGCAGGTTGTCACATGAACAAAAGAAATGGGGTGTTAATTGACAAACCCATACATCACTTGAGTTCAGTGTATTCTATAGTAAAGAGGTCATTATGGGGAACGCCTGGCGACCTTCCCAGCGCTTGGACCCATGCAGTGAGAGCGTAGACGTTGGATAAATGACCTGTTGAGCAGCTTGTTGAGGGTTGATGAGGGCTGTTGAGAGTCATTCAGCATTGTTCAGGGTTGGTCACTGAGCCAGGTGTCCAGCATCAGAATATCGCCTACATCCGTTTGAACCCTTTAATGCTAAGCCAGGGTTCTGGAGAAAGCAAGGCAAGCTGCAAGAAAAATGCGAGGCAATCTTTCAGACTGTGCTCTGCGGCTGCCAGATCGGCGGAGGCACCATCCATAGGTGCAATCAAATGGCGGGCTGAGGTTCCAAAATCGTGCTCCAAAGGAGCGAGAAATTGGGATTGGCTCTGCTATATTCCGACTTAGGGTGGGCAGGACTAAAGTGGAGGAGTACCATATGCATGTCAATCATCATACAGGGATGGGGGGCGATTTCATGGAGGGACAATTCCCGTATGGGGTGAATTTCGCAGCGGGAAATCTTACGGATGTCACTGAAAAAACTGTGGGAAATTTCGCGGAGTATCTCAACTGTAGTGCTGTGCATGGCTTGGTGGACCCAGAACTTCAGGATCAATTTTGCCTAATGGAAAAAAGAGTTGATCCCCAGGTGTCACTCACTACACAGAGAGACCCATCTGCCAGACTGTACCAGTGATGAGGGTCCAATTTGCTCAGGCCCTGACAAGTGTTCGAACTTTGACAGTGGAATTTGACTTATACCCCTGGCAACGACAATCGTAACCCCCTGCATGGGAGCTCGGCAGCTGCACATCCGTTCATCATCCCAACCCGGCCATGGTTTGACCTCTTATGAACCATGTTCCCTGGTACAGCGCTTCTGGGGTGCAACATCCTTGAAATGCTCAACCAAATGCTGCACTTGACTTGACTCTGCAGTGCAGTCTTGCGAATCAAGTGATGCTCCATGGAGATGGGGCTAAACAACAGATACATGTCAATGTGTAGAATTGCACGACACAATAGAGCCCCCCGAAGAGGCACTGAAGAAATTTTTTGTTGCACCTACAACAGGCGAATTTCACGGAATCCCCCGGAATTTGTGTGGTAAATTTCGCGGTCAATTTGGGACATGAAAATGTCCCATACGAAATTATCCCGCCACAAGTTGTATAGGGCGCAGGCAGTAAAACATGGCGGACATAATGTTGTGCACTGGAGGCGAAAGGCAGGTGACAAACCTGGGGAACTCTCAGTTGCCGCTCATTTTTCGGGAGCCTAAGGACCGGGAAGGGCCACAGTCACATCATGACATGGTTGGCGGGAATATGGAGAAAGATCACACCCTGACAGAGGGCAGCTGCAGTGCACACCCTGTCACCGGGCACACCACAGTCCAGACCCCGACACAGGGCACACCAGATACAGGTGTGATGGTGTAGATTGACATGGTTGTGTCAGGTTGGCCGAACTCTTGTCCGCATTGCGCCCGGCCCCAATGCAGTTCATTTCTACCACACAAACAGGCAACAGCCCCCTTGCCTGCTCAGACATGCCACGAGCGTCTAGCAGGTCAGACATGATCTACTAGACTGAGCTGGGTCCGACTGAGTCCTGCACAGGACTTTGGAGTGCCGTTAGATTCTCTTTGCGTAAATGCTGCACCACCTTCTCAGCCGAAGCATGTCTGCTGATTAAGAGGCTTGAACTGATTCAAGCAACGCCACTTGCTGACCGACCTTGCCTATATGTTTCTGTGTCCACCCGCTTTGCAGGACCTGTGGGCACAGTCTTTCGTCAGCCTCGTCTGCACGGCCTTCAATTCAACCTCTCACACATGAAGTCTCCGAAAAGGCACTCTAGACCCGCTGCGCAGCTCGCTCCCAAATGCCTAGAAACCTGTCCTGCACCGAGAATCTTCATGGGTAATGTTGTGCTCCCCTGTTCAGGGCAACCTGAAGATTCTGAGCATTTGATTATGCAAGAGCACTTACTCCGTCAGGGAAGTTAACCAGAAGACCAGCGTGTTGTGTGCCAGATTTGCTATGCTGGCCCTTTGGGGCTGCCACTGTGCAGGCGACAGCAGGTGCAAAGGTCACACACCAAGCATCGGCACACTTCCCAAGGAATAGGACTTGGTAGGAGTTCCGGCACAGTGCACACATGGTGCAGAGGGTATTGGCACATGGGGGTGGGGGTGTCTGCCCAGCGCGCTACCTTTGTGCAACTGTGCTACACCTTAGCTCCTTAGCCCAGATTAACCATCCCATGGACAAGCCCTCAATCAGACCAGAAAATTGCCACCCTAACAGCGAAATGAACCCAAAAAACATCTCTGTAGGGCACATAACTCGAACCAAACATGCTACTTCTAATTGCACAAGAAATGTGACATTCATTGTGCTCGAAAAACAGTTCTGTCCCCTCAAGTATAGGGTCAATACATTCTGCATAATAGTTCTACATTCACCACGAAGCGTGGTGGTGTGCTTTTGACAGCACAAACCACATACATCAACCTCATTTGTACTATCGTCTTGTGTGGCATCAACTGATTGCATTGGTTGCATCAACAATTGTGTAGACATGAGGAGGAACGTGTTCCCATGGTCCATAGGAGGGGTAGGAGCCTCCTACCCTACCTAGCAGGAGGGGTTGCCTCCTGCCCAAACCCCAACCACACAAATAAGCAAAACGTTGCTCAAGCGACCACCCATGCACATTGTGGTATGAATGTTGCCTGGCCAGGCCATCAAAGTGTTACTCTTTCCGCCAATTCTGCCAAGAGGCACAATGACATGCGCCCCAGCCCTTGTAGGCTCCACCATGGCCCTCCTCAAAAGGAAAACAAACCTAATAGTGCATCGACAGGTGTCTGAGGGGCTAGTGGACAAATCCATACAATATTACCCAACATATCAACAGCCACAATGACTTCATGAAAGTGGCTCTGTAAGCCTGTAACCCCTGCCAGAGCGCGGTCCCCAAAGGGAGGAGGTCTCGCATAGGTCCATAATCCTTGCTATACCTGGGGCCCTGTGGCGGGCCAGTCTTAGATAGCACCTAGGATCGTGTTGGTCAGAGAGGTGTTTGGCCCTGAAAAGGTTTTTGGCACACACCCAGTGCATTAAAATTCCCTCGTGATTTCTGAACCCCAAACTCCAAACCCCAAACAAGATCCCAGAAATGGACCGTAAACATTTGAAACACGGACAAACATGTGAACATGTGAAACACGGCGATGCACTGAACACGAGAATTCAAACTACTGAAGTGTTGTGGCGCAGTTGGGTGGGCAACAGGGTTCACACAAGGAGGGCAGAGTGGACTTGAAGGGTATGTGTGGCAGCAAGTAGCTGCACTTTGCGTGCACAGTGCGAGGGACTCCCCCTTAAGTTCTATTTGAAGCGCGCAGTCAGAAGGGGCCATTCCCTCGTTCAGGCTCAGGTTCCAGGGTCTGCTAACTATCCAGCAACATACTGCTGTAGGATGAAGAGGGCTGCGATAGTGACGAAAGCGACCGCATGCAAGATCCAGTGAAGGGTATTTTTGCCTGTGAAACGATGGCCGGCACTTTTCACGTGGCCTCACTGCCATGTCAGCCAGGCCCAGTTTATAAAACGGGGGGTCCCAGGCGTCCCATCCAGCCAGCCACAATGGAACATACCCACCAAGACCCATCCCCCCTTCATAAATATGCGTGTGTAGGGGGGGCGGGGTTGGCTCTCCCGGGATCAAGGGCCTCAACAGATCACCACCACCCCTGATGCTACCACACATGCCTTTTCTTGGTGGGGTGCGCAATTCATATCGAAACTTTGCTTCATGTTTGGCGGCGCTCTTTTTGCGCACCCATTCAGCTCGAGGTGTTCTGGAAACCCAAGCTCCGACAACGCACAAGCACAGAGTCTGGAGATAGGAGAAGGGGAAAATAAAATCACTGCCTCTCCAATGCAGTGTGGCTCATATCCTGCTTTACAAGGTTTGTACTTAGACGGCTGAACCCCTACCTACAAATTTTAATTTCTCTAGAAGAAAACACTCGGAAAAAACACGTTTCAAAATGGTATTTCAAACCAAAAAAAATTGAAATAAAAACCTACCCAGCAAAAACCCATCTCATCAAGCGAAATGCAGTGCCAACACACGAAACAACCATTTGGGAAAATGCAAACAGAAATGGTCTATGAACGTCCCCTCTGCAAAAAATCACACAAACACTTGTTTCATAAACACCAGAGGTTACCAAGAGATGAACAGAAATGCATGATGTGGAATATGAACTGCCCTAATTGAAATAGCTTCTACGATCTGAAAAAACAAGACTTGCTGAAATTTCGGAAGACAACTCGTCTGCCGAAATTTCGGCAGACATTCCGTCCCTCGAAATATCGGATGAGATATGAATGACATCAATCAAGCAATCTCTGTAATCGTACTTACCACAATATCCAAAATTAAATCATTTGCCGAAATTTCGGAAGCTTTTCATCCGGTAAAATATCGGCCATGGACACCATTACATCCGAAGCCACTAAAACAATACATGATGCAGTGGTAGCAATAAAATAAAACGTCATACGTGACCCACTACCCTAAAAAAATGAAGAAACACATGTTGTATGCAACGAATAGCATAAATACCGATTGACAAACAGAGAATACGAGCAACGCAAAACAAGGCAGTAAAAAATCGAAAAGTCGTAGAAGAATACTCTGTCAATTTCATGAATGAATGAATTCATGGCATTCTGTGATTTTAATGATTTCATGAAAACAAGCATAAGTTTGATTACAATCCCATCCATCGAGTTCATTTGGGAGACACATGGGATGGAACTCGCCGCGTTAGGGAAGCCGACGACGGGAGCAGAGTTCGACGCGATCCAGCGGGACGACACCATCCAGTTAGGCGTATCCAGAGTCTGCCAGGTATTCATCCGTAGCAGCAAAACATGGAGGGTCGTCCGATCACGAAGCCGCTGACGTTCGTTTGAAGGTTGAGGTATGGGTGTTGCGCAACCAGGTGTTGCGCCTCGCTGACCGACAAGGAGAGCTGGAGATTAAGCCACGGCATTACAAGGTTTAACGGCAGCGATATTGCGGAGAGTCGCCAGTGCAGTAGACGTAGATTTCCGAATCCATTTAATTGAATATTGCAGAGACGCGGGTTGCAGTGATTACTGTCGTGTTTGAGATCATGGGATTTGGGGAATCAAGTCTGATTTTAATGATTTCATAAAAACAAGCATAAGTTCGATTACAATCCCATCCATCGAGTTCATTTGGGAGACACATGGGATCGAACTCGCCGCGTCAGGGAAGCCGACGACGGGAGCAGAGTTCGACGCGATCCAGTGGGACGACACCATCCAGTAAGGCGTATCCAGAGTCTGCCAGGTATTCATCCGCAGCAGCAACGCATGGAGGGTCGTCAGATCACGAAGCCGCTGACGTTCGTTTGAGGGTTGAGGTATGGGTGTTGCGCAACCAGGTGTTGCGCCTCGCTGACCGACAAGGAGAGCTGGAGATTCAGCTACGGCAAGAGCGGCGAGAGAGTGACAAGTTGAGCAAGAGATTACGCAAAGAATTACGGCTTGTGTGTGCCATGGTGGAGCAACATCGTGAGGAGCGTGATTCGGCATTGGAGCAAGTGCGATCACTAGAGCAGTGCGAGGAAGCACAAAACAGGAGCTGGAGGAACTACGGAGTCGCCTACAGGCCCTGCGTGCCGAGCTTATCGCGCCAAACAAAAGTACGGGCGAAGTACAGCGCCGCAGAGGAGGGCGTATTGTTTAGCGCGCCAAGGAAGGAGTGCGCCGCCGAGGACATGCCGTGGAGTTCGCGTATTAGAAAGAGGACGAGTGAGAGTGAGACAGGGTGACGGTGGATTCAAGTCAATGGTATAACTTTGTTTGTTTTGTTGGGTTTTCGTGCAATTTTTTTTTGGCTTTGTTCTTCTATGGCTATAGCTCTGAAACTTGCAGTGCATGGTGGTGGCTCTAAGGGCCCACCACCCATTTATGTAACACAGTTTCCGTTTCGGCCCGATTGGCCAACAGGGAACTTGTATGGGGAACCCCCTCGTTTGCAAAGGCGTGAGGCCTCGGACCCCCTTATAGGTAGCAGCAGCCTATTGGCCCAAATTGCTGGGGCAGAACTGGAAGCCTGCCACCCCAGCCTGTGAGGTGGAAGCCACCGGCTGATGGTTCCCTGGTGCAACGCCACAGTGGGGTGCACCCTGAAAATTTTTTTCTGGTTTTTGGAGCTGAAAATGTGTTATGTAGGGCTAAGGTGCACCTGGAAGTGGAATTCCAGCGTGTGCTGTGTCACTGCCTTGAGCGTTGCTTTGTGTGTGCTGTATTCGCGGCCTGCACGCTCCAAGCCAAGCGCGCCTTTGGAGTGTTTGACTTTCGTCTTATACCCCACGCACATTTTTTGTGTGTTTGTTTTGTTCGTTGGTTAAATACAGTGAGTGGGTGAGTACACACGAGTGTTTCTGTTGATGTGGTGTGATTGACATATTGTAATGCAGGTAAATGTTTCGTGCACCTGAAAATGGGTTATGCCTCAGTGTTCCCAAAGTCGTCTGGTGTTTGGTGATGTTGCTTGGTTTTGTATAATGAACCGCAGCTTTGCCTTGCTTTTGTGTAGCTTGGGCAAAAGACCTTACTTTTGAAAGCTGGCCATAGGTAGAGTCCCAGGGTGCACCTTGAAGACTATGTCCTAGTCACACGCGGGCGCAAAGGGCGCTATACTTTGTTTGTATGTCCCTTCTTCCTCTTGCTTTGTGCAGGGACTGGTCATATCAGAGAAAGCCAAGCAGCAAGTCAGAATGAAACCTTCTTAAGAATGCAATGATCTGAAGTTTGTATATACTAAGTGGGTGCGCTGAGTTTCATACTCAGCTTCAGAACAGACAACAAATTTTGCCCATATTTTTCGCTATGATGTGTGCCCCCTGCCAGGGTTTTTGGGATGTATTTTTTTGTTGAACACTCTTTGCAGTGGGTTTTTGCAGCACTTGTTGCAGCGGGCTGATTTTTTTTAAGCAAGGACTGTTTGTTTTGTGTGTGGTAGTAGATAACATGTCAGCTTTTGTAGGTTTGAATCCAAGGTTTTGAGTATTGTCATCACACTTCCTAAGTGTCTATTCTTTTAATGCTGTTTTCTCTCGAACTGCTGAGGCCATGAGTCCTTTTATCAGCCCTGCGCTGGGTGTAGGTGCCTCTGGTGGGCACTGAACCTAGCACAAAGCTTGTGGGGGGAGTGTAATGGACCTCAACACATTGTAGTGGTACACGCTTTGCTTTGCTTTGCAGAATCTGAAGCGCGCACAGTGCAAAACTTAAAGCATCGCTGTGATTAGTTCACAATTTGATTCTGTAGTTTATTGTAAAATACTGTATTGCATTGCTACAAATGGATGGGATGAAATTACGTTTTCGAATTTATGTTTGTCGTGTTTGAGATCATGGGATTTGGGGAATCAAGTGTTGATGTCCTTTTCCATTCGCACCATCGGTGGATCAAGGAGACTATGACTAGGACTTCCATGCAACGATTTTCCGGTGAAGGACTCGAAATTGGTGCACAACGACGTTATTTGTTTGGCATGTGTGTCAATGCACTTCCCATGCGTAGTAAGGTCTTGAGAAATTCTGGTCAATTCACGACCATGCGAAATTAATGTAGGCGCTACCACATCGCGAAAACCACTCATGTGACAATTCAATGATTTCCCAAGCGCTTGGTAGGCTTCATACAACGTACGATCACGAAGGTTGCACTCATGTAGTCCACGTGTGATACACACCATGTGTTCAAAAGCCGCGTCCATAGTGAAACGAGTATTTTCATACATTTGTTCATGACGGCCAACACGGCAATTGATTTGGTTTGCAAGTCCCAATATTTTACCGCGGCATTGTTCCATAATTTGCGCAAGTTGGTCTGACCGATCCGGAACGCTCGAGAAGTGAAAAAATTCGTGTGGATTACCATTGTTATCAAACCACCTCTCTTGTTCAATCACGATCGTTGAATGTTGTGCCATATTGGAGAGTTGTTGACGAAATTTGGACCATATTCACATTCCGCCATCATAGTCGTCACGAATCGTCAACTCTCCTTCCAACTCCAAATGGACGGGGGATGCCAAAGCGTTTAGTTCCTCCATGGCATTACCTCTTGCTATCATTTTTTTCCCATCGTCGGTGATCATCTTAGCCTCAAATTCTTAGTATAAAAACTCCAAAGTTTTGACCGATGTTGTGAAATCCCACAGAATCCGATACCAGCAGAGGAACACAGCAATTGGCACAGCTCCAAATCAAAGCATACCATGAGTTGTCCCAACGTCCATCATTCCGTACATAATGCAAGAAGCCTAAGATCAAGACGGTGTTCAATGATTCTCAAAAGGAATACAATAATAAATTGAACATAAATTCGAAAACATAATTTCATCCCATCCATCTGTGGCAATGCAATACAGTATTTTACAATATTCTAGCGAAGCTAGGCGGCGTGAGCAAACGAAGACACAGAAGAAAGCACTCTTCAGATGGCCATGAACCTGCATGCGAGCGTTGTGCGCAAATACAAGTGACAGTGTCTCTTGACGTTGCATTACTCAACAGAACACACGTGGTCCCGATTTTCGTGACATTCCTTCATTATCCAAGTACTAGCAGGTCGCGGACAGTTTTGCACACAATCAGATCAACATAGGAAAGAGCATGTTGCCTATCATAGTGGAAAAGGACGCCGTAAACAGCGCAAATGATCAAACAAGCACTATTAAAGAAAAAGAGACCAGAAAATAGAATTTTCATGGACAGAAACTGAAGAGCATTTCTCAAATCAACTTTGGAACAGGCAACCTCGGGATCTGCGGCTTTTTTCTGGCGCAACTGGTCGCATGCGCGACTCAGTCACATAGTCCACATAGTCCATACAGAATCAAATTGTGAACTAATCAAAGCGATGCTTTAAGTTTTGCACTGTACGCGCGCTTCAGATTCTACAAAGCAGAGCGCGTGTGTACCACTACAATGTGCTGAGGACCATTACAACCTCTGCTCTGAGAACGGAGTCCTGTTGCTGTCCCTTCACACGCCTCAGCCCTAAGCCACCTAAAACCTCCTATGCCAACATTTAGAAGTGGTCTTCGGCCAGATGGCCAAGTATTGGAGGCCGTACGTGGCCCCCTGGCTCCCTGGAGGCCGGCTCGACCCTGAAGCCCATCCTCAATTAAAGCATGTTCTCTCCAACACCCTCTGTGCAAGTTTCTTTGACGAAAGTTTTTTCCGTCTATACAAAGATGTGCTTCGCATAATGTATGTAGCAGCTGCGCCCTAGAACCTCCGCGCGACAGCCGTGTCGCGCGCCAACGACTCTGTCGACACAACCATGCTCGACAAGGATGTGCCTCGTGTTATGAGGCTTGCCCGTGAGGTCTCTGGGGGTGTAGGAACAGTCCGAGAGTTTAGATATCAGCCAGCTGCACGGCAACGACTGCAAGCAGAGAAGGAACAAGCCGAAAAGGACCGCAAGCAGAGAGAGCGCGCTGAGAGGTTGCGACAACAGTCTAAACAGGCGAGACAGAGGGAACAGAGGGAACAGAACCGTGTCAAGGGGGAGAGAGAGAAAGTACGGAAAGCTGTCGAGAGAGGGGGGGGGGGGGGGAGCTTCAGCTAAGAGGAGTCGACAAGATTCGTCGACAGACCAGCCCTCCAAATGCGCAAGGCCATCAGAGTCGACCGCGCAGCCGCAGCTGCCAAAGCCAGAGCAAAATGAAAGCCGGCGGTCCGCCAGAGCTAGAAAGGCTTCTGCCCATCTTGATGATTTTGTTTTGTAGCCACATGTCTGGGTTACATGTTTCCCTCCCACCTGCCTGCCTCCCTTCCTCCAGAACTTCCTGCCTTCCTCCCTCTCTCCCAGCCAACAGCTGAACTTTCTGCCAGTCCCCGGCGCCCTCTGTGGTGCTGAGTGGTGCACAGTGGTGCACATGCACAGTTCAATGGACCACTACATCATGTATCATATCATCCACGCATCATCAGCTTTGCTTTGCTTTGTGTGCCCAAGTTTGAGCCTGTGTTAGACCAATGGTGGGGAAGATGCGACCAAATGAGGTTAAGATGGGGCAAACTCCAGAGAGGTGGGTATCCAATGCATGCCTATCTGACGTTTCATGGTTGGTTATGAGGCCAGACAAACCCACAAAAGAATGATCTTACCCCAGGTGCAAGTAGGTGAAAATGTGATTTGGGCAGCCCATAATCCTAATTAGGGGCCAATCTGCAAATGGGTTCAATCGGCGGGCAACCGACCGAAACCGCCACTGTGGCCACTCCTAACATATGCAACAAGCCTGGGTTCACAACCCTGGGTTAAGGGTTTCGCACGGTGGGGACCCCCAAGTAGGTAGTTTCAAGCTGTGAAGTGCCCCTTGCCCTCCTCTATCTGGGGGATTCTGGCTCCAGGTGAACCTCAAAAGGCAGAATGGTGGTAGATCCACGCATGAACGCGTGATTTCTTGGCACTTTTGAGTAGCGCCAACTGATCTCCATCAAACAATGCTAATTTTCTCGTGCCTTGTTGAAGAATTTCGAAATTTGAATCCCACAGGCTTATTTGGGTTGGGTAGTTTGACTCACAGGTGAAAATGAGGAAAGCACGAAAAGACCAATCCGGTCCTTGTGTTTGTCATTTTCAGACCGACAAAAATGGGTGTTGCAAACAAGCCAAACAAGAGTTTCCGAAAGTTTGCCAAGAAGAAGCTTGAAAAGGCATTGAAGATCCGTCCAGGACAGCGCAAGGTAAAAAGAGAAAAAAAAGAGCGCCTTGCGAAACGAGCTGAAAGAGAACAAAAGGAGGATGACGAAGAGGAGGATGAGCATCTTCAAACCATTGCCCAACTTAAGGAGAAAGATCCTGAGTTGCACAAGTACCTGGCAAAGAATGACCCCGATATTTTGCAGCGGGGTGAAGGCTTTTTGGACGATGATGCGGAGGATGTAGTCGACGAGGAGGAAGAGGAGGAGGAGGATAATAAAGAGGTACGTTCATCTCCCCTGTCGTTTGACACCGCGGTGGTAATTTGCTAAGGCATCTGCAGCAGTTTACTGACAGTTTCCTTGCAAACGCGAAGTTTTTTCATTGCTTCACGTTCTGTTGCAGTCAAAATGCGTGCATGCAGGGCCTCGCGGACTGAAACATGCCTCAGTCACTTTTGTGAACCTCACTTCAAACCCCCGGGCCGCGCGATTCCTGTGAGTCATTCCAGTTTATTCCATTTCCTGATTCTTGGAAGTACATTATTGCAAAAGACCTGTCAGGCCGACGTCAGCCACCAAGAAGACAACGTGTGCAGATCACCCCAGAGGAGCAAATTTTCTGCCAATTTTCGTTGTGGCAGGGTGATGCGGAGGATCAAATTTGGGAGCATCCAGATGTTGAGGGGAGCGATATCGAAGATGTTGAAGAGGAAGGTGAAGTTGAGGAGGATACAGAGGAATCGTCCGACAGTTTGAATAAAAAGCTCTTTGCTCAGTGGCTCAAGCACCGCAAACTGAAAGGCGTTGTCCTTGCATTTCGTGCCGCCGCCGCTTTGTACGAAGACGACAAAGATCGCTTGGCACAAACTCCAGCTCGGTATGACTAGGGCCTTGGTGGACTGTGCCTCAAGCCCCCTTTCACTCGGGGTCTCCGAGGACGGGTTTGATTTGTCCGAATCCGCGGGTCGGGACAGGGTTGGGGAAGCAAGTCAGGGTGAAGATGAAGTATATCCGTTTGCCTCGTTCTGTTTCAGGTATCGGATATTGGACATTGAATTTGCAGACTACGTCATTGCGGGGACTTTCAAAAACGCAGTGAAAATTATGGATTGGATATTGAAGAGAAAGAGCAAAGATGCGAAACAAGAACTGCCCACGAATTTCAAGAAGTGGCACGAGATCAAGGTGTGTGTCTTCTGCACGTGGGCCCACCGGAGATTTGTCACCCATTCCTTGCGTATTGCGCTGCGTGCTGGGAGTGCCACGAATGAGAAAATAAATTCTCCAAATTGCCAGTTCCACGCAAGCAGTTGCATTTCTATGTTTCAAGTTACATTCCGTTCCATCCGGTGTAGATATTTTTGACCGGTTGCGGTGGCCGCAGTGTTATTATTACGGTACTTGTCTTTGCGTTGCTTGTGGCACCCATCCGCTTTGTAGTACGAAAGCTAAGATTTGTTGTTTGCGTGCTGTTTTACTACGTGCGTTATGCGACGCTGTTTGCCCGTTCTGCAGACGCTCATCAAGTGGTTGCTCCAAACTTCAATTGTCATCCTTGGCCTTGTGGTGGAGGAAAATTTGCTCACTATGGCACTAAACTCGTGCATCCCTTTGATCCAATATATGGACAAATTCCAAGTCCTACAGAAGCGTTTTTTGGAGCGATGCCTCAAATTGGTGGTGCACGACAAAGAGTCCGTCAGGTACAACATAGTTTCCCGTGCGAGGAGGGTTTGTATGCCCGCGAAGGAGGGAGCAACAAGATTCTTTCTTCAGGAGGATATGGTGACACTGTTGCTGGGACTTTTTCTTGATTGTGGGCCATTCTCACAAAACCACTGAGTTGCCCCCCACCCACGGATGAAGTTTCTTGTTCCTGCCCTCTACAGGCACAAGATGAACACACGCGAACCAGAAGGAAAAACTGTTCAGTGACATTGCCCTAGGCGCGTTTCGCTGCCCCCCGCCCCCCCGGCACGACCAAACCCTCCACCCAAACGTTGACCCCGCCCCCGTCGGGTGAAGCGATACCCTGAAACAGGTCCGGACAAGGGACTGGGCTCGGGAAACCCACAATGGTGACACCAATGCTTTGGACGGTGTAAAGCGTAGTGCTCAGTCCAGAGTGCACAGAGATGACAGGAGTGCATGTATGGTCGCAACATGGCAGGAGGAAACAGGTTTCTGTGGAGGCGTTCCTCTTAGAGGGGGACGGCGTTTGTGGCGAGGACGCAAATTAATCGAAAGGTGAAGAGAAAGAGAGAGATAAAGAGATAAGGTAAGAAAGATAAAAACTCCAGGTTCGGGTCCCAAAACCCCAAAAGGCATGTTGCACCGCACTGTGTGCTGCTGAGTGCTCTGGGACCCAATCAATACCCTGGCCCTGGTTTGTTGAGTTGGCTCAGGTGGCGATGCGTCGCCCTTTGGATGTCAACCTCGTTTGCTTCCAGCTGTGCTTGTCCTATCCTCCACAAATTCCTGCTGTTTTCAGGTTTCAGGCTTTCATATGCATCCGGACACTGGCCCAAGTTTTCCAATTTCCCATTGTGGATTTGTGCATGAAGGGCATGTTTTTGAAACTGGTCCGCAACAGCAAACATTTCAATCGACAGAATCTGACGCAGATCTCCTTCTTGATGAATTGTGTTGTAGTGATGTGGGGAGAAGATACGGATGCGGCATATCAGCAGGTCGGACTCTGCTGCTTGTGTAGTGCCACAGAAGAGTGCTTTGATGTGTGATTGTGTTGGGTGCGAGAGACAGTGGTGTGCACAGTCTGCCGCATGGTCGAAGGTGCTGCATCGTGGTGCGCTACATGGTCGCCACTTGCTTCCTTTATCCCTGCACTCCCTTCCAAAATGCGGTTCATCACAGCTGATGGCAGGAAAACAAAAGCTCTAGAAATAGGTCCTTGAGGCGCAGCCCCCAGTGACTGATGTCGGTCCCGATGACTGTGTAACGACGAGCATCGCACTTTGTCCACCCCTTCAAATCTGCACAACCGAATGCAACTCTATTTGGCCGCCATGCCTTGCATTCTACACGTCACCCACCCGTGCATTGCCGAAGTTGCTTGAAACACACCGCAAAAAATTGATGTGTTGGGCTGCTACCACAAACCAGGAAAAAGCCCTGTTTTTGCATTGAGGAGGATTCAGTCAGTGGACTCCAAGACAGGGATTGTTCCCAATTCTGTGCCCCGCGGCTCCACTTTGCCGCTGATCAGGCATTCACCTACATCCGCCAGCTGGCCATCTACCTTCGCGGGGCGCTCAAGCATCCCAACCAGGAGAACTTTCAGGCAGTCTACAATTGGCAATTCCTGAACTCGTATCGGGTGCTTTCGATGGTGGTGTGCCAGTATTGCAAGCCCAATCAGCTTTGGCCTTTGGTGTACCCGCTGTGTCAACTGGGCACAGGTGTGTAGTCATTGCAAATGCAGTCATTCCAAATCTTTTCCCTTGGACATGTTCATTTGAAAACACATACAGGCACTGCAGCAGCTTGTGGACACAAACATGAGGTGCCCGCCCCCCCCCCTGCTTAGGCCGTTGGGCCCAAGAGCTTCCAGGATTTTGACATATGCCTGCCCTCCTGCTTTTCATTTTACACACAGAGAGAGAGACACACACACCCACACACCCACACACCCACACACCCACACACACACCTCTTCTCCCTCGTCCCTGTGGAGAAGTTCCGGGACCACTGCCAGCTAGCCCTGTCGGACCTGTACAGTACGAGCACCACTGGGGAACAAACCACTACATATGGGGAGTGAGCCTGCCCCTGGACTGGTTCTGCAGTGATCAGCAGCGCACCTAATGGCCCACAGAATGAACAATCTCCCCATGATGACTGTACTGACAGGGCACTCCGCACATGGGGGAGACACACTTGCCTCCTCTGCAGAGATGACTCAGAGACATAGTCCACATTTGGACTTGCCGGGCCCAATGCTGGCCGGCCATCCAGCGCCTGAGGGCGTGGCTGCCACCCCCTCCATGCGGCAGGTGCACCTGGAGGTGACAAGGCTCCACTCCATTGGCACAGAGTTCATCCACCGGGTTCTGACCGAGTGGTTGGCAAATGCCAAGGTGCAGTCGCCCGCACTATGGCATGGGCACTGCAGGAGCTGAGCTGTACCTCCACCAACAGGCGGAGCAGCAAGGAGTACCCCAGGCCGTTCTCGACTGATCGACTGCGTGACACCAAGTCCGTGGTGGCACAGTCCCAAAACCCAAACCAGGGATTACAGATTAAGGGTTTGGTATCAGGGCCGAACCGTTCCCATTGGTACATGGTCATGGTACGATATCTCGTTGTGATGCACCATAGTGGACGCAATGCAATGGTTGCAAATTGCCCCAGGCACCCCGCACACAGACACATCGACAGACACACACACGCGCGCGCACTTAGAAGTAGGATCTAGTTGTTGAACCTTGCAGCTGGAGCATGATTTGAATTGATTGGGCGTCACACACACACACATTCACGCGCGCGCACACACACAGAGAGAGAGAGAGAGCTGTAGATGTATTGTATCATAGCAAACACTATGTAATGGTTTCAAATTGCTTTGGCTGTCACGCACACAGACTAGCGCATGCGCACGCACACACCAACAGCGCTGTGGATATTCTGTGTCATAGCAAATGCCATGCAGTTGTTTCAAATCGCTTTGGGCACACACACACACACACATTAAAAGCCTTCAACCCTCGTTAATAGTACAGGCCCAGAGGCGCCTGGGGCTAGAGGGGACGCATCCCCCAGCGCCCAGGACGCCTTCTGTGATTTTTCGGGCGGCCTGCAGGCTGCCAATGGCGCTGTGGCGCTACCAGGGCGCCTGGGGCTGGTGGGGACGCATCCCCCAGCGCACAGGGCGCCATCTGTGACTTATCAGGCAGCCTGCAGGCTGCCAATGGCGCTGTCTGTGGCGCTACCGGGGGGCCTGGGGCTGGAGGGGACGCATCCCCCAGCGCCTAGGACGCCATCTGTGACTTATCGGGCAGCCTGCAGGCTGCCAATGGCGCTGTCTGTGGCGCTACCGGGGCGCCTGGGGCTGGTGGGGACGCATCCCCCAGCGCACAGGGCGCCATCTGTGACTTATCGGGCAGCCTGCAGGCTGCCAATGGCGCTGTCTGTGGCGCTACCGGGGCGCCTGGGGCTGGTGGGGACGCATCCCCCAGCGCCTAGGGCGCTATGTGTGACTTATCGGGCAGCCTGCAGGCTGCCAATGGCGCTGTCTGTGGCGCTACCGGGGCGCCTGGGGCTGGAGGGGACGCATCCCCCAGCGCCCAGGACGCCATCTGTGACTTATCGGGCAGCCTGCAGGCTGCCAATGGCGCTGTCTGTGGCGCTACCGGGGCGCCTGGGGCTGGAGGGGACGCATCCCCCAGCGCCCAGGACGCCATCTATGACTTATCGGGCAGCCTGCAGGCTGCCAATGGCGCTGTCTGTGGCGCTACCGGGGCGCCTGGGGCTGGAGGGGACGCATCCCCCAGCGCCCAGGACGCCATCTGTGACTTATCGGGCAGCCTGCAGGCTGCCAATGGCGCTGTCTGTGGCGCTACCGGGGCGCCTGGGGCTGGAGGGGACGCATCCCCCAGCGCCCAGGACGCCATCTGTGACTTATCGGGCAGCCTGCAGGCTGCCAATGGCGCTGTCTGTGGCGCTACCGGGGGGCCTGGGGCTGGAGGGGACGCATCCCCCAGCGCCTAGGGCGCTATGTGTGACTTATCGGGCAGCCTGCAGGCTGCCAATGGCGCTGTCTGTGGCGCTACCGGGGCGCCTGGGGCTGGAGGGGACGCATCCCCCAGCGCCTAGGACGCCATCCGTGACTTATCGGGCAGCCTGCAGGCTGCCAATGGCGCTGTCTGTGGCGCTACCGGGGCGCCTGGGGCTGGAGGGGACGCATCCCCCAGCGCCTAGGGCGCTATGTGTGACTTATCGGGCAGCCTGCAGGCTGCCAATGGCGCTGTCTGTGGTGCTACCGGGGCGCCTGGGGCTGGTGGGGACGCATCCCCCAGCGCCCAGGGCGCCATCTGTGACTTATCAGGCAGCCTGCAGGCTGCCAATGGCGCTGTCTGTGGCGCTACCGGGGCGCCTGGGGCGGGAGGGGACGCATCCCCCAGCGCCCAGGACGCCATCTGTGACTTATCGGGCAGCCTGCAGGCTGCCAATGGCGCTGTCTGTGGCACTACCGGGGCGCCTGGGGCTGGAGGGGACGCATCCCCCAGCGCCTAGGGCGCTATGTGTGACTTATCGGGCAGCCTGCAGGCTGCCAATGGCGCTGTCTGTGGCGCTACCGGGGCGCCTGGGGCTGGAGGGGACGCATCCCCCAGCGCCTAGGGCGCTATGTGTGACTTATCGGGCAGCCTGCAGGCTGCCAATGGCGCTGTCTGTGGCGCTACCAGGGCGCCTGGGGCTGGAGGGGACGCATCCCCCAGCGCCCAGGACGCCATCTGTGACTTATCGGGCAGCCTGCAGGCTGCCAATGGCGCTGTCTATGGCGCTACCGGGGCGCCTGGGGCTGGAGGGGACGCATCCCCCAGCGCCCAGGGCGCCATCTGTGACTTATCGGGCAGCCTGCAGGCTGCCAATGGCGCTGTCTGTGGCGCTACCGGGGGGCCTGGGGCTGGAGGGGAAGCGTCCCCCAGCGCCCAGGGCGCCATCTGTGCTAACCCCGCAGCCCTTACCCGCTTATCTGGGTTCCCGGGGGGGAGGGGGGTGGAGGTGGTCACGACCAGCCCCCCCCTTGCGTTGACCCAATGCCCTGGGGCATCAGGGGGCTGCATTGTTCTTAAGGATGTCTTTCAGGGAGGGGGGGGGCAGCAGGAGATGCTGGAGGATGAGTCGTGCACCCGCACGTGCATAGAGGAGCTCCAGGTGGCGACGCTGGAGCTCCTGATGGGTGGTTTTCGGGAGGGGGGGCTGCGCCTTTCTGCCCCCCCCTCCCCCATCAATTTATGCCCTAACCCGCCCCCGGGCCGCCTGCCCTGTGCGGCGCCCTGGGGTCGGATTCCGTTTGTTCTGGCGGGGGATGGGGCCTTACCCCCCCCCCTCCACTGCCCTTGCCCCAGCCTCCTGCCCCCCAGACCACGGGGCTAGGGGAGGGGGGGCGTGGCGGCTCTGCCACCATCTTTGAGGGGGCCATTGGCCCAGCCCACCAGCGGTGGGAACGGAGGGGCCCTGCCGGTTGCCCGAGCCGCTGGCCTCTCCGTGAGTTGTGGGGCCCAGCTGGCTTTCGTTTCAGCTGGCCCAGTGATGTCACAGGCTAGGGAACCCCCCCCGGGCGACCCGAGCCCGCGCTCAGGGCACAAGGTGCGTGCATGGGGGGAGGGGGATCACAATCACCCCCTCCCACCACAGGTGCGTCCAGCAGCTCCAGCGCTGGAGCTGGGGCAGTCAGTTACAGCAACCGCCAGCCCAGAGGAGGTTCGAGTGGGGACGTCGGCCTCAACCGCCGCCGGCCCAGCGGAAGAGGCATGGGGGGTGGGGATTCCGGACCACCCCCTCCCCCCCTCGTGGCCGCAGGCTGCGGCACGGGTGTTTCTGGGGCATAGCCCAGGAGGGGGGTACGCCCCCCCAGCAGAAGGCAAGGAGGCGCCGGCTCCGGCGCATCAGGGGGGCAGCAGGGTGCCGGTGATGGCGCACGGGAGAGCCTCAAGTGAAGTGACGTAAGTCAAGGGCGGATGTCCTTCCGCCGCGCCGCGACATACCGGGGGGCCGGGGGTGGGATAGGGCAGGCTACAGGCAGGCTCTGACCCGCTAACCCCTAACCCTCCCGTCGCAAGAGCGGCTGGGACATTAAAGCCTTCAACCCTCGTTAATAGTACAAGGGTTGAAGGCTTTAATGTCCCAGCCGGCGTGGCGATCCTGGCTGCAGGCCGAGTGGGGAACCAAGCCAGGTGCAGTGTACCGATGGCTCAAGGAGGAGGGGTTCTCACCGACGGTGGTGTTTATTGCGCGGCCGGATGGTACCCCCACGGCCAACGTCCAGGAGATGGACGAGCTGGTCCGGGCGGCGTGGGGGCCCATCAACCGCAAGTACGCGGAAGGGCCGGAGCCCTGCCCAGATGCCTTCGTAGCGAAGTACGGGCACCTGCTGTATCGCGTACCCATGTTGGCCAAGCAGCTGACAGGGCCGTACCTCAGGCGCCGCCTCATGGCCATGCGCCCATCGGCCATGGGCCTGGACGGGTGGAGCCTGCAGGACCTGCGGGCGCTCCCGGACAGGGTGCTGAATTGGCTGGCCCAGCTCCTCACGCTGATTGAGGAGGTGGGCCGGTGGCCCACCTTATTGGCCCAGGGATACACCTCCCTCATCCCCAAGCCAGGGGAGGAGGGGCCATTGGGCACGCGCCCGCTGACGGTCCTGTCCATGGTCTACAGACTGTGGGCGGGGACCCGTCTGTGGGAAGTAATGCGGTGGCAGGAGTCCTGGGTCCATCCGCAGGCCTTCGGGTTCCGCCTGGCGCGGGGGGCCGTAGATGCGGCCACGGTCACGCAGGCCCTCCTAGAGCTGGCCCGGCTCAAGGGATGGCGGCTGGAGGGGCTGAGCCTAGATTATGTCAAGTGCTTTGACCTCATCCCGCAAGCGGTAGTGCTGCGGATCGCCCGCGAGTTGGGCATGGACGACGGGGTGCTGCGCGCCCTGGCGGCCATGTATCGGCAGCTACGGCGGGCGTTCCGCCTGGCAGGGGCGCTGGGGGCGTGGTGGCAAGCCACCAACGGCATCCTGCAGGGGTGCCCGCTCAGCGTCATTTTGATCAATATCCTCACCACGGTGTGGAAGATGGAAATTGACACAATGCGACGCCACGTCGTGGTGGCGACCGCCGCACTCCCGCCGCTGCTCGAACAGCCACGGGCAGCCCCGGGGCAGCCGCTGCCTTCACCGCGCCTGCGGACGCAGGGCCCGGGGCGCGCGGACTTATGCCCCCTGGGATATGCGGACGACACCCAGGCCATCACGCTCGAGCCCCGGCCCGGCGCGCCAGGGGTCCCCGACTCGCAGGCGGTCGTGGACCGCACGGCCGTTTGGCTGGCGGACACCGGGCAGAGCGCCAACGCCGCGAAGTCAAGCTCATGGCGGATGAGCGACCAGCAGGCGCAGCCGGTCACCCTGCACGGGGTGCCGGTCCCGCTGGCACGGGAGTTTAAGCAGCTCGGGATCGGAGTGCGCCTGGATCCAGAGAAGGGCACCGGACCGGTGCTCCAGGAGCGGTTCGCGCGCGGGACCACCATTTTGCGGCGGGTGGGGTGCCTGCCTACGTTCCGCATGCGGGAAGTAGCCATTGGGACGCTGGCCCTCGCCAAGGCGATGTACGGGGTGGAGCTAGCAGATGTCGGCTCACGGGACGTGGCGCGGCTGGAGTTGGCCGCGGTCCGCGCACTGTGGGGACCCACACGCACCTCGCGGGCAAAGGAGGTGCTATGGGCGGTCTTGGTGCCGGGGCACCGGGTCTCCCCCATGTGGCGCCTCCAGTACTCGAGAGTACTATGGCTAGCCCGCCAGGCACGCACGCCAGGGGCCGGGCAAGTGCTAGTCCAGGCAATATTGGAGGAAACGGACCGCCCGCCGGACACGGGACCAGTGGGCAGGGCCTTGCAGTCGGTCCGGCAGCTGCGCTGGGAGGCGGTGCACGGCTGGTGGGTGTGGCGCGTGCCAGGGCAGCGCGAACAGCTACACCTGGTCTTGGGGGACTGGGGCGAAGTATGCCACCGGGTGCGGGAGTCGCAGCGATACACCGCGTTGGCGGCGCTGGAACGGCGCAGACCAGCCACCTTTGGGGGGCTGGGGGCGGAGGTATGCAGGCCCGCCTGCTCCCAGGGCATGACGGTGGCCGGCTCGGAGACGGAGCGCTCACTGCTGCGAGCACTGCAAGCCGGGGCGACATGGACCGGGGCGCGGGTCCAGAAGCATCAAATTTCGGATTTAGCTACCTGCCCCTATTGCGGGGGCCCACCGGAGACGGAGGTCCACCTCCTGTGGGACTGCCCGCAGTGGCAAGCGCAACGGGCCGCCTGGCTCCCGCTGGTGCAGGCCGAGGCAGCGCCGCTACCGGCACTGGCCCTCCCGCAGGCGTGGCCGGTGTGCCTGCGCGCGACGGGCCTGTTGCCGGCGGCATTGGTCCAGCCAGAGGGGGTGGAGCAGGCGGGGCGGCTCATGTACCGTCTCTATGGCATGTATCTGGCGGTGCTATCGGCGCGCATGGGAGCGGAAGTCGCGGCTCGCCGAGACGCGGGCGCGGGCCCCTCGGTCTTTGCGATCGCGCGCAGACGCCCTCCCGATGCGCGCCGGGGCTACCCATGGGGGCAACTGGGCGCGGGCCCACATCGCCCGGCGCCACCAGCGGCGCCGCTGGCGTTGCGCGCCGGCCCGCCGCCGGGATGGCCATGGGAGGCATCCTTCGCGGTGGCGCTCCTGCAGTGGGCAGGCCAGCTGCGGTGGCTACCAGGGCCGGGCCATGTGACATACGTGGAGCTGGCCCTGGACTTCGAGGCACACGCGGAACGGGCCCTCCCGGCCCCCAGCGACCACCGGCTGCGGGGGGTCACCCTGCCGCTACGCACCAGGGGCCAAGTGCTGAAGATGGCCCTGGATGCATTGCAGCCACATCTACAGGCAGGGGACCTCATGCATGGCAAGGAGGTATGGATGGCGAAGTCCCTGCTGCCGCTGGGGGGCTTCAGGTGTGTGGGGCGGTCGGCGCGCCCACTGTTCGCGCGCCCGGAAGCCATGCTGTTCCAGATGCGCCAGCTGGAGGCACACTGCCGAGCGCTGTGGGCGCGGCGCCTGGCGCGGCCGGGAGCGGGGCGGCAGGACGTGTTCCTCTTGGATTACCTCCCCCCGGCAGGACCAGGACAGCAGCCCCTGCGGCCCTTTCAACGCTTGCCGCGCCGGCGGGTGCAGCGCGATCGGCGCGGGGCCGGAGGCGGGGACGCGGACCGCGTAGCACCGCCGCCGCAGGTGGCCCTGTGTGCGCGACACCGGGCCCCGCCCTGTGCCGCCTGCGTGCAGCGGGGCGCCGAGCACTGCTGCCAGCGGGCGCACGAAGGGCACCGCATGGACGCGGCACAAGCACGCGTGGCGGCGCGAGCACTGCGGGCGTGGCTGCAGCCCGCGCGGCCGGCCGGGGCCGGCCCCGTGGCGGCGTCCCAGGCCGCACGGGGCTCGCCCAGCGCTCGCAAACGACCCCGCCCGCAATCATCCTCGCCAGAGCGCGAGACGCGACGAGCACGCCCGGAGCACGAGCACGCGCGACGCCAGGAGGAGTTCCCGCCCCCCCCCCCAAGCGTCTCCAGGGGGGGGGCACACAGCTTAAGCGGCTCCGGTATGTTAAACCAGCAGGGAGAGCTCAGGAGGCCCTTCCCGCTCTCCCCGCCCCTCCCAGCGGGAGCCACCGGGCACGGGGGGGCACGCGGAGTCCAAGCGCCACGCGTGCCAGCCGGACGCCCGGGCGGACACGCACGGGTGGGGGGGGTTCAGCCGCGTCCCCACCCCCCCTCCCTCCCCTCCCGGGGGCTGGCGGACATTTTCGGGGACATCTCACGCCGGCTGACGGCGGCTCGGGCGGGGTCATCAGCCAAAGGGGAGGGCGCCGACCCCCCCCCGGGGGCCGCGAACCCCCCCCGAGGGGGGGGGCAGGACCAGGGGGCTTCGGTCGAACCTCACCCAAGCCTTTCGGGGGGCGGCGCGCCGGGGGCGGAGGCGGCGGAGGGGGACCCCTCAGGGGGGGGACAGGAGATGTCGATTGACTGCCATCCCCCAGGGGACAGCTCCGGGGGGGCGGCGGCGGCGGCATCCGCTACACGGGCGGAGCAGGAACCCCCCCCAGGGGCAGTCACAGGACAGCAGGCAGAGTCCCTTCCCCCCTCCCCCCCACAGAAGAGGGCGCAGCGGGCGGGGGGCAAAAGAGTGGGGCAGCCGCGGCGCCCCATGCAGACCTTGTGCGATGAGCACAGGGCCCCAGCGTGCAAGTCATGCAAAGGGCACAGGGGGGTGCGGCATTGCTGCAGCCGCCACCACGAAGGGCATCCCAGGGTGTTGGGGGGGGGACAACGGTGTCTGCCGGTCCAGAGGGGGGGGCTGCAGCTGCAGCAACAAGCGGGCGTCTTGCCCTCCGGAGGGTCGGCGGTCGTGCCAGCCCCCATGATCAGGGGGGAGGGGGGAGGCCCAGCAGGGCAGCGGACGGCGGCGTCGCCCCGGGGCGGCACACAGGGCCCAGGTCAGGGCCACGGGAGGGCCTCCGAGGAGGGCACATAGCCTCAGGACGGCGTCCTTCCGCCGCGCCGCGACATACCGGGGGGCCGGGGGTGGGATAGGGCAGGCTTCAGGCAGGCTCTAACCCGCTAACCCCTAACCCTCCCGTCGCAAGAGCGGCCAGGACATTATAAGCCATCAACCCTCGTTAATAGTACAAGAGCGGCCAGGACATTAAAAGCCATCAACCCTCGTTAATAGTACAACGCACACACACACACACACACACACACACACACACTGGTTTCTGCAGCCAAAGGATGGCCTGGAGGACAAACTGAGGGAGCCGGACAAGCTAGCGGCAGCGGGGGACCAATGGGCGAAGTTAGAAAAGCAACCCTGGGAAACTTTGCAGTGCCTGTATGGCATGTTTCTAGCAGTGTTGAGGGTGCGCAAAACGCAGTAGGATGAGTTGGGACTGCTGTTCCCAGTGGGCTCCCGATAGGGACTCCAAGATACATACCCGTGGCACCAGCTGTAGCTTCCAAGGATGCCCAGCTGACCCACGGCGATCCCACTGCCGGGCGCCTCCCCAGAGAATAGAAGTGGACCTACTCCCGACAATGTTGAGATGGCTAACGGAGCTGCGGTGGCTGGATCTGGTGCCACTAGCTGAGAGACTGCCGAGAGGACATTGGCATTTTTCTTTCATGGAGCTGGTACTAGATATCGAGGCCTTCGCAGGCCAACCGTTGTCTCCTACCCCGCAAGCCAAGTTCGTGGGAGGAGAGATGTGAGTATTGCAGCTGGCAGCCACTGTTCTGGGCAGGGCAGCAGGACAAAAGTTGATCCCACAAGCCAAGGTGACCAACCAGTGTTGATCCGTGACCCCATTGTGCGCTGGGGCAGTCATGGGGGTTGACGCACGCCCCCTTCTCATGGAGCTCCAGGCAGTGTGGCATCATCTCTTGTGCCTCCATGCATATAGTGCGGCGCACTGGGCAAGGAAGCAACGGGCCACGATTGCCAAGCAAGCGAGAAAAGGGGCACACTAGCAATCGCGGCAGCAGACGGCTGCCAAGGGTTGGGCCAGCGAAGCAGAGATGCTTAGAAAAGGAGGGCACCTCGTGAGTCGGGCAACACTTTGCAACGGATTACTATGCCCCGCCAACAGCAGCCGCGGGCTGCAGAAGGGCCGCCCAGTTTGAGATGTCGGCGGGGGACAAGCGTGGGCAGGACGTGTGCCCAGTGCCTGGGGCGGCACATTTCACACCGCCTGCAGCGGTGGTCAAGGCACGGAGACCGGAGGTCCAGCCGCAAATGCGGAATTTGTGGCTGTGTGCGAGAGGCATGAATGCCAACAATGTGTGGCATGTGCAGCGACAGGCAAAGGTGTGCAACATTGTTGCGCCTAGGCAAAGGTTTGCAACATTGTTGCGCCTGAGGACACCCAGGCCACCCCACATGGCCAGCACAGCTCGCTATCACGGCGGCTTGGCAGGGGTGACTGGTGAGACAACGCACACTGGGTGGAGCCCCCTGGCGGCACAGAGGCGCATCCTGCCACGACCAACCCCCGGGGTGGTCCCGCAAGGCCACACTCCTCAGAGACGAGCCCCCCAATGTCGTGAGAGGGGGGGGGGGGCAAGATGGGCAGGAACACGCCCCCCCCAGGAGCTGCTGAGCAAGCACAGGGGCCTAGTTGGGCGCTGGGTGGAGTGGCATGGCCGCACGGGAACGGAATGCTCGTAGGCGTCTCCCCCACAGAAACTCTGGCCTAGACGAGGGGACAGATGCCGGGGGGCGCCCTTTTGGCCGCTGCGACCATGTCTAACTGGCAGAAAAGATATAGGTGCCCTCCACAGAACAAGCTAACCGCATGGACCCATGCTGGCCATACATGTACCAACACACATGCAGACAGACACACGCACAAGGGCACTGCAGCGGGAAATATCACACATACACACACACACAAGCACATGCACATGCACACCAGTGCATCACATGCAGCGCAGTGACCCAGTGCCATTACTTCCAATGGTGACTGGGATGGGTCTCAGTGAGGGCCAGGCAAGGTGGAGGTGTACACAGGGAAGGAAACAAATGAACTTTGCACACTCTCACACTGTCCAATCCTGATGAGGGATGACGAAACGATGCAGAGAACCGGGCTTCTGAGCTGCAGGCACACAAGCCTTGAGGAGTGGTTTGGAGGTTTTCCATCCAGGTAAGCAATTCACCACTGTGCCCCATGCCACGTACTGCTGGCAGAGAGGCAATTGTTTGATTTGTTGCTCCCAGATTTCCCCAGTTTCCCGTTTCATTTCTATTTCTACCAAAGCATTGCTTGGTTTGCTTCAGTCGCATGTGTTCTCTCGGGCTATTCGTCTCCCCTGTTTACAGGCGTCCTTGATTTGTTTCCATCACCAAAGTGTTTCCCACTGCATCTGAACATCATCGGCATCCTCAATCGTATTTCACGGGCCACCGGGGTATACATCCCGGTTCCACCATATCTCCTGCGCATCATCTCTTCACCAGAATTCAAGAAGACATACAAGAGGAATACTCAGGTCATGCTCGTGCACGATCGAAGGGAATGTTTTCAGGGGTTTTCTGTGTCTGGCCACGTCATTCTTTTTGTCGATGCTCATAGCGAATATGGTTCATCGGTTCACACCCCGTTCTTAACACCCTTATCAAGAATACTCAAACCTCAGGGACGAGGCATGGTTTTATGTAAGATGTCAGCATACACATCTACCGTGCAAACTTTAAAGATTTGCGGAAATCACCTCGAAGAGAGGTTGTTAGATCAAGCGCAGGCGCGGGCGTCGTATACCCCCCTTTTTGGGGGTCATTCGCGTAGCATACCTGAAGGCATGATATTGGATGTCCAACCCCTTGTAAAATCATTATTTTGCCCAATAAGACCATCCCCCAATGGATTTTTTGATTCTGGGGCCTCTATCCCCTAAAACTGGATAACACTTTTTTGAGGGGGGGTGGGGAGGGGGGGTCAAAAGTATTCAGAAGGCTCCAAGCAGTGGGAAACCTTGATGTTGTCACACAACCGCTAGTCGAATGGTAACACACTCGGCCGCAGTATTTTAGGTCGGCGGTTCGAATCCTTATCGGTACACGCCGGCGGCGGCGCTGATACGATAAGGGCCACACCGGGGTTCGAACCGCCGACCCGTAAGTCTGCGGCCGCATGCATTACCACTCGGCCACTGCTACTCCTTGCACCTGTGTTCTCCCGACTGCTTGGATCCGTGCCTGCTACTGACAAAAAACCCAAAGTGTGTGCTACTGACAAAAAACCCAAAGTGTGTGTTTCTGTCTGACTGACTGCTGGCCTGTCTAAGTGACTGATTGGCTGACTGTCAACCTCTCTTCGAGGTGCACTGCCGAAGGCAATAGAATATTTAATTCTGTCGGCAACGTGTGTTTATACGCAAAAAAAAAACAAATTCAAAAAATGAATTAATTTTTTTGGGCCAGGCGTTGGAAACGGTAAAAGGGTGCGCAAACGTGCGCAAAAATTAATTAATTCTGTGTGCAGATGTCCCTGTATTCCTCTTCTTTTGCAGACACAATGCTCAGGTTGCAATCATTTTTTCAAGTTATCCCTCATGAAACTGCTGTGGCCCGCTTTGCAGCTGAAGGCCACAGGGCAGATTTCTCTGATTTTTGTTGTGGGATTGTTCTGGGTATGGTGCAAACAATTGAGGTCCCTGCCGTACCTGCCCCGCGTCGGCCTGGTGGCCGACCCCGCGGCAATTTTGATGTCGCCCTGTTTGCTCGGACAATTGTGACCCAGTTGGTGGAGAAGGTCCTGGCGCAGAAATTGGGACCCTGAAACCGGTGACAAGCATCAGACCAAATTTAGAAATTCCCGGCATGGCGGCAGGGGCTGGTAGGTGCAGAAATTGGGACCCTGGGACCAGGGACAAGCAGCATCATCATACCAGAGCGCCTTCAAAAGCATCCATTCACGAAGAGCATAATCATTTGTACGAAAGAATTTGGTTGCGCAAGATGCGCAAAAAAAACGCAAAAAAAAATAAGTTTTGGGTCAAATAGCTGCGCAAAAATTGAAATTTGCAACAAAAAAATCGCAAAAATAAATTAATTTTTCCGAATTCTGGCTGTATGCGCAAAATTTTTGCATAAAAAAATTCAAATCGGCCTGCGCAAAATTTAGGGTTCCGCGAAATTCAAATTTGCAGGGACATTTTCAATGAATGAAATATTACAGTGTATGGTGCAGCACACGCTGATGGAGCCTGAAACGCGATACAGATATGCGAGGCGGTCATCAACCAAGAAATGGTGGGCAGTTGTATGTGTACGTGTGTGTATTTATGTTTGGCTTATGACACCTCCCCCCCCCCCCCCCCCCGGTGGCGCATCGTTGAATTTTCAGCCCAAGCTTGGGATTTGGCAAATCTACATGTGGGGGTCCAAGCCATGAGATTTGCCACCGCCTGTGACACACGTTATCCTGGTAATTAACAATGGGGATCGGTGAAAGTGTTGCTTGTTGCTTGTGGAAATTTATGCAGAGGAGGTTGTAAAAAAGGGAAAACATATGGTGTATGACAACCCCCCCCCCCCCCGGGGCACACAAACATCCCCCTGAAGCCCATGGGGGGCCAGATTCAGGGTTGGCCAGCCCAACCCCTTTGAATCTGGCACTCCACAGGCTGCAGAGGTCCAATCAACAGTGGCCCCTCACGTTGCTTGGGGTAGATTGGTTGGCAACCCCAACCAGATTCCCTTCAATATTGCGTGCAGATTCACCCCAAGGGGCCCATGTGGGTTGGGCGGGCTGTAGGGATCCTGAAGGGCCCCCAGCAGCCAAGTGTATTTTTGGGGCCCATCCTCCAAAACTGGCCCAGTTTGGGTCAAAAACAGCTATGTTTGGCCAAGATGAAATCCCCTCTAGATGGCCATGAGAAACGGTGATCAGTTTACCAACCTGCGTTGCTTTGATTGTGCTATTCTATTTGTTTTGTTTTCTAACTCCATGATGTATACCCCTGAAAGGACCCACAATAATATTAGCCCAAAACACAGCCCAGAAAAGCCCTCTTGACAGGCCGAACCACAAGAAATGGATATTATTCCACCAAATTGCGTCGCTTTCCTTGTGCCAAAGCTCGTTTAATTTTCTAACTCCACAATATATCCCGACAATGCCCCAAAAAGGGCCCAAATAGGCCCCAACTCTCTGTAGCCTGCGCCAATTTTGACAACCCCCAAAATCCGTCTGGATGGCCAAATCAGGAGAAATGGTCATCACTCCACCAAACAGCTTTGTTTCGTTTGTGCCACCGAAGCTTGTTTTGCCTTCCAGCTCCACGAGAGGTCTAAGAAATGCCCACCACAGGGTCCAAACTAGTCCAAAAAGTGCACAGTTTGGCCTTAACAGCCATTTTTGGCGCCAATCAGTGCCAGGCATCATTTATAAGGAATCAATACGGAACGGGAGGGCAGGTTTGGGCTTGTTCCCAGCATAGATGGGTGGGTCAAAAATCTGGGACCCCCCTTCTTCTGACAATTATGGCTTGGGTGGGTGGGTTTGATGACTAGGACCTCTCTTGTGGTGCGGAGACTTTCAGTGGGAGATAAATGATGATGAGGTTTCTTTTGGAAATGCTTTTGTGAAGGTGCCTTCCCCACACTTCATTTTTTGGTTTGTTTAGCTATGCAACCCGGCTAGTACCACTGTGGGTGATGCACTCAATTCAAATGTGCGCAAGGCTGAACATGAGTAGTTCAAAAGTGACGAATGCCAACAATAGTTGAAAAGTTAGCGAAGACAGATTGGTTTTTTTTTGTGACGGAGAACCGTGTTAGCAGCGTCGGCGGCCACGGTAGCAATAGTGGCAGGGGTAGCAGCAATAGTAGTTGCAACCCCTCCACTACCACCAATGCACCCTCAACACAGGATGCCAGTACGACTACAACCAGCATGACAACCCACAACTCCAGTCCCATCCCGAAAAGGGAAGCAGAAGCCGAAGCAAGCAATAGCAACAACAACAACAAAAACCAACACAAAAGCAGTGGCCCTCAAGGCAGCAATAACGGCAAATGCTTAGAGGCCAACAAACCCTAATGACATCCCTGCACCATTTTGGGCCCCGCTTTCCCCAAGCCCAGCTGCAATATGGTCCGTTGCGGTGGGGCTAAGGACTCCCACACTGTGGTGTGGCCCCTTGCGTTGGGGTTAAACTCTCCCACACTTCGGTGCGGCCCCTTGAGTTGGGGTTATGGACTCACACACTTCGGTGTGGCCCCTCGAGTTGGGGTTATGGACGACTACACGTCGGTGTGGCCCGTTGAGTTGGGGTTATGGGAGTTGGGGTTATGGACGACTACACGTCGGTGTGGCCCGTTGAGTTGGGGTTATGGACTTCCACGCTTTGGTGAGACTCAAGGTAGTGAAAGCAAACGTGCCGTTGGTTTTTTGTTCACCACCATCATCACCAAGGGATTATATGATGAGTTCAAGTTTGATGGAGCTTGGACTTGCTCATGCAAGACGGTGCACCAGGAATGAGCACGGCTATTGCGTACTTGTTGGGCCTCTTGATTGCTGCGTTTTGTTTGTGGCATGTCCAACGCTCATTGCGTGGCGGTCTAGGGTGCATTTCTCATAAAAAACACAGCGCCGTAATATATGCGGCCCCAAATGAGGGGAGCATCATAGTTGCTGGATCTAAGCATGCTTTGAAGGCCATCTAGACAAAAGCAAGGAGAAGCCAAATTAAGGGGTCAAGGCAGATTGGGTATCGCCAGTAATTGCGGATCTTGAATCTTGCCCCGTGCAATTTGCTTGATGTGGCACACTCCTTGGACTGGTTGCTTTTGTTGGACTTAGGTGACACCCGTTGTAGTGTTGTTGACTTTAATTGTTTTGGTGCTCTCAATCAATGGTGGCAATTGTGTGCCATTTCCCCTTTCCTAGGGAGGTTGCTTTTCTTGATTAACAGCCAATTTCTGGTGGTGATGTGGAACAGATCTTCTCACCGTGTGGCACCATTTTCAAGCATCAGCACCAATAGGATGACACCATCCACCGCCTTTGTTGCGTGCTTCAATGCTATGGTGATATTGTGGGCTGCCTGCTGTGGCGAAAATGCTGAGGCATATTTGCAATAATTTAAAGAAAAAAAGTTGGCCCAGTGTGCAGGATATTGCTACAGAAGTTGCTTTGTTCTTTGGGTTCACGGGTCTTGCATGCATGATCGCAGCTTTCCCCAATTGTTTGGCATTTTTTCGAAGGTTTTCACACTTAGACAGCTGCTTGGCCACCCGGGCCAAAGATTCTGCTGCAATGGTCCAGATGGTGCTGGAGCTGTGCCCATTGGTATGAACCCTGGGAGGGGAGGGGTGAATTGCAGTCACTGACCATCCACAGGCTTGCAGCAAAATTCTCCCGTACTGGGGGACCAGTGTTGCCTGGAAATGTTTGGATAATGCAAAGCAAAAATGTTTCTCCTGCCGAAAAAGATGGTCCATGTTTGGTGGATTCTGTGGAGACGGCAGGCCTGTCAGCTGTGCCACCATCGTGCCTGGCAGGGTCAAGCCCCAGATCTCATCTGCACGCTTCGAGCTAAAACCGCCCAGATGAAGGTGGTGGCATACCAGCGGGCGATTTTGTCGGAGGCTTTGTACTATTTGGTGGAGCATCTAACACTGCATGCCCATTCTATCTCGTTCCCGGAACTGGCCTTTCCCTCCATGGCCGCCCTGACTGCGCTGAAGAAGGAGATCAAGATGGTCGACTGGCACCAAGAGGTCCGGGATGTGATCCGCGAGGTAGAGAAGAACATGAATTTCATCCGCGATCGGCGCCGTGATGTGACCTTTGGACCGAAGGATACCGACAAGTGTGTGTGCTTTTTTTTTTTTTACTATGACATCCACTCTCTGATGTTTGGTGGCTACCCACCAACCGCCATTGGCTACCCACCAACCGCCATCGGTTACCCACCAACCGCCATCGGTTACCCACCGGCCGCCATCGTAGGGCGTATTGGACACTACGAGTTTTTTTTTTTTCATTACGGCACCCCCTGTTGCTGGTCCAATATTGTTACTGTTGCTGGTTGCTGGTCCAATATTGACGCCCGGTTGTCAGTTGATGTGAGGCGACAGGCGGCAATAAGTCGGTACTAGGGAGGCCGGGTTTTCGTTCGGGGGGGGGGGGGCGATAGAGCCCTTCAGCCGGAACCCCCCCCCCCAAAAAAAAGGCGCTCCGTTGACAGGACCCCCAAAATCCTACCGAGACCCTGGGCCTTGGAGATGACCCAGACCCAAAAATCGGCAAAAAAAACGACAATGGGATTTTTGGAATCAGCGCGTCGAGGGGGTTCAGAAAAGTCATCATTTGCCATATATTTGGTGAAAAAAAATTGACCAATTTTAATGCTCAAAAATTTTTTTGGTGCCTTTGGCGCCAGAGTTCATGATAACTGGTCAATGGTGCCTGTCAATTGAGCCCTTTTCCCGAACCCCCCCCCCCCACACAAGTTTTTGGGGGCTCTATTGACCCCCCCCCCCCCACAAGTGAAAATCCGACATGCCCAGTGCAATGTCCTGTCACCAAAAAGGGTAATCTCCTGTCTGCGCCTGTTTTTTTGGGCGGACAGTAGTTCACAACCCCATCTGTGTCTCTACTGCAGTTCTTTCTTTTATTTGTGTGCACCATGTTTACTTTTACCTCGTCACCCGCAAAGACGGCCGCCAATTCTAGCGGAGGCTCTGGGTCCACCGACCAGGACGTGGCGAATATGTCCCCGGACCGGATGCGAGGTTGCTGGCTCAGCAGCAAGCGGCATTGGCTTCCTTGCAGACGAAACTGGACGAGCTCAGTGTCAACGACAAGTCGGGCGTGCCGGATTTGGCAGCCACAGCGATCACTGAGCTGTTGGCTAGGCCGAAGTTGGCGTCTTGGATGCGGCAGTGTGGGGACGCGTTGGGCGACTATGTCAAGACGGTGGAGAGGCTTGTCGCACGGCCGGTTGGTAGGGCTGGCGGAGGTGGCGATCCCGGGGATCGATTGGCGTATCGGATGTGGTCCGTGTTGGTCGAGTCCCAGAAGGCCTACATGGAAAAGTTTGCCGACCCGGCCGCGCTTTCCGCTTCTCAAGCGACCAACCCCCTGGACGGCCTGAGTTGGCAAGACACCCGGGGCCAAGGTGGGGACAACTTTACGTACAAAGGTATCAAGTTTGCCACCAGGGGCGGGGTACTGCATTGGCGGACGGCCAAAGGCCGTTGGGTACCCAAGACGGCTGTGGCATCGCAACCATGCAAGCGCTCCCTGGGCATGGGCCTGAACGAAGAGGCGGCCCGGCACTGGCACTTCCAGTGCCCAAACTGGTCCTGAATTCCTGGGACAGGGACCTGGGGATGGGCGCCAGGTTCCTCTGGAGTCAAGCCCGGAGAGGGAGTCGGACAGGTCGTCAACGTGCCGGGGACCATGGCTGCCGGACGTTTTCGTGTGGCAGCATTGGCGTGGACGGCTGCCCGTTCCGGTGTTCGCCTGGACGACGCGGCGACTGTCGCCATGCACAGCTGGGCGTCCAGGACCACCCGCCACTATCAGGGTTCCTTGTTCGCGGTCGCGGATTTCGAGGACGAGCGTACGCTGACTGTTGGGCCGGCTACGTGCCTCTCGGAGTACTTGTCAGCCAAGGTGTCGTCAGGGGTGGCCAGATCGACGCTCCGCAACGTGGTGTCAGCGGTACGCGGAGCAGAGGACCTTGGCTTCCTGCCACCCACTGTCCTCCCCATCCATTGGAGGTTGGCTAAAGGGGGGCTGTCGTTGGGACGCCAGCCCTACTTCAGTCCCCCCGCGGTGTCCTTCTTGGCTCAGTCAGCCCGCACCCGTGAGCAACGTATTGCGCTGGGACTCGGGTGCATCAGCTACGTACTCTGGTTACGGGTATCCGAGGCGGCCACCATTGCACCGAGGGACCTGCAGGTATCCAGCGTGGCTTCGTTCATCACTACAAAAGTGGGGGGTCCGTCGGAGGAGAGACGTCCTCTGGGCCGCTGGGCAATTGGCTGGGCTACTTATCTCTTGGCTATGGTGGATGGGTCAGTGGACCCAGCACAGCCGTTCGCGGAGCGAGGAGCGTTGGGGTTGGATGGAACCGTTAAGGACATGCTGCGGGGTTCACGATGGAGCGGTCTTCGATTGTACGCGTTCAGGCGGGGCGGCTGTGCGGCGTGCTATCACAGGGGTCCCCACCTCCGGTTCCTCCTGTGGTGGGGACGGTGGCGGTGCCTCCAAACGGCGCTGGAGTACGCCACCGGGTACACCGATCCGGAGGTTGTGGGGCCCCTTCTTTTGCCTGTGGCGGATGCTGGGGACTTTGCTGACTTTGTGTTGGAGGTTCCTCTCGGGGACCTCTGGCCGGATGCCATGTACGCCAAGGAAACGGTCGCCATCAAAGACGTGGTCAAAGGATTGGGCGCTCAGCCGGCCGCCGACGCGGGTGCACCAAAATCAGCCGAGGTTGGTGCGGTCGACGAGTCTTCCAGTTCCGACTCCTCCGAATCTTCCTCCGAGTCGTCGGGGTCCTCCCTCACGTTAGCCGGGTCTAGCGCCGCAGCCGCGAAGCACCATGTTGGGGAGTCCGCGCTGGGGACCGCCTCGGGCAAACGCGGCGGGGGCACCTTCGTTGTCGGGGCCAAGTCCACTGCAGGGCGCTGGCCGCGTGGCGGCGGGACCAAGCGGAAACGGGGCCCAGCTGGTGCCTCAACCTCCATGTCCACAGGCGGAGATAAGAGCGTTAAGCCGGCGCCGAGACGGTGGAGGTTGCCTGTTGTGGACAGTGCCGTACATGTCCACGGCCCTGCACCGAGTGGCCCGAAGGTGGTGTTGGGTGGTGGCTCAATCGGGAGTCGTCCCGCCGCCGGGGGCCGTCTTCGTGGGCATGGCGCCGACGGGCGTGCGAGCCCCGCTGGTCGTCCCCAAAAGGTGCCTCGGCGGGGGGAGGGGTCCGAAAGCTCTCGCCCGGTGGGAGAGTCGGCAGGCGGCGAGACTAGAGCCGGTGGAGTGGCGTGGAAGTTCAAGCCGCGGGGAGAGGACATGCGCAACCCCATCTCCCTTTGAGGGCACGGAGTACCGCGGGTCTCGGCGGGGACCGGGGTTAGGCGACCGTCCGGCCGGAGGGCCCCTGGGGCTACCAAACAATCACAACGGTGGATCTCCCGCCGACCCGGGTGTCCTTCGGCCAGATGGTATGCTGGGCCCCCTAAATGTTCGTGATCAGCCCTCGCTGGACCCGGTGGTGCGGCCCAATGGCTTGCGGCCACCGCTCTTTGGCGGGGGGGCGGGGGAACCTCTTTTCCTGCTCCTCCTTCGCGAGCTGTCCGATAAGCTGGCATGGTTGTCCGTAGCCCTTAAAACAAGCGTCCGCCTTCTGATGTTGAGGGCACACCTTTTCTTGATGAGGGCTTTTGTGACGGCCGAGGATTTTCGACTCCCTGATACCATGGACAATTTTCTGCGTGCGCTCGGTGAGCTCCAGCCAGAGGGTTGGGCCAGCCTTATGCATGTTTCCACGTCCCCCAAGCCAATCCTACAGGCACCTGATCCCGAGGTGGCAGCACGGGGATTGGGAGATATAGGGACATACCACATCTCGGGCGCATTATGGGATGAGGTTGTGGGGGCGGGGGTGGATGTGGAATGGTTGGCTGCAGAGTTTGCGCTAGAGGTCTCCCCCCCGCCAGCGGTCCTCCACAGGCGTGAGACGGACCCGCTGGTGTAGCCCATGTTGCGCTCCCTGGAGGTGGGGGGGGGTTATGGAGAGGGTGGCGGAGGACCCAGGACGGCCCGCCACGGGCTGGCCGTTCATCATCCCCAAGTCCTCGGAGAAGGTGTCGGTAATTTTCCACTTGGTGGCCTTCAACGACACCATGCCCCGTCCTGCACGTTTTTCGTTGTGCAGCTGGGAAAACTTGGCCGGCCGCCTTAGTGCGTGGCCGCCATGTGCGCCACTTTATTGCACGCACATAGACTTGAAAAACGCCTTCTGGTCGTTTGTTTTACCGCCAAAGGCGGCGACAGCTTTTCGGTTTGGTTTTCGGCCGGGAGGGGGGGCGCGTCATGTACCGCATGCGGCACATGCCGTTTGGATGGAAGTTTTCCCCACTACTGTGTCAGTTGGCCTTGCAAAAGGTGATCGAGGGGATAGTCCCACCGCCTATGATCATTTTCCATTATTTGGATGATTTTCTTTTGATGGGTGGATGTCCGGCGGAACTGAAAGAGGTCACCCGATGGGTGGTAGAGGCCTTGAAAGCAGCAGGATTTTTGGTGTCGCCTAAGTCTGTCCTGGAGCCCACGACGCGCATTTTGTTCTTGGGGAAGCATATAGACACACATGCGCGACACATTTAGTCCCACCCGCGTGCGTATTTGCAAATGTTTGCGCTATGGCTGCGTTTGGCGACAGCGGCCCACCCGCACCCACGTCATTTGAATAAGGTGTTGGGTTTTATTCAGTGGTATGTGCGACCGCGTAGAGGCATGGGCCCATTTTTCGTTGGAGCTTACTGCTGGCACCGGTGGGGAGCTTTGGGTAGTCGGTCCCTCTCAAGGTGCTGCATGGGTTGGCCACGGCAATTGTTTTTGCTATGGAGCCGTGGTCTCCGCCTGGTGCTCTGCGGTGGTCCCTGAAGTGTGCTATGAGTCGCCCGGTGAACCTTCGCCGCCATGCGTTCGCCACTATGTTTGTGGATGCGGCCTTGAATGTGTTCCGGTATCGCGCGGGTTTGTTTATGCCTGGTACGCATGAGGTACGGTCTGTCGTCATCCCGCCCAGCCGGCATACTCAGCAGAGTGCGGAATTGTGGGGATTGTGTTGGGCAGTGCGATTAGCCAAGCGGTTGAGGTGGAGATTTTTGGTTTTGGCTACCGATTCCCAAGTGGCTGGGGCGCAGATGGTTTCTCTGTGCGCGCGCACTTGGCTGCATAGGCAAAATCGTCTCTTGAGGTCCATTGTCATCAGGATGACGCAGTGTGGGCTGGTGGTGGGACTGCATTGGGTTTCCACGGAGTTTCGGCCGGCGGATGCACCAAGCCGCCTTGATACAATGGCATACTCATCCCCATTGTTTGCTTTGCGTTTGGCGCAGATCCGCTGGGGCCTTGTGCGTGCACGTGTGCCGGGGCCTGATGTGCTAGGGGTAGTTTGGCTGTGAACAGGGCAAGGAGTGTACAAGGGGGCGCCAACTACCGCGGGTCTTGGGGGGGGACAGGGGTTAGGCAACCATCTGACCGGGCGGCCCCGGAGAAACCAAAATGAGGTTTGCCATAAGCAAACCCAAGTTTGGTCTGTGCAGGATTGAGTGTGTATGTGTCTGCTCTGATTGTCTACTCAGTTGTCTTTTATATTTTGTATGTCGATGGGGAATGCTTTCCGATTGCCCCGTGGGCTGGTGCCTCGACAGGGCGAGCCCGGAGGAGCGCGTGTTGGGGGGAACCCGGCCGGCGGGTCAAAAGCCGGGCGATCGATTGAGCTGAGTGAAGCCCTACGCCGAGGAACGGGGGGGGCGGGGGCTGCCGGGACGCCGCATCTGGGGGCCGGATCCCTTGAACCTTGGGCGACCCCCCCTGGTGCCCAAAACAAACACAACGGTCAATCTTTGGCCGAACCAGGGGGGTTAGCTCAGGGGGACGGGGTGATGGTTCTGCCGCGAGCGGATCGGCCACATGCCCCGGCCCCCCCCCACGTTTGGTTACAAGGCCCGCGGGGTTGGGTGCAGGTTCCCTGCGAAGGAGCACGTCAGCTGCGCAGTACAGTTGTCAGGCTGTGGGGCTGTGGCGACGACGATTTTTGGATGTTGTGCGAGGGGCGTGCCCTCGCGGACGGCACGAAGGTGCCCCAGAGCGGGAGTCATGTGCAGGTGCGTTTGCGTGGAGTCGGGGGTATGCACCCTGGTTTTGCTACCCCAAACGAGATCGAGGAGGCCTTACGGGAGGAGGCGGAGCGCAAGGGCTCTGCGCGGGAGGGCACCCCGTCGGGGGCTAAGCCTGCCAAGAAGGATAAAGGAAAAGGAAAGAAGATGATCTCTTTCCGGGAGTATACACAGTCGGGGCTGCACGCCCAATGGAGCCTGGTGGCGCCTCAGAAGGATTTTATGAGGTTGCGCATGGAGATCCAGACTGACCTTAACAGGTTGGGTGATCAAAAGGATGAGTGGGTGGAGAAAGCAGTCAAGGCGCATGGGCTGGAGCTCACAACGGTGGAGTTGGTGGAGTACATAGCGTGTTATTGCCTGTTGGAGGACCTGCGATTCGATGTGGATACGGGTAATTTCGCTAAGGCGGTGGAGGAGAGCAATGAGCAGTCGCAGAGTGGTATCAGCGAGGTCCTGAAAAAGCTGGAGATGTTGGAGCAGCGGTTGGAGGAGGTGCAGCTGGGGAAGAGTGAGCCCTCCAGAAGGATCCCCAAGTTGAGCCACAAGGAGCTATCTATTTTGATGGAGATGGATCATAAGCCGCAGTGGGTATGCCGTTTATTGGTATTTTTTAAGGCCGTCCTGGACGGCCAAAAGGTGGATCCCCTACTGATGGAGTGCACCTCAGCCTGGAAATCGTCTGACCTCCAAGAAGAGTTGGTTATGTCTCCGGAGAAGGCGCAGAGCAAAGAGGTCTGGACCTCCGGTGCTTGGCTGGAGGCCGTGACCGCCCCCATGGATGGGTCGGACGGTGGGGGAACCCCCCCGATTCCGGCCTTGGTGGCCAATTACGTGGAGGGACTATGGATCCTGCTGGTATCGGCGATGGGGACGTACGGAGAATCATACCATCAGCACACCGGAGGTGGGCGTGGGGGCGAGACCCCAAAGGAAGTGGGAGAGCCGCCAGAAAATTTTTGGGACACTACGGTCCCTGTGGAGGAAGTCCGTCGCCGTCTGGCTAGCCTGCGGAGCAGGTTCTCGTACGAGAACGGACGTAGGATTTGGATCCCGAAGAACAATAATCAGCAGAGGACCGACATGACGGATCCGCCGGCTACGGGTTGCCGCACGTGCAAGAGCCATGGGGCGCCGGGCAAGAAGCATTGGTTTTTTGCCTGCCCATACTACGAGTGACAGTGCCAAAAAGGGGGGGAAGAACAGGGGGAGAGGAGGACAATCGGTGAGACGCCGTCGGGAGAGGTGGAGGGAGTACTGGGAGAGTCGGCAGACTGGTCATCTTGGTGGGCAGCGTGGAAGCGACTCAATCGACAAGACCCGGCAGAGTACTCCGATGCGCTTGTCGCCATGTCATGGAGCGTTGGCACCAGAAGCAACTATGCCGTTCACATCCGAGCATTGGGGTTACTCGCAGCCTCGCAGCCGGATGTCGATAAGTCAAAATTGCTGGACCGATACTTACGTGCGCTCTTCGCCAAGGGCAGGTCGAGATCATACATGCGAGGGGCTATCAGCGCGGTACGAGCCCTGGAGGACTTGGGGTGGATCGCTGGAGTGGTCCAGGCCAGGCATTGGCGCATGGCAAAGTCCACCATCCGCAACACGGAGGAGCAGCGACCGTATGGAGGACTGGAGGCACTGTCCGTACTTGCCCAATCCTGTCGAACCAAGGAGCAGTGGTCCGGGTTCGCCTTGGCCGTCCTCTCCTTCACCTGTCTGTGGCGGGTGGGGGAAGCGGCCGGGGTTCGACGACGAGGGATCGAGGACGAGGCTATATGGTTCAGGTGCAACAAGAACGGTGACAAGGTTGTCCAGCGAGAACTGGGCCCGTACTCCGCAAAATGGGCGAGGTGGCTCCGTGACTATGGGTCCACAGGTCGTCGCAGATCGCCCATCATGTGCCCTTCCGGATCGCCATGGTTGGAGTCATTCCTGGAATTCGGGTTCCGGGGAACAGAGTACGCCAATCACAGGTGGCATTGTTGGAAGCGCGGGGGTGCTGCCCTGCAGAAGTACCTCGCCCTCCCTGCGGAAAACCGGCAATGGTGGGGACGATGGAAGTCACGAAGGGTGGCGGAGGACTACGCACAGCCACCTGAAGAATATAAAATCTGGACCTCCATCAGACTACCATGGCCAGAGGGGCCCTCCAAGTTCGTTAAGCGCACGGCGCGAGGGCACGACTTCTGGCCTGCAGCGATTTCGGAGTTATTTCGGGACGGACAGCAAACTGTGGAGCAGCAGCCTGACGTTGGATCCAAGCGAGCGTGCATTGTACTGTCGGATGATGACGCGCCTCAGCGACTTGGAGTCCCGGTGCGCCGCACCGTCAAGGTGCGCAGGCATGGCAGTGCCAGCCCCGTGGCATCGGCAGCCCTGGGGCCCCGAGTTGGCCGAGTGGGTCCTGCAGCGAGTACGGGACGGAGCGGTTCGGGAGTGGTGCAGCAAGCTGCGGGAGGTGATCGACCTCCCGCCAAGCAGCGGAGGCGATGATGGCTGGATCCTGGGACGACTGCTGGTGCTGGTGCTCAGGATGTGGAGGCATTCGTCAGAGTTAGGGATACCGCACCCTGGGGTACATATCGGTCAGTTTTTTGTGCAGCTCACGAGGGACGCGTGGCTGATCTGGTTGCGAGACTCCACTTCCCCGAAGTTAATTGTGGTGCCATTAACTACGACCATTTTAGAGAGGGGGGTGGGACCTGTGGGTAATGTCCGCATCCCCCCCGATATTTGGAAGGCATTGGTGCCGGGTAACTTTGGCGAGGTGAGCAGGCGGTCCTTTTCTTCTCTGGCGCCTGTAACAGGCCGGTCTGCGGTCCTGGCCAGGGCATTGGTACAGCAAGGGGTACTGCGCCCCTGTCTTGCGGACGGTTTGGGCCCAAATGGGTCCCTTTTCGCTATCCCGAAAAACAGCGAAAAGGCAAGCTGTATTTGCAACATGGTCCTTTTCAACAAGGCCCAGGGGTGCGACAGCCCCCCCTTGCGATTGCCAAGCGTTGAGCTTGTCGCTTTTTTACAGATTGTGCATTGGAATATACATTTGGATTTCGTTCCAGCCGGTTGTGCGGGGGTGGTGGGGGATAATGTCATGTTCCTTCTTCACCAGATGGCGTCCCTCAAAGCTGACCCGCCCTGTGTGGGGGAGGAGCCTGTTTTGTGTGCATGTCATGTCGATCTTAGTAATTGTTTTTGGTCTTTGAAGACCCCTGTTGAGTTTAATGACGCCTTTCGAGTTTCAGTGGATGGAGTATTGTATAGTTTTGATTGTCTCCCGTTTGGGTGGACCCACAGTCCAGCCATTTGCCAGGTCGTGATGGTCAGGCTGGTGCAGAGCGCGGGGGTGCAGGGGGTCTTGGTGCTTGTCTACCTAGACGATGTGTTTATCATTGGGTATGGCAGGAAGTGGGTTAGTATGCAGGCAGGGGTTGTTGCTTCACGCCTGAGGGAGGAAGGGGCCATTGTCAGTCCAAAAAGCACCTTGGAGGCCGCCGTTGGTTTGGCATGGATTGGAAAGTTTTTCGATTTCCAGGCTGCCACTGTGTCCACGGCGCGTGGAAATTGGCAAGCGTTGGTGGCGCGCTGGTGGCAACTGGCTGTAGGCCCTTGTACACGCCGCCGTTTGCTACGCTTTTTGGGCAGGTTGCTGTGGTTTGTGCGCCCAAATTGGGGAGTGCTGCCGTTCGTGGCGCCGGTGTGGGCGCATATACTGTGGCAGCCTCAGTGGTTGGCTGACGCCCCCTTGCGTTTGTTGCACACCCTTGCGGGCTTGCTGCCATGGGGGCTGATGGCATGGAGGCCGTTGGTTTTTTTTAAGAAGCCGCGCGATTGGGCTGAGTACATTTTTTTTGATGGGGCCTGCGATGGGCAGACCTGGAGAATGGCGCTGTGGGGATACACTATGGGGGGAAGGTCAGGGATCGTACATGAGGTGTTGTGCAATCAGCAGATTGCAGAGTTCGCGGCATTAGAGTATGCAGTGCATTTCGTGTCCGCATTGGGGTGGAACAGAGTAGGTCTGGTTGGAGATAACTTTTCGGTACTGCAAAGTTTTGCGGCAGGAAAAGCGAGTGTGTGGTTGCGAGTGCAGAATAGAATTTTGCGGCGGCTGGTATACGCGTGCACGCGGTCGCGTAGGTCGTGGTATCTGTGCTGGGTCCCAGGAGAATGCAACCCGGCGGATCCTTTCAGCCGTATCCAGTCGGGGTGGAGGGGGGACTATGCCGCAGCACAAGAGGAGGCCACGCGTCGGCTGAGGTTGGCTATGGGCGGCCCCACGGTGTTAGTCCAGCATGTATGGACGTTGGAGCTACCGGTGATAAAGCAGCTGCAGGGTCATGTGGGCATGAAGGTCCGGAAGCCTGCCTGACACGCCGTAACGCCCTGCGTTTGGTCCTTAGGCCGTTGGCTGCAAGTAGCTAGGCGTCGTGCGTGTGTCCTCCGACGCGCCCTTGCCCGGTGCTACAAACAAACACAACGGTCAACCTTTGGCCGAGCCGGGTGAGGGTGCAGACGGGGACCAGCGGGGAGCACGGCGCCCGATAGCTCTGAGCATGCGAGTGTCTGCGTGGTAGGGGTACGGTGAGAATGGCAGTGAGGTAGCCTCGCAAGTGTTGCGTTTGCGGTGCCTTAGTTTTTTTTTTGGACTCATGCCAAGGCCTGTGGCGCTGCCGTGCTTCCACCCCCTGCCGCCGCCGGCGCCAGCGCATATGGGCCGGCGCAGGCGCCAGCGGGATTGGGGGCGTTGGGAGGAGGACCGGCAGCGGGGCTTCGCACGCGCCCACCCGGTGCCGGTGCTGCGAGGATGGGCTCGAGCGCTCACATCAGCGGTGAGCGGTGCACGGCGCTGGGGAAAGATCGTGGACGCCGCGTGCGTCTTGTACGCGGTTTGCAAGCTCTTCCCCGGCGCCTTGGACCTGACGGCGCTCCTGGTGGGGGCGTTCGAGTACTTCATCAGCGTGGGAGCCACACGGCCCGCGGCCTCCGTCAGCTTCACGGGAACTGGGCTGGCGGTGGCCCCGGGAGCGGTCCGTGCGGCGCTGCGATGGAGATACGGGCTGGGAGCGACCCACGCGTGGAGAGCGCCGCGGCAGCACTTCCTGGCGGGTGAGATGCGCCAGGAGGTGTATAATATAATATTGCCCCTATGGGACGCAGGGCCGCTCGGCCTGCGGGGCGTCCGGCAATGGGTCCCGGACCAGTGGTGGCATTTGCCACAGTGCAGGCTGGTGGTGTTGACTGGCTGGTGTCCGGGTCCGTTGGCGGGTAGTGCAGGACACGCGTTGGGGCTGTCGTACACGGGTTGGCTGGCGTGTAATCAGCATGGGACAGTTTATGTGGGTCAGGACCCGGATGCGGCCTTAGAACTCATCCGGCAATGGCTGCCGGTCGTGTGGGAGGCTTGGTACTTCTGCATGCCGCGGCCTGAATTGTTGCAGGCACCGCCTGTGGTTGCGCGACCGGGCGCAGGGGTGCGGTGTTGGGAGAGTGCTGTGGGTCGGGAGAGGCTGTACCGCGCTGCAGTGACCATTGCGGAGGACTGGTACGCGCGACGGGTGCCCGTGCGTATGATGCGTGATGCGCCGGAATTTTGTAGTTGACGCGGAAAGCGTGCTGCGGACCGAGGGTGGCTGAGTGTGCCTGAGCGTCGTTACCCTGCCTTCTGACGTGCCCTCACCCGGTGCAGCAACCAAACACAACGGTCAGCCTTTGGCCGAGCCGGGTGAGGGGGCTGTCAGGGCCATAAAAAGTTTTGGAGACCGGTTACAGCGGCAGGAGTGCTGTATTTGACGCAATGCGACTGCGATGCAGGGTGTCGCGGCGTGGGCGTGTGTTGCGCGGGGTGCGTGTGTTGCACGGCGCGGCCGATCGCGGCGTCCGGCCGGTGTATATATATATATATATATATATATATTTTTTTTTCATTCAGGGCAGATTCAGCCTGATATCATGTCGGTGTAGGGGAGTGTTTGCGCCCCAGACTCGCATACCGACGCTTCTTATCGTTTTCTGTGTGCATGTGCTTTTGCTTGTTGGCAGATGTGAGTTTAGACCAAAATGAGGTTTGCCATAAGCAAACCCAAGTTTGGTCTGTGCAGGATTGAGTGTGTATGTGTCTGCTCTGATTGTCTACTCAGTTGTCTTTTATATTTTGTATGTCGATGGCCCACCCACCCACCCTGAACAGTATCTATGGCACAGGCTGCCTTATGCGACATCACGCCCCAGACTCGCATACCGACGCTTCTTATCGTTTTCTGTGTGCATGTGCTTTTGCTTGTTGGCAGATGTGAGTTTAGACCAAACAAACACAACGGTGGTTCTCCCGCCGACTCTGGGGTCCTTCGGCCGGGTGGTATGTTGGGCCCCTTTGCATATTCGTGGTCTGCCCCCCCTGAGCCCGTTGGTGTGACCCGTGTGCCGGTGCCGGATTTGTTAGGGGTTGTAGCGCTGTGTGGGGACCAAGGGGAGGGGTACCGCAGGTGATTTCGATCCTGAGTTGTTGCTTGTGTGAACTCCTGTCTGCCCCTGTTTTTCTGGGCGGACAGTAGTTCACAACCCCATCTGTGTCTCTACTGCAGTTCTGCGAAATTTTTATTTCCCGCCCCCCCGCCCATCCGTCGGTACAGCCACTATGCCCCGCGCTGTTTCTTTGCCATGCTTCCGTCCGTTGCCCCCGAGAGCGCCGGTTGATGCCCGCTGGCACCAGGCGGTGGAGCAGCTCCAGGCGCGCGTGCGGCCGGTGCGCTACTTCTGCCTCCGGTTGCGGGAGTTCACCGCCTGCTTGGAGGGTCGGGCGCTGTCTGAGGCGCGTCTCCGGGATTCCGCGTGCGCCCTCTTCGTGTTCCTCACCCTGCGCCCGGGGCTGCTGCGGCTGGTGGACCTGCTCCTGGGGGCCTTTGCCGTGCTGGTGGCGACGGGTCTCTGCCCGTTCGCCTGCATCAGCCGCACGGACCATGGCCGTGGTGCGGGCGGCCCTGCAGGGCCAGTTTGGTGCGCCGTGCTGCGCGGCTCGGCGTGCGCCACGGGTGCACATGCGCGATGCAGGGAGTGCTCCGTTGTGGGATCTGGCGCCATGCGGCGGACTATGTGCCGCAGATCTGGTGGGACAGGCCGGTGGACCGCGTGCTGGTGGTGTCGGGTTGGTTAGACGTGCAGTGCTTGGGTCAGGCAGAGCACTACGTCGGGCTAACCTGGGATGGGGAGGTGTTGTGTTCCCGTTTTGGGCGTGTGCGGGTTGGGGATGTGGGGGAGGCGGCGCAGGAGATCCTGCGAAGGATCCCCCGTGTGGAGGAGTTCTGGTTTTTCCTTCTGCTGCCGCCAGGCGCCGTTGGCGATTGGCCGGGCGCGTAGCTCCTGCCCCCACACACGCCATGCTGGGAACCGCGGGTCGGGGGTCGCAGACTCTACCTGGCGGCCACCACGGCGGCGGCCGATTGGCTGGCCCACCGCACCCCGGTTCGTGCATTCGTTGATGCTGAGTGTGGTTGTCCGCCTGTGCGCCGTTGATGTTTACGTGCGTCCTCGCAGACCTTTTTCTGTCTTTGGTCTTTCTTTTTGTGAGCCGCCCTGGGGAAATAAACACAATGGTAGTCATCCTGCCGACCGGGGCGCTCACATTATATTGCATTTCTTTTGTTTTAGGGATCGGCGGCCGGGTTTTGTCCTATGCCATTGACCTTTCTTTTGCTTTGATGCCCTGACCCGGGTGCGGCGCCAGCGCTTGCCCCTTGTTTGATCACGGTGTTGGGTTTCTTTTATGACGTAGCGCTGACCCTTTTTACAAGCTCGCGACGTGTATTGGACTAGGGGGGGCGGCGTTGTCGCACTGCGGTGAGTTGTCCTTTGTAGGGTTAGCGTTACGATTTTGGTGACTTGGTGCATTCATGAGGGTTCCCTCGGACGGGCTGGTTGGGTCCTGCAACTCTGGCTGCAGAGTCGGCTTCGCTGAGGGTGATGGTGGGTGGTGTGAGTCGGAGGGAACCAGTCTATTGTGTTGCCCCTCGGGGGCGCGCTGACTTCGGGGCACGTTATACAGTACTCATCCATGGCGAGCGGCCATAGGACTGTCTCAAACTGATCCCGAAGGTGATTTTGATCCTGAGTTGTTGCTTGTGTGAACTGGACAGTCACGACCTTGTTTGGCATGCAATAGGACATCCGAGGTCCCAGAAACGCATGTCCCCATTTTGTCTCGGACGAAGTGAGAGTGGTGGGGATCTGTCCTTGGGGTCCGGTTGGAATGCGGTGGGGTCGGGTGGGATGGGGTAGATATGGTCCACGTCGCAGCCACGGCCCTCCGTTGATTGTCTGCGCAAGGCATCATCAGCATGTGGCTTATGTGCAAGCCTCATTTGGAATGACCAACTAAAGAGTCCTGCAAGTCACACCAAGAGAGCATGTGCTTTTTTGCAAAGCAAACAATACATCGTATATGCATACACCTCACTTCTTTCCAACCAATGGTTGGCCTTCACACCTTTGGCTAAATGCTGAACTAGAGGAGGCACGCTTAAGTGCATCTCTTAGCAAGCATTTTAGCAAGCAAGGAAACACTTTGTAACACGCAATCTTACAGCGAACCCCACAAATGCATTTGAAGCTCGCAACAAACATGCAAACGGGGCATGTGGATGTGTGCTCCAAGAATTCACAAATGGCACAATTGACATCTGTAGCTCCATGGGCATGACATGTGTGACCATGAGCAACTAAGGTTTGGATATCTCTCTCTCTCTCTCTCTCTCTCTCTCTCTCTCTCTTTCCTTGGGGACCCCAACACGGCAGCGGTTAGGCAGTCATGTGAGGCCCTCCCACTTCGGCAACCCGAACAGCAAGGCTTAGCCCGTGTGCCGGTGGGCTGGCGCGCTTGTCGCCGACACACCTGCCCCAAGCAGAGTGGAAATCAAAGTGGTTGCATCACCCGTGCGGCATCACCCCTGCGGTCTTGGGGAACCCCCCCCCCCAAGAGGGGGCGTCAGTGGAATGGACTGGCATTGTTTGGCCCGCGGTCCAATGCAACTGTGGGGGAGGGAGGGTCTGGAACACAGGCTCGAAGGGCTAGACCTTATTTGTCCCCATTGCCAAAAAAATGGGTGGTGAACCGGATTTGCCAAATTTATCGGAGAGCCCTCATGATTTTGGATGTGTTTGGTACAGTGTCAAGGCGACACATTGTGGGAAGCTGAAACAAAAACCGTTCATTGGGACGGAATTTGTGGTGGCTGTAAGCACTGCTACCAGCATCGTTCGAGTGGTAGTTGCAAGTCGCAGTATCTTCAATGGAATGACTCAGTGAAAGTACGGACGGCGCATGTTACCACTTGGCAGTACCCATTTCATGCCGCATGGCATGTCTCATGCGGACACATTCCATTTTCTCCCTGGGATCGGCTTGTGCTGTGCGGAGTGTTGCTACTGTTGACGCGGGTACTGGGTTGGAAAGTCAAGAATTTTTTCATGGACTTTGCGTCTAAAGACATTGCACCCCGAAGGCAAGGTGATGCTTCGGCCCACCAGTGTATGTCAGTACACGTCTAAGCCCAGGATGGGGCAGTGGGGTGGGGGAAACCTCCAAGAAGCACCCAGCGTCGTACAAGGATTGGCCAGGGGTGGTACTTGTAGTATGGTCCAATGGTTTTGCTCTCCTCCGCAGATTGAATTGAAGTTGTTCTTTCAACTGTGTTCTTGATGCTTTTATCTCTGCTCCAGCTTGCTCTGAGAGCCAAGGGCGGCAGGGCCAGGGGAAAATGGTCATTCAGGTAGTTTCGCCTGAACTGCTGCTGTTGAACCTGCCTTCTTTCGTTGTATTCCACTGTGCATCAACGCAACCAATTGAAGATGCACCCCAAATGGGCAACAGAAGGAACAGCACTGGACTACTCTTTAGCTCGTGCATCGCGCTGTACAGGGTGACCCTCTGGGAAACAGACACGAAAAACGCAGGGACTCCGCTGGCCAAGCACTACCAGGTGATTTATGACCTGCGGGCCGAACAATTGCGAGACCACAGCAAAATGCACAGCACCACAAAGCGCAGAGTCCTGGAGGATGAATTGGCAAAGGCTGACGATGAGGACGTAGATTGGGCCGACGAGGTATGTGACGGGGTGTGCGTGTGCGGTGCAGGGTGCCAGCCTCTTTGGGTGCCCTGGGCAACGTGTCTCACTTTGTCAGCCGAAGCGTCCCCCAGGGCCATCAGTGAATTGTGTGCTTGTTTGTTTGCGACAAATCCGTACTTGTTCAGATGGTGCCCCTTTTGCGTGGATTGCATTGCATGCTGCAAATCCAGCTCCGCAGAGGAGTGCCTTCTCAAAGCCTCAACGACTCTATTGCATACAGCCTGGCTGATATTGGGTGCGGAGGTGGGAATTGGGCAGCTGTGTGCTTGAAACGGGTATAGAGGAGGGTCAGCCACCCCCCCCCCCATCTCCTCAAACCCCCGCCCCTCCCTGCACGTCCATCAAAAAGTTCCTCAGGGGGAGAATGAGATTTGTAGAGGGAAAAGATTTTTGAGCCATTGTTGCTGCACAACCCAGGGGGGTCTTTAAGGAACCAATTTTTTTTTTGTTAAGGACCGCCCTTAAGGGCAGTTTTCTAGCAGCCCGACGCGGGCCATTTTTGTCCCCGTGTTGGGGACCCCCGAGAAAGCAAGGGTTATGTAGCCATTCCGCCCACATATGGGCCCCCGAGAAGGCAGGGGTTAAGTAGCCACTTCTGATTTTGTCCCGTTGTGTGGGGACACTTGAGAAGGCAGGGGTTATTTAGCCACTTTGCCCAGATTTTTGCCCTTTCTGATTTTGCTCCCACATTTCACTGTGGCCCCTCGAGTCGGGGTTATGGACTCCGACGCTTCAGTGTGGCTCGTTGAGTTGGGGACTCCCATGGCCCCATTTGAGATTTTTGATGAGCTCCGCAAGACCCTTTTTTGTTTGCGGAAGTGTAAGCAAGGGCATGAGGTTGAATTGGAGGATGGGGGTCTGCTTGGGTTTGCTGCTTTCAAGGTTTCTTTGGATGAGGGTGCAAAGGCTGTTGTTCTTTTGAACATTCAAGATTTGTGGTTTGTCCGCAAAAGGGCAAGTTGTAACACTGGCATTGAGGATGTGTATGGTGTTGGGTAGGGCTGGGAACCAATGGTGTAGCATATCAGCTACACGCGGTCTTTTGCACCCTTTAAACCCTGTAACCTGTCCCCGAGTGCATTGTTAATTCTGAACTCTGCAACCCCCCCCCCCCCCCATGAAAATGCATTTGGGCTGGGGGGGGGGTGAAAACCATGAAAAAATGTGTAGAGGAGGAGGCAATTTCCCAGGGGACAAGTTAGCATGTCAGCACGGGTGAACATGGAGCCATTTTACCCCATGGTTCTGAGTAAATACGCATGCAGCATGTTTTTTTTTTTCTGTTGTCTAGGAGACCCCCTCCTTTCCCTGCAGTGGTTGGATATTGTGTGTCAGCAACAACCGTTAGGACGTCAGTCGCCAATTATTCTCTCAAAGGACAGTCATGAAAGATAGGTGAGAAGTGGGACGCCCTGTGAGGTACCCCACAGCGGTGCGTCTAGTGTTTGGGATGTGGTCGAAGTGCAAGCTGGTGATGCTGTTTTATGGAGGTTGGGGTGGCCAGTGCGGCATAGCAATCCGGCATTGTTGGGGGAACGTCTTTCAATCAACCAAATAATGCAGATGTCTCATGCTTGCATGATGCCTCTTCTGCTGCTCAATGCACATACCCTGGGAGAACCACCAATTGTATCGTGTGGCGTACATGCATGTATTTCCCTTTATTTTGCAGACCAACATTGACTAAAGGTTCCTTCTGGCGCCTTTGGTGCCAATGGAAATAATGGTGCCTGTCAATTGAGGCCTTCTCCCAGACCCTCCGCGTGCGGTGACACATGGGTGTGTCAAGTGGTGATTCTGCTCAGGGAAATTGCGCAAGCAACAGCATTGCACAGCCAAAAAGAGATCAAGGCTGATCATGAACCGGAATACCCGGTCCTAGGCGCCTTTCACCAAAGTTGTGTGACAAGGGGGGTCTAACAAGGGGGGGTCTAACAAGGGGGGTCTAACAAGGGGGGGTCTAACAAGGGGGGGTCTAACAAGGGGGGGCCTAACAAGGGGGTACAACAAGGGGGGGTCTAACAAGGGGGGTCTAACAAGGGGGGGTCTAACAAGGGGGGGCCTAACAAGGGGGTGGCTAACAAGGGGGGGGCTAACAAGGGGGGGCTAACAAGGGGGGTCTAACAAGGGGGGGGTCTAACAAGGGGGGGCCTAACAAGGGGGGGTCTAACAAGGGGGGTCTAACAAGTGACATGCGCTCCGAAGGCACACTGTGTGCACACCTGTAGGCATAGAAACCAATCTTTGGGTTATGCACCAAACTCAGGGACAGATGGGGCACACTGCACTGACAGAGAATGCAGCGATCCGATACACGAATTCAAACTGTGGCGTCTCCTTGTCAAGCATACAGCAGGCAAACAACATAACAGTGCAGGACCCCCCCCCCCCCAGCCCCCATCAAGGGGGCATGCTGGCGATGGATCGGATACACACTGACCAATCGCCGCACCACTTGCTGTGCTAATCTGCATAGACCCCCCCCCCACTTTTGGGGCTTTATTGACCCCCCCCCCCCCAAGTGAAAATTCCATGCACCCAGCCCATCCCCGCCCGCCCCCTCTGCATCTCAGTACGATTGCCGCCTGTGATGCAGGATGCGGAGGGTGAAGACGGTGACGAAGGGGGAGAGGCTGACAACATGGACGAGGATGACGAGCAGAACGGCATGGGCGAAGAGGACGAAGAGGAGGACGATCCATGGGAGGACGATGTCAAGCATGGCGGCCGGCGCAAGGCCCGCCAGCAGCGGAAGGGCGGCAAGCGGTAGTGAGCGCCCAGCGGCCTCATGACCGTTGAGGCTGAGGCCCCCGCTGTTCGACATCCCTCCTCCGATATGGACGCCAAGAGTGGGAGTGACTTGTGGAGGATTCTGACCCTCTTCTTCCCCAGCCCGTCAAACCCTGCATGGTCCTTGAAAGGGGCGCCGGCCGCCGTGGCTTTGGGCCATCGCGGGCCCAGCCAAAAGCCCATACTAAGGATGGCCTTTCCTGGAATCGGGGGCATCTTCGGTAAGCCCCTGGGCAGGGATGTATTCGAACGGCTGACACCCAAAGGAGGAGTGCCCCCCCCCCCCCCCTGGACCCCCTGGACCCCCTCTTCTCTATTCCAATACATCCCTGCCCCCGAGTCGCCCTGAGCACTGTTTGCGGAAGATGAGCGGGCAACGAACAGCCCTTTTGTTTGAAACACGGGGCTCTTCCATGCATGTCAGGACCAAGAGATGCTTTTGTTGGGGGTGGGGGGTGGGGGGCAGGAAGAGAGGGCGGTTGGGCACCTCATTGGCAGTTGGCGGTCATCCGATGGCAGTCGGCCGGGGTGCATGCTATTGCCTGGTGTGGCGAACACCCTAACCCCCCGAGGGTGGGGGGGGGGGGTTTCCATTTTTTTTCGCGAAATTCGCCGAAGGCGACGCCACCTCGAGCTTTTGGTCCTGACTGTATCCCTTTGCAGCCTGTGACTTGCAGGGTAAAGGTTAGCATCCAACATGTGTGTCCCTCAGCGGGGGCCCATGAAGTTGAATGCCCTTTGGATCCTCAATGTTTTGGCCAACGCAACCCGCCGCACGGAGAAACAGAAATTTTGGGCCAAAAACAGCGTCTTGCCGAGCTTCATTGTGCGCACCAGGCTATTGCTCAGTGTGTTGGACACCCTACCCCGGGGGGGGGGGGGGGGCAGGCACATGTTGCACGAATGAATCGAGACTACGCCCAATCAGCTATACTAAACAAAGACATTGAACGTATAGCATCCAACCTCAACATACCCCTCTGCACACCAGTCAATGTCACCATACCTTATATGACACCCACACAGAGATCCACAATCCAGCTCCTTGTGAATCGCATGGTACGCAGCACCCAGAAGTCATCCTGGGAACGAAAAGCAATCCGCGCACACATACGTGTCGTTGCGTCCACCCCATTGAATGTCAGGCGCACATTTGAACGTCTTGCAAACAAGCATGATAAAGCCACACACCGACCAACATGCCACTGCAATCCAGCACAGTTGCCTCTCTGGCGCTTGGCAGGACCTGTATCTGTCATAGAGGGCCACTGCGCAATCTTGCCCGTCGACATACAACACGACGGCAAGTCAGTGTGCGCCACCGACCCCCTGCCATGTCCTGGAAAACGCTCACGCGCAGATGCCATCCACAGTCTCACTCAGCTTGCGCGCATACTACACGTGCAACACGATTACACTGCACACACACTGTCTGAAGCCCTCCCGGTGAACCAGTGGGACCACACTGCCGCGCTGCGCCACAGAGTTCAGAACATAGCCCGGCCGCTTTGCCCTGTTGCATCCATTCGCGTCGCAGACAAAGGAGGGACCATGCTTTTTGCTTTCTGTCGCGAATGGCACTGGGATCAAACAGAACAATTCCTGGTCAGCGAAAACTATGACGCACAACACCTACAAGAGAACACACGCATACAACAATCCGTGCGCCACGTCATGCACAAGAATAAGTGGCCTATAAATCCATCACGCTCCCTTCCCCTACTGTACTTGATAGGCAAAGCAAAATCCTTGTTGAAGTGTGGTATACTATGGAGGCCCATTGCGGCCGTCGTTGAACCGCAAGTGCAACGTTTTTACTTACGTACAGCGGCCCGTGCATTCACCCTCCTGCTCCGCATCCTCATTGAAGAAATCAAGGCGTCATTTCTTGTCTTGAATATTCCCGGTCTACAGCCCTGGATACACAGCCTGCCTGATTGGGGTTGCGAGGTAATAGGTGAATGTGACTGCTCTGGCCAGTTTAACAACATTAAACCCACCACCGTGATGCAGGACCTGTCTGAATCGGTGGCATGGCTGGCACAGCGCCGCAGTTGGAAAGCCACGGAAATGATCTGGAGTACACACCGGGACAACAAGAAACTCGATAGAGCAGGGAGGGGGACATCCAACCGCTTCACGCACCTTCCCCACACAGAGCTCGAGAATCTTGTGTACTTCTCCTTGTTAACAGACACATACACACAGGCATCAGGAAAAATCTGGGCCCGCACAGGTAACATCCCCATGGGAGGGCCGTTCAGCGCCCAGAGCGCAGACCTCTGGTCAGTCTGGGGTGCCAAGAAACGTGTGCACCTCATGCGCCGCTTGGGTAACCTCACTTTTTCACCTCGCGGTCACCCGTTATGGCACACACCACGAGGAAACACTCTCTCACTTGCGCAGTTTCGAGACAATGTCCTCGTTGGGGCCATGGGACGCTCAGCCACGCGAGAGATGCAGCATGTGTGCTCAGTGTTGACAGAAACTTTGGGATTGCCTGTACTGTGCGACTGCATGACAGAGGAGGTGCGCGTATGCCAGAACAAATGCATGACCCCCTGACTGACAGCAATGGGCTTCACACAACCGTCAAGCCTTACATCAAGCTGGCACTTGAAATACACGGTCACACTGCAGTCACCACACACCCAGGCACACAAGCACATATCCAATATCATGGTAGGGGCAGTCCTCAATGTGAATCCGTTCCTTCATAGTTGGATTGCTTGCCTCCTGAGCATCACCTCCTGGGCACAAGTGGCATGCCTCTCAGGATACTCATGACCCACTGTTTTGCGCGCGTTATACTCCGCAGTGCCCCGCATCATCAGTAGAACGCCCTGGGATTTAGACAGCACACTTGCCTGGTGCTGCCATATAGAGGTCTGCCACATGAAAATCGATGAACCACGTGCGTGGACTCTGGCGGTTCTATATATCAAGAGACTGTCCAGGTGCATGCGGAGAGTTGAATCCGGCACAAGAATGGACAACATGCGTTGCTGCCGTCGCCGCATTTTTGTGGCTAATTCCAATGACGAGGAAGGCTTGCACTGGTTTGTGTGTGCCTTCGATTGTCGTGTCCGGTTGGAGCTTTTCACTATTTGGGTTTGGGAACCCCTAAGCTCCAGTCATTTGATCCGCCCTTTTTTGATGGCGGTGAAGAAGCTTTTGTTAACCACCAAGCACCGCGCCTTGGGATTCCAAACGGACGGTTGGTCTTGTGGTTTTCAAAGCTTGAACACCGCGAAGTTAGTGGTGGAGCACCGAGGTTCTTTTACTGATGTGCCCCTCGTCCCAATGGGTCCCGGTTTTGTGGACTGTGTCCTCAGCATTGTTAGTGCTGATCGTGCTGAAGCACCCGGTGATGATGTGGAAGGCGTGACGGAGCTTCCTTGCCCACCTGAGTCCCCGCCCAGCACCCAAGTTGAAGGTGCACTTTTGGCGATCAAGGACAGTGTTCAGGCCATCCCCCACCCACTCGAAGGCAAGGAGGGCTCCGCCGAGCAGAGCATGGAAAGCCCGGAGGCCGGGCTGCAGCCTTCCATGGCCACTCCCACAGCGGAGGACACCCGTCCCAAGGTCCTCATCCGTGGAGAGTGGCGCAAGGTGCCGGATGGCTACCCAAGGGATGCATCCAGCCAGCTGGAGTGTGACCCCCTATTGACACCCAGAGGTGTATTGTTGAATTGATTTGGTGCTTTGTCTTATGTGATCAGCTTTTCATCAATGACCTGTCCAAGCAGCAAGTAGCAGAGTTGGGCGCCGCTTGTTAGTTTAACCCCAATCCTGGTGCAAAGCCCAAGTCCAGCGACACAACAACGGACTTGATCTACAAGCGTGCATTTTGCAACTACTTGTACCGGGTGCATGTTTTGTGGGCTGTATTTTCCTCCGCCCCTTTGGTGTACCAATGCTGGAGCGTATAAGATGACTATTATATTGGCCCCGTAATAGTGCTGTGGTGGCGTATAATGGTGGCACTAGCGTTGGCCATGGCCCTGTCAGGACTGTTTTTCTTGAGCCTGATTTTGTTCCTAGTGCCAGCACAGTGGATGTTGGCCATGGCCCTGCCCGGACTCTTCTCTTGGGCCTGATTTTGTGTCTAGTGCCCATGACACCTTGTGAAACTATGTTACATTGGCCCCATAACAGTGCCTTGGTGACCTACAATGGTGGCACTAGCGTTGGCCATGGCCTTGTCAGGGCTCTTTTCTTTGGCTTGATTTTGTGTCTAGTGCCAATGACACCATGTGAAACTATGTTATATTGGCCGAGTCCTCCTTAATTGGTGGCCACACTGAGTACGATGTGCTTTGCCGACTCGGCGTCCCATCGTTAAGGTCGCTATGGGGTGCGGTACGGAACCGGCAGCTGTACATATTGCACATGTATTGCAAAAGTTGCATTTCTTTCAATTTTTCATTTTTTTTGATAATGTACACGATTTACCGCAAAAAAAATTACACGCCCTTACCGCAAAAAAAAAATCATTGTTTTTTATGATTCACACGAATTACCGCCAAAAAAAATTTCATGACTAGATCATTTTTTCGTACACAACTTACATTTTTCGCTTTTCTTGGGTGCTATGTTCTTAGGCCACGCTAACTACCCGCCCCTTACGACCCAAACATGTGCACTTTGTCGCCTATTTTGTGTCTTGTTTTTGTGCCTATGTTTTCCATGTGTCGCCTGCACTGTAATAGGTGGTGATGAATAATTGTGCATTTATTGCGTGTCCTATGCATACACACTTTGAAACTCAAATTCACTGTCTCTATTTGCCAATTTGCCCAGACCTGGGCGAAATTTCCCCCAACCCCCCCCCGGATAGCAAAAAAGGTATGCATATTTTGATGTCTTGATGACCCTGGACGAAATTTCGCCCAATTCTGCTTGTTCGGCAAAATATATGGCAAAAACACCAATCAATGATCCTGGGCGAAATTTCTTCTAGCCCCCCCCCCCCCCCCCCTGTTGTTTCTTTCCTTGTGTTGTGCATGATATGTTGCCCTTTGCCTGCCTGTCACTTAGGCCCACCAGTGGATAAAGTTGAACCTGGGCGAAATTTCTTCCAGCTTGCCTTGACACCCTTTACCTACAGGGTGGTACCTCTGTTGGGTTCTGTTCACTGACTCTTAGGGGTGCTTCTGCCAATGTGGCTGTGAGACATGATTGATGTGCGCTTTCTTCAAACAGCCGTGGGGGGTACTCGCGTTCGGACCCCGAAGGCTCTCATTCGGGTGGCATTGAACAAAGGGAGGACACTCCCGCTGCTGCAGCTGGCACTGGATTTGCGTCACAATAGAAAGACTGGACGTAATGTTGGGCATGTGCGGGCTGCCTGGGGATCTAGTCGTCCACCAAGATGGTTGTTGGTCCTGCAGAAGCAAGGTTTCTCACTGTATAACATTGTGCGAGTGCTGACATATCCCCGTGCTGAGAGAGCCATTGGAGCCTCATATCGCGGTACAATGACCCAGTCCATCCGCCGTAAGCTGGCAATGGCAGGGGAATGCACTATCAATGCCCCTACTATCTCGGCTTAGGCCAATGTTCAAGCTTCACACCTATGGGATTCATTTGAGAGACAGCAAATCACAATGTGGTTCGACAATTACCGTCGCTACATCAATGGGGTGGACCCCCATAGCCCTGATAAGTGAATGTGACTGCTGTCGGTGTGTTGCACACTACTGAGCTGCCCCAGTACCATGGTCTGCCCGGTCTGGATGCTGTTGCACAACACATACCCGGGGTTGTCGACTACCTTGTGCGCTGTGTTGGGTTGCTGTTGCAAAGAAGTAAAGTCCCAGATGGGCCTATTCCGCGGACCTGGGTTCGTGCACCTCTGGACTATGCTCGCAATGCTGTGGTATCCCTCAACTGGAGGCCCTTTCTGTTATCCCACCTGAAATGCGGAAGTCATGTTGAGTTATTGGAGTTTGTCAGGGGGCTAGAATGCTTGCAGGTGAAGACGAGACGGACTGTGCCATTTCTGATTGACATGAAGATCTTTTACGCACTCCTGAAAATGTCGTTCGGAGCAAGCTATGCCCCTTGGCACGTAGACCAGTTCCTGTTGGGACACCCGTTGCTTTACGGTGTTTGGCACCCATATAAGTATTCTGTGGAAATAACCTACAAGGCATTTGCCCCCATCATTACATTTCTTGAGCAGGGTTGGGACTTGAAGGCTGGAGCTGTGGTGCCCATGAAAGTCAAACTGCGTCACATGGAAAAAACCATTGTTGGTTTGTTCGTGGCTGCAGCTGCTAACAAAGCACGGCTTGATAGTACCACCCAGGTCCTTATGAGTAATGTTGCTGAGTTGTCTGATGCTCAAAGACTGGGTCTGAGATGCCTGTTAGCCCTGAAGGCCCTGTTATACTCGTACTGCCCAGCACTTCTGGCACTAGGGGTTCTTGTGTGTGAATGTAACTGGAACGGTCGCTCTTTGAATTCCAGTGCAGCTGCAAAAGAATGTATTAGAATGAGTACTGTGTTGATGATGAATATCATACCTTCAGAAAAGTGGCTGAGCACTGAATACCTGCGTACCAATACTGTAGCACTGCTTTTCTGGTCCGAGTGGCACACCCGGGCACTTGGTTGCCTGTTTTCTGAAGAGTACGGCGAAGCAATGCTTAGTCGCCTACTCATGAGGTCAAGGGTGGTTGGTAATGCCCAGCCAGTGCAGCAGACAACCGATATTTTTTTAACTCTCCCCCCCACACTTCCATGAGAGAAAAAATGCCAGGGTGTCTTGACGCAAAAGTTTGTGGACAAGTACACAAAGCACGTGCGTTTGTTCATTCAGAACATATCACATCCTTGGTTCCCCATTGCTGTTCTGGAAGAGGATAAGTGTGTGGTCAAACGTCTTGATGAAGCCCCCCGCATGCAATTTACGGGAGTGTTGTCGCGTACAAGGGTTACACGGCAGCAATTTTTGAGCCTTGTTCGGCATAGCCTACGGTGTCTGATTGCCAAGACTAAAATACCCAATGGTGTGGAGGATTTTCTGAATGCATACAATCAGAAACGCTCCAATGTTGATTAGAGGCAGCGAAGTGCACACTACCAGAGTATCAACACAGCTCCAAAACCGGCTCCAAAACCAGCCGCCAAACCCCCAGCGCGCGATGTGCCAGTGGTCGTCCCCCCAGCCCCCCCGCCCCCTCCCCCGAGACCCCCCCCCAAAACCACCTGCCCTCCACCCCATGCCTGTTGCTGTACCGGTGGTAGATGATTTCAATTATGTTGACAGTGCCAGTGAGGGCCCAGAAGAGGTGCGTAGTGACTCGTCCCTCGAAATGCTTGATGAGGAAGAGGAGTTGGGACGGAGTACACAGGGTTGGGATTGATTTGATTGTGTTATATGCTATTGTGCTTCCAGCTGGGCGAAATTTCGCCCAGGCGCCCGACTTTCAGGATTTTAAGCCTGGTATTATTTGAAACGGCCAAAGCTGGGCGAAATTTCGCCCAGCTTTTCAGTTAGTGTGAATTTGGCATCCTTCAGCACTGTGTCATCCCTGTTGCACAGCAGTTTGTGTTTTTGAACCTGGGTTCTCCAAATTTGATCTAATTTGGCTAATATCTCTGTCTGAGCACCTGGATATCACCATGTCTGCACTCTGCACCTGCTGTGTTGTTACCTTCCAAGCAATGTCTTCTATGGAAATCTCTCAAAATGTTGGTACACCGCCCGAAAAACTGGCCAATGATGAAGATCATCTTAGTGGAAGTGAGGGAACTCCTGCTGCTGAAGCCCCTGCACCAGAACCACAGCCCAAACCAGCCGCCAAACCGAAGCCAAAGCCCAAACCCAAAGGAAAGGCAGACATCAATCTGGCAGATTACCTCACTTCCACAAAACGCATTCGTGTCCGATGGGATCAGATCCTGATTGATAGAGACCGCTCTGAAGGCTAGGTTCGTGGGCTGAATGAACCCCGACCGAGTCCAAGCCCGCTATGACGATTTATTACGGGCACCACCACCTGATTGTATTGATGATTTACTGCTAGTACCCGGCGTGCGTATGTTCTGCCCTGTCCTGTTTCGATTGTACTCGATCTTTAGTGCCATCTGATTTTACTCTGTACTGCCTGTCACCTCATGTACAGCTGGGTTTTGGTATGCCATTGGGGGTTAGCACATCTACACGGCTGCTATGCAACATCGCAAGGAAAAGGAAGCCAAAAATCACCCCCTGCCTACATGGACCAGAGAGTTTGAAGGCTTTGAGGTTAGAAGAGACACTCCTTTGCCCATACGAAGAAAGCTAGCAGGGCTTCATCAAGTGCAGACCACAAGCAGTAGTGTGTCAACAACCAGTGAGCGCATGGCACTCCTACTAGAGCATATTGCGGAGGATCCAGATGCCCCCCTGCTCACCCATACTCAGAACATGTTGGCTGAAATTGGTAAGACTACTGATGAAGGCAATGTGGTGTGTTCAATGTTTCGACTGTATCCTTTCTACATTACCGTAAGCCTGTATTTTTACCTGTCTCTGGCTGTCTTAAGGTCACCGTATCCAGGCGTTGGGCAGGGTTGGGCAAGCTTGTCAAATTCATTGGGCAGCCAGCTGTTGACGCAGTCTATGGGATGGAGAAGCGAGATGTTGAACCGGCACTTGGGGTTTTCAAAGAGTGCGAAGGATTGATGCCAGACAGACTGTCAAGCATTGTCCTCTACATGTCGGGTACTAAAAGCTGAGTACTGGGTATCAAACGTGAAATAAAGTTGGCCAGAGTTGAGCAGTTGTGGGGGTGGCATGTGCTCCATCCGGATGCGGTCACTAAGGGGTTTGTGCACGAGTCCAGGGGTATGCTGACTTTTTCTACATTATTCTGCACTCTGAGTGGTAGTGATTTCGTAGTCTTTATTTCGTTGCTGACGCTGAGCTGGGCGAAATTTCGCCCAGGTCCCTCGATTTTCGTTCAGCATACCATTTTTGAACTGCCTCATTTGTGTCCTGTGTATACCCTCTGCAGCAAATCTGGGTACTGTGACCATGTGCAAAGAACAATGTCGTATTATGGCCCATATCCGGGTCCTGTATGGCAGCTGGGTGTGGGGTCCTGAGTCACCTTGGCCACCGTGGGCTTCTGTTGTCAAGGCAGTCATTTGGACCTCCTACCTTTACCAAGGGTTACGTGACAGGCTTCGCAAGCCCCGTGTGACACCAAGTATTGAAAAGGCTGACGGTGGGCATCTGAGTCTTAAGTTGGGTGACACCATTATTGAGACAGACACAGGGAAAGTTCTGAAGGAGGAGGGTAGAGTTGAGCTACTCCCTTTGTGGGCAGGCTGCCCTGTTCCCAGCTTTATTAGTGCACTGCCATTTGTCTGCATTCTGATTGAAGTCCCACGTATGTGGACGTTGGCCCTGCACAATATTGTGGCACAATTGGTGTTGAATGGGCTTTTGGTGGCAGTCACTGGTGAGACTGCTGATGTTCGGGCCTGTGTTAGCAACCTGAAGGCAGCCTGTGCTGAGGAATTTTTCCATGCTGATGTATGTGTGTACAACCTGTCCAAACCATCAGCATTGTACAGCATGGGACAGAATGCTCTTGCACTGTGTAGTCTGCACCAGTTTTCTGCAGGCCTACCTCGATATCTTTCTTATATTCAGGGCACCCTGACGACTGCCATTCCTATCGAAGTGTTCTATTATTTGCTGTATGCATTGGATTTGATTCAACAAAATAGTACATGGGTAATGGTCTCCACACAGCAGCCAGATTTTTCTGCAGCCCTGTCCATTCAGAGCATGTTCCCTGTGAACATTGCAGTTGCATACTTGTCTGAGGAGAAGTCTATTCCTGAGTCATTTGTTACTGATCTGAGCGCTGCTGTGTCGAACTGCGACACTGTGGCACCAATCCATTGGGACCGAATGTGTGAAGACCTTGCAGATGGTTTTCCAGTGGATTGTACGGGAAGGAGGTATGTAGAGCAAGAAGAGGAGGCCACCCAACCAGAGGAAGAGGACGGTGAATCCTAGAAACGCCCCCCCCCCCCAAAAGGCAACCGGCAAGCAAGGGGACGGCACCCCCGCCAAGGCCAAAAAATCAAAGGCTGGAGCAAGCCCCTCACAGCAAAGCCCCAAGCCTAGAGCAAAGCCTCCACCCAACAAGGCGCTAGGCACGTTTGCAGCCCACTTCACACCGTCCCAGCAGACACAGAATGGACGTGGTGCCACTGGTAGTGCTAACAGTGAGATGCCTGGTCACCAGGCACCACAAGCAAATGGTGGGCGGTTTTCTGGTAAGGGTGCCAAACCAAAGGCACCTGGCCTGAGGAAGCGGCGATAGAGTGACAATGGTGTGTGCTCTGACTGCTGTGTTGTCTGTTTTCCCTGATACACGTCTGAATGCTGTTCTGCGCTGTCTCTGCACATACCATTGACGTTTTGCGCACTGTTTTTTTGTGTTTTACTAAAGCTGGAAGAAATTTTGCCAGGTTCAGGTATTTCTTGGAATACACGGTTCGTTTTTACATTTTAGCAAAGCTGGACTAAATTTCGCCCAGAGGTTTCATTAATGGCAAATAGAGACATTGATTATGACGCATGAATTTGAGTGACTGTCAATTGACAATTTTTGGGCACACACAAGGTGCAGCAACCCTTGCCAAGGGTGTGCTACCCTACTTCTTGCATTGCATCGCTTCGTTTGTTGTATTGAAGAAACCTGCATTCTTCCTCTGCTTTTCCAGTATGCATGCATGCTTATTGTGTTTTGACAACTAGGATGTGGTTACATGAGAATGGCATTTTAGGTAAATGGAGATACTCATTTTTTCCTACCAAGAGCAAGGGGTCCCCTAGGTGCAAAATTCATACCCTGTTTTGGGGGGGGTACAGTATGGCCCCGTGGAGCCCAGCCAGTGGGTAGGGGGGTGGGCAGTTAGCGTGGCCTAGCATGTTTGCGAGCATTGGGAATCAAGGGCATTGAAAATCACCTCGAAGAGAGATGATTAGATCAAGCGTAGGCGCGGACGCCATACACCCCCCCCCCTTTTTCGGGGTTCGTTCGCGTAGCACACCCCAAGGCTTGATATTGGATGTCTCACCCCTTGTAAAATCATTATTTTGCTCGACACAATGATTCCTCAATGTATTTTTTGATTTTGAGGCCTCTATGCTCGTGAAATGGAGTACCACATTTAGGGGGTTGGGGGTTGGGGGGGGGATGGTAGTCAAAAGTTTGTGCTTAGAAGGATTCAAACCAAGGGTGGGTAATAAATAATTTACCGATCTATGTGCGTGCGGCCCGGGATTCAAACCGACGCCGGACTGGTTGTTGATCAAGTACTTGCACATGCGAACTCATGGGGCCCTACTGTTTGTAGCTGTAGTTTGCCACTAGAAAAGGCCAAATTGTGTGTTTCTGCCTGCTTGTCTGCTTGCTTGCTTGCCCAACTGACGCTTTCCTGACTGACTGACTAATTGGCTAACTGTCAGCCTCTCTTCGAGGTGCATTGCCGAAGGCAATAGAATCTGACCACAGAGAATGCTTTTTGCGCGCCGCAGGGTTTGAGTTTCGCGGTTCCATTGCACAACAACTAAGTCAAATGAATCACAAATGATGTCCGCCGGCAAGGAATTGATTAATGGCACGCATGTTATCTGGAACATGATGTGAGAGAAGTCATTTTTAAGGTTAGTGTCTGAGCGGGGTTTGGCTTTTGACGCGCCGCAAGAAAAGCGTTCTCATAGTGTTGAATCAATGAGGCACAAATTATGTTAGCCGAGGAAGGTATCTGAGGAAGGGAGCTGTGTGGTTAACGAATGGTTAGCAACATGGTCGTGAAAATTTTTCGCAAGGCAAAACTATCAAGGCATTGGAGACAATCATTTTGTCCCGGTGGTGCGAAGGTTTGCATCGGATCTGAGTGCTGTTTAGGACAACTACGTTGCAATGGCGCCTTTGTTGAGAGAGGAGTTGAAGACACGGAAGGGTGCTAGTGGGACACGGTGCGCAGCCATTGGTTCTCCACCAAATTTCTTGAACTCCTTCCTAGCTTGATTGACATCACGGCCGCCATCAAGGTGGCGGAGAAGGCCCTCAGGCAAAGTAAACCCCCCCCCCCCCCGTTAAAAGCCGGCGCATGCTTTCATTTTATTGCGTGCTTTTATTCTTTGATGGCTTTTATTTTTACCATCCATGCTTTTGCTATGCTTAGTAGATGCTTAGTATGGATGCTTCTCTTGCAAATGTTGCTGAGGCTCAAGAATATGATGACTACATTGTTGATGATGCCTGGGCTGCAGAAACTGATCCAGGGGAATCAGACGAAGGTGAGGATGAGAACCCTTATACTTCAGAAGATGGTGATTGTGGTGATGCTGATACTGCTGCTGAGATTGATGATGTTGCTCCTGTTGCAACGAATCCCCCTAATGTTGATGTGGATGTTCCTGATGTTTGTGATGTTGCAGATGGTGTTGCAGCAGATGCCCCTATTCCTGATGCGGATGCTGCTGATGACCCTGATGCCGTTGCAGTGGAGGTATTTGCGGGGGAGAAGTAGACACAATTTCAGCAAGTTCGAAAAAATTTCAATCGTGGGAGGGGGGCAGTGAACTCCACAGGGAAAAAGTTCCGTTACACACCGCCCATGCGTATGAAACGACGAGCTGTTGCCCTTGCCGAACAAGGTGTTGGATTTGAAAAAATCCAGCGAACAATCTGGGACATCACTGCAGAGAAATGTTTTTTGACGTGGCAAAGGATGATTGGATGATAGGAAGAAGGTCGTTCAACGACTTGAAGGGCAAGTCCTACAAAAGGGCAGGCAATGGTACAGTGATGGGGGCAGAAAAGCTCAATTTTTCATGGTGGACTATGCCCTTTGGACATGGTTCTGTGATCGCCGTGCGAAACTGGCCGGCCAAACTGCTCCGCACGGAAGCCAACAGGCTGGCTGCTGAAGAAGGTGTTGCAATAACTGCGAAATGGGTTGACAAATTTCGAAGGAGGCTCAAGATTGTACTTCGCAAAACTCAACGGCACACACAATTGAGGGATGGTGAGGCTGTGATGGTGCTGCGTGCTTTTATTGTGACACATTTAATAAACGCCGGCCTGCGTGCTTTTATTTCTGTTGCGTGCTTTTAAAAGGGGGGGGTTTACATCACTTTTGAATCCCGGGATACCATTCATGACAAGTTGGCCGAGGAGTTGAAGGAACGTGTTGGTACATGGCCCGTCTTTGTAGCGGTGAAGCAGCACATGAAGAAGGATGTTACAAGTGCCATGGCATACAAGGGCATGGGGCTCCGTGATAATGGTAGCACCGTGGGCATAGTGAGGCAAGTGAAGAGTGCATTGCTGCAAGAAATGCGGTCCCGCTTTGCTAATAGAGGCCCGCTGAAGCGGTTGGCGTGGTTGGACTTCATGTGCTGGCCCGAGGAATTGCGCGCTGTAGGTGCCTTTGTGGTCCCTGAGTTGGAGGCCATGTTTAATCATTGGAAGAAGCGATTCTTGAAATGCGGCATCACGCTTGAAGGCTTGAAGGATGACTTTGGATGAGTCAAGGTGGTGTGGTCGACGGCATCAAAACCCATTGAGGACAACCATGCATTTTGTAACCTCATGATCAAGAATAAGGTGGCCTTTCCAATTATGCAAGACCTATTGCGGATGGTGTTGGCATTGGCCCCTAGTGATGCGGTAGTTGAGGCGGTGTTCAATCGGCTGACGCAAATCTTGTCCCCCCACTGCTTGCGGTTGGCAACCACCTCCGTGGAGCGGCTGCTGATTTTGGTTGTGGACACCGATTGTTGGTATGGATATGACTACGCTCGGGCTTTGGACATCATCCGCGGCAGACCCAATTCTGAGGTCCAGGGATTGACAAGGGGATCATAGGCAAGAAGCACAAGCTAAAGGCTACGAACCCTTCTATGGTGTTGGTGTCGCCGTCGATGGCATTGTGTTGTCCGGCGATGAAGATTCATGTGAGGGGACGGATATTTCTTTGTCCTCTTGGAAGGCCATGATCAAGAATAAGGTGGCCTTTCCAATTATGCAAGACCTATTGCGGATGGTGCTGGCATTGGCCCCTAGTGATGCGGTAGTTGAGGCGGTGTTCAATCGGCTGACGCAAATCTTGTCCCCCCACTGCTTGCGGTTGGCAACCACCTCCGTGGAGCGGCTGCTGATTTTGGTTGTGGACACCGATTGTCGGTATGGATATGACTACGCTCAGGCTTTGGACATCATCCGCGGCAGACCCAATTCTGAGGTCCAGGGATTGACAAGGGGATCATAGGCAAGAAGCACAAGCTAAAGGCTACGAACCCTTCCACGGTGTTGGTGTCGCCGTCGATGGCATTGTGTTGTCCGGCGATGAAGATTCATGTGAGGGGACGGATATTTCTTTGTCCTCTTGGAAGGCCATGATCAAGAATAAGGTGGCCTTTCCCATTATGCAAGATCTATTGCGGATGGTGCTGGCATTGGCCCCTAGTGATGCGGTAGTTGAGGCGGTGTTCAATCGGCTGACGCAAATCTTGTCCCCCCACTGCTTGCGGTTGGCAACCACCTCCGTGGAGCGGCTGCTGATTTTGGTTGTGGACACCGATTGTCGGTATGGATATGACTACGCTCAGGCTTTGGACATCATCCGCGGCAGACCCAGTTCTGAGGTCCAGGGATTGACAAGGGGATCATAGGCAAGAAGCACAAGCTAAAGGCTACGAACCCTTCCACGGTGTTGGTGTCGCCGTCGATGGCATTGTGTTGTCCGGCGATGAAGATTCATGTGAGGGGACGGGTATTTCCTTGTCCTCTTCCGACCCACACTCTGAGTGATGAACTCCCAAGCTTGTGGCAAGCATTCATCTTGGGCTATAGGGGACCACCAAGTGTGCCAAAGAGTGGCAACCTTCCTCTGAACTACAGCCAGTATTGGCCAACAAAGCAATGGTATATGTGGGAGTGGGTAGGTGGGTGGGTCACCTCCAGCCCTTGAGCCCCCCCCCCCCCCCCCGTTTGGGGTCCCTAAGCAATGGCCTGGTGTGCACACCCGCTGTCACGTGCCATTTTGAGAAACACTCATCTCAGCGGCTGGGGGGGGGGGGGGGGGCAAACATTTTGCACCTCAAATCGCTGTCCAATTTCGGGCCTCTTCAGTAAAGTTTGCTTTCCCCCTGAGAAACCCTTTCCAATGTGGTAGGGGGGTCGGGGCTGGCCAGGGCACGAAACAGCCCCCTCACCCCTTTGGGGGGTCACTAAGCAACAGGTGGTCATCAGCTGGTGCTCTGTGGAGCTATGGAGCGTGCCTTTTTCTGTTCAATGCCGGACAGCCCTGGTGCCAACTTCTTGTCTTGTTGGGTCCCGGCCACAGGCAGGGTGGTGGCAGTGGGTCTCGATTCGTGGATGCATGGGTCTGTGCACCTGGTGGTGCTGGGCCTGTCCATGTCACGTCTGGGGCTACAGCTGTCAGGGAACGGTGCGATGGTTTGAACAAGGCCTGGTGCAACTGCCATGCCAGTGCCATGAACGTCTGAGACACCACCCATCCGCTGAACAAGGCCGTGCCGGGCTTGGGCTAGGCTGAGAGCTGGGTGCTGCGACTGGGGCTGTTGGTGCTGATGGTATGCCAGATCTGTCTCCGGGTTTCACATTTCTTTGGTTCCACTTTTGCTAATGGTAGAAGGCCGGCCGATGTTAGCACCGGTTTCATAATTGACGGCACAAAGACAAGAAGCTGCCTTCATTTCTGACCCTTATCTCAGTGCCCAGGGACCCACATTTCCTGTCGTAATCAAACCCACTTCATTGGGTGCCGCACACAAGTTCCCATTCAGCTGCATCATGGTGTGTGTATGGCGAGGGGATTGCTTGAAGTAGAGTCGGCCCTGTAAACCCCCCCCCCCCCCGAAAGTAAGACCCCGCCCCAAAAGTAAGACCCCCCCAAAAGTAAGACCCCCTTAGTGGCACATGCACGGCAGCAACACATTTTGGGCTGTTCAGGCTCTTCATCATTCACAGGAGCCTCAACAACTTCAAATTCTGAGTCATCAGATGACTCTACCTCGTCAATGGTGTCAGTTTCCTCCAGCTGCAGGTCGTCTAAAAGCATGGGCTCAGACATTTTCTGTGTCGGGAAAGGTGAAGTGACAGCAAAGTGGATGAACCCAAAAGTAAGACCCCCCCCAAAAGTAAGACCCCTCTTGGGACCCAGGACCAGCCGGACTGAAAGTAAGACCCCCGGTCTTACTTTCAGGGGGGGGGGTTTAGGGGAGGGGTGTGTGGCCGCCGCAATCGAGCGCGGAGTCCCATGGAACGTTGAGGCGCCTTTGCGAGCTTTTGTTCTGGTCTGCTTTGTATAGGTCCAGGTCCAGTTTTGGGCACAAGGTGGTGTCAGATTAGTGATGGGGCATCTTGGAGCATTCGCGTCCTTATCAACGGAAACTTTTTGCACAATTCGTGCTTGTATGACTTCAGGCTTTGTATTCTGTCGGTGGCCCATCCCCCCAGTCAGCCCCAACTGCAGCGCATGATGTGCAACAGTTGGTGATCCAGAGCCTTGGCCCTGTGTTACAATCCACGTCGGGGTGGGGTGCACCCCCCCAAAATTTCACAGTCTGGGAATAACTGAAGGTGACGCCTGCTGGTGCCGGCAGGGGGGTTTTGCCTCAGGTAGTATGCTGCAATGGTGAGCACCGGGAGTGATATTCCAGTCTCACCCACAAAAATTCACCTGCCCCCTCTCCCCCCCCCCATGTCCCACCCTTCCCCAATTTCTCCACAAATGACGTCAATCAACAGCCAGGTCACAAAGGACATGGCACTGGACACTGGCTGTGTGACATGACACCCAACCATCTTTCATGGGCACTTTCAAGCACCAACGGCAGCAGCATGCCGCAGCATGCCGCAGCGCCAGATTCTGGGAGCTGTTGGTGGGGGTTTTGAAGCATGCCGCAGCATGCCGCAGCATGCCGCAGCATGCCGCAGCGAGCCAAAATTTTCACATGGCGGACTTTTTTTTCATAACATGTCAAACCTCTGAACCTCTTGTTGCACAAGCATCTCAGAACTGAGTGGTAGCTCAGTGGTCTATGTACCAGGCCCCAGTTTGGAGGATTGTGGGTTCCATTCCCGGAAAGGGCAATTGTTTGCCTGTCAGTTCCTCTCTATTGTTGCACAGATCTTCGCTTTTTTGGTGTTGTTTTGACATGTCAAGTCCTGAGGATACTCAAACAACCGAGGGATCACAGGAGGCACCCTTGACCAACAGCTTGAAGCATGCCGCAGCATGCCGCAGCATGCCGCAGCATGCTGCAGCATGCCGCAGCAAGCCAAAATTGTCTTGGGGACCGTTGGTGCTTGATGGGCAGTGCTCCCTTTGAAGGCATCACTCCTTATCTGCTTTGCATGTACCTCCTCTTCTCTCCCCATCTTATCAAATTGGGGTGGGAGCTGCAGGCACACAAACATATGCACCGCACCAACAGAAAGGCCTGTGAGCACCGGAGGACAAAAAAATTTTGTGCCAGGTCTTAATACGCAACTGCAGCATTGGCCTCTACCCCAGACCAATCCTGATTTCCTGTTTGATTCCCCCCAACCTTCAAATGCAATCTCCTGGTCATGAGATTCTTACAGCATGCCATGCCACTGACCAAATGTCCTTACATAAGTGACCATCACTAACGCACTGGTTCTTGCTGAACATACCAACAGTATTCCATGGTGTCTCAATATTTTTGGTGTGCCTGCATCAGCAGGGGCTTCATTGGTGTCCCCAGTGGGAAGCTGTCATAGCAATATAGGTTCCTGTGCCATTACAACTGGTCAGAAACTAGGGGGGCAGACACAGCCAAACAGGGGGCGACAGAAAGGGGTGTTTTCGGGGGCAGTGCCTCTCCTCAATCTATGCACACCATCTACACAGATTGGCAGAGTGCTGCAGTGAAAGTCTGCCGAGGACCCCACTACCCTTCGCCTTGGGCTATATATTATCTGCAGAAGGCGTCTAATTTTGAGAGTTTCCCTTGATTCCATCAGGTGCACCTGCAGCTGGGCTGACCTCATTTCTGCCCACATTAATGTCTGCCATGGGCAAGGCATCCTTCGTGTTGAAGGTAGGAGACTGCAGAGCAAATTGAATTTCTAGAGGACTGGACCTCCTTGCAAGTGCGCCACCCTCTTCCCCACACCCACTGGCTTGACTCCACTGGCAGGTATCCAATGCTCTAATACCCATCTACATGACACTAAAGTGAACGCTGTCATGCTTTGACAAGTTGGCGACGATATGAAAAGCAGTGACTACCTCTAACCTGTCAGCGATATGAAGGCCATGAGCAAGACAAACATGGTGAAGCCTTACGTAAGATTTCTGCCTTGCTTTTTCGGCTGAATTGTGACACTTGTTTTTGCTTTGCAGATCTTTGCAGAGCGAGGGAAGGGGGGCAAACGGCGTTGGGAAAAACTATCCCGAGGTTCTTCCGTTTCTGTTGATATCAGACAGCCACGGCCCAGGGGTATGCAGTCCCAGGGATCCACTGTAAGTGTGTGACAGTGGGCTGTCGGCAGCAGAGAGCAGAGGGGCGGACAGGCGCATGTGCACAGACGCGCGCATGCGCGCCCGTATGAGGCAGGGGCTGCGGCAGGCGTGCTCAGGTGCAGGGCCCGAAGCCGTCACTTAAGCCGGGCATGGAGAGCCTGCACCCTCAGTCACCCACAGTGGCAAACAAACGTGGGATCCGCGTATTGATACTGCTTTCACAGTTGTCTCAGCCTCCATGTCAAGCGCCGGGAGAGTCCCATGCCCAAGTGCAGCTGCAAGCTCAAGCTCAATGGTCAAGCGCTGCCAAGAAACCAACGGTATGGTGTGGCTGGTGTTGCGAAAACTTAAGATAGCGGGCCCCACTGTCGCGTTCCCTGAAAAGGGCTTCCAGGCACCCCATGACCTTTTGTTGTTTTCAGATTGTTTGTCGCGTGCCTCACCAAATTTGTCATGGCACGGCCATCTGACTGAAGGCGCCCTGCCTGGAGATGGTCCTACAGGGATGCATTTCTTGCTGGGTTGCAGCCTCTGTGCACGTGCACATGGTGGTCCAGTTTGGTCTGGAGCCGAGGTTGGGAATGAAGAAGAGAATTGCAGCTGGGGTACAGCTGGACCCAGGGATACATTTGGGGATTACAGTGCATTTTAGGGGTCCCTTGCCATCATTCTCATCAGCATTTGCAATTGTCGCACGTCAATTGTTGGCGCTGCAGATTGTAAGCATGTTTGGAATCGGAAAGAGTTCTGAAGATTTTTGGGGAGGGATGTTTGTGGTGAGGGGAATTGTTGGGTCAGCGGGTGTTTATTGGTGCAGTATGTTTACGTAAGGGGGCCTTTGTGTAAGCTGTAGGGTTGTTTTGGTGCGGAAGAGGCATTGTGGTTTTGTTTGCTGCAAAACCAGGTGTTTGTTTCATTTTTTAGAGGTGTTTTCGTGTGGTGGTGATGCAGTGGGGAGGGTTGGTAGCGAGCAAGTGGTGTTTCATAACAGTGGGTTTCTCTTGTAGGCACCAGCAAAAACATATTTTTTCCTCAAAGACAAGGTGAAAGCATCAATCTATTTGGAAGGGTGTGATGGGGCAGGCAAGGCCTGCTGAATTTCCAATGTGCAAGAAACTCACAAAGCACCCAACAAATACCGAGAAGAAAAGGAAGATCACCCGGGAAGTGATGAAGATGGAAAGATATGAAGAACAAGAAGGAAATAATAGGAGACAATGAAAGCTGGGTCATAGTTGACCCTCAAGATTTTTTCACAACAAGGAAAATGAATGCAGAGGTTCCGCACATTTCTGGCAATTTTAGGTGGGTTTGGTTGGCCCTCTATTTAAAACTTCATTTTTTCCCACTAGAAAAGCGTACGCAGCAAGATGTTGGGATGAATGGCACCGCTACATCCAGCACACACTGAAGGGGTGGTGGGAGCACAAAAGGGACTGGTATGAAAGTCAGGTCGAGCAGATGAAAATCCCCAGAGGCAGGAAACGCAGCAGACTAGACGACCGGAGAGCACAGTGGACCATCAAACGCCCACACACATGAGGTGCATGCCGGACATAATCCCGCCAGAGACGCCAGGCAGGCCACTCTCTTTTCCACACAACAGACTCTTTCGCATTTACTGTTTTCCCCTTTTCGATGCCGCAGTGGTGTGGCAGTTTCTGACACTGCATGAGTGAATGACAGGCTACAGGTGAGTTTCAAATATACGTCCCACCACCACTGGTGGCATGCGACTCAGGTATCGCACGGGGCAACATATGTTGTACTTACACTGTCATTGCTGATCCGGTCCGTTTGGCCGAGCACTTACGATGAACTTGTGAGTCTGAGAAAAAAAAATATTTTTTCCCACTAGAAAAGTTTTCAAAATCTTGGATGGGTGGGTTTCTGAAATCCCCCCCCCCCCCCAACCCTCCCGTTGGTAAGCAAAGGCCTGGGTGGACTATTGGGGAATCTCGAAAGGTGAAAACAAGCGAAGAGGTCGAAAAGGAAAAGGCATTAATCAACAAACTCGGCTGGCGCCTATTCATGCTTGGAAGAGATCGCTTTAATCGCTGTGTTGGAGGTAAGAAGGCAGTTGATCATTCCATTTCGATGGTGGCAGAGGGGAAGGGTTGAAACGGTCACTGATGACTCGATTCTTTTGGGGCTGCATTGCTGGAGGAAAGGGAGAGCCAATGAATGTAAGTCATATGTGTTGCAACAGAGAGGTGGGGTCATCTTCGCCTTATGTGTGTTCGTGGATGCTTTTCTTTGGTCAACAACGGTAAGAATTAGACTGTTGGTGATGTTTTTCATTGGCAAAGCAGCCAAAAATTTCCGGCGAAGGGTTGTATCGCGGTTTATAAGCTGGGTGTAGCATGTATGATGTGCTGTAGGTAGAGTTGGGTTTTCTCTCAGCGTTTGGACTACAGAGGCAGGAGAAGGGGTAAGGGGTAAGAGGGGAGTGGTTTTGATGAAGCCAGCCTAGCGCATTGTGTATGCTGACAGGGTTCTTGGATTGGTGCTTCGAGGGTGCTTGTTTGAAGGCTAAAGCCTGCTGAGCTTTCTTTATCCTTCAGCTAGACGGGGCCTTGTTTCCCAGAAGAGATAGAAGACGAGTCCACCGGAAAATTCCAGAACATTTCTGAAATGTTCCAGAATACTCTGTGAATGCCCCCTAGCTGATTTTTGCCACAACAGTGGTTAGGAGGAAAAAGCGGCTGCCATTAGCAAAGTCAACAGCACAAACGGCAGAAAGGGGGCAGAGGCCCGTGGGATAGGGGGAAGTATATAGTATGAGTGAAAACTGGGGCATGGGTGCTGGCTGAGGCTTTGGTGGTGGTGGTGGTGGTGGTGGTGATGTGTGTGTGGCGGGGGGGGGGGCTGGGGGGGGGCGAATCATACCTATGGTGGATGTCAATAAAAAGGATTTTCCCACCCCAGTAGCGGTGGGTGCAAATCAGGCTTGACTTTTGAAATTGGATAAGGTCATATGCCATCCCCATAGTATGGTTGTACACACATGTCTTTGAGGAGCTGGGTCACCTTTTTTGTAGCCCCGCCTGCCCTCCCAGGCGCCTCATGTTGTCAGGCTGTTGCAGTTGAATGTTCTCGATGAGCCCACGCTGCAGCGCCACTTGGTCTTTGGGAGGGCCTGGCTGCAGAAACAAGGTTACCCTAGCTTCCAGTGAGCGAACCGGGATCCGCTGGTGCCCTATGACCACATACCCTGCATGCGACACTGTGCCGTCGGTATTGGTGCAAACAGAGGGTGTAGTGCCATTCAGTCCAGGAACATGGCTGGGGTTGTGTTGCACTGTGTCTCCGGCAGCTGCACGGTAGTTTGGGCAATTGTGGTTGGGGTCCTCTGATTTGTCCTCGCCCAGCCGCGTGTCGCGGTCTGGGGCGCTGAGGGGGTGTTTCTATGGCTGGGTTGTGGCCCGTGTGGTGTTCGTGCTCTGCTCCTTCACTGGGCAGCGGCTCCAAGTCTTTGTTGGACTTGGGTCGTCATCAGCACATAGTACCCCCCCCCCCAAAGTTTGGAACAATGTGGTTATGACCATGCGCCTGTGACAAGGGGGCGTATGCGAGCCCATTTTCCGTTGCCTCATGGCCCCCAAAGTTTGGTGCCTGGCTGGCGAGGGATGATGACACCCATGCCCGCAACTATGCGTGAGAGTGGACCTTTTTCAGGACCCTCGCCCTCAAAGACCAAACGCTGGCATTCTGCAAGGGAGGGGACACCCACGATGCCCCAGGGCAGGCAGCATGAGTGCGGCAACGGCGGGTGGTGTGGCATAGGGTTTTTCGTTGGACAGCTGCTCCACATCTTTTCAATGTGTGCACAGTTTCAGCTGCATTTTTGACCCTAGCTGACCCACTCATCGTTGGGGGTTAACTGGAACAAGTTAGGCTGAGGGTAGGCTCCACGTTGTACCCCCGTTGGTGCCTGCGCCGGCCCTTGAGGGGAGGGTATGTGGGGGCTAAAGGGGGTTGTAGTGATACCCGCTAACCCCCCCCACTGTGTCCAGGTAACGCCCTTGTCTAAACAACGCCTGCCGTTTTTTCCGCAACTTTTGGAACTTTTTGCGTTGTTTAGACACGGACGGGGGGGGAGGGTAGTGCTGGGTGTGGCTGTGGAGGTGAGGTGTATGCCTGGGGATACTGCAGCGGGGGCGGTGCAAACCGATTGGGCGTATTACCCTGCCGGGGCGGGCAAGGCGTGCACTTGGATGGATTCAGGGGAACAAAAGTATTAATGATAGGGTTAAACATAGGTCTGGCCGTAGAGATTAAAGGTCATGGATGCGGAGAACCTGAATCCTGGGGTGAAACTGAACGCAGAAACGAGTGCAAAATGAGGTAGAAAGAACGTAGGTCCAAGAGGAAGCTCGAGGCGTAGTTTCTGGCCTCGTTTGAGGAATATCCATCCGTGACACGGCTGTGTGTAGTCCTGGGGGGCGGGGGGCAATTTACTGCCAAGTATCTAGTGTAATGAAACAGATTACGCAATGTGTGTTCCGGAGAGTGGCGTCTTCCCATGTTGCACTTCCTCCAGTTGCTATTGTCCAACGAGAATGGTGTCGTTACACATCCGCTGAAGCCATTGCAGCAGATGCCCCATCAGTCCTTGAGATAGAGTGTATCCCAAAACTTGTAATTATTGTATCCGGCTGTATCCCAGGCTTTAGAAGTGTGTGTCCAATGTGTATCCCAACTTTCAAGTGTGTGTATCACATGTGTATCCCAACTTTTTCTTCATTTATAGTCCTACGCGCTCAGTTCCCCAGTCCTTTGTTCCCTTGCGGCTCTTCCCCAGATACGATGAAGCAATTATCTTTGAAGCCGCATCTTACAGCTCCCTCTGCAAAGGATGATGACTCCTCTCTCAATACGGGAAGGGGCAACAGCAACTCACCGGCGGACCGCGTGAATCAAGGTAAACACCTCCACACCGGACATGGCTGATTCCTCCTCTAAGGGTTTCTCCACCTCGGATGATAGTACCACGGACACAGCATCCTCGGTGTCAGGCACAAGAAGCAGCGAATCTGAGTTGGATGGTGAATCATCAAGTGGGAGTTCAGCAACGCCCTCAGTGAGTGTTCCAGATGTTGTGGCACATGCAGAACTGCCTGCACAATGTGCTCCAAAAGCAGAAAGGAACACCAAAAGTAGATGCTCAGGTTGTTCATCATTGTCCAGTCTTCAAGCAAATGATGGAGGAGAACGAGGTGTTGAGATCGTATGCAGTGCGCCTTAAGGAGTTGGGGTACGATCGCATCGACACGCTGAAGTACATCAACGCGGATGACATGGCAATCCGGCAACTAAACGCTTTGGCATCCCCCGTCCATTTGGAGTTGGAAGGAGAGTTGACGATTCGTGACGACTATGATGGCGGAATGTGAATATGGTCCAAATTTCGTCAACAACTCCCCAATATGGCACAACATTCAACGATCGTGATTGAACAAGAGAGGTGGTTTGATAACAATGGTAATCCGCACGAATTTTTTCACTTCTCGAGCGTTCCGGATCGGTCAGCCCAACTTGCGCAAATTATGGAACAATGCCGCGGTAAAATATTGGGACTTGCAAACCAAATCAATTGCCGTGTTGGCCGTCATGAACAAATGCATGAAAATACTCGTTTCACTATGGACGCGGCTTTTGAACACATGGTGTGTATCACACGTGGACTACATGAGTGCAACCTTCGTGATCGTACGTTGTATGAAGCCTACCAAGCGCTTGGGAAATCATTGAATTGTCACATGAGTGGTTTTCGCGATGTGGTAGCGCCTACATTAATTTCGCATGGTCGTGAATTGACCAGAATTTCTCAAGACCTTACTACGCATGGGAAGTGCATTGGCACACATGCCAAACAAATAACGTCGTTGTGCACCAATTTCGAGTCCTTCACCGGAAAATCGTTGCATGGAAGTCCTAGTCATAGTCTCCTTGCTCCACCGATGGTGCGAATGGAAAAGGACATCAATGCCATCAAACCAAAATTGAGTATGGCGAGTGAGGTTGGCGCCAAGGCAAACGATGTAGATAAGAGAGTGGCCTTGTTGGAGTCGCGGGTTGGCTCTATGCATCAAATCCATGAGCCCGTTGAACCACTTGAAGTTAGAGTGCAAGGTCTCATCGCAGAGGAGGAGCGCCAAAATTGGTAGGTCATGGAGTTGTGGTGTCGCGTGGACGCTTTGACGCATTTGGAGCCGGTTGTCCTGAGTTCGGTTCACATGGACGGGACGGTTTCCGCCTTGACTGTACAAGTTCAATTATTGGACGAGGAGGTCGACTGTTTGAAGCGTGAAAGCAATTCATTGCGAAACGACTTGACACAAGTGTCCCCCCTTACGATGAATGATGTGACGCTCATGATGACACAATTGGAAGAAAGAGTTTCCCGAAAATATGAGTCACAACTACAAGCACACCAGAAAGATTATCCTTAACTAGTGCCCTACAGATTTTGATGAAATCCTGCAGGTTTTAGAGTTGCAAAACAGGACCACAGCAGCAAGTAGAGCATCAACAGGATATGGATTCAATCAATGAATAGTTTTGAAATCCAATGTATCATAGAAGGGCTGCAGAAAGACAATGCATGATTAAGTACAAAGATTCCATCACAAATGAACAAAACAAATGGTTTTTATAAGGAAACTGACATAAGTTTCAAGCGCCTCATGTGCACCTTTTGACATGCAATGAAGTAGGTTAGGAATCTGGGGCATGTAGGTTGGGCCAGACACAGGACCTTCATGGCGGAATGCGCCAGGGCCGAGGCGCGACCCACCTCAACCCACCACCGGCCAGAACCAGCACCCCAGGCCCACGGACCGCTCCCGACCGGACCGGAGCAATGCCAGGGCCAACCAGCAGCGTCCCCGCCCCCCTACCAGCCCCTGATATCTGCCCAAATCCAGCAGATGCCCCGCTACCTCCGCACTCGCGGATCCCAACCCAACCCCGAAGCAGAGTCGGTGTCCGCGTACCCACGGGTCCACGTACGCTCGCGCCCCCACTCCCCACGCACCCCCACGGCACAGGACTAGGAGGACTCCCCCGGGTCCGCCACTGCCACCAGTCCCCATGACCCCACCACACGCACCCACGCCCACGTGCACGCCCCTGCCCAAGGCCACGGGCCTGCCCATGGACCGTGGTGGCAGCGCTGGACCCACACGCAGCTGTGGGAGCTGCGAAAGTGGGCCCGGGCAGAGCCCTCCCTCGAGGGCCTGGTCCGCCGGCCCCGCAGAGAGTCGGCGGAGAAGTGCCGACTCCGGCCGGCGGGGGGGGTGGATGCCGCAGGCCGCATGGGAAGCCATGCTGGTCGATGCGCTCAATCCCCAGGGAGTCCACCCCCGCGAGCTCCCCGCACCCCGGGACCAGCCGTATGTCCTCAGGCGCCTGCAGGAGACCCTCCAGGAGACGCGGAGAGAAGGAAGGCGCCTCTGGGACATCACCCCAAGCCCATCCCCACACACACACACCCCCTCGCCATCCCGCAAGCGTCAACGCACGGACACCGGCAGCACCGACAGCGCCCCGACCCGCAGCACCCCGGGAAACCCGTGCGCCACACAACATGACGCCCCCGTCCCCTCGGCCGGCGGCGCCCCCACCTAACCCCACGGGGCGTTACACCCTGGGCCGTGCCCGGGCCGCAAGCCGGCGCCGCTCCCTGCCGCCACAGCCCAGTAGCACAGACTCCGAGCCGCGAACCAATCCGCCCCGCTTGCTGCAGGGCACCGCGGGCCACCGCGACCCGCACCCGCCCCGACCGAGCCCGACCACGCCCGAGGCACCCGACCGGCCAACGACAGCAACCCCGTCCGCCAGCCGAGCCGCCCAGGAGCCGACCCAGCCCGACGAGTCACCCAGCATCACCCCCTGCAGTGACCCATCGCTACGCGCTACCCTGCCAGCCACCTCCGGCGAACATGATGCCGAACCCCGGCCAGAAGAAGCCACGCGAACCTGGAGCCGATGGACACCAACGCGCGCGCCAACGGCCACCCACGGCGCCCGACGGCGCCAAACCCAAGCCCGCAGCCGTCAAAACCGCCTAACCCGCCAAATGCCGCCTAGCCCCTCCGGCAATCACCAGACCCCCCCTGATTGAAATTAACCTTTCCCGCCTCCTCTCCCGATGTTCCCACCAGGAGTAAGAAAAAGTCACTGCCATGTCTTTCTTGGAGGTCTTGATCCAGGCCAAGCCCCCCCTAAAACCCGTTTCTTGATGCTGGGACCTACTTAAGCATTTTTATCTCTCTTTTGAAGTTTAAAGTACACTTTCTCAAGGTAACTAGGGTTATAACCCTACCCCCCCAATGAAGTTCACCCCTACCACTCAACTGAGCGGAGGTATCTTCCTTCATGGTGGTCATACCGAAATAAAGTAGGCATTTCATGCCTAAGGCCTTGTAGGTTAAGCCTAGTGGTCCCCCACCTCAAGACCCCTATACTCAACTGATTTTACCACTTATTTTGGTTCTACCTTTTAACTGTTTCTGAATTCAGTTGCTTGGCCAAGTCATATTCTGTGTCTGGCCTAACTCCTTTGCCCCACATTCCTAACCAACTCCATTACATCCAAAAGAGTGCACAAATAGACAATGGAAAGCTCACTTTCTGAGTGTCTATTTTTTTTCGATGGACCCTCAGCATTTTGTTGATGGATCTACCAGTAGTCCAGGCTATTTGGTGATTGGTGAAACTCCTGGGCTGTTCAAGTTCTGGAGCCATTCCCGTAGTTTTTGGACCATCACCTCCATTCCCGAGGCCAAATTCACGCTCGCCACCTTTCAATTAACAGCACGCCGCCTTTTCGTTCATCCCGAGAGCATCATGAATTTCACCCTATTTGGGAGCTCCAAAGCCGCAGATGACGGCCTTTCAACGCTATTCAACTATTCTCCGTCACACCTCTTTCAAAAACACCAAGCCTCAAATTCGCCGCTACAAACACGCTTTCCATCACGCCAATTTGAAGCCTTTGAAGGCAAAAAATTTGACACACGCCAACGCATTTTCGTTCCCGAAGTCTACCTCCGTCTACAAGACTACTCCGAGTTTTATCTGGACGTGGAAGGCACCGATATTCCATCCGCCTTTGTTGGGAGCAACTCCACGGATATTGAAGCGGTACCCCGAACCCGTGGCCCATGGCCCGGAGGCCCAAAAGCCCATGGCCCGGAGGCCCGGAAGGCGTCACACCCGCACGGACGCCGTCAACACCGTCCGTCAGCGGGATATCCCTTTTCTCTGAGCCGCGGGATCCGGAATCCGAGCCTTAAGCATTAAATCGATGTAGAATTACCATAATTTTACCTTCGTGATCGATTTTCGGTTAGAAATGTGTGAAATACCCGATTTCTAACGCGATTTCTAATTGCCGTGAAATCGCCGCCTGTTGTGGCCTGTTCTCGCGTTTGCGTCGCCTCTCCGTCGCGAGTTTTGTGAGGGATTTTTCTCCTGTACCTTTGAGGTTCTAAGGGAAGTTAAGGGCTGGATCTAGAGGGTTTGAATGTACTTTCATCTGGTGTGTTCACCAGAATTCTTCGCCGTTGCATCTGCGAGAAAATCAGCGCGCAAGGTTTTCCGTCGATTGCTGGAACTCATGGTTCTCAAGGACCATGAGTTCGGACGGTACTCCACATCTCCCCCCTATGCCTTTCATCCATGCCCCTTTCACCTGGGCATATGACTTGGTATAGGGAAGTGGGCAATAGGGATGTATTAGGCATCATATGGGTGTCGTAAACCCAAGTCATTTGCGTGCGCAAACGCTAACTTTGTGTTCTTGTGAGCATGCACGTAAATCTTCGAACACAATGCTCACAAGACCAAAAGCCCTAGGTCATTTTCGTTTTTTGAGCCAACTCAACGATGGCTCCACACAATTCAATGCGTACCAAAACTCATTTTTTGAAAAAGGGCAAATTTGGGTCGAAAATTAGGCCAAAATGGCAAAACCCCCGAGGCTCGTACTCGAAGCCTATGGGGATTTGAGCCTTTAACCAAGGCAATATGTAAAGTAGAGACCACGAAGGACATCGTGGATGGCTTGGTTGATTTTTGCAACCTTGCCTTCTATTTTACATAACGTCGCCTTGTGAGCACGCGTGCCAAACTGCCTCTTTGCACACGCGCTCATATGCAAACGCTAATGACATGGGTGGACGAGGACAATCTAACTATAGTGGGCATGTTTGGAAGCATTTACTATGGGCCTACCCCAAAAATGTTTGCTCATATTTTTGCTCTTCAATGACCCATAGATATATGCTTGCCAATATTGCCAATATATGCACTTTTTGCCATATATAGTGTGCTTCAAGGATTGAGGTGTTAAAAATGTTTCTCTAACGCTTTGAACCCCAACCGTTGTCGCAAAAGGGAAGCAAAGCTTCGGTTTGCATACATGCAAAAGCCCAAGGCCTATCTCTCTTGTGATACGGAGATACGATTTTTCGAGTGACCACTTTTGGGTGAATTTTAGCCGTTTTGCCCAGAATGGCCATATACCCCATCTCCCCCTCAATGTTCCGCCCAAGGTTGCGTGCGCCACTTGACCAAGGGTGAGGGCGATTCGGAGAGGGAACAGAAACCCGCATCGAATGGGATGTTTCCTCATGTGGCCTCTCCTCGTGAAGGGAGAATTGTGAGTTGCCCAATTTGGGGCATGTTGCCATTCTGCCCCATTTGCGCGTCAATTTCCCTCCAAGGGGGAAAATAGCTAAAGGCGACCACGAGGGTTGGCAAGTGGCATATATTGGGACCTAAGTCCCATGTGTCTATATCGTCTTTGGTTGGAAGGGTCCTCGCCGTGGCCATGGAGATATGGAATCATGAGTGCGGGCCATTTTGGCCAAATTTCGCTGTTTTTGCCATTGTATGCCATATTGGAACTGCCATATCTCCATGGAGCAAGGGACCTAGCCAGAAAGAAAGGGCGATCATTGTAGCAGATGACCAAGGGTTGAACGCCATTGAGTTTCATATTTGCTCCTCCGGCTCATCCGGAGTTATTCAACTTTTAGTGCGATCCATGATCCCCCCCTTTGCACCGCATGCTGCTTTCTGCCCCATCCGTGCGTCCATCCCCGATCTTGCCATTTTGGCATTCCTGGACCCAGTTTGGATCATCACCACGCCGAGGCCCATGAAGATCCTTGGGAGCCAAGTACGTGTGAGTCCCCGTTGGAGTCCCAGTGGTTCGCATATGGAACGGCGGATCGGATCTCCAAGCTGGCGTGGAGATATACCATTGGGGATACCTTTGATTTTGGCTCATTTTGAGCAGCCAAAAAGACCCCCTTTTGGGACCCCAATTTCAACCCCCCGTGTGGACAATTGGCGGCCCCATATCTCTGTGCCCATGAGGAGCCCGGACCTAATTTCAAGTGGTGCATTTAGACATGGGTCCCAGGTCCTGCCTCCCATCCTGTGAGCCATTGGCCTCGCCCTGGCCGGGCCAGTCAGCCGTGGGAATGACTCCGATTTAGGTGATTTTGGCATCATGACCCCACATGGCGAGCCCGTAGCGCCCTGATGCCGGAATCTCAGAGTAAGAAAAAGTGCTTTTCCATTGCTTTGGGACATACTCTAGTTGTATTAGAGATGCACTGAGCATCCATGCATTTTTATCTTAGTATTGGTCCAGCCAAAAGTGGTGATAACACATTTTGACCTATGGAACCAAACACCCAATCAGGATATTGAGTGGACCCCTTAATCCCTTTCCATCAGAAGTAAAACATCTTTTCCTGAGTTGACTGAGCACTGACATACCTAAGGTAGAGCCTATGAATTTATCTATGTTTTTCCATGAATACTTATCTGCCCTAGTGGTATGCACCATAGGGGGTTAGGCACCTCTTTTTGAGAGGTCCTGGGTTCAATTCCTGGTCAGCCTAACTAAGTAGGAAGATCCCATGTGACATGGCAGTGACCTCATCGCCACATACCATGCCACCTCAGCACATATGGGACCCAAAACAAAGAGTGCACATCTCCTAAGATGGCACTGTGAAGAGAGAGTGATCCTGAGGCAGTTTTCTAACTCTTTTCCCAAAACATTTCAGCTATCTCTGTGAATATGCATTCATTTGTATCCTGAGTTGCAGTTTCTGTGAATATCTAATCATCTTTCACTGTTTACACTGCAGCCCTTCATGCTTTGATCCTGAATTACCTTCTCCTTGCATACTATTGGCTTGGGTTATCCTGGATTGAGTTGGCTTTACTGTATTTCAACAAACAAAAGCTTTTCATCATCCAAAACCAGCAGCAGGACACCCTACAGCAACAACAAGCAGCAGGAGAAGCAAAAACACAGTGCTGAAAACACTATAAACTTTTCTGGTAGCAGAGGCAGCCTGTCTCTGTGCACCGGCAGCGACCCCGCGCCGTACAACCAGTGCTTTGAGAAGGCAAACATAAGCAGAAGGGTGGATTAAGATGGATCCAGGAAGAGTGGACGCCGAGGTGAACACAGCGCCAGCGCCAGAGACACCGGCAAGGCCGGCGCCTGACGCTGTACCTTCGGTGGAGCCCTTACATGGGCCAATGGATACGGCGGAGGACTCCTTGGATGGCCTCCAGACGGCCTTTGGGGCCCTGTCGGTGAAGGAAATGGTCTCTCAGCCTCAGCCTGTGAAGAGGAAGAGAGGAAACGAGAGCGAGAAGGATGCTGGAGAAGGAGCAGACGAAGGAGAGGAGCAAGGGCAAGACCCGACGGATGTCCCTACCTTCGAAGGCGCACCAAGCGCTTCTGGCCTCCAAGCATCACCCTCTCCCATAACCACCACACACCCAGCCGCCGCTACATCCACTTCCACAACCAACCAGCCTATGGCAGAGGGCACAGGCTTTACTGGCATGCCTCACTACCCCGCCTATGGCATGGGCCCACCTACCACTGCGCTCCTTGAGGCAACTACTGCCAGTGAGCCGGTGGCTTCCAGCTCTGCGCCGCGTTGGTATGCGGCTGACCATCCCCATCCACTCCACGCCACTGGAACCTACATGGAAGTTCCTGGGTATGCTCCTGGGTATGCACCTGGGTATGCACCCCTGAGTGGGTTGAGGAGAGGACCAGAGTCTCTGGGAGGCAGTAGTAGAGGATCGGGAAGATCCTCCAACAGGTCCCTGACGCGGTCGGAGATCAATGAGGTGCTCCGAGGAGCCACTTCGCAAATCGTGAGCGACCTCACGCAAGAGATCAGGGAGAAACTGCAGCCCCTGATGATCCCGTCCCATGCGTCACCTACGACAGTGGGAATGTCACCCCACCGAGTACAGGCTAACCACCTGGCGGCAGGGTTGACGAATACCCTGGGGAGCCTGAGGAGCCGACCGATGCCGACTCCTGCAGCAGTACCGAGAAGTCCATTCGTCCCGGGGACAGCCCAGCCGCCCTACAGCCACGTGACGAACTCGATCTTGCCATTTTGGCATTCCTGGACCCAGTTTGGATCATCACCACGCCGAGGCCCATGAAGATCCTTGGGAGCCAAGTACGTGTGAGTCCCCGTTGGAGTCCCAGTGGTTCGCATATGGAACGGCGGATCGGATCTCCAAGCTGGCGTGGAGATATACCATTGGGGATACCTTTGATTTTGGCTCATTTTGAGCAGCCAAAAAGACCCCCTTTTGGGACCCCAATTTCAACCCCCCGTGTGGACAATTGGCGGCCCCATATCTCTGTGCCCATGAGGAGCCCGGACCTAATTTCAAGTGGTGCATTTAGACATGGGTCCCAGGTCCTGCCTCCCATCCTGTGAGCCATTGGCCTCGCCCTGGCCGGGCCAGTCAGCCGTGGGAATGACTCCGATTTAGGTGATTTTGGCATCATGACCCCACATGGCGAGCCCGTAGCGCCCTGATGCCGGAATCTCAGAGTAAGAAAAAGTGCTTTTCCATTGCTTTGGGACATACTCTAGTTGTATTAGAGATGCACTGAGCATCCATGCATTTTTATCTTAGTATTGGTCCAGCCAAAAGTGGTGATAACACATTTTGACCTATGGAACCAAACACCCAATCAGGATATTGAGTGGACCCCTTAATCCCTTTCCATCAGAAGTAAAACATCTTTTCCTGAGTTGACTGAGCACTGACATACCTAAGGTAGAGCCTATGAATTTATCTATGTTTTTCCATGAATACTTATCTGCCCTAGTGGTATGCACCATAGGGGGTTAGGCACCTCTTTTTGAGAGGTCCTGGGTTCAATTCCTGGTCAGCCTAACTAAGTAGGAAGATCCCATGTGACATGGCAGTGACCTCATCGCCACATACCATGCCACCTCAGCACATATGGGACCCAAAACAAAGAGTGCACATCTCCTAAGATGGCACTGTGAAGAGAGAGTGATCCTGAGGCAGTTTTCTAACTCTTTTCCCAAAACATTTCAGCTATCTCTGTGAATATGCATTCATTTGTATCCTGAGTTGCAGTTTCTGTGAATATCTAATCATCTTTCACTGTTTACACTGCAGCCCTTCATGCTTTGATCCTGAATTACCTTCTCCTTGCATACTATTGGCTTGGGTTATCCTGGATTGAGTTGGCTTTACTGTATTTCAACAAACAAAAGCTTTTCATCATCCAAAACCAGCAGCAGGACACCCTACAGCAACAACAAGCAGCAGGAGAAGCAAAAACACAGTGCTGAAAACACTATAAACTTTTCTGGTAGCAGAGGCAGCCTGTCTCTGTGCACCGGCAGCGACCCCGCGCCGTACAACCAGTGCTCCGAGAAGGCAAACATAAGCAGAAGGGTGGATTAAGATGGATCCAGGAAGAGTGGACGCCGAGGTGAACACAGCGCCAGCGCCAGAGACACCGGCAAGGCCGGCGCCTGACGCTGTACCTTCGGTGGAGCCCTTACATGGGCCAATGGATACGGCGGAGGACTCCTTGGATGGCCTCCAGACGGCCTTTGGGGCCCTGTCGGTGAAGGAAATGGTCTCTCAGCCTCAGCCTGTGAAGAGGAAGAGAGGAAACGAGAGCGAGAAGGATGCTGGAGAAGGAGCAGACGAAGGAGAGGAGCAAGGGCAAGACCCGACGGATGTCCCTACCTTCGAAGGCGCACCAAGCGCTTCTGGCCTCCAAGCATCACCCTCTCCCATAACCACCACACACCCAGCCGCCGCTACATCCACTTCCACAACCAACCAGCCTATGGCAGAGGGCACAGGCTTTACTGGCATGCCTCACTACCCCGCCTATGGCATGGGCCCACCTACCACTGCGCTCCTTGAGGCAACTACTGCCAGTGAGCCGGTGGCTTCCAGCTCTGCGCCGCGTTGGTATGCGGCTGACCATCCCCATCCACTCCACGCCACTGGAACCTACATGGAAGTTCCTGGGTATGCTCCTGGGTATGCACCTGGGTATGCACCCCTGAGTGGGTTGAGGAGAGGACCAGAGTCTCTGGGAGGCAGTAGTAGAGGATCGGGAAGATCCTCCAACAGGTCCCTGACGCGGTCGGAGATCAATGAGGTGCTCCGAGGAGCCACTTCGCAAATCGTGAGCGACCTCACGCAAGAGATCAGGGAGAAACTGCAGCCCCTGATGATCCCGTCCCATGCGTCACCTACGACAGTGGGAATGTCACCCCACCGAGTACAGGCTAACCACCTGGCGGCAGGGTTGACGAATACCCTGGGGAGCCTGAGGAGCCGACCGATGCCGACTCCTGCAGCAGTACCAAGAAGCCCATTCGTCCGAGGACAGCCCAGCCGCCCTACAGTCACGTGACGAACTGGACGAGGGCCGAGCTGGACCAGCTGGGGCTGACAGCCCTAAGGGCTATGGTGGACGTGGAGCCTTATGGCTCCAGTGATCTAGGCGGAGACCCCTCCGATGATGGGCCGCCTTCGATGACTTCAACTTCGCCATCGGATGACGAAGACCCTGAGGACCCCGAGGACCCCAAGGGTAAGAAGAAGAAGAAGAAGAAGAAGAAGACCCGACGCCCTGAAGGACGCCGAGCTCAGGAGGCGAAGGCTATTGCCACCTCCAAGATAGTGGTGAACCTGCCTGAATTCACAGGCAAGGACCTCAGCGAGTTCGCTGAGAACTTTGGCCGGTTCCTACGACTGACCGGCCAAACCCACGCGAGTGGGCGAGTGAAGTGCGACCTGCTCCTGCAGTGCTGCAAGACGAAGTACCTGGAGAAGCAGGTCAGGCAGATCGTCACCAACTCCGCCACCTTTGCCGACGTGTTGGTTGCCCTGGAGAGGCAGTACCCAACCTACGAGACAGACCTCTCCATCAGGGCCGAGATCCAGAACCTGCCCGTCCTGCCCAACAACCCCAAACCTGGCAGGGTCTCCGAGCTGTTGGCGGACCTGGACCACTGGGCTGGACGACTGACGCCCGGTTCCTACAGCAGCGACGACCTGCTGTTTTGGTTGTGCTCCAAGCTCCCCCGTGAGCTATGGGACGAGTGCCGTCTGACGGCTGAGCGCAAGGCTAGATCCCTCCGCTACGAGGATCTATGCGTGCTGCTCCTGGAGATGGCGCTGGAGAAGGAGAGCGACCAACACCTGAACCACTACCGTCCTGGTGGTGGAGGTTCTGGAGGCAAAGGGTACCAAGGGTCCCGACCTGGGCAGGGGACTACCCCCAAACACGCCCACGCCCGCCTAATGGAGAACGTGAAGGAGCTATTCTGGTGTGATGCCAGAGATGAACAGGGCCACCTGCAGCATGCCTCCGACTGCGAGCAGCGAGACTGCTTTGTTGTCCAGGGGAAGCAGCAGGAAAAGATCACCGGCGCCAAGGTGAAGATGCCGGATCATTACCGCTGCACCATCACGTGTGCATTCTGCGGTAAGCGGAAGCACTATGAGGACGAGTGCTACCATAAGCAACGCCTATCGGCGAAGCTTAAGGGGGAAGATCCTGGCAAAAGCTCAGGCAAAGGTGGAGGCAAGGCCAAAGGCAACGACTCCGGCAAGGGCAAGTCGAAAGGACGTGGTCAAGGTGGTCAAGACAAGGGTCAAGGCGGACGAGGAGGAGGCGCTAATCGCCAGAACGACAACAAGAACAAGGACAAGAACGGAGGTAACCCCAACCCTAATCCAGGGGGGAACTCCGAGCCCTCTGGAGGGCAGTCTGGACCTACCACACGCTCACAGACGCAGGCCCAGCAAGAACAAGGAGCCAAGCGTGAGCATGAAGGTGGTGACGACGGCAACGCCAAGAAGAGAAGCCGTTTCATGAGGATGGCCCGCAAATTGCGGAACAAGGGGTTCGAGGTGACCTGTCCCGCGGAATTCTGACGGGGACGCTCTGGTGGCACCCAAGACCTGGTGTTTTGGGTACGTATCCGACTAGGGGGACGTGAATACCTGGGGGTACTGGATACTGGAGCCACAATATCGATAGTGGCCAAGAAAATTTTACCATGTGGGAGCCTGAAGAACACCATGACCACCGCCGCTATACGGATGGGGGATGGACATGTGGTGCACAGCTGCGGGGACTGCGAAGTGGAGGTACCTATGGGCTCCAGGACTATCGCCCATCCGTTCTATGTGATGGACACTGATGCCTTCGACTTTGTACTGGGTACTGACTTCTTCGTGCAGCACTCCCAGATACAATCCCTGACGCTGCAAGCGCCCTACCTCCTGTACGTGGACCACGGCAGTGGCAGAGAGTCTGTGCCACTGGAGCAGTCGGAACATACCTCGAGTTACCTGAGACTATCGAAGGAGGAGCCCTCGAACATGATGGCGGCCTCCAAAACTGAGGACTATCAACTATTGGGGGAAGTCCTAGACCAAGGTCTGAAGGAGTTGGGTTACTCTCGAGAAGACCTAAGTGTGGAACTGTTCGCCAGCGACAAGCAGCATGTACTGGACCTATACTGCAGCAAGGGGAAGAACTGCAGCTACAAATTTTACTGGCCCTCTTTCGGGATGGCCTACGGGAACCCCAGATTCAGTGAACTGGGGAAGGTGCTGACCAAGGTGGCCTTGGAACGTTCCCGTATGGTCCTGTGTTCCCCCGATTGGGGAGCCCATGGGGGCAACGAGTACTGGCGAACCCTCCTTGATAAGCTGACTATCAGCTCTGTGCGGTTACCTGATGAGGCCATCTACGTGCCTCTGGGACGCAAGACGCCCATTGGGAAGCCCGGATGGGGGAGTATGCTCAGCGTGGTGGACGGAAGTCTTACCACCATCCCCTGGGAAGACCTGGACCCTACTCTGGTCCAGGCTATACAACGAGAAAGCGATGGACTCGCCTTGGGTGACTTGAAGGATCGCCTACGACCTCAAGATGCTGTTGAAACTACACCCGGAGGAGATGAGTACGTCGTGACTGACACCAACGCCCCCAACTCTCCCTGTCATGTACCTGTTCCTGATGGAGTCTCTGAGTGTGGACTATCTGAGCTACCTAGCTCTATCCACTCAGACGACGAAACTGAGCACGACGCCTTCTTCGTGCAGACTGCGGTGGAAGAAGTGGAGAACGCCGAGTACGTCGCCCCACTAAAACCCCTACTCTCCATGAGGGTGGAAGACCCCGTGGATGAAGAGCTGGACCCTCGATCCAGGCTCAGGGAGTATGTGGATTCCAAGAGGAAGTTGGTGGCGAAAAAGCTATGCTACGCGAAGCCTACCCGCAGCTCGTGGCCACTGAAGCAAGGACGTATGGGAGACCTATCCCAACTGAAGGAGGACCTCGAACAGAAGATCACCACCTGGCAAAGGGAGGTAGATCTCAAGCTCATGAAGAGCGTATGGGGTGCCCATGTGAGGACCCCAGATGAGGACGACCTCTCGGAGGAATGTGTATGTGAACCCCCTAAAGCGTGCCTATGTTGCCATCGTCCACCGGAGATGGTTGAGCAAGACCTTCTGTATGCCTACCAAGGGCTGAAGGATGCTACCGCGGGCGAAGAGTCGGTGGAGGACCACCTCCCGACTTCTATTCAAGGGGCAAGCAACTTACACTCCGACGAGGACATGGAGGACAAGATCAAGGTACTGGACCCGCGGGTACAAAAGCTGATAAGGACCTATCTGGAGGTGTTCGGAGAACTACCCCCTCCAGCCTCATGCGACAAGCTGGTACAGATGGACCTCAAGCTGAAACCCGAGTTCGTGGGTCACAAGATCCGGAGGAGACCCTATCCAGCTCCTAAAGAGCAGGCCGACGAGATTGAGCGACAGATACAAGAATGTATCGACGCTGGCCTAGTCCTGGAGTACAAGGATGGGGACTACCCCCTACACTGCAGCCCCTGTTTCCTGGTGGCTAAACCTGGGTCTACAGCCAAACGGCTGGTAGTGGACTATGGAGAGCTGAACAAGAAGACGCTGAACCACTCAGGGTCCATTCCCAATATGGAGTCTACCCTGGAGAAGATAGCCTCCTGTCGCTACAAGACCAAGATGGACAAGCGAAGTGGATTCTGGCAAGTGGACCTGACGCCCAACGCGCAGGAACTACTGGCCTTCATCACCCCTCAGGGGAGGGTATTCAAGTGGAAGGTCATGCCATTCGGCGTGGCTAACGCCCCCGCTCTGTTCCAAGAGCTGATGAACAAGATCTTGTCCATCCTACGAAGGAGACCTAAGGTGCAGGAGCTCATATCCCGTGGGGCCCAGATGGAGGCTCACATCGACGATGTATGCCTCGGGACCAATACCCAGGAGGATCACCTAATCCTCTTGGGTGAGTTCTTTGCGGTCTGCCAGGAGAACCACACACGACTCAAGCTGGAGAAGTGTGAGTTCATGCAGGAGACCATGCAGTACCTGGGGTTTGACGTTGGCTATGGGTGGTGGACCCCAGCGGCCTCTAAGGCCAAACCCCTGATGGATGCCAAGGTACGACACGAAGACCCCAAGAAAGGACTTCATGATGTACGCAGTTTCATTGGGGCGTGCAACTTCTATCGCCGCCACATCAAAAACTTCACCTACACCAGCGCGGTACTGACTGACTTGATCAAGAAGAGTACTACTTGGCGCTGGGGCCCACAAGAGCAACAAGCGTTTGACGAGCTCAAAGACAAGGTAGCCAACGCTAAGTGCTTGGGCGTGCCTAGGGCACAAGGGGAGATTATCCTGGTGACCGACGCCAGCAATGTGGGCGGTGGTGGAACGTTGTTCCAGTGGCAAGCACTAGAGAAGGAGCAGTTCGACTCGGCCATTTCCCAATGGGGGACGGAAGGTCTCAACCGAGATGGGACCCTCAAGCACAGCTACCCTGACGACAAGTGGGTCCTAGTACCTCTGGGCCACTGGAACTGGAAGTGGAACCAGGCCAGGGGGAACTACTCCACCTATGAGCAGGAACTGCTCGCGGGTATGCTGGTGCTATCCTCACAAGCACGACTGTTGGGGAGTAACCCTGTGGTCTGGCTATGCGACCAAGAACCGGTCCGCAGTTTCCAGAAGGGCCCCCCACCTGAGAAGGCCAAGCTACGTCGCTGGTGGACCTACCTCAGTCAACTACGGCTGACGGTACACCATATCCAGGGAGTGAAGAACAAGTGTGCCGACTACATCAGCCGCAACAACTTCGACGCCCTGATTGGTGCCCGGTCTGAAGCGCTGGCTAAGGAAGCGTTCAGCCGTATGGACGTACACCTGGACCTTAACATGACCATGATACGCCCCCTGGATGGACTCCAACAATCGGAGTACCTACAGGAGTTTGGGGATATCTACCGGCGCCTGGAGAAACGCCTTGAACCCCTCCTGGTCAACCAAGACCAGTGGAAGCGGGACAAGAGCTACCTCTGGCACGAGGACCGCATCGTGGTGCCTAGTGACCGAGTCCCAGCGCTGCTGAAGTGGACCCATGAGTCCAGTGGTCATGTGGGTGCTGACCGTACCCTGAGGCTGTTCAAGCAGTGGTTCCACACTACGTGGACTGACGACCAGCTGCGGAAGACGCTCCTGCCTATCGTGGACAAGTGCCCGTGCAGGTCCTGTAAACCAGGGGATATCAGGGACAGAGGTCTCTACTCGACCCTGCCCATCCCTCACTGTGCTAACAGTGTTCTATACGTGGACTACACGGAGATGCCGAAGTTCGGGGGCTATGACTTCGCCCTCGTGGTAACCTGTGGGTTGACCAGGTTTACCAGGGTGTTCCCATGTACCAAGCACATTACCGGAGAGGAGACTATCAAGATACTCCTGGAGGAGTGGTTTTGTGTCTATGGGGCGCCCAAGGAGGTCAACTCCGATGAGGACGTACGAGTACGCTCAGATACTGGCTGGTACAAGAGGGTCCTGAGGTCCCTCAATGTCCAGGTGTCTACGGGGATTCCCTACTCTCACACGAGCAACCCCCTATGTGAGCGACAGATTCGTGTCCTGAAGGAGAACGTCAGGATATGGTGCAAAACTGAACGCACCAGAGACTGGGTGAGACTACTCCCCGTCATATCCTTGATGATGAACTCCCAAGAGAGTTCAGCGACTGGCTACTCGCCACATGAGCTATTCATGGGGCGCCTGGCATGGTTCCTACATGCCCCCTATCCAGAGGACACCCATTCTTCTGTGGGTGAATGGGTCCAAGAGCAACAAGCGAAGGTGGACAAGGCCAAGGCTATGCTCCAGAGAGTGGGGGAGGGTCAGTGGAACAAGAAGAACAAGCACCGTGTACCGGCCACCTACCAAGAAGGGGACTGGGTGCTGGTGCACCACAGTCGACTACCCGCCTGGCCACGCTCTACCAGCGATGACCCATACTTCGGGCCGTACAAGATCCTATCTGTGGATGGACACCGTATCACCGTGCGGTGTTCTCCCCGTCTAGGGGGGACCCTGGTGTGCGCCGCTCAACACCTGAAGCGCTACCATGATCCTGAAGACCTCTGTGGGGAGGAGTGGGAGCTGAACGACGAGGAAATCGCCGCTCTGGACCTACAAGGGGCTGCCAGCCCTATGGAAGTTGAAGGTGAACTCCCCGACATGAACGCCGAGGAGATGGCTAAGGAGGGCTTCTACCTGGTGAAGTCTGTCCTACGCCACCGCTATCGCCAGGGTTGGCGCTTCCTCCCCCTCTGGGAAGGGTTTGGAGTCGAAGAGGCCACCTGGGAGCCCTTCTCTGCATTTGTTCTACCTGAGGGATGCCTAAACTCAGTTCTGGTTGACTACTTGTCCCAGAACAACCTTGGTGAGTTGTTGAGGCTCGCTGAGACGCTAGCCTCCAAGAATAAAGCTAGGGACTGAACCTTACCCTTACCTGCCAAAGCGTATGTGTGAGTGTGCTAGTCCTAAGGTCCTGAGAGCAAGCCGCAGAAGTGGTGTCCTAATTATACCCAAGTCTGCGCCCTTGCTGAACCTGGAGGGTTGGCTTATTGATGCCACGGGGTACGCCCCGGGTCTCCCCTCCCCTATGCGCCCAATTTCTGTGCTGGCGCAAAACCTTTGGGGAATACCCAGAGTGTTAATCCAGGTATTGTTTTCCCTACCTACCTGTCTACTACAGGGAGGGGTGGCCAAAAGCTATGAAGGCATGCAAAACGCCTGTTTGCTATGTGGCCAAAAACACTAACCTAACCCACTGTCACAGCCCACCAACCCAGCTAAAATTGCAGGAAAAGGGTGGGACAGTGACACGCCCCCTACAGGTCCTACACACCCTACAGTGGCACCATCCTGGTGGGCGAGCGCTGGGCAACTGGCTCTAGCCCCCACGCAGGACTACCACTCCTACACGCACACTCTACTTGGCGTTGCGAAGAGGAAGTTCTCGAGGGTCCTAGCGACCCACCTGTGAAATGACAAGAGAACACAGCGCTGCTAAGCAACTGTGGCCTCACAGGGGACGCCACAACGCGTTTCCCCTGCAAGGGCTTGGAGGGAAGAGGTGCTCTCGTGTGCAAGGCGCAGATGTCGATGAAGTCGGACTCCCTGCTCTGCCACAGGCGGAGCGGAGTTACTTGTTTGTGTGATCTGCGCCCCTGTTTAGCAGGGCATAAAAAAAGCTGCTGCACCACTCACCCTACCTGCCCATCTGTAAAACAAAGGCAAATGAAAGGGCGTTTGCGGCGGAGGAACCAAGGCACACTCCAGGTATTATACCCTTCTCAGTGTGCCCTATAATACGCTGTCCGCAAACACGCTGCATGGAGCAGCTACCCTTATCAAGCAAGCAAGCGTTAAGGGACTCCTCAGGTTCTCTTAAAGAACGTACCGAGGAGCCCCTGAGTAGCCTAAACAAGGTTTACCGTGCGCACTTCGCGTGGCCTACCCTTTAATGCGTGTGTGCATGCACGACTATGCACAATCACGTTGGGCAAACCTGCCCATCTCCACAACAATCTTGACTCCACCAGGGGGTGGCCCCGCCTGGGCGTACCTACCTTACCTACCGCTGGGAAGTGAAGCAAGGAGAGAAAACGAAAGGGGCGCACGCGAAGAACGTTGCTATGCACTTGTGTGTATGACTAATCACCCTGATCTGACCGCTAATCATCTGCAATCTTTGTTATCTATCCCTCTACCGCGCCCTATCGTGGTTATCGTTGTTAACGCTGCTACACGACTCGTTCACGGAGACACGAGACGAGCAATGTGTATGCGGCATGCAAGACGAGCATACCTGTAGTTTATACCTGATTCATTGAAGTCTTTTCAATTGATTTTCGAATTCTTGAATTTTTGAAGCTTCTATTAGTGTGGGTGGAATCTGTATGTTTGTTTATTAATGTGTGTCTCGTCATTTTCAAGACTACGTGATACATACGTTTATAATTCCATTATTTTTCCATTTTCCGGCGCTTCGCTAGGAGCCGCTCCTGCGCGCCGCCATTTTATGCGTATGAATTTCTGGACTAAAAAAATCCAGAGATGACTATAATTTCTATAAAAATGTGCCTTTGATGCACAATTGGATTCTACTCAGGTGTGTCGTTTCAGAAAAATTCTACGCCGTCATTTGACGGATTTTGGTGTCGTCGCTTCGTTTTTGCGTGGATTCGTCCATAATTCTCCCATTCCTGCCTCTGCAGATACCCACGCGCAGCCTCGCTGAGTAGGCCGTGTTCGGGCCGGAACGCAGGTGCCTGGAGAGACTGAGCAGAACCAAAACCCCACCAAGGGGCAAATTAATTTCTTTTTCGACTCCCTACGCCCTAAGACAGGTCACAGGTCGCCAGCAGGTTTACGAGAACCCATGCGAGTGTGTATAATGTGTCTTGCGTTTGGGTTGTGTCGACGCTGCGTCTTGGAGGAAGGGATGCATATGCACATGTTTGGCATGCTCCCAATCTAACCCAACCAAGCCACAGGAGCCCCGGCAGCGCCAAGAGCGCTGAGTCTTCTGTAGGAAACTGTACAATCAGAGCAGCAAAAGGACGCCAGCCATGGTGAGCGCCCATTTTTCAGTGTGAGGGAGACTGTAGGTATTTTAAAGTAGATGTGGAAACCAAGGAAAGGCCAAGAAAAATTCCCTTTTTCCTAAAATGCGACAGTGGTGGCCACCACAGCACAAGGGGGGAGTAAGAAAAAGTGCTTTTCCATTGCTTTGGGACATACTCTAGTTGTATTAGAGATGCACTGAGCATCCATGCATTTTTATCTTAGTATTGGTCCAGCCAAAAGTGGTGATAACACATTTTGACCTATGGAACCAAACACCCAATCAGGATATTGAGTGGACCCCTTAATCCCTTTCAATCAGAAGTAAAACATCTTTTCCTGAGTTGACTGAGCACTGACATACCTAAGGTAGAGCCTATGAATTTATCTATGTTTTTCCATGAATACTTATCTGCCCTAGTGGTATGCACCATAGGGGGTTAGGCACCTCTTTTTGAGAGGTCCTGGGTTCAATTCCTGGTCAGCCTAACTAAGTAGGAAGATCCCATGTGACATGGCAGTGACCTCATCGCCACATACCATGCCACCTCAGCACATATGGGACCCAAAACAAAGAGTGCACATCTCCTAAGATGGCACTGTGAAGAGAGAGTGATCCTGAGGCAGTTTTCTAACTCTTTTCCCAAAACATTTCAGCTATCTCTGTGAATATGCATTCATTTGTATCCTGAGTTGCAGTTTCTGTGAATATCTAATCATCTTTCACTGTGTACACTGCAGCCCTTCATGCTTTGATCCTGATATACCTTCTCCTTGCATACTATTGGCTTGGGTTATCCTGGATTGAGTTGGCTTTACTGTATTTCAACAAACAAAAGCTTTTCATCATCCAAAACCAGCAGCAGGACACCCTACAGCAACAACAAGCAGCAGGAGAAGCAAAAACACAGTGCTGAAAACACTATAAACTTTTCTCTCAGAGGGAACCAGGTTGGGTGAGGGCTCCATGCAGTTTGTACTTGAGGAGCATGGGGTCAGTTGCCTCGTCCCTACCTCTGGCTGGTCCGGACGAGGGGTCAATTTTAGAGTTTTTCGAGCTAATATCAGTTTGGGCTCAAACAGCCCATTTTCAGCTACCAACTCCTAGGGGATAATGGCGGGGCCTTATCTCTGGCTCAAGGGGGGTTGGGACCTGCCGTTAAGGGAGCATAGGGAGCCACTGTCGGTTGGCCTTGGAGCCCCTTGGTTCCCAGGAACTCACCTGTGGCTGGGCGGGACACCCTCCCCTATTGGCAGGGTTTCAGGGTCCGGATTGGGCAGGGCATGGGTTGTGTTGGAGCCCCTGCCTTGCCAGCCACTGGGAGGGTCGGACCTGGGATTGGGATGTGAGTTGAGACTGAGTGTCTATTGTCCTGTGATGCCCTTACCCCAGTCCAGTCTTAACCCCATGTGTACATATCCTGATGTGTTACTGTACATACTTTCGTTCCTTGGTTTCAGAGTGGCAAGGATCCTGAAACGCTTTGTCACATGACATGAGCATGAGGATACCCTTGTGAGCGCAGTGCTTTGCCTGCCTGCTTGCTGGTGCGTGTCCGCCGCAGCGTCCCGTGGCGAGTCCCCCCACGGGAACGCGTCAAAAGCGTTTCACCGCCGCGGGGTTACCCATCCCTCGCGTGCCCCTCGGGGCCGCCTGAACCCCGAGCACCACGGGCTTCGCAGCACCGCCCGGAGCACCGCCCCGAGCATCAGCAGCAGCGCCGAGTCCGTGAAGGAAGTGTAGCGACCAGAACTCCGACGTCAGCAAGTTCCTTCGGCCGACCAGTACCAGCCGCACTCCCAGCTGCATCACCCACCTCCACAACCACCATCGGGCGTCTGGGTCCCAGCCCTGTAGAGAAAGTGGACCGCAGCAACCGCTTTAACAGCCAACCCCAGGACTAGTCCATCGAGGGGAACGAGCGCCCATGATGAACTGGTAAGAGCCGGGCAAGACATGGCCGCAGCCCCACCCCCATGCCGTGTACCTGCTGCGCGGGTTGGTGTGGGGTCAACACTACCGCCACAGCAACCCCCAGTGCGAAGGCGGCATGCCCGGGAGCTTCGAGCTCCGCGAGGATATGGGCGCCGACCGCCTGCAGGCAGTGGAAGACTGGCTGCGGGCGGAAGGATACGCCTATCGCTTCCGCCACAAGCGCTGGAGGGACTGGACCCGTCCGGACAGGCCCGGCGAAGTGCTGCCCCCCGACGGGATTGAGGATGACGAGAACCCCAACGAGTACCCGTCGGGCGCTACAATCAACGTCTCCATATGGGACATGATCGAAAAGAAGTTCCGCGAACTGGGGGACAGCGTACGTTGCAGGGCAGCAGCAGTGCGTCTCCCGGGAAGGAGAAGCGATCCGCCGGGGACAGGAAGCGGGACAAGAAGTGGCGGGAGTACCAGGAATCCCTGGCCGCCGAAGCCGCCGAAGCCGCGGAGAACGAGACCAAGGGCGGAACCCCAGCCCCCAGAGCCCCAACGGGCCAGTGGCGGTCACCACCCCGGCCACACCACCCTTGGCGACTTCCTTGAAGTCGCCAAGAAAGCCAAGGCCAAGCCCCGTCAGCTGCACCTGAGGAAGTCAGGCCCCAGCAGCGACGTGGAGTCGGCCCACCGGGGAAGGAGGCCGGCCGACGAGTCCAGCTCCAGCAGCAGCGTCACTCCCGACCAAAGGCACGTGGCCCGCGCCTGCGAGCGTGCCTGCGGGGTGCCCTGCAACCTTCAAGTTGCCCGGCAACGGGCCACGGAGCAGAACGCTGCCGTGGAGGGCGCCGTCGGCATCGCCCGGCAGGAGGCTGCAGAGTGGGGCAGTGGCATGACCTTCCATGCCTCGACCGTGGCGGCCATTGCGGCCGGAGTCACGGCTGCAGCCGCACAGGAAGCAGCGGCTGCCCGGGTCAGGAGTGAGGTGGAGGCAGCGGTGCAGGAAGCGGCGGCTGTCCAAGAAGCCCTCCTGGCCCAGGAGGCCATTGCTCGTAAGGAGGCCGAGGTGAGAGTGTTGGAAGAGGCGCTTGCCCAAGAGAGGGCAGGGAAGGAGGCGGAGGAAAGGGCCCATGCCGAAGCAACGGCCAAGGCCCAAGCGGACGCCGCCAAGAGGGACGCCATCGAGGCCGCGCGACGGAAGGTCGCTGAGGAAGTGGCCAAGACCGAGGCGGAGCTAGCGGCGTTAGAAGCGGAGAAGGCTCGGCTGCAGCGGGCCCGGGAAGCTGAGGCTGCCCGTGCCCGAGAAGAGGCCGACGGGCGAGCTGCCGCAGCCACCGCCGCCGCAATGGAGGAGGCGGAGGCCAAGCTCAGGCGCGAAACGCCCCCGGGAGGATCCAGAGTAGAGACCCTTCGGAAGCTCTTCGAAGGAGACGCCTCCTCCAAGATGAAGCTGGACCTGGAGGAGGACGACACCGGCAGCAGTGTGGACAGTGGTCCCACTACCCACCGACGAAGGAAGGGTAAGGGGAAGACTCCCGAGAGGGCACGGAGGCCTGGGGATGGATATCCCCACGACTCCGACCCCTTCTTCACCGCCAGCGACGGGGACGGACGAGACCGCCGACATCGCCGAGGGATGGCTGGAGGAGGAGGCGGAGATGTCCGCATGGAGTCGGAAGGTGAAGATGGGGATCTCCCTCCTCCCTACCGGAGTTCGGAGCCCACTGCGTGCGAGACCGAGACGGCCAGGTGGGGCAACATGGACGAGGATGATGACATGGACTTCGGCTACACGGAGAAGTTCCCATCCTCGAACCCACCGAGGCGACCCGGCGGAGACCCAGCAGGACCCCCTGGGGGAGGCCCGCCGGGACCCCCGAGCGGAGGACCATTAGGATCCCCTGGAGGATGTCCACCAGGTGGACCCCCCGAAGGCGGACCCCCTGGCGGAGGAGGACCCCCTGGACCGGGCGGGCCCAGCGAAGGCCCTCCTGGAGGACCCCCTGGCGACCCCGATGGCCCACGGGGAGATGGTGTCCCGGAAGGCACCTGGCGGTGGATCGTCTACCTCCGCAGGAGGATCCAGACCCTCGAGCGCGAGGCAGACACGGGCAAAAGCGAGATGATCCGCATCGCCGGGGTCGCCGCGGGCGCACAGAAGGAGCTGGATATCGCCAAGACGGAGATGGTCAAGATCGCCAAGGTCACCACCGCCGCCCAGAGGGAGCTCGACATCGCCAGGGGCGAGACCAGGCTGCTGAACAAGGTCATCAACGGGCTGCAGCAGAGGTTGGACAGGCTGGAAGGCCGGGGGAGCGTCGGCAGCGACCTCCCATCCCTGGAGTCCGGCTCGTCGGACGACGGCTGGGGACCTGGACCAGGTCCGGGCAGAGCCCACGCCCCCGGCGGAGCCCCCAGGAGTGGCCCCAGCGCCAGTGCCCCCTCTATCAGCGCCTCCTCTCATCACAGCGCGGGCCGTCGTAGCGAGCGTGTGCCGTCCGGCAGTGGCAGTGAGGAGTGGCGTGACGAGTGGCTCAGTGCGGAGTACCACAGCCGCCGTGCCCCACTGCGGACGCCGGTACGCCCCCGACGCCCCGCACCAGTCCCAGAACCAATCCCAACGGCAGGAGGGCGATATGGTGGACTCAGAGATGAGGTCCCCGGAGGGGACGTGGAGTGGGATATCGGCGGAGGCGAGGAAGACCTGGAGGAGTTCGGCATTACCCCGCCGCGTGGTGTGCGACAGGAGGCCGCTGAACGCAGCCGCCGGCGCCGTGATGAGGAGGCATACATGGAGGGAGTACGGCGTGAGCATTTCGGTTCAGCATACATGGAGGAACCACGGCGTGGCCACTTAGATACCGCGGAGGAGATGGAAGTGGCAGCCGTGGGAGTCCGTGGGAGACGCCAATGGGAAACTCGGTCGACCTCGCGGCCGGCGTTCATGGTCTCTAAGGCCGCGGATGCCGCCGTGTGGGAAGACCTGAAGGACATCAAGCCCCCCACGTATGATGGCAACACCCTCAACCTCGACCGCTTCTTGGAGAAGCTGGACGATTGGGGGATGACCGTCACTGAAGACATGGATCCCGCAGAGGCGTAGAAATATGTCTTCAAACGGTTCAGGTGGCGCATGCCGGAGGTGCTCCAAGAGCTATACTTCGTGGCAGCTAAGGAGGGGAAAATCAATACCCTCAAGGAAGCCAAGAAGTGGCTCAACGAGCAGGAGCGGGTAGACGCTCCGCAGGTGGCTGCCAAGCGGTGGAAGGCCATCAAGCTTCAGCATGATGGTCGGGAGATCCGCCTACGAGATTGGCGGGACATCCGGGGGCAATAAACCCTCTTTTGCCGCAACGTGGAGGACTGGAATGAGCGTGACGAGCAGGCCCGCCTGCTCTCCATGCTGCCGGAAGCATGGATCAAGAGAGTCACCAAGGAGGAAGCCAAGAGAGCCAAGTCCAACCACACGGTCAAGATGATGCTCCCCAAGGAGTATCATACAAACGTGGTGGCTTGGACAAAGAAGAACGTGACCCGGGATGTCAAGCGGCACTCCCTGCGGAACGCCCTCCTCATCACCGTCACGGGCGATTGCGAGAAGACCGCGATGTGGCGCCTTGATGAGTGTGATTTGGGCGGCCACACCTTCCCTCTGCAGGCCATCCCGGCGCGGATGAGTTGCGACGAGGTCCTGGAGTGGGTTGGAGAGGAAGTACTCAAAGAGTACCGGAACCTCCACCACACCCGCGGGTTGAGGCCCGGCGACCGTGATGTCAACTGTGTTGGCGAGGGGTCTGGCGGGGAAGCTGCCATGGAGCCAGCGGGGGCCGATGGCGATGAGGCTCTCGACGACGATGACGACGACGATGAGCCTGCGGAGACGGCCGTCTGTGCCTTCGTGGCCAACAACCCGAACACGGGGAGCAACCGGGGAAGCTGGAAGCCCCTGCAGAAGGGTTGGAAGAAGAAGGAGAAGAAGGAGCCCCGCCGCATTGGCGACCCTCCGCTGTCATTTGGGGAGTTCATACGAGCTCACCCTCAGGGCTGTTTCGTGTGTTACGGGAGGAACAAAGGGTTCAATCATGACCACCGGACAAGTCCCGTCCACAAGGCCGACACGGAGGCTTACAAGAAGGTGCACGGGTCGAAGAAGCGTACACCCGCGAGTGTCCGTGAGGCCAAAGTGGAGGTCACCAAGGACGAGCTCTCCAAGCTGATGTCAGTGGGGACTGAGTTGGCGAAAGTGATCCAGGAGATCAAGAGGGCCTGGGTCCCCAAGTCGGACGACAAGAACAAGGACAAGGAGAAGAAAGGTAAGAAAGGGGGAAAGAAGAAGGGCGTCAAGGAGGTTGACGCGGAGGAGAGTATTCCTACTCCCACAAGCGACGCCCCTTAGCGGAGACCCTGCAGCCAAGAGCCCCAGCTAGGGCGGTCGCAGGATGGTTTTGTGGGAATCGCCACACCATCCCATTCAGGAGGAACTGAGGACCATGGGATTGCCGCGGGCGGAAGGCGCGGTCCGGCACCCAAGACGAAAGACGGTCGCAGTGGCAGGGTGGGGGCAAGTGCTGGAGGGATAAACGCCCTAGGCGGATCCTCGTGTCCGACCAAGGTCCCCGGTGAAGGCACGAACCCTTGCACCCGGGCATCCTTTGCGACCAAGAACGTGTTTGATGTGCTTCAAGATCTTTTCGAGAGTATCGGAGGATCACCCGGACCGCAGCTGGATGCTGCAGATGGGCAGCCTGAGCCCATTGTCCACGACCTGCACCAGTCGCTTGTTGAGCTTCTGGAACGGCCGGAGATCCTGAGCTTGCACGCCGTGGACCGTGTTGGGCGGGAGCGGCAGTTGCATCTTAAGGTCCGCGCCCTATGCGGGGAAGTGGAGAAGGTCTTCGACGTGTTGGTCGACACGGGCGCTCAGGTCAGCCTGGTCAAGGCTGGCCTACTTCCACCAGAGTGCTTGACTGATAGTCGGAAGCCTGTCAGGCTGAAGGTGGCGAACGGCCAGTACATGGTGGTGAAGCGGTACCCAGAACCCATGGCCCATGGCCCGGCCATCGCCCGGAGGCCTGTGAGACGTCACACCCGTGCGAAAGCCGTTGACTCCGGCTGTCAGCGGGATATCCCTGTTCCCTAATGCGCGAGATCTGGAATCCGATCCCTAACCTTTAAATCGATGTGGAATCACCATAATTTTATTGTCTTGATCGATTTTCAGTTAGAAATCGGTACAATATCCGATTTCTACCGCGATTTCTAATTGTCGTGAAATCGCCTCCTGTTGTCGCCTGCGCGCGCGCCTTCGTCGCTTCGCCGTGGCGAGTTTTGTGATGGAGTTTTCTCGAGTACCTTTGAGGTTCTAAGAGAACTTAAGGGCTGGATCTAGAGGATTTTTCCTGTACTTTCATCTGGTGTGTTCACCAGAATTTTTTCGCCGTCGCGTCTGGGAGAAAATCAGCGCGCAAGCTTTTCCGTCGATCGCTCGAACTCATGGTTCTCAAGGACCATGAGTTCGGACGGAACCCTACATTCCCCCCCTATGCCTTTCATCCAGGCCCCTTTCACGTGGGCATATCACTTTGTAAAGGAAAGCGGGCAATAGGGATGTTTTAGGCAGCACATGGGTGTCGTAAGCCCAAATCGTTTGCGTGCGCAAACACTAACTTTGTGGCCTTGTGAGCATGAACGGTAAAAACCTAACACAATGCTCACAAGACCAAAAGCCCTACGCCATTTTCGTTTTTCGAGCCAACTCAACGATGGCTCCACGCAATTCAATGCGTACCAAAACTCATTTTTTGAGAAAGGGCAAATTTTGGGTCGAAAATTAGGCCAAAATGGCCAAACCCCCGAGGCTCGTGCTCGAAGCCTATGGGGAGTTGAGCCTTGAACCAAGGCAATATGTAAAGTAGAGACCAGGAAGGACATCGTGGATGGCTTGGTTGATTTTTGCAACCTTGTATTCTATTTCATATAACTTCGCCTTGTGAGCAGGCGTGCCATACTGCCTCTTTGCACACGCGCTCATATGCAAGCACTAATGACAAGAGTGGGCGGAGACAATCTAACCATAGTGGGCATATTTGAAGGCACCTACTATGGGCCTACTCTAAAAATGTTTACTCATATTTTTGCTCCCCAAGGTCCCAAAGATATATATATGCCAATATCGCCGATATGTGCACTTTTTCCCATAAATAGTGTGCTTCAAGGATTGAGGTGTTAAAAAGGTTTCTATTATGCTTTGAACCTCAACCCTTGTTGCAAAAGGGAAGCAAAGCTTCGGTTTGCATCCATGCAAAAGACCGAGGCTCGTATCAATTGTGATACGGAGATACGATTTTTAGTGTGACCACTTTTGGGTGAATTCTGGCCGTTTTGCCCAGAATGGCCACAAACCCCATCTCCCCCTGATTTCACTCCGGAGGTTGCGTGCGCCACTTGACCAAGGGTAAGGGCGATTCGGAGAGGGCACATAAACCCGCATCGAATGGGATGTTTCCTCATGTGGCCTCTCCTCATGAAGGGAGAGTTGTGAGTGACCAAATTTCGGGTATGTTGCCATTCTGCCCCATTTGTGTGTCACTTTCTCTCCAATGGGGAAAATAGCTAGAGGCGACCATGAGGGTTGGCAAGTGGCATATATTGGGACCTAAGTCCCATTTGTCTATAGCATCTTTGGTTGGGAGGATCCTCGCCGTGGCCATGGAGATATGGAATCGTGAGTGTGGGCCATTTTGGCTAAATTTCGCTGTTTTTGCCATTGTGTATCATATTGGAACTATCATATCTCCATGGGGCAAGAGACCTAGCCACGGAAAAAAGGTGATTATTGTAGCGTATGACCAAGGGTTGAACGCCCTTGAGTTTCGTGTTTGCTCCTCCGGCCCATCCGGAGTTATTCAACTTTTGGTGCGATCCATGATCCCCCCCTTTGCACCGCATGCTGCTTTCTGCCCCATCCGCGTGTTCATCCCCTCGATGAACAGCAAGCAGCCAGCGTGGCAGCAAGCCATAACCCAGGGCATGGGACCCAAGGGGATATCGAGGGTTGTGAATCAAGGCTTGGCGCGTCAAAATCGCCAAGGTTTCCTACCCTGGACGGTCGCCCGAGACGGCCGATTTTGCCATTTTGGCATTTGTGGATCCAGTTCGGGTCATTACCACGCCGAAGCCAATGGAGATCCTTGAGAGCCAAGTACATGGAAGTCTCAGTCGGAATCCCAGTGGATCGCATATGGAAAGGCGGATCGGATCTCCAAGCCGGCATGGAGATGTACCATTGGGGACACCCCCGATTCTGGCTCATTTTGAGCAGCCAAAAAGACCCCCTTTTGGGACCCCAATTTCACCCCCCCGTGTGGTCAATTGGCGGCCCCATATCTCTGTACCAATGAGGAGCCCGGACCCAGTTTCATGTTGTAGACTCAGATATAGGTCCCAGGTCCTGCCTCCTATCCTGTGAGCCATTGGCCTTGCCCTGGCCGGGCGAGTCACGCGTGGGAATGACGCCAATTTAGGTGATTTTGGCATCATGACCCCACTTGATGAACCCGTGGCGCCCTGATGCCGGAATCTCAGAGGGAACCAGGTTGCGTGAGGGCTCCAGGAAGTTTGTACTTGAGGAGCATGGGGTCAGTTGCCTCGTCCCTACCTCTGGAGGGTCTGGACTAGGGGTCAATTTTGGAGTTTTTCGAGCTAATGTCGGTTTTGGCTGAAACAGCCCATTTTCAGCTACCAACTCCTAGGACATAATGGCGGGGCCTTATCTCCAGCTCAGAGGGGAGTTGGGACCTGCCGTTGAGGGAGCATAGGGAGCGACTGTCGATTGGCCTTGGAGCCCCTTGGTTCCCAGGAACTCGCCTGTGGCTGGGCGGTACACACCCCCCCTTTAAGGAAGGGTTTCAGGGTCCGGACTGAGCAGGGCATGGGTTGTGTTTGAGCCCCCGCCCCCGCCAGCCACTGAGAGGGTCGGACTTGGGATTGGGATATGAGTTGGGATTCAGTGTCTATTGTCCTGTGATGCACTTACCCCAGTCCAGTCTTCACCCCATGTGTACATATCCTGATGTGTTGCTGTACATACTTTTGTTCCCTTGCTTCAGAGTGGCAAGGATCCTGAAACGCTTTGTCACATGACATGAGCATGAGGATGCCCCTGTGAGCGCAGTGCTTTGCCTGCCTGCTTGCTTGTGCGGTTCCGCCGCAGCATCCTGTGGCCAGGCCCCCCCACGGGAACGCGTCAAAAGCGTTTCACCGCCGCGGGGTTACCCATCCCTCGTGTGCCACTCGGGGCCTCCTGAACCCCGAGCACCACGGGCTTCGCAGCGCCGCCCGGAGCATCGCCCAGAGCGTCAGCAACAGCGCCGAGTCTGTGAAGGAGGTGCAGCGACCGGAACTCCGACATCAGCGAGTTCCTTCTGCCGACCAGTACCCGCCGCACTCCCAGCTGCATCACCCACCTCCACAACCACCATCGGGCGTCTTGGTCCCAGCCCTGTAGATAGAGTGGACCACAGCAACCGCCTCAACAGCCACCCCCAGGACTAGTCCATCGAGGGGAACGAGCGCCGATGGTGAACTGGCAGGAGGCGGGCAAGACGTGGCCGCGGCCCCACCCCCATGCTGCGTACCTGCTGCGTGGGTTGGTGTGGGATCAGCATTACCGCCACAGCAACCCCCAATGGGAAGGCGGCATGCCCGGGAGCTTCGAGCTCCGCGTGGATATGGGCGCTGACCGCCTGCAGGCAGTGGAAGACTGGCTGCGGGCGGAACGATACGCCTACCGCTTCCAACAGAAGCGCTGGAGGGTTTGGACTCGCCCGGACAGGCCTGGCGAAGGGCTGCGCCCCGACGGGATTGAGGACGACGAGAACCCCAACGAGTACCCGTCCGGCGCCACGATCAACGTCTCCATATGGGACATGATCGAAAAGAAGTTCCCGGAACCCGGGAACGAGCACACGCTGCAGGGCAACCACAGCAGCGCGTCCCCTGGGAAGGAGAAGCGATCCGCCGGGGACAGGAAGCGGGACAAGAAGTGGCGGGAGTACCAGGAATCTCTGGCCGCCGAAGCCGCCCAAGCCGCGGAGAACGAGACCAAGGGCGGAACCCCAGCCCCCAGCCCCCAACGGGCCAGTGGCGGTCACCACCCCGGCCACACCACCCTTGGCGACTTCCTTGAAGTCGCCAAGAAGGCCAAGGCCAAGCCCCGTCCGCTGCACCTGAGGAAATCAGTCCCCAGCAGCGACGTGGAGTCGGCCCACCGTGGGAGGATGCCGGCCGACGAGGCCAGCTCCAGCAGCAGCGTCGCCCCCGACAAAAGGGGACGTGGCGCGCGCCTGCGAGCGTGCCTGCGGGGTGCCCTGCAACCTCCGGGTTGCCCGGCAACGGGCCACGCAGCAGAACGGTGCCGTGGTGGGCGCCGTCGGCATCGCCCGGCAGGAGGCTGCAGAGTGGGGCAGCGGCATGGCCTTCCATGCCTCGACCGTGGCGGCCATTGCAGCCGGGCTCACGGCTGCAGCCGCCCAGGAGGCAGCGACTGCCCAGGTCAAGAGCGAGGTGGCGGCGGCTGCCGAGGAAGCCCGCCTGGCCCAGGAGGCCATTGCCCGCAAGGAGGCCGAGGTGAAAGCGTTGGAAGAGGCGCTTGCCCAAGAGAGGGCAAGGAAGGACGCGGAGGAAAGGGCCCATGCCGAAGCAACGGCCAAGGCCCAAGCGGACGCCATCGAGGCCGCGCGACGGAAGGTCGCTGAGGAGAAGGCCAAGACGGAGGCGGAGCTGGCAGCGTTGGAAGCTGAGAAGGCTCGGCTGCAGCGGGCTCGGGAAGCCGAGGCTGCCCGTGCCCGAGAAGAGGCCGAAAGGTGAGCTGCCGCAGCCACGGCCGCCGCAATGAAGGAGGCGGAGGTCAAGCTTCAGCGCGAGACACCCCCGGGAGGATCCAGAATGGAGACCGTTTGAAGGCTCTTCGAAGGAGACACCTCCTCCAAGATGAAGCTGGACCTGGAGGAGGACGATACGGGCAGCAGTGGGGACAGTGGCCCCACCGCCCACCGACGAAGGAGGGGTAAGGGGAAGACCCCCGAGAGGGCACGGAGGCCAGCGGGCGGACATCCCCACGACTCCGACCCCTTCTTCACCGCCAGCGATGGGGACGGACGAGACCGCCGACATCGCCGGGGAATGGCTGGCGGAGGAGGCGGAGACGTCCCCATGGAGCCGGGGGGTGAGGATGGGGATCTCCCTCCTCCCTACCGGAGCTCGGAGTCCTCCGCGTGCGAGACCGAGACGACCAGGTGGGGCGACATGGACGAGGATGAAGACATGGACTTCGGTTATACGGAGAAGCCCCCATCCTCTGACCCTCCGAGTCGACCCGGCGGGGACCCACCGGGACCCTCTGGCGGAGGCCCGTCAGGCCCCCGTGGAGGACGTCCACCAGGTGGACCCTCCGCTGGTGGACCCCCTGGGGGGGGAGGACCCCCTGGACCGGGTGGGCCCAGCGGAGGCCCTCCTGGAGGACCCCCTGGGGACCCTGACGGCCCACCAGAAGATGGTGGCCCGGAGGCCACTTGGCGGTGGATCGTCCACCTCCGCAGGAGGGTCCAGTCCCTCGAGTCGAGGTAGACACGGGCAAAGGCGAGATGATCCGCATCGCCAGGGTCGCCGCGGGCGCACAGAGGGAACTGGACATCTCCAACATGGAGATGGTCAAGATCGCCAAGGTCGCCACCGCCGCCCAGAGGGAGCTGGACATCGCCAGGGGCGAGACCAGGTCGCTGAACAAGGTCATCAACGGCCTTCAGCAGAGGTTGGATGAGCTGGAAAGCCGTGGGAGCGTCGGCAGCGACCACCCACCCCTGGAGTCCGGCTCGTCGGACGACGGCTGGGGGCCTGGACCAGGTCCAGGCAGAGCCCACGCCCCCGGTGGAGCCCCCAGGAGTCGCCCCAGCGCAAGTGCCCCCTCTCTCAGCGCCCCGTCTAATCGCAGCGCGGGCCGCCGCAGTGAACGTGTGCTGCCCGGCAGTGGCAGTGAGGAGTGGCGTGACGAGTGGCTCAGTGCGGAGTACCACAGCCGCCGTGCTCCACCGCGGACACAGGTACGCCCCCGACGCCCCGCACCAGTCCCAGAGCCAATCCCAACGGCTGGAGGGCGATACGGTGGACTCAGAGACGAGGTCCCCGGAGGGGACGTGGAGTGGGATGTCGGCGGAGGCGAGGAAGACCTGGACGAGTTCGGCATTACCCCGCCGCGTGGTGTACGACGGGAGGCCGCTGAACGCAGCCGCCGGCGCCGTGATGAGGAGGTATACATGGAAGGAGTACGGCGCCAACATCTAGGTTCGGCGTACGTGGAGGAACCACGGCGTAGCCACGTGGATGCCGCGGAGGAGATCGAAGTGGCAGCCGTGGGAGTCTGTGGGGGACGCCGATGGGAACCTCGGTCGACCTCGCGGCCGGCGTTCATGGTCTCTAAGGCCGCGGATGCCGCCGTATGGGAAGACCTGAAGGACATCAAGCCCCCCACGTACGATGGCAACCCCCTCAACCTCGACCGCTTCTTGGAGAAGCTGGACGATTGGGGGATGACGGTCACTGAAGACATGGATCCCGCAGATGCGGAGAAATATGTCTTCAAACGGTTCAGGTTGCGCGTGCCGGAAGTGCTCCAAGAGCTATACTTCGTGGCGACCAAGGAGGGGAAAATCAAGACGCTCAAGGAAGCCAAGAATTGGCTCACCGAGCAGGAGCGAGTGGACGCTCCGCAGGTGGCTGCCAAGCGGTGGAGGTCCATCAAGCTTGAGCATAATGGTCGGGAGATCCGCCTACGGGATTGGCGAGACTTCCGGGGGCAATACACCCTCTTCCGCCGCAACGTGGAGGACTGGAATGAGGGTGACGAGCAGGCCCGCCTGCTCTCCATGCTGCTGGAAGCATGGATCAAGAGAGTCACCAAGGAGGAAGCCAAGAGGGCCAAGTCCAACCACACGGTCAAGATGATGCTCCCCAGGGAGTATCACCCAAAAGTGTTGGCTTGGACAAAGAAGCATGTGGCGCGGGGCGTCAAGCAACGAGAGCTGCGGAACGCCCTCCTCATCACCGTCTCGGGCGATCCCGAGAAGACCGCGATGTTGCGCCTTGACGAGTGTCACGTGGGCGGCGGTCAGACTTTCCGCCTGCAGGCCATCCCGGCGCGGATGACCTGCGACGAGGTCTTGGAGTGGGTCGGAGAGGAGGTACTCAAAGAGTACAGGAATCTCCACCACACCCGCGGCTTGAAGGCCGGTGACCGTGACGTCAACTATGTTGGCAAAGGGTCGGGCGGGGAATCTGCCATGGACCTAGCGGGAACCGAAGGCGGTGAGGCTCTCGACGACGATGACGACGACAATGAGCCCGCCGAGACAGCCGTCTGTGCCTTCGTGGCCAACAACCTGAGCGCGGGGAGCAACCGGGGAAGCTGGAAGCCCCTGCAGAAGGGTTGGAAGAAGAAGGAGAAGAAGGAGCCCCGCCGCGTTGGCGACCCTCCGCTGTCCTTTGGGGAGTTCATACGAGCTCACCCTCAGGGCTGTTTCGTGTGTTATGGAAGGAACAAAGGTTTTAACCATGACCACCGAACATGCCCCATCCACAAGGCCGACACGGAGGCTTACAAGAAGGTGCACAGGTCGAAGAAGCGTGCACCCGCGGGCATCCGGGAGGCCAAGGTGGAGGTCAGCCAGGACGAGCTCTCCAAGCTAATGTCGGTGGGGACCGAGTTAGCGAAAGAGATCCAGGAGATCAAGAGGTCCTGGGCTCCCAAGTCGGACGACAAGAACAAAGACAAGGACAAGAAAGGTAAGAAAGGGGGAACGAAGAAGAACGTCAACGAGGTTGATGCGGAGGAAAGTACCCCTGCTACCACCAGCGACGCCCCTGAGCGGAGCCCCTGCAGCCAAGGGCCCCAGCTAGGGCGGTCGCAGGATGGTGTTGTGGGAAGCGCCACACCATCCCATTCGGGAGACAATGAGCACAAAGGGATTGCCGCGGGCGGAATGCCCGGTTCGGCACCCAAGACGAAGGGCGGTCGCAGTGGCAGGGACGGGGCAAGTGAAGGCACGAACCCTTGCACCCGTCCATCCTTCGCGACCAAGAACGTATTTGATGTGCTTCAAGATCTCTCCGAGAGTATCGGAGGATCACTCGGACCGCAGCTGGATGCTGCAGATGGGCAGCCTGAGCCCATTGTCGACGACCTGCACCAGTCGCTTATTGAGCTTCTGGAACGGCCGGAGATCCTGAGCTTGCACGCCGTGCGCCGTGTCGGGCGTGAGCGGCAGTTGCATTTTAAGGTCCATGCCCTGTGCGGGGAAGTGGAGAAGGTCTTCGACGTGTTGGTCGACACGGGAGCTCAGGTCAGCCTGGTCAAGGCCGGCCTACTTCCGCCAGAGTGCTTGACCGACAGTCGGAAGCCTGTCAGGCTGAAGGTGGCGAACGGCCAGTACATGGTTGGAGGTACGAGGGAAGCGGCCATTGGGCTGCAGTTCGTGAACCACCGTGAGCTGAGGCGCCCGGACCTCGGCAAGGAAATCCTCCTGCAAGGTCGCTTCTACGAGGCCGAGATGGACTGGGACATGATCGTTGGGTACGACTTCATGATGGAGACGGACTCCGGCGTTCTCCCGGCCCAGGCCTCCATGACCGTGTACCGGGAGGACCAGCTCTCGTGGCTTTCGTCACCTGAGCACCATGTGGAATGCCAATGGATCCACCCGGAACGCAATCAGCTCGAAGTAGCCGCGCTGGGGACTGAGCCAGCCGGGCCAGCGAACCAGGAGTACGGCGTAATACCGGAAGTAGCGAGCCGAGTGGTTGCGGACCTGGGAGCTTCGGATCTGGCCCTGGATGCTTTCTCATCAGGAACCTCCGCCCGTCTTCGGGTTTGTGAGAAGTACTGGAGCGCCCAGGACTCCGCGTGGAAGAAGCACTGGGGTCGGCATCAGGGTTTGATGTGGATCCATTGCCCCCGACGGGACATTCCAAGGGCATTAGCGAAGATTCGCAAGGACCGCTCTAAGGCAGTGCTGGTTGTTCCTATGGGATGCACCGAGGAGGAAAGCACCCGAGATTGGGTGGTCTCGTTGACCAACATGACCTTAAACAAGGTTGTCCTACCGGCTGGAGAGAGTGTCTATCAGGACGCTAAGGGACAGCCCATGCCAGCCCAGAGATGGCCAACGGAATTCCACTACGTGGATGGGGGCCTTGAACAGGCCGACACCACGGACTTCCCGTGTGTCAACCGCATCATAGCGGAGCCATGGCGGCAATGCTTTGCGGTTTCCCCTGTTGACATCGGGGAACCGGAGGACCTCCTTACTGAAGAGGAGTTAGACCTGGTTCAGGGGTATATGGATCAGCCCTTTCACGACTGGGGAAGCCAGCGTGAGGGCAAGGGCCAGGACAAAGCCTGGTGGGAAGTGGATTCCATCGTCTCTGGTTCCTATGATGGGGATACTTTCGTAAGGAGGGTACTGGACCACATATCCAGCCAGGACGAGCCAATAGGCGGGAACCCACCCACCTACGGTGACTTGTTCCGAGGCAAGACCAGAGATGGCCCTTTGGGCCACCTGGGGAGGCCACCTGAGCCGAGACCATGCGGTGACGTCCCGCAAGTAAGCTCAGTGGTCCAGGTGCCCGGAAAGGCCAAGGCGGAGTCTGATGAGTGTCCCAAGATCCAGGCATTGATGGCCAGGCTGAAGCAGAAGTATGGTGGGACCTTCTTCAGCGGAAAGCCTGTATTCCCCCCACCGGTACGTGGACCGTATGGCGAGGCCAAGATACGACTGAAGCCGGACCCCCGCGTGTACCGACACCGGGAGTTTGCCCTGAGGGGCGAGAGAAAGGAGGCCATTGAGAAAATTCTCCGTGAATTCATCGAGAGGGGCTGGCTTGAGCCGTGCCACTCCGAGTGGGCCTCCCCGTGTTTCGTCGTCCCCAAGAAGGTGGCCGGAGAGTGGCGGCTCGTGGTCTACTACGGCGGCCTAAACGCCCAAACGCAGCATGACAGCTATACGCTGCCCCTCATCGAGGACATCCTGCAAAAGCAACACCTGCGGAGGATCTTCACGGTGATTGACCTGAAACATGGTTATCATCAGATGCCTCTCGCCGAGGAGTCCCGTGCCTGCACAGCCATGAGCACCCCACTTGGACCTCTCCAGTGGAAGGTGATGCCCATGGGCGCTACCAACGGCAATGCGGCTTTTCAGCGGATGCTGGAGAAACTGCTTGAGCCGGTGCGTGACTTTGCGGACCCCTTTGTGGACGACGTGGTCATCGCGTCAGGGGACCCCAGTATGAGCTATGAGGAGCTCCTGGAGGCACACGAGAGGGACGTCACCAGAGTGCTGGACCTTCTGGTTCGGCACAAACTCACGGGCAGCAGTGACAAGGCCACCATTGCGGTAAGCGAGGTGGTCTTCGCTGGCCACGTAGTCGGGAAGGGGCAGCGAAAGCCCATACCTGGCAAGGTGGCTGCGATTGAGCACTGGGAGAAGCCCAAGACGGTCTCTGAGCTACGGGCGTACTTGGGGTTCTGCAACCACTACTTGGGGTATATCAAGATGTATGCCGAGTATGCAGCCCCCATGACGACCATGCTCAAGGGCAACCGAGAGGAGACCAAGAAGGGGTCGAAGAAGGCTCTGGTCTGGAATGAAGAGTCCAACCGTGCCTTTGAGGGGATGAAGCAGTCGCTGCTATCCGCAGTGGGTCTGCACCTCGTCGATCCTGACCGAGGGTTCGTCCTGCGCACCGACGCTTCCGACTACGCCGTTGGCGCTGTGTTGGAACAAGTGCTTGACGATGGGAGGCACGTGCCAGTGGCCTTCTGGAGCCGAGTCCTGGCGGAAGGCCAGAGACGGACGTGGACGCCCTGAGAAAAGGAGGCGTATGCCATCGTCATGGCTCTCAGGAAATGGGCTGGGTACATAGCCCTCCATCCCGTCACCGTCTGCACCGACCATCAGAGTCTGCAGTCGTGGCACAAAGAGCACGTGGACACCCCCTCTGGTCCCGCCTCCCGACGGGCAAGATGGCATGAGACCTTGGCCAAGTTGGACCTCACGGTTGTGTATGTTCCTGGCAAGGACAACACCGTGGCGGACTGTCTCAGTAGGTGGGCCTATCCCGCCAGCAAGGGCATGACGGATGTCTCTGCCCATGGCGATGAGGCTGAGACCGCTGAGGCCAAGAGGATCATAGAAATGGAGCGCCTGATGGAGGAGGAGGGTGTTAAATGCTTCGTCGTCATGGCTGCGGATGTCCCCCTCGGAAGGAGGATGGACAGAGCGGTCAGAGTACTCGCCCCCGAGGGAGCTGAGTCCGACAAGCACCTCTTCCCTGAATCTTGCCTCCAGGACGACTGGACCGACGACTACGCCAAGTCTGAGGCCTTTGCGGCCGAGTATAGGGCTGTGACCGACCCTGATGACGGGCAGAAGTGGCCAAAGGGGCTGACTGAGGAGGATGGCAAGCTCTACCGGAATGGTAAGCTGCTGGTCCCAGAGTCCCGAGTGCTCGAGCTGTGTGAGGCTTGGCACCACCACATGATGCACCCAGGGGTCAGGAAGCAAGCTCTGGATATGCAGCGCCGGTTCGAGATCGACCAGATCAATCTCTACAACGCCATCAAGAAGGTCAGAAAGGGTTGCTCGGTCTGTCAGGCCTGCAATCCCGACAACCGGAACGTCAAGGGGGAAGCCCAATGAACTCCGGTACCTGACCAGCCCATGGAGAGCGTGGCCATGGACGTCTTCTCCATGCCCGAAGTTCACATAGGCAAGGAGACCTTCGACTGTGTGGTCCTTTGTGTGGACCGCCACAGCGGCTATGTAGTAGCCGTTCCGGCACGCAAAAAGGGGTTGCTTGCCAAGGAAGTGGCAGTCATGATGATTCGTCATTGGCTGACCGTCTTTGACATCCCCCGCACCATTTGCAGTGACCGAGGGCCCCAGTTTACTGGTTGCTGGTTCAAGGCCATGTGTTCCCTCATGGGAATACGCCATGCCAAGAGCGTCGCCCATCTCAGCCGGTCCAACGGCCCGGCTGAAGTGGCTGGAAGACAGCTGTTCGAGAAGCTACGCAAGATTCACATCACCAATCCACGTCGGAACTGGTTTGAGGAGATTTGGCCAGCTCTGAGAGCCCATCATGACACCCCCACTCCGGGTGGTTTGTCCCCTCACCAGATCTTGTTCGGCAGGGACCCCCTGGGTCGGGGACTTCCCTTTTCTGGTGATGGCATGGCCATGGACGCCAAGGAATTTTTTGCGCGGCAAGAGGCAACGGCGCGGGACATCCGCCAGCAGCTCGAGAAAGAGCATGCCGAGCGTCAGAAGTCCGCCCCGAGCTCGACAGCGCAAAAGTTCAGGGTGGGAGACCCGGTGTGGGTGATCAGACCCCGCCCCATGGGCACCCACCGCACCAAAACCTGGTTTACACCCGGAGAGGTGGTCCGCAGGATTGGTGAGGACACCTACCGCATCAAGGTGGGTCACGGACAGTTTCGGGAGCGCCACGAGAGTCAACTCCGTGTGCGGGAACCCGACCTCCGTGGCCAACATGTGTCCCTGGACTACGCCGCACATGAGGCTGATTCGGACGACGACTACGCTGAGCAGGACGACTATACCGTCGAGAAGATCCTGGCCCAGCGTCCGAACGCCTCGGCACCCGGAGGCCTGGAGTTCAAGGTTCGTTGGCGCGGCTATGGGCCGTCCCACGATACCTGGGAACCCGTCTCCTCGTTCGTGCCGCGGATTAACACCCCCTTCATGGACTACATCCGCAAGCACAAGACCAAGATCCATGTCTCGGACTTGGCAGCACTCACCCGGGCGATTGCAGCCAAAGGCGCCTGATCACCGCCCTGGGCTCTCCCCTGTGAGCACCGCTGGATTGTGCATGCTTGGACGGCCATACCCCCCTGCTGAATTCGTTGGAAACCAGGGCGGATGGCTCCCCTTTATTATTCCAGATTGAGGCCTTAAGGCCCATACGACGTTGCGCAACGGATGCCGCTGTCATCGGCATTGTGATTTTTGGGTGTGTGGTCTGGTCCCATGGCACCTGCGGGATCCAGACCAGTCTATGTGTGTCTGCAGACTATATATGGCCTGAACTCAGGCGCTTTTTCTGTCCACCCTCCTGCATATGCCTTATCCTAACCGGGGCGTGGTTGGGCACTCTATCCGGAGTGTGTTTACACGCCTATTTGCCCATTTATTGCTTATTTTTCTGTCTTCCAGGATATGTGCATCTGTTTGTTGAGTGTTAATGGCCCATCACTGAAGTATGGACCGTTTTTCCCCAGGACAAACACGAATCGAAATACGAAGGCGCCCTGAGTTGCCGTGTACATGCTCTTACATAAGGTCCAACCTGGACCAGTACCTAAGTACAGATTGTCATGTTTGAGTGCCCGTGATACCGTGTGCCCTAGTGGCTGTGTTGTGCTGAGATCCTGATGGCGCCAGGCCCGAAGCCCAGTTGCCTGACTACACTCCCAGCGGTCCGCCACAGTCAGTCCCAGTGTGAGCCTACCGACTCGCAGACGCACTTGCAGTCGGGTGGCGACCTCCGGTGTCCTGACCTCGGTCAGTCTGCCTGGGAAACTGGTGGTTTGAGGAGTCGACGCCTCGGCCCAGACTGCATGAGGACTCCCTCATGCATGGCCTTCGTGGTAATGGCGCGAGGGAAAAGACGGCCTTGATGCCCGATCCCTTATGGAGGAGCTCGTTCGGCTTTACCACTCTGGACTTGCGTCGTGGATATGGACATGGTGCGCCCAAGGAAGGACCCGTGGGGACTCTCCCCCAGCCGCCGGGCCTTGGGAAGCCTGGGGTAGCCTGATGGATCTTTGTGGTCGCTTTCAACCTGTGGGACCACCTCGGTCGTCGTGTGCCGCCTATGTTGGCCGTGTATGCCACTACCACTGTGGTGGTGACCGTCGCAGCCGGCACCCGGTGCGCCTGGTATGGGTTAACGGGTCCTTTGGATGCCGAACAATCGCCGCCAGGACCCGGGACTTGATACTTGATACTATACTTGTAATTACTAACAACTACAGCTCCATACCTGTTTTACCATGAGTTGTCATGGGCAACCTTACCCGGAACCAGCCTGAAGTGTGAGGTGTGACCCCCCCCCCCCCTTCAGGAGATGGTCCTGGAAACCCGCTGCCATGCTTGGGTGTTATCGAGCCCCCCCCAGGGTTTGCTCTAAGGAGGGGGGTGAAGCGGTACCCAGAACCCATGGCCCATGGCCCGGCCATGGCCCGGAGGCCTGTGAGCCGTCACACCCGTGCGGAAGTTGTTGACACCGGCTGTCAGCGGGATATCCCTGTTCCCTAATCCGCGAGATCTGGAATCCGATCCCTAACCTTTAAATCGATGTGGAATTACCATAATTTCATTGTCTTGATCGATTTTCAGTTAGAAATCGGGGAAATATCCGATTTCTACCGCGATTTCTAATTGTCGTGAAATCGCCGCCTGTTGTCGCCTGCGCGCGCGCGCCTTCGTCGCTTCGCCGTGGCGAGTTTTGTGATGGGGTTTTCTCGAGTACCTTTGAGGTTCTAAGAGAACTTAAGGGCTGGATGTAGACGATTTTTTCTGTACTTTCATCTGGTGTGTTCACCAGAATTTTTCGCCGTCGCGTCTGGGAGAAAATCAGCGCGCAAGCTTTTCCGTCGATCGCTCGAACTCATGGTTCTGACGGTTCTGACCATGAGTTCGGACGGAACCCTACATTCCCCCCCTATGCCTTTCATCCAGGCCCCTTTCACGTGGGCATATCACTTTGTATAGGGAAGCGGGCAATAGGGATGTTTTAGGCAGCACATGGGTGTCGTAAACCCAAGTCGTTTGCGTGCGCAAATGCTAACTTTGTGGCCTTGTGGGCATGAACGTTAATAACCTAACACAATGCTCACAAGACCAAAAGACCTGGGCCATCTTCGTTTTTCGAGCCAACTCAACGATGGCTCCACGCAATTCAATGCGTACCAAAACTCATTTTTTGAGAAAGGGCAAATTTTGGGTCGAAAATTAGGCCAAAATGGCCAAACCCCCGAGGCTCGTGCTCGAAGCCTATGGGGAGTTGAGCCTTGAACCAAGACAATATGTAAAGTAGAGACCACGAAGGACATCGTGGATGGCTTGGTTGATTTTTGCAACCTTGTATACCAAATTTTTATAACTTCGCCTTGTGAGCAGGCGTGCCATACTGCCTCTTTGCACACGCGCTCATATGCAAGCACTAATGACAAGAGTGGGCGGAGACAATCTGACCATAGTGGGCATATTTGAAGGCACCTACTATGGGCCTACTCTAAAAATGTTTACTCATATTTTTGCTCCCCAAGGTCCCAAAGATATATATATATGCCAATATCGCCGATATGTGCACTTTTTCCCATAAATAGTGTGCTTCAAGGATTGAGGTGTTAAAAAGGTTTCTATTATGCTTTGAACCTCAACCCTTGTTGCAAAAGGGAAGCAAAGCTTCGGTTTGCATCCATGCAAAAGACCGAGGCTCGTATCAATTGTGATACGGAGATACGATTTTTCGTGTGACCATTTTTGGGTGAATGTTGGCCGTTTTGCCCAGAATGGCCACAAACCCCATCTCCCCCTGATTTCACTCCGGAGGTTGCGTGCGCCACTTGACCAAGGGTAAGGGCGATTCGGAGAGGGCACATAAACCCGCATCGAATGGGATGTTTCCTCATGTGGCCTCTCCTCATTAAGGGAGAGTTGTGAGTCACCCAATTTGGGGTATGTTGCCATTCTGCCCCATTTGTGTGTCACTTTCTCTCCAATGGGGAAAATAGCTAGAGGCGACCATGAGGGTTGGCAAGTGGCATATATTGGGACCTAAGTCCCATGTGCCTCTAGCATCTTTGGTTGGGAGGATCCTCGCCGTGGCCATGGAGATATGGAATCGTGAGTGTGGGCCATTTTGGCTAAATTTCGCTGTTTTTGCCATTGTGTATCATATTGGAACTACCATATCTCCATGGGGCAAGAGACGTAGCCACGAAGAAAGTGCGATTATTGTAGCATATGACCAAGGGTTGAACGCCCTTGAGTTTTGTGTTTGCTCCTTCGGCCCATCCGGAGTTATTCAACTTTTGGTGCGATCCATGATCCCCCCCTTTGCACCGCATGCTGCTTTCTGCCCCATCCGCGTGTTCATCCCCTCGATGAACAGCAAGCAGCCAGCGTGGCAGCAAGCCATAACCCAGGGCGTGGGACCCAAGGGGATATCGAGGGTTGTGAATCAAGGCTTGGCGCGTCAAAATCGCCAAGGTTTCCTACCCTGGACGGTCGCCCGAGACGGCCGATTTTGCCATTTTGGCATTTGTGGATCCAGTTCGGGTCATCACCACGCCGAGGGCCATGGAGATCTTTAAGAGCCAAGGACATGGGAGTCTCAGTTTGTCTCCCAGTGGATGGTATATGGAATGGCGGATCGGATCTCCAAGCCGGCGTGGAGATATACAATTGGGGACACCCCCGATTTTGGCTCATTTTGAGCAGCCAAAAAGACCCCCTTTTGGGACCCCAATTTCACCCCCCCGTGTGGTCAATTGGCGGCCCCATATCTCTATGCCCATGAGAAGCCCGGACCTAATTTTATGTTGTACACTCAGATATAGGTCCTAGGTCCTGCCTCCTATCCTGTGAGCCATTGGCCTTGCCCTGGCCGGGCGAGTCACGCGTGGGAATGACGCCAATTTAGGAGATTTTGGCATCATGACCCCACTTGATGAACCCGTGGCGCCCTGATGCCGGGACCTCAGAGGGAACCAGGTTGGGTGAGGGCTCCAGGGAGTTTGTACTTGAGGAGCATGGGGTCAGTTGCCTCGTCCCTACCTCTGGAGGGTCTGGACTAGGGGTCAATTTTGAAGTTTTTCGAGCTAATGTCGGTTTTGGCTGAACCAGCCCATTTTCAGCTACCAACTCCTAGGGGATAATGGCGGGGCCTTATCTCCAGCTCAGAGGGGAGTTGGGACCTGTCGTTAAGGGAGCATAGGGAGCTACCGCCCGTTGGCTTTGGAGCCCCTTGGTTCCCAGGAACTCACCTGTGGCTGGGCGGGACACCCCCCTCCATTGGCAGGGTTTCAGGGTCCGGACTGAGCAGGGCATGGGTTGTGTTTGAGCCCCCGCCCTCGCCAGCCACTGGGAGGGTCGGACTTGGGATTGGGATATGAGTTGGCATTGAGTGTCTATTGTCCTGTGATGCACTTACCCCAGTCCAGTCTTCACCCCATGTGTACATATCCTGATGTGTTGCTGTACATACTTTTGTTCCCTTGTTTCAGAGTGGCAAGGATCCTGAAACGCTTTGTCACATGACATGAGCATGAGGATGCCCCTGTGAGCGCAGTGCTTTGCCTGCCTGCTTGCTGGTGCGTGTCCGCCGCAGCGTCCCGTGGCCAGGCCCCCCATGTGAACGCGTCAGTGGGAGGCACGAAGGAAGCGGCCATTGGGCTGCAGTTTGTGAACCACCGTGAGCTGAGCCGCCCGGACCTCGGCAAGGAAATCCTCCTGCAAGGCCGCTTCTACGAGGCCCAGATGGACTGGGACATGATCGTGGGGTACGACTTCATGATGGAGACGGACTCCGGCGTTCTCCCGGCCCAGGCCTCCATGACCCTGTACCCGAACAACCAGCTCTCGTGGCTCTCGTCACCTGAGCACCATGTGGAATACCAATGGATCCACCCGGAACGCAATCAGCTTGAAGTAGCCGCTCTGGGGGCTGAGCCAGCCGGGCCAGTGACCCAGGAGTACGGTGTAATGCCGGAAGTGGCGAGCCGAGTGGTTGCGGACCTGGGAGCTTCGGATCTGGCCCTGGATGCGTTCTCCTCAGGAACCTCCGCCCATCTTGGGGTGTGTGAAAAGTACTGGAGCGTCCAGGACTCCGCGTGGAAGAAGCACTGGGGTCCACATCAGGGTTTGATGTGGATCCATTGCCCCCGATGGGACATCCCAAGGGCATTAGCGAAGATCCGCAAGGACCGCTCCAAGGCAGTGCTGGTCGTTCCTATGGGATGCACCGAGGAGGAAAGTACCTGAGATTGGGTGGTCCCACTGACCAATATGACCTTAAACAAGGTCGTCTTACCGGCTGGAGAGAGTGTCTATCAGGACGCTAAGGGACAGCCCATGCCACCCCAGAGATGGCCAACGGAATTCCACTATGTGGATGGAGGCCTTGAACAGGCCAACGCCACGGACTTCGTGTGTGTCAACCGCGTCATAGCGGAGCCCTGGCGGCAATGCTTTGCGGTTTCCCCCGTTGACATCGGAGAATCGGAGGACCTCCTCACTGAAGAGGAGCTGGACCTGGTTCAGGGGTATATGGATCAGCCCTTCCACGACTGGGGAACCCAGCGTGAGGGGAAAGGCCAGGACAAAGCCTGGTGGGAAGTGGACTCCATCGTCTCTGGTTCCTACGATGGGAATACCTTGGTAAGGAGGGTACTGGACCACATGTCCAGCCAGGACGAGCCAATCGGCGGGAACCCACCCACCTACGGTGACTTGTTCCGAGGCAAGACCAGAGATGGCCCCTTGGGCCACCTGGGAAGACCACCAGAGCCGAAGCCATGCGGAGGTACCCCGCAAGTAAGCTCCGTGGTTCAGGTGCCCGGAAAGGCGAAGGCGGAGTCCGATGAGTGCCCCAAGATCCAGGCATTGAGGGCCAGGCTGAAGCAGAAGTATGGTGAAACCTTCTTCAGTGGAAAACCTGTGTTTCCCCCACCGGTGCGTGGACCTAACTAAGTGTTTCCGTGATGTCGCGCGATCGAAGCAGAAGAAAAAAAAAACCAAGAAAAAGACACACAACCAGAAAAAATAAAGCGCAAAATCGATTTTTCCGACCTCTGAAACCCCCAAAAAACTTTTTACGCCGCTGTTTGGCGAGGTCGCCAAATTTAGGACACTCACAGAAAAAGAAGAACACCAGAGTCGCGACGGCGACGAAGTTGAGCGTTGCTTGCCCCAAAACACCTAGCAAAGTGCGTGTCCTAGGCACCAGGGACTTGTGCGCGCCCCAACCACAAAGAAGATGATTAGAGGCGAGAATAGGGCAAAAAAGATGGCCTTCGGCCAGGGAGTGGTTGTCATGGGGGGCTAACGGTCCTGTCCTGCGATGCATTGCTGGGCAACCATGGCAACCGCTCTTACACACCAACCCCCCTTTTTTGTAGCACAAAAGAACCGCCAAGACGGGAAAGCTGAACGTTGCGTGCCCCAAATCACTTAGCAAAGTGCATGCAATAGGAGTAGGGGACTTGTGCGCGCCCCAACACCAACAAGCAAAGCAAAACAACAAGACAACATAGGGTAGACGCCACGAGAACACGCCGGCTGCCGAATCAAGTATGTTACACGATACGCCACGCAGCCACACGACGAAAGGGAGCCGAGGACAAAGCACGAGGTAAAGCGCACAACCGCCACGCCACCACCAACAAAAGAGCACGCCCGCTACTATCCCCGGCACGCATAGGACAAGGAAGCCATGGGACAAGCAAGGTATGTGAGAGTGACAAGAGGAAAAGACCACCCAAGCGCAAAGCGCCACACGGAAAAATGAAGAAAGGCACACCACACCATGAAACAGTTGCGAAAGTGCCCGCGGACGCTAAGCCATGAGGTATGTCCATGCACGCACACGCCGTTGGAGCCGCCGCATGCACGACAAGGTATAAACAAGGAGACGTATCCACCACCGAACAAACCACCGCCACGAGCACCACGCCGCCGCCCAACCACTCACGTACGCATTCTATGCTTTCTACACTCTAGGCCGTTCACACGGAGGAAAGAAGCATGGTATGAGGGACACCCGTATGTAACCAAAAGGAGGGAACCACACGCCACCGGAGGGCGCACCACCGCCACAAAACACACGTACCACACGGTAAGGGTAAGACGTAGACTAGGAGAGAGCAAGTAGGTAACAAACCACACCACGTTGGAGAAATACCGCAAGTGTGAGACCAAGCATTGCAAGCCCACGTGCATAGGGAGGAAGACGGCGCCGTAACACGCGAAGGTGGTCAAAAAGGAAGTACAAGTATGTTGCATGTCATGCCGCGCACGAGGGAAGGACAACGAACAAAGGTGCATGAAGAACACACACAAGCAACAACAACGCCACCGGCCGCCGGGAAACAAGTATGTTATATGCCACGCCGTGCATATCGCCATAGCACATAACGCCATGCATAACGCCGTACCAAACACAATACACAAGGAAGGCAAGGAGACAAGTACGGCATAAACCGCGCCATAGTGGAGGCGAGACAAGCCGTCACAAAATGTGCATACATGCGAACGCCCCGCCCCAACACGCTCACTCGCATAGGCAGTAAGACGGGACTGGCAAAAGAGGTGGGTAAAAAGGGAGCCACACAAGGAGCACAACGGTGAGATAAGTATGTTACACCCACGCACGGAGCACGACGGCGGCAAGACACACATCACACGAGACGGTAAGGAGGGAAAGGAGCAAGGAGCAAGGAGCAAGTTCAAGCCGGCAAGGGTCCACGAACGAAGGTGGTCGAAGAGGGAGCACAACGGTGAGATAAGTATGTTACACCCACGCACGGGGCAAGACACACATCACACGAGAAGTTAAGGAGGGAAAGGAGCAAGGAGTAAGGAGCAAGTATGTTGCCGTGCCCGGCCCGCGCCATACACACTTAGGCAAAGCAACGAGTCTCGCGTGTGCTTGCGCTCCGCATCTTGCCTCCCACACCTTGCTCACCCTAAGATCAAGAGGACTAAGGTTGTGGGGAAAAAATAAAAACAAGTATGTTGCATGTCACACCGCGCACGCGGGACGGACGACGAACAAAGAGGTGTGTGGAGCCAAGTAGAGAGCACGTGGGGTATAAACCTACGCCAAACGACACACGCCGTGACAAGCACAACACGGTAAGAAAAAGAAGGGAGGAGCACACGTACGAGCGTACGAAGCAAAAAACAGCGTACCACGAGGTGCCATGGCGCGACACAACCCCCCCCGCCGCACGCCCGTTTGCATCCCTTCTCTTTGCAGGTTCAAGCCGGCAAGGAAAAAGACCGAGACACGCACCAAAGCGGAGGCAAGGAAAAAGTGCATGCCAGGGAGGAGGGTAGAGGAAAGGGTCAAGAGCAACGAAGCAAGCCACGAAAGGTAGCCAGCAGCCGAGCAAGGGGCGCGCACAGGGAAGGGGGCACAGCAGGCACACGGCGAGCACGACACCGCACCGAGACACCGCGAAGGGGAGCACCAGAGGGACAAGAAAAGAGCGGCACCGCGCACCATGGCACGCACGGCACAAACACAACACACACCGCACACACCCAAGGAGCCCCAACAGCCCGCCCAGTGGGCGGGCAGTCGGGGGAGGGACAGCGCCTGACCTCAGACGCCCCTCACAATGGTGGAAGGCACCCCCCCCGGGGACCACCTTCCGCCGCCCCCACAGCGAGCAACGCCGGCCCGCAAGGGCGCACGCTGTGGGGCCGCTGCTGGGTCCCCACGCCCGCACCGACCGCGCCCGGGACACACGGGTCGCGGAACCCTGGCCGCCCGCTCCAGAGGACGGGCAGCCGGGGGGGGGGACAGCGCCTGACACCAGGCGCCCCCCACAACGGTGGCAGGCCACCCCCCCCGGGGACGGCCACCCACGACCCCCGCGGCATGCAGCCCCCACAGGGCATGCAAGCCGTGGGGACAGTGTAGGGCTCCCACACCCAGACACCCATGCCCACAGCTTGTGGGTGGCGGACCCCAACAGCCCGCCCAGTGGGCGGGCAGTCGGGGGGGCGCCCGCGCCTGGCCTCAGACGCCCCCCATAATGGTGGAAGGCACCCCCCCCGGGGACGCCCTTGCGCCAGCCCCACAGCGAGCAACACCGGCCCGCAAGGGCGCACGCTGTGGGGCCGGTGCTGGGTCCCCACGCCCGCACCGACCGCACCCGGGACACACAGGTCGCGGAACCCTGGCTGCCCGCTCCAGAGGACGGGCGGCCGGGGGGGGGACAGCGCCTGACACCAGGCGCCCCCCACAACGGTGGCAGGCCGCCACCCCCCCCTGGGACGGCCCCCCACCACGCCCGCGGCACGCAGCCCAGACAAGGCATGCAGGCCGCGGGGACAGTGTTGGGCCCCCAAACCCACACACCCGCGCCCACAGCACGTGGGTGGCGGACCCCAACAGCCCGCCCAGTGGGCGGGCAGTCGGGGGGAGGGACAGCGCCTGACCTCAGACGCCCCTCACAATGGTGGAAGGCACCCCCCCCGGGGGCGCCCTTCCGCCACCCCCACAGCGAGCAACACCGGCCCGCAAGGACGCACGCTGTGGGGCTGGTGCAGGGTCCCCACGCCCCGCACCGACTGCACCCGGGACACACGGGTCGCGGAACCCTGCCTGCCCGCTCCAGAGGACGGGCAGCCGGGCGGGTACCAGCGCCTGGCACCAGGCGCCCCCCACAACGGTGGGAGGCCATCCCCCCCCGGGACGGCCACCCACCGCCCCCGCGGCATGCAGCCCCCACAGGGCATGCAGGCCGCGGGGACAGTGTTGGGCCCCCACACCCACACACCCATGCCCACAGCACGTGGGTGGCGGACCCCAACAGCCCGCCCAGTGGGCGGGCAGTCGGGGGAGGGACAGCGCCTGACCTCAGACGCCCCTCACAATGGTGAAAGGCACCCCCCCCGGGGACGCCCTTCCGCCACCCCCACAGCGAGCAACGCCGGCCCGAAAGGGCGCACGCTGTGGGGCCAGTGCTGGGTCCCCACGCCCGCACCGACCGCACCCGGGACAGACGGGTCGCGGAACCCTAGCTGCCCGCTCCAGAGGACGGGCAGCCGGGGGGGGGGACAGCGCCTGACACCAGGCGCCCCCCACAACGGTGGCAGGCCGCCACCCCCCCCGGGGACGGCCACCAACCACCCCCACGGCACGCAGCCCCCACAGGGCGTGCAAGCCGCGGGGACAGTGTTGGGCTCCCACACACACACACCCACGCCCACAGCACGTGGGTGGCGGACCCCAACAGCCCGCCCAGTGGGCGGGCAGTCGGGGGAGGGACAGCGCCTGACCTCAGACGCCCCCCACAATGGTGGAAGGCACCCCCCCCCGGGGACGCCCTTTGGCCACCCCCACAGCGAGCAGCGCCGGCCCGCAAGGGCGCAAGCTGTGGGGCCGGCGCTGGGTTCCCACGCCCGCACCGACCGCACCCGGGACACACGGGTCGCGGAACCCTGGCTGCCCGCTCCGGAGGACGGGCGGCCGGGGGAGGGACAGCGCCTGACGCCAGGCGCCCCTCACAACGGTGGCAGGCCACCCCCCCCGGGGACGGCCCCCCACCACCCCCGCGGCACGCAGCCCCCACAGGGCATGCAGGCCAAGGGGACAGTGTTGGGCCCCCACACCCACACACCCGCGCCCACAGCACGTGGGTGGAGGATCCCAACAGACCGCCCAGTGGGCGGGCAGTCAGGGGAGGGACAGCGCCTGAACTCAGACGCCCCTCACAATGGTGGAAGGCATCCCCCCCGGGGACACCCTCCCGTCACCCCCACAGCGAGCAACGCCGGCCCGCAAGGGCGCACGCTGTAAGGACGGTGATGGGTCCCCACGCCCGCACCGACCGCACCCGGGACACACGGGTCGCAGAACCCTGGCTGCCCGCTCCAGGGGACGGGCGGCCGGAGGAGGGAGAGCGCCTGACACCAGGCGCCCCTCACAGCGGTGGCAGGCCACCCCCCCCGGGGAAGGCCCCCCTCCACCCCCGCGGCACGCAGCCCAGACAGGGCATGCAGGCCGCGGGGACAGTGTTGGGCCCCCACACCCACACACCCGCGCCCACAGCACGTGGGTGGCGGACCCCAACAGCCCGCCCAATGGGCGGGCAGTCGGGGGAGGGACAGCGCCTGACCTCAGACGCCCCTCACAATGGTGGAAGGCAAGCCCCCCGGGGACGCCCTTCCGCCACCCCCACAGCGAGCAACGCCGGCCCGAAAGGGCGCACGCTGTGGGGCCGGTGCTGGGTCCCCACGCCCGCACCGACCGCACCCGGGACACACGGGTCGCGGAACCCCGGCTGCCCGCTCCAAAGGACGGGCGGCCGGGGAAGGGACAGCGCCTGCCTGACACCAGGCGCCCCTCACAATGGTGGGAGGCCACCCCCCTCGGAAACGCCCTTCCGCCACCCCCACAGCGAGCAACGCCGGCCCGCAAGGGCGCACGCAGTGGGGCCGGTGCTGAGTCCCCACGCCCGCACCGACCGCACCCGGGACACACGGGTCGCGGAACCCTGGCTGCCCGCTCCAGAGGACCGGCGGCCGGGGGAGGGAGAGCGCCTGACACCAGGCGCCCCCTACAACGGTGGCAGGCCAACCCCCCGGGGACGGCCCCCCAGTACCCCCGCGGCACGCAGCCCCCACAGGCAATGCAGGCCAAGGGGACAGTGTTGGGCCCCCACACACACACACCCACGCCCACAGCACGTGGGAGGCGGACCCCAACAGCCCGCCCAGTGAGCAGGCAGTCGGGGGAGGGACGGCGCCTGGCCTCAGACGCCCCGCACAATGGAGGAAGGCACCCCCCCCGGGGATGCCCTTCCGCCACCCCCACAGCGAGCAACGCCGGCCCGCAAGGGCGCACGCTGTGGGGCCGGTGCTGGGTCCCCACGCCCGCACCGACCGCACCCGGGACACACGGGTCGCGGACCCCCGGCTGCCCGCTCCAGAGGACAGGCGGCCGGGGGAGGGACAGCGCCTGACGCCAGGCGCCCCTCACAACGGTGGCAGGCCAGCCCCCCCGGGGACGGCCCCCCACAACCCCCGCGGCACGCAGCCCCCACAGGGCATGCAGGCCAAGGGGACAGTGCTGGGCCCCCACACCCACACGCCCGCGCCCACAGCACGTGGGTGGCGGACCCCAACAGCCCGCCCAGTGGGCGGGCAGTCGGGGGAGGGACAGCGCCTGACCTCGGACGCCCCTCACAATGGTGGAAAGCACCCCCCCCGGGGACGCCCTTCCGCCACCCCCACAGCGAGCAACACCGGCCCGCAAGGACGCACACTGTGGGGCCGGTGATGGGTCCCCACGCCCGCACCAACCGCATCCGGGACACACGGGACGTGGAACCCTGGCTGCCCGCTCCAGAGGACGGGCGGCCGGGGGAGGGACAGCGCTTGACACCAGGCGCCCCTCACAACGGTGGCAGGCGACCCCCCCCGGAGACGGCCCCCCACCACCCCCGCGGTACGCAGCCCCCACGGGGCACGCAGGCCAAGGGGGCAGTGCTGGGCCCCCACACCCACACATCCGCGCCCACAGCACGTGGGTGGCGGACCCCAACAGCCCACCCAATGGGCGGGCAGTCGGGGGAGGGACAGCGCCTGACCTCAGACGCCCCTCACAATGGTGGAAGGCATCCCCCCGGGGGACGCCCTTCCGCCACCCCCACAGCGAGCTACGCCGGCCCGCAAGGGCGCACGCTGTGGGACCGGTGCTGGGTCCCCACGCCCGCACGGACCGCACCCGGGACACACGGGTCGCGGAACCCCGGCTGCCCGCTCCAGAGGACGGGCGGCCGGAGGGGGGAGAGCACCTGACACCAGGCGCCCCTCACAGCAGTGGCAGGCCACCCCCCCGGGGGACGGCCCCTCGCCACCCCCGCGGCATGCGGCCCCCACAGGGCATGCAGGCCAGGGGGACAGTGTTGGGCTCCCACAGCCACACACCCGCGCCCACAGCACGTGGATGGCGGACCCCAATGGCCCGCCCAACGGGTGGGCAGTCGGGGGAGGGACAGCGCCTGACCTCGGACGATGGTGGAAGGCATCCCCCCCGGGGACGCCCTTCCGCCACCCCCACAGCAAGCAACGCCGGCCCACAAGGGCGCACGTTGTGCGGCCGGTGCGGGGTCCGCACCGACCGCACCCGGGACACACGGGTCGCGGAACCCTGGCCGCCCGCTCCAGAGGACGGACGGCCGGGGGAGGGACAGCGCCTGACACCAGGCGCCCCTCGCAATGATCGAAGGCGTCCCCCCCGGGGGACGCCCTTCCGCCACCCCTACAGCGAGCGACGCACCAACGCACCAACGCACCAGCCACGGGACATCCGCACCCCACCCCTGCTCTTAGGCACAGCGACACAACAATGGCGGAACCCGCGGCCCCACGCAAAACACGCCCCCGATCTCCGACGCTGGACGCGGCACACGAGGTCATCAGGGCACTGGGACTCAGAGACGGCGAAGGAGACCCCCCACAAGGGGACGCGGGGACGGACTCCGACCTGGAGGTAGTACCGGAGCCCTCCACGGGAGGCGCGCCCGCGGAACCTGCGCCGCTGGCGGGCAGCGTGCCCACCCTCTGCCCCGCGTGGAAACGAGGCCACTGCACCGGCGAAGGCTGGAGCCCCAAACAGCACCCGCAGCCCGGCCCCGATGACGGGGCGCTGCCCGAGGTGAGACCCGCGGCCGCACGCGCCGCCCTACGCTACGGGGTGGCGCAGGGCTGGATCCTGGATGAGACCGCACGCGGCAGCGTGAACATCCAGGAGGCCGTCGACCGAGTCACCCACGCGGGACAGGCGGCAGTGGCCTTGCACACCCGGGGCCGCCACGGCGAACCCGCAGAGGGGATCATTGTGGAACCCTCGGGAATGGTGCTGGTCCTGGCGGCGGACATGGTCCGAGGGGTGCTCCACGCATCCCGTGTGCGGCGGGCATGCCCACAGTGGACCATCCAGGTGTACACCCCCCCACGGGCGTGGCCCTTCTCCACGTGGGCGGTGCCCGCCGTCATGTGGCACCTGGCACCGGAGGACGCCCCCACAGGAACCGCGGAGGAAATCGCCCGGGACCTCCACACCTGGCCGGCCGACCAGGATTACCCCTGGCGCAGGCCCCGGGGCGGCCTCCCAGGGGCACCCGCGGCAGAGGGGCTCAGCCTCGCAGCAACCCTCCAACGGCACCCCGACAAGAGGGCGCGCCACTTCCTGCAGACGGGCACGGTTCCGGCCGCCCCGCCAGACTCCGATTGGCGATGGGACGCAGGGGAGGCGCAACCGCTGCCGGGCCCCTGGGTCCTCCAGTTGTGGTATTTGCCCATGGGCACCCTGGCCAACGCCACTCAAGCCGTCAAGGGTGCTTTACCGCAGCCGCTCCTCCCCGGCGTGGCCCTGCTCCGCAGCCTGCAGGCGGGGGCCGCCTGGGTACGGTGGAAGGAAGGAGGCGGGCGCTCGAGCCCCTATTTCCCCCTGGTCCAGGGCCAGGCGCTGCTCCACGCCGAGGGCATGGGGACCGTGGAATGGGGGGCGATCGTGCCCGGCACGGCATGCAGGTGGATCACAGCGGCCGCCCCACAGCCCATGCGATCGCCGCCGGCGTGCCACCGCCTCCTACGGATGGTCCCCTCTTTGACCCCCAACACGCCTTTACGAGGGACGTGTGGAAGGCCATACTGAGCCACACCAGGGAGTGGCTAACGAACCCGGGTGCACGGTACCCGCCGGAGCTGGTGCTCGAACAGCTCACGGCCCCCACACCCGGGGTCCGCCATGCCCTGCACAGGGCGTCGGCTCTCGCGGAGCAGCTCACCGACGAGGTGCTGGACCTGGCGCTGGAGCCGCTGCGGGTGCTTTACCCGCAGACCCACATCCCACCCGCGGGACATCCGACCGCCTAGGCCGCCTGGGGTTGCAGCGCCGCGTCGAGGCCGCGCACCCGGGAGGCGTGGTTGAACAGTGGCTGACGTTCCGCAACCCGTCCGCCGCGGAGGGCCACTGGTACCTACACCAACTCCTCTTCCTACCACGGGCGGCCCCGGAACACCGCCGGCAAAACCCGTACCACACGCACCCGGAGCGCCGAGGCGCGCAGGGCTTCCCGCAGCCAGTCCCGCCCGCCCTCTTGCCGGGGCAGGGCCCGGAGGCGCTGCAGCAGGGCCCCCCGCTCGACACCGCCACCACGGTACAACAAAGGGGACGCGACGGCGCTGGTGGTGCCGAACGGGACGTCACGAACTGCGGAGCGGTGGCCTGGATGGCAGCCTGCAGGCACCTCGCCCGAGATACCACGGGGCTCCGGCAGTACAGACCAACGGACCGCACGGCACTGGCGTCCGCGGTCGCGGCCGTCACCATGGGTCCCGTGGCAGCGTGGCCGGCGCAACTGCTGCCCCACGTCCCCTGCAGCGACACGCAGCCCCGCCGGCCGGCCGCAACGCACGCGCCGACAGCACCCCTCACGGCGGAGCAGCTATACGTCGTCGCGGCGGCCTTGCTAGCGGACGGCGGGGAAAGCTTCGTTCACCACCACGGCCCGGCGCAGATTGCGGGCAACATACAAGGGCCGCAGCGCGAAGCACCAGACCCGTGGCACGCCACACTCCGCGGGCGCACCCGCGTCTGGGATGCGGGCGATGGCACACCCCCACCCGGGCCTCAGCAGGGGGAGGCACTGGTGCTGCAGAAGGCGGGCTACCAGGCCATCCTGCACGGCCACGCCGGAGGGTACCGGTCGCACGTCCTGGCCGGAGGCAGATGGACTGTCTGGCACAGCACCGCCAGGCAAGGGGCGTTCCCGCCCCTGCCCCACGTCGACTGGCAGCAGGGGCCGGCCCAGGCCTACTATATGTCGGCGGACCCCTGGCCGCTAGCAGTCCTGCTACACACTGTCAGCGCCCTCAACAAGAGGCAGGAACCGGGGTGGGTCAACCCCCCCACACTGGTGTGGAGCCCCGACCAGGAGGAGGATCTACGGACCGCGTGGCAGGGAGACGCCATCAGGACCACGGATGTCCCGGACCTCCACGCAGGGCCAATCACGCACGCATGCCAGGCGGCTACCCTGGCGGTGCCCCAACGGGGACAGCAGAACCCGCAGTGGGTGGTCTGCATGTTCAGCCCGGCGGACGCGCACGTCGTCGTCTGCGACCCCGGGCGCCTGCCAGGGACCGAAGCCGTGATCCGCGTGGCAGACTGTGCCCGCATGATCGTCAAGGCGCTACGGGAGGGCGAACACCACGCCCCCCTGCTCCAGGTCAGGCTGAAGGACAACGCCCGGGCGGCAAGGCCGGGGGTATGGCCGGCAGCAGCGCACCCTGCCGACCTAGAGCTCCAGCTGGCGGTCCCGACCACAGTGTACCACTGGCTACAAGCCTTCCACGACCTGCGATGGAGGGGCAAACCCGACCGCCAAATCGCCTCCACACACTGGCAAACGTGGTTGCAAGCAGACGTGCAGCGCGATGCTATCCGGAGTCTCGGGCCCGCACCCGCGACACGGGCCCTCGATGCAGCGGCCCCGGGCCGCTCGCTGGCGCCGCACACGGTCCCACTGGCCAACCTGCCCTTCCAACCAGCGGCGGAGGGCGCCATCCGGAAGTCGGTGCCGCTCCACCCGGCGCGAGGGGCCACGGAACCGACGAAATGCCCCCTGTGTGCAGACAAATACTACACAAGCGGGGCGATGCTGGAACACCTGGCGTGGCACGCGGTGCACGCTGCAGCCCCGGTGGACGACAAGGAGGCGGCCTCCAACATCCTGCAAGGGAGGGCACGGAGGTCCCCGTGGCACGCCCCGTACGCCCGGCGCCCCCCGCCCCAGGCGGCGGACCACGCAGACGGCGGTGAGGAGGCACCCGGGGCGGCCCCGGGGACCGGCGGTGCGGGCCAACCAGGGTCCATCCCCGCAGGGCTGGCCCCCCTGGCCCCCCTGGCTCCCCCGGCCTCCCGGGCCCCCCTGTGGGCCCCGCTGGGAACGGGCTCAGCGGATGTGGCGCACCCGGATGCCCTGGCTGCGCCGGCGAACCCAGCGGCGATGCCGATGCGGGATAGCTGACTCCAGGAGGACACGGCGGGCGACGCCCTGTGGCTCCTCTCGTGGAACCTGCGCAACGGCCTCGTACCGCCAGACCGGTCCCTCCGGGACACGCTCCGGCGGCGCCGGGGGCCGGCGGCATGTACCGACAAGGAGCAACTCATCACCGGCATGCTACCCCAGGAGGGGGGCTTTGCCATCATGCTCCAGGAAACAGGGATCGCCAACCGGGCGCAGGAGATGCACGTGGCCGCGGCGCTCCGGGACAAGGGGTACACCGCCTTCTTCAGCAGCCGGCTGGCGGAGACGGGAGCCACTTCCACCTTGAGAGGGGGGGGCCTCCTCACCGCGGTCAGCAGCAAGTCACTGGCGGAGCACGAGGTGCTCAGTTTCACCGAAATCGTCCCCGGGAAGGCCGCGGCCCTGGAGATCCGCACGGACGGGGGAGGCCTCACCCTCATCAACGTCCACGGGCCGCAAGCAGGCTGCTCCCCGTGGGCGGGACGGGCGGCGTTCTGGGCCGACATACAAATGTATGCCACGGCACGCAGCCTCGGTGGGAGACACCCGGTGGTCATCGCCGGAGACACCAACGTCTACATGGACGCCACCACCAACCCGGCCACAGAGCACTTCCGAGCGGGCTGGGAGGCCTGCGGTTTCCGGATGGCCACGGCAGGCGGAGAGGAGTTTATAGTGGTTTCAACACTGTGTTTTTGTCTCTCCTGCTGCTTGCTGCTGGTGTAGGGTTTCCTGCTGCTTGTTTTGGAAGATGAAAAGCTTTTGTTTGCTGAAATACAGTAAATCCAGGATAGCCCAAGCCAGAGGTGTGCAAGGAGAAGAGAATCAGGATCAAAGCAAGAAGGGCTGCAGTGTAAACAGTGCAAGATGAAAGGATATTCACAGAAACTGCAACTCAGGTCAAACTGGAATGCATATTCACAAAGATAGCCAAAATGTTTCGGAAAAGAGTTGGAAAACTGCCCCATGGTCACCCTATCTCCATAGTGCCATCTCAGGAGATGTGCACTCTTTGTTTTGGGTCCCATATTTGCTGAGGTGGCAGGGCATGTGGCGATGAGGTCACTGCCATGTCACATGGGATCTTCCTAGTTAGCTAGGCTGACCAGGAATTGAACCCAGGACCTCTCAAAAAGAGGTGCCCAGCCCCCTAGGGTGCATACCGCTAGGACAGCTAAGTATTCATGGAAAAACATAGATAAATTCATAGGCTCTGCTTTGGATATGTCAGCTCTCAGTCAACTCAGGAAAAGATGATTTGCCTCACATTGAAAGGGGATTAAGGGGTCCACTCCATATCCTGATTGGGTGTTTGGTTCCATAGGTCAAAATGTGTTATCACCACTTTTGGTGGGGCCAATACTAAGACTGAAATGCCTGGATGCTCAGTGCATCCCTAATACAACTAGAGTATGCCTCAAAGCATTGGAAAAGCACTTTTTCTTACTCCTCCCTTGTGCTGTGGTGGCCACCACTGTCGCATTTTAGGAAAAAGGGATTTTTTTCTTGGCCTTTCCTTGGTTTCCACATCTACTTTAAAATACCTATAGCTTCCCTCACACAGAAAAGTGGGCGCTCACCATGGCTGGCGCTTTTTTGCTGCTCTGTTTGTAACATTTCCTACAGAAGACTCAGCGCTCATGGCGCTGCCGGGGCTCCTGTGGCTTCGTTGGGTTAGTTTGGGAGCATGCCAAAACATGAGCATGTGCATCCCTCCCTCCAAGACGCAGCGCGACACAAACCCAACGCGAGACACAATATACACACTCGCATGGGTTCTCGTAAACCTGCTGGCGACCTGTGACCTGTCTTAGGGCGAAGGGAGTCGTAAAAAAATTAAATTTCCCCTTGGTGGGGTCTTGGGTTCTGCTCAGTCTCTCCAAGCTGCTGCGTTTCAGCCCGAACACGGCCTACTCAGCGAGGCTGCGCGTGGGTATCTGCAGAGGCAGGAATGGGAGAATTATGGACGAATCCACGCAAAAACGAAGCGACGACACCAAAATCCGTCAAATGACGGCCTAGAGTTTTTCTAAGACAACACACCTGAGCAGAATCCAATTGTGCATCAGAAGCACATTTTTATAAAAATTATAGTCATCTCTAGATTTTTTCAAACAAGAAATTCCTACGCATAAAAAGGCGGCGCGCAGGAGCGGCTCCTAGCGAAGCGCCGGAAAATGCAGAAATAATGGCATTATAAACGTATGTCTCACGTAGTCTTGAAAATGACGAGACATACATTAATAAATGAACATACAGATTCCACCTACACTAATAGAAGTATCAAAAATTCGAGAATTCGAAAATCAACGAAAAGAATTCAATGAATCAGGTATAAACTACAGGTATGCTCGTTTGTCTGTTTGGAAGCCCTCTGTGTGTTACCAATTCGGTCAGCAAGTTGTTTCCATAGGCGTTTTGTCGTGCCGTTTGTGCAAAAAAAGGTGAACAAGTCGTCCACCAGCTGTTCGTCGTCCCACCCGCTGTAGTGGTCGTTCACCACTTGCAGCCAGTGGTGGGACATTTTTTAATTTTTTTTAAAAAAGCTTTGTCACGCGTCAGTTTCAGGCGGTTATGCAAATATTTTGTTTAGAAACGCGCGCGCCGCTGGCGCAGCCGCCACCGCCAGCGCTGGCGGTGGTTCAACCGCGGTTCAACCGCGGTTCAGCGGTTCAACCGCGCCCCTTCCGAGTTCAACCGGGTTAAACCGGGTAAAACCACTGTGTGAAGTACCTGATCCAAATGAGCACGTAGGGAGGTATGCTCGTCTCGTATGCCGCATACACATTGCTCGTCTCGTGTCTCCGTGAACGAGTCTTGTAGCAGCGCTAACAACGATATGACGCGATAGAGGGATTGATTAGAAAGATTGCAGATGGTTAGAGGTCAGATCAGGGTGATTAGACATACACACAAGTGCATAGTAATGTTCTTCGCTTCCGCCCCTCACGTGCCCACTTGTTCTCTCTCTCCAGTGGTAGGTAAGGTGAGTAAGCCCAGGTGGGGCCACCCCCTGGTGGAGTCGTGATTGAGGTTCAGATGGGCAGGTTTGCCCAACGCAGTCGTGCATGCTCGCGCATTCACACACGCATTAAAGGGTAGGCCACGCGAACTGCGCACGGTAAACCTTGTTTAGGCTACCCAGGGGCTCCTCGGTACGTTCTTTAAGAGAAACTGAGGAGTCCCTTAAAGCTTGCTTGCTTGACAGGGGTAGCTGATCCTTCAGCGTGTTTGCAGACAGTGTATTATAGGTCACACTGAGAAGGGTATAATACCTGGAGTGTGGCTGGGTTCCTCCGCCGCAACCGCCCCTTCATTTGCCTTTGTTTTACACGTGGGCAGGTAGGGTGATTGGTGCAGCAGCATACCATTTTTTTATTGCCCTGCCAAACAAGGGCGCAGATCACACAAACAAGTAACTCCGCCTCTGCCTGTGGCAGAGCAGGGAGTCCGACTTCATCGACATCTGCGCCGTGCACGCAAAAAGAGCACCTCTTCCCTCCAAGCCCTAGCAGGGGAAACGCGTTGTGGCGTCCCCTGTTAGGCCACAGTTGCTTAGCAGCGCTGTGTTCTCTTGTCCTCTTCACAGGAGGGTCGCTAGGACCCACGACATGTTCTTCAGCAACACCCAGTAGAGTGTGCGTGTAGGAGTGGTAGTCCTCTGTGGGGGCTTGAGCCAGTTGCAGCAGTGCTCGCCCACCAGGATGGTGCCACTGTAGGGTGTGTAGGACCTGTAGTGCGTGTGTCACTGTCCCACCCGTTTCCTGCAATTTTAGCAGGGTTGTTGGGCTGTGGCAGTGGTTAGGTCAGTGTTTTGGCCACTTAGCAAAACGGCGTTTTCATGCCTTCATAGCTTTTGGCCACCCCTCCCTGTAGTAGACAGATAGGTAGGGAAAACAATACCTGGATTAGTACGCTGGATATTCCCCAAAGGTTTTGCGCCAGCACAGAAATTGGGCGCTTAGGGGAGGAGAGACCCGGGGCGTACCCCGTGGCATCAATAAGCCAACCCTCCAGGTTTAGCAAGCGTGCAGACTTGGGTATAATTAGGACACCACTTCTGCGGCTTGCTCTCAGGACCTTAGGAATAGCACACTCACACATACGCTTTGGCAGGTAAGGGTAAGGTTCAGTCCCTAGCTTTAGTCTTGGAGGCAAGCGTCTCAGCGAGCCTCAACAACTCACCAAGGTTGTTCTGGGACAAGTAGTCAACCAGAACTGAGTTTAGGCGTCCCTCAGGAAGAACAAATGCAGAGAAGGGCTCCCAGGTGACCTCTTCGACTCTAAATCTTTCCCAGAGGGTGAGGAAGCGCCAACCCTGGCGATAGCGGTGGCGTAGGACAGATCTCACCAGGTAGAAGCCCTCCTTAGCCATCTCCTCGGCGTTCATGTCGGGGAGTTCACCCTCAACTTCCATAGGGCTAGCAGCCCCTTGTAGGTCCAGAGCGGCGATTTCCTCGCCGTTCAGCTCCCACTCCTCCCCACAGAGGTCTTCAGGATCATAGTAGCGCTTCAGGTGTTGAGCAGCGCACAGCAGGGTCCCCCCTAGACGGGGAGAACACCGCACGGTGATACGGTGTCCGTCCACTGATAGAATCTCGTACAGCCCGAAGTATGGGTCATCGCTGGTAGAGCGTGGCCAGGCGGGTAGTCGGCTGTGGTGCACCAGCACCCAGTCCCCCTCTTGGTAGGTGGCCGGTACTCGGTGCTTGTTCTTCTTGTTCCACTGACGCTCCCTCACTCTCTGGAGCATAGCCTTGGCCTTGTCCACCTTCGCCTGTTGCTCTTGGACCCATTCACCCACAGAAGAATAGGTGTCCTCTGGATAGGGGGCATGTAGGAACCATGCCGGGCGCCGTAAGAATAGCTCATGGGGCGAGTCGCCAGTAGCTGAACTCTCTTGGGAGTTCATCATCAAGGATATGATGGGGAGTAGTCTCACCCAGTCTCTGGTGCGTTCAGTTCTGTACCAGATCCTTACATTCTCCTTGAGGACATGGATCTGTCGCTCACATAGGGGGTTGCTCGTGTGCGAGTAGGGAATCCCCGTAGACACCTGGACATTGAGGGACCTCAGGACCCTCTTGTACCAACCGGTATCTGAGCGTACTCGTACGTCCTCATCGGAGTTGATCTCCTTGGGCGCCCCATAGACACAAAACCACTCCTCCAGGAGTATCTTGATAGTCTCCTCCCCGGTAATGTGCTTGGTACATGGGAACACCCTGGTAAACGTGGTCAACCCACAGGTTACCACGAGGGCAAAGTCATAGCCCCTGAACTTCGGCATCTCCGTGTAGTCCACGTATAGAACACTGTTAGCACAGTGAGGGATGGGCAGGGTCGAGTAGAGACCTCTGTCCCTGATATCCCCTGGTTTACAGGACCTGCACGGGCACTTGTCCACGATGGGCTGGAGGGTTTTCCGCAGTTGGTCGTCAGTCCACGTAGTGTAGAACCACTGCTTGAACAACCTCAGGGTACGGTCAGCACCCACATGACCGCTGGACTCATGGGTCCACTTCAGCAGCGCCGGGACTCGGTCACTAGGCACCACAATGCGGTCCTCGTGCCAGAGGTAGCTCTTGTCTCTCTTCCACTGGTCTTGGTTGACCAGGACGGGTTCAAGGTGTTTCTCCAGGCGCTTGTAGATATCCCCAAACTCCTTCAGGTACTCCGATTGTTGGAGTCCATCCAGGGGGCGTATCATCGTCATGTTGAAGTCCAAGTGGACGTCCATACGGCTGAACGCCTCCTTAACCAGCGCTTCAGACCGGGCAACAATCAGGGCGTCGAAGTTGTTGCGGCTAATGTAGTCGGCACACCCGTTCTTCACTCCCTGAATATGGTGTACCGTCAGCCGTAGTTGACTGAGGTAGGTCCACCAGCGCCGTAGCTTGGCCTTCTCAGGTGGGGGACCCTTCTGGAAACTGCGGACCGGTTCTTGGTCGCACAGCCAGACCACAGGGTTACTCCCCAACAGTCGTGCTTGTGAGGATAGCACCAGCATACCCGCGAGCAATTCCTGCTCATAGGTGGAGTAGTTCCCCCTGGCCTGGTTCCACTTCCAGTTCCAGTGGCCCAGAGGTACTAGGACCCACTTGTCGTCAGGGTAGCTGTGCTTGAGGGTTCCATCTCGGTTGAGACCTTCCGTCCCCCATTGGGAAATGGCCGAGTCGAACTCCTCCTTCTCTAGTGCTTGCCATTGGAACAACGTTCCACCACCGCCCACATTGCTGGCGTCGGTCACCAGGATAATCTCCCCTTGTGCCTTAGGCACGCCCAAGCACTTAGCGTTGGTGTAAAACGCAAGCACCCAAAAGGCTGCCTTGCATGTTTACAGGTGCTTGCGTTTTACAGTTGGCTACCTTGTCTTCGAGCTCGTCAAACGCTTGTTGCTCTTGTGGGCCCCAGCGCCAAGTAGTACTCTTCTTGATCAAGTCCGTCAGAACGGCGCTGGTGTAGGTGAAGTTTTTGATGTGGCGGCGATAGAAGTTGCACGCCCCAATGAAACTGCGTACATCATGAAGTCCTTTCTTGGGGTCTTCGTGTCGTACCTTGGCATCCATCAGGGGTTTGGCCTTAGAGGCCGCTGGGGTCCACCACCCATAGCCAACGTCAAACCCCAGGTACTGCATGGTCTCCTGCATGAACTCACACTTCTCCAGCTTGAGTCGTGTGTGGTTCTCCTGGCAGACCGCAAAGAACTCACCCAAAGGGATTAGGTGGTGCTCCTGGGTATTGGTCCCGAGGCATACATCGTCGATGTGAGCCTCCATCTGGGCACCACGGGATATGAGCTCCTGCACCTTAGGTCTCCTTCGTAGGATGGACAAGATCTTGTTCATCAGCTCTTGGAATAGAGCGGGTGCGTTAGCCACGCGAAACAGCATGACCTTCCACTTGAACACCCTCCCCTGAGGGGTGATGAAGGCCAGTAGTTCCTGTGCGTTGGGCGTCAGGTCCACTTGCCAGAATCCGCTCCTCTTGTCCATTTTGGTCTTGTAGCGACAGGAGGCTATCTTCTCCAGGGTAGACTCCATATTGGGAATGGACCCTGAGTGGGTCAGCGTTTTCTTGTTCAGCTCTCCGTAGTCCACTACCAGCCGTTTGGCTGTAGACCCAGGTTTAGCCACCAGGAAACAGGGGCTGCAGTGTAGGGGGTAGTCCCCGTCCTTGTACTCCAGGACTAGGCCAGCGTCGATACATTCTTGTATCTGTCGCTCAATCTCGTTGGCCTGCTCTTTAGGAGCTGGATAGGGTCTCCTCCGGATCTTGTGACCCACGAACTCGGGCTTCAGCTTGAGGTCCATCTGTATCAGCTTGTCACATGAGGCTGGAGGGGGTAGTTCTCCGAACACCTCCAGATAGGTCCTTATAAGCTTCTGTACCCGCGGGTCCAATACCTTGATCTTGTCCTCCATGTCCTCGTCAGAGTGTAAGTTGCTTGCCCCCTGCGTAATAGACGTCGGGAGGTGGTCCTCCACCGACTCTTCGCCCGCGGTAGTATCCTTCAGCCCTTGGTAGGCATATAGAAGGTCTTGTTCAACCATCTCCGGTGGACGATGGCAACATAGGCACGCTCGAGGGGGTTCACAAACACATTCCTCCGAGAGGTCGTCCTCCTCTGGGGTCCTCACATGGGCGCCCCACAAGCTCTTCATGAGCTTAAGATCTACCTCCCTTTGCCAGGTGGTGATCTTCTGTTCGAGGTCCTCCTTCAGTTGGGATAGGTCTCCCATACGTCCTTGCTTCAGTGGCCATGAGCTGCGGGTAGGCTTTGCGTAGCATAGCTTTTTCGCCCCCAACTTCCTCTTGGAGTCCACATACTCCCTTAGCCTGGATCGAGGGTCCAGCTCCTCGTCCACGGGGTCTTCCACCCTCATGGAGAGTAGGGGTTTCAGTGGGGCGACGTACTCGGCGTTCTCCACTTCCTCCACACAGGTCTGCACGAAGAAGGCGTCGTGCTCAGTTTCGTCTTCTGAGTGGATAGAGCTTGGTAGCTCAGATAGTCCACACTCAGACACTCCATCAGGAACAGGTACATTGCAGGGAGAGTTGGGGGCGTTGGTGTCAGTCACGACGTACTCATCTCCTCCGGGTGTAGTCTCAACAGCATCTTGAGGTCGTAGGCGATCCTTCAAGTCGCCCAAGGCGAGTCCGTCGCTTTCTCGTTGTATAGCCTGGACCAGAGTCGGGTCCAGATCCTCCCAGGGGATGGAGGTAAGAGCTCCGTCCACCACGCTCAGCATACTTCCCCATCCGGGTTTCCCAATAGGCGTCTTGCGCCCCAGAGGCACGTAGATGGCCTCATCAGGTAACCGAACAGAGCTGATAGTCAGCCTGTCCAGGAGGTTTCGCCAGTATTTGTTGGCCCCATGGGCTCCCAAATCGGCAGAACACAGGACCATACGGGAACGTTCCAAGGCCACCTTGGTCAGCACCTTCCCCAGTTCACTGAACCTGGGGTTCCCGTAGGCCATCCCGAAAGAGGGCCAGTAAAATTTGTAGCTGCAGTTCTTCCTCTTGCTGCAGTAAAGGTCCAGTACATGCTGCTTGTCGCTGGCGAACAACTCCACACTCAGGTCTTCTCGAGAGTACCCCAACTCCTTCAGACCTTGGTCTAGGACTTCCCCCAATAGTTGATAGTCCTCAGTTTTGGAGGCCGCCATCATGTTCGAGGGCTCCTCCTTCGATAGCCTCAGGTAACTCGAGGTATGTTCCGACTGCTCCAGTGGCACAGACTCTCTGCCACTGCCGTGGTCCACGTAGAGGAGGTAGGGCGCTTGCAGCGTCAGGGATTGTACCTGGGAGTGCTGTACGAAGAAGTCAGTCCCCAGTACAAAGTTGAAGGCCTCAGTGTCCATCACATAGAACCGATGGGCGATAGTCCGGGAGCCCATAGGTACCTCCACTTCACAGTCCCCACAGCTGTGCACCACATGTCCATCCCCCATACGTATAGCAGCGGTGGTCATGGTGTTCTTCAGGCTCCCACAAGGTAAAATTTTCTTGGCCACTATAGATATTGTGGCGCCAGTATCCAATACCCCCAGGTATTCGCGTCCCCCTAGTCGGATACGTACCCAAAACACCAGGTCTTGGGTGCCACCAGAGCGTCCCCGTCAGAACTCCGCGGGACAGGTCACCTCGAACCCCTTGTTCCGCAATTTGCGGGCCATCCTCATGAAACGGCTCCTCTTCTTAGCGTTGTCGTCATCACCACCTTCATGCTCACGCTTGGCTCCTTGTTCTTGCTGGGCCTGCGTTTGTGAGCGTGTGGTAGGACCAGACTGCCCTCCAGAGGGCTCGGAGTTCCCCCCTGGATTAGGGTTGGGGTTGCCTCCGTTCTTGTCACTGTTCTTGTTGTCGGGCTGGCGGTTAGCGCCTCCTCCTCGTCCACCTTGACCCTTGTCTTGCCCTTGACCACGTCCTTTCGACTTGCCCTTGCCGGAGTCGTTGCCTTTGCCTGTGCCTCCACCTTTGCCTGAGCCTTTGCCAGGATCTTCACCCTTAAGCTTCGCCGATAGGCGTTGCTTATGGTAGCAGTCATCCTCGTAGTGCTTCCGCTTCCCGCAGAATGCACACGTGATTGTGCACCTGTAATGATCCGGCAGCTTCGCTTTGGCGCCGGTGTTCTTTTCCTGCTGCTTCCCCTGGACTACGAAGCAGTCTCGCTGCTCGCAGTCAGGGGCGTGCTGCAGGTGGCCCTGCTCGTCTCTGGCATCACACCAGAATAGCTCCTTCACGTTCTCCATGATACGGCCGTGGGCGTGTTTGGGGGTAGTCTTCTGCCCAGGTCGGGACCCTTGGTACCCTTTGCCATGGCCTTCAGAACCTCCACCACCAGGACGGTAGTTGTTCAAGTGCTGGTCGCTCTCCTTCTCCAGCGCCAGCTCCAGGAGTAGCACGCATAGATCCTCGTAGCGGAGGGATCTAGCCTTGCCTCCGCCGTCGAACGGCACTCGTCCCATAGCTCTCGAGGGAGCTTGGCCACCAACCAGAACAGCAGGTCGTCGCTGCTGTAGGAACCGGGCGTCAGTCGTTCAGCCCAGTGATCCAGGTCAGCCAACAGCTCAGAGACCCTGCCAGGCTTGGGGTTGTTGGGCAGCACGGGCAGGTTCTGGATCTCGGCCCTGATGGAGAGGTCGGTTTCGTAGGTCGGGTACTGCCTCTCCAGGGCAACCAACACATCGGCAAAGGTGGCGGAGTTAGTCACGATCTGCCTGACCTGCTTCTCCAGGTACTTGGTCTTGCAGCACTGCAGGAGCAGATCGCACTTGACTCGCCCACTAGCGTGGGTTTGGCCGGTCAATCGGAGAAACCGGCCAAAATTTTCAGCGAACTCGCTGAGGTCCTTGCCGGTGAACTCAGGCAGGTTCACCACGATCTTGGAGGTGGCAATAGCCTTCGCCTCCTGAGACCTGCGTCCCTCAGGGCGCCGGGTCTTCTTCTTCTTCTTCTTCTTCTTCTTCCCCTTTGGGTCCTCGGGGTCCTCCGGGTCATCGTCCTCCGAGGGCGAAGTAGAAGTCATCGACGGCTCGTCATCGGAGGGGTCTCCGCCTAGATCACTAGAGCCATAAGGCTCCACGTCCACCATTGCCCTCAAGGCTGTCAGCCCCAGCCGGTCCAGCTCGGCCCTCGTAGAGTTCGTCACGTGGCTGTTGGGCGGCTGGGCCGTTTTCGGTACGAAGGGACTTCTCGGTATAGCTGCAGGAGTCGGCATCGGTCGGCTCCTCAGGCTCCCCAGGGTGTTTGTCAACCCTGCTGCCGGGTGGTTGGCCTGTACTCGGTGGGGTGACATTCCCACCGTGGTAGGTGACGCTTGGGGTGGGATCATCAGGGGCTCCAGTTTCTCTCGGATCTCTTGAGTGAGGTCGCCCACGATTTTTGAAGTGGCCCCTCGGAGCACCTCGTTGATCTCCGACCGCGTCAGGGACCTGTTGGAGGATCTCCCCGATCCTCTACTCCTGCCACCAAGAGATTCGGGTCCTCTCCCCAACCCACTCAAGGTTGCATACCCAGGTGCATACCCAGGAACATCCACATAGGTTTGCAGTAGCGGGTAGTGGATGGGGATATTCAGCCGCATACCATCGCGGCGCAGAGCTGAAAGGCACCGGCTCACTTGCAGTAGTTGCCTCAGGGAGCGCAGTGGTAGGTGGGCCCATACCATAGGCGGGGTAGGGAGGCATGCCAGTAAAGCCTGTGCCCTCTGCCATAGGCGGGTTGGTTATGGGAGTGGATGTTGTGGCGGCTGGGTCTGGAATTGGGAGTGTGGTGGTTAAAGGAGAGGGTGATGCGTGGAGGCCAGAAGCGCTTGGTGCGCCTTCGAAGGTAGGGACATTCGTCAGGTCTTGCCCTTGCTCCTCTCCTTCGTCTGCTTCGTCTCCAGCATCCTTCTCGCTCTCTCTCTTCCTCTTCGCAGGCTGAGAGACCACCTCTTCGACTGACAGGGCCCCGAAGGCCGTCTGCAGTCCATCCAGCGAGTCCTCAGCCGCTTCCACTGGCCCATGTAAGGGCTCCGAAGGTACAGCGCCAGGTGCTGGCGTTGCCGGTGCCTCAGGCGCTGGCGCTGTCTTCACGTCGGCGTCCTCCTTCCTTGTGTCCATCTTCAGTCACCCTTCTGCTTATATTTGCCTGTACTCGGCGCACTGGATGTACGGCGCGGGGTTGCTGCCGGTCTGCAGAGACAGACTGCCTCTTGCTACCAGAAAAGGTTATAGTGGTTTCAACACTGTGTTTTTGTCTCTCCTGCTGCTTGCTGCTGGTGTAGGGTTTCCTGCTGCTTGTTTTGGAAGATGAAAAGCTTTTGTTTGCTGAAATACAGTAAATCCAGGATAGCCCAAGCCAGAGGTGTGCAAGGAGAAGAGAATCAGGATCAGGGCATGAAGGGCTGCAGTGTCAACAGTGCAAGATGAAAGGATATTCACAGAAACTGCAACTCAGGTCAAATCGGAATGCATATTCACAAAGATAGCTGAAATGTTTTGGAAAAGAGTTGGAAAACTGCCCCATGGTCACTCTATCTCCATAGTGCCATCTCAGGAGATGTGCACTCTTTGTTTTGGGTCCCATATGTGCTGAGGTGGCAGGGCATGTGGCGATGAGGTCACTGCCATGTCACATGGGATCTTCCTACTTAGCTAGGCTGACCAGGAATTGAACCCAGGACCTCTCAAAAAGAGGTGCCCAGCCCCCTAGGGTGCATACCGCTAGGACAGCTAAGAATTCATGGAAAAACATAGATAAATTCATAGGCTCTGCTTTGGATATGTCAGCTCTCAGTCAACTCAGCAAAAGATGATTTGCCTCACATTGAAAGGGGATTAAGGGGTCCACTCCATATCCTGATTGGGTGTTTGGTTCCATAGGTCAAAATGTGTTATCACCACTTTTGGTGGGGCCAATACTAAGATAGAAATGCCTGGATGCTCAGTGCATCCCTAATACGACTAGAGTATGCCTCAAAGCATTGGAAAAGCACTTTTTCTTACTGGACATGACCCCCACGCTCCACCCGTCCCGGCACAGGCTGGACACCTTCCTGGTCAACGAGCCCCTCCTGCCGTGGTCCCTGCGGGAAAGCTTTTGGGCCCGCGGCATGGCACACCCCCAGGTGGTCGGCTTGGACCACCTTCCGGTCCGCCTGGCCCTGCCGGGCCTCCTCAGCGCAGCGGGGCGCGCGGCGATGCCCACCCCCTACAGCCACACGGAGGGCCGCCTCCTCCCGTACGACGCCGAGGCCGCGCCCGTCCAAAAATTCCCAAGGGGGGCGGTCACCGCCGCGCAGGATGAACCCTCCCTGGGACCCTGGCTGGGTCCCGCAGAGCAGCAGGACTACGGGTCCATGCCCGCGGCCGCGGTGGACAAGGTGTTCGAACACCTCCACGCAACGCATGACGCCCTGGCGCGTGTGGTGGGACGGCGTAGCCGTCCCCGGCGGGTGCCGCACGACCCGCACATGGCAGTGCACGCGCTGGAGGACCAGCCGGAGGACACGGGACACCTGGTGGTGCACCAGCGCGGAGGCCCGGCGTGGCTCGAGGAACATGTGACGGCACTTCGGTCCTGGGCAAGCACGATCACCGGAGCGGAGATCCGGCTGCACGACCACCCGGCGATCAGCCCCGGCGACACCAGGGCCCTGAGCGTGGACCAACTGACCCCCAGCCACCCCGACGTCCGGTGGCACTCCGCCGACCTCAACTTGTGATGGCTCAGCCCCACCGAGTACTACTGGATCCCGGAGGCCTGGGGCCACACCTCCTCCGACGCGTCCGGGGGCGGACCCTGCAAACACACCACCAGCGTCGCTCTCGCCGCCGACCTCACCCGCACGTGGGCCCTGGCCATCTCGGGCACGGTGACCGATGGGGAGGGGGTGGCCGCCTCCCTCCCCCTACAATACGGTGCCCACCGACCATGGGTCCACAGGGTGGACGCCGAAGTCATCCTCCACCTCCTGCGGCACGCAGACCGCGAACGGACCACAGGGTTCCCCGCGGGCGCAGCAAAGGTGGTCAACCAGATGCCCCTGCGGTGGCTTCGGGACGGCCTGTGCGCACGAGGGCAACACGCCGGGCACCCGTTCTGGTACGTTCGAGCCACCTCGCACCACAGTGACGCCCTACTGCACAAGGCGGACTATGCGGCGTCCCAGGACACCGTCCTGCAAAACACGCCCCCGGACCCTGGCCACGCCCAACTCATCGTCCCCGGCCGTGACGGCCACCTCGATCTACGGCCCCCAACGATGCGGGCGCTCGGCGAGGTCGCGCAGCGGGCGCAGGCGGACCATGCGCTGACGCACCGGGGACACACACCTTTGGGCGCGGCCCGAGCCACAGCCTATGTCCACGCCCGGGACCTCACCGCGACGGCCACCAACCGCCGGGCGCTGCGAGCCCGAGACGGCCACACGCCGGTGCAGCGCAGGCCCCGCGTCCGCAAGGAGCGGCTCTCCGGCGTCGCCGTTGTCCCACAACCGCGCCTCCCATGCGGCAGCCCGGAGGAGACCCCGGTGCACATGCACGTGGGGTGCGCCCACTCACGGCTCCTCTGGCCCGACTACCGCCAGGCGGTACACGAGGCGGCCCGCCACCTCCCGCCCGGGGACAAAGCCCTGTGGGTGGCCTCGTGGCGCTCCGCAGGCGCCACATGGACGGAAGTCTTCTGCTCCGGACTGGTGCCCGAACACGCGGAGGCGCAGCTCCGCGCCATAGCCCACTACGACCCGCCGGGAGGGACCTCTGTGGACGATTTCCTCCACCACATGCTCCGGCTGGGGGACTTCGCATGGGAGCTTCGCAACCACCGGCTGGAGCAACTCCTCCGCGAATCCCTAAGCGCGGCCGCCCGGGCACACCGATGGCTCACTGCGGCGGAGGGCAACCACCCTCCCCCTCCCCCGCGCCCTGACAAGGACTTCGTAGCCTCCCTCCGTGTCCTGAATGGCACTCTGGAGTGCCCGCCCCAAGAGGGCCCCCACCCGTACCAGGACCTGCCGGGGGGGTTCTCGAAACACCTGCAAGACGCCCTCTTCCCACCGTGGATCATCGGGCGCGGCTCCATGACCGCGTGGGAGGCGCGCATCGTGGGTGAGGAGTGGGCGCGCGAGTGGGGCTGGTGGTGCGCCGCCACGTGCGCCCCAGAGACCCCTGCGCAACGATACGCCGCCATCCCGCTCGAGGGATGGGGGCCGGACACCCGGCCGAGACCCACCGTGATCCGCGGGGCGGGACCTGACCACCCGTGGGACGCGGCGGCGGGGGCATGGCTGCAAGCCGCCCCGGAGCCGCAAACAGGATGGACCGGGGATGTGTCCCCACTCGTCAGGACACCCGTCCCCCCCCGCATCGTCCTTCACGCCGCCAACGTACTCCGGGCTACGGAGATACGCAAATGGGGACACGCCGTGGCCACCGTCCGGTGGCACCCCCCAGAGGACGGGGCCGCCCAGCTCGCCGTGGCGCACTTTAAAGCTGGGGGGCCGATATACGACGACGCCCTGTCCCGGCTGAGCGACACCAAGGGGGCCCTTGCTCCTCATGCTCCCCACCGGCATCGCAGCCGCGCTGCGCCAGGAGCTGGACGCCTGCGAAGGGCTGCGAGTGGAATGGGAGGCAGTTGCGGATGGCACCCTGCTGGCCCTCCTCCACCGAGACGCCGAGCACGGGTGCCAATGGGATGGCCGGCACTGGTGGCCCTGGGGGGGGCTCACAGCTCCCCAAAGTGGCCACAAAGGAGATCATGCACCTACTGAACCAATATATTGGCGTGTGCTGTGTAATTCTTCTATAAGGCTGGTGCATGTGTTTCCGCCCCCGCGGTCGACATAGGTTGCTGTGCAACCCAACCTCTGTCATTTTCACGCTTGAAAAGACGAAGTACTTCTGGGAATATTACCAATGGTTGTACATGAGCCCCACCAGCAAGCCCCATGAGGTAGATGTGCTGCTGAGTTGTTCAAGAGAGTGTTCAACATCGGTTCATCTATTCTGCCCCATCATATCATGCCCTTTGGGATGTTTCTGCCCTCGTCTTGGTGTTTGTCTGGTTAGAGGTTTCTATTTTCTCTCAATAATGGCAAGCCCGATCACCGCATGGTGTCCAGACTACAAATATTTCAAAAAAGACCCAAACTATCCCCACTGCTGCCTCTGTGATGTGGAGATCTCCGAGAACCCCACGTCGTAAAGGTGGCATGTCCAGGGGAAGCAGCATAAACGAAAGAAAAAAAAACTGCAAGTGGACGAGGCCTCATCCGCAAAACCAAAGAAGGCGCCACCAAAGGGAGCAGGGAAGCGAAGACAGCGTAGCCCAAGTGTCAGCAGCAGAACAGGCAGCGAGGAAAGTGATAGCAGGCCATCATCACACCAGAGAACAGACTCATTAGAGACAAGAAGCAGGAAATCTCAACGACGCTCCAGGTCGCCCTCATGCAGCCACCAACCAGACCATGGCAAAAGGATGAGCGTGCCCAGTATGTGTGCTGCCACGGGGCCAGAGCTTTTTTAGTGTGTGTCCTACCCTAGGGTGGGTCTGTGACCATTTTATGCTGGGTGGCTTCCAGGTAGGGTAGACAATTGTGGAGGATTTTTGGTCGGTGCCTGGTCAAGGCATTTTGCCTTTGGTGAGGCATGTTGCCTGTGGTAGTTGGGTGGGTGAATGTCCAATAGCATTTGTGGGTTTGAAGTTTGCCAAAAATCTGGGTGGGTTGGTACACAGTAATGAGCTTCGGACTTGGACAGCCTTGCCAATGTCAATCCCTCTGGTCGCCGACAGGGGATAGGGGTGGCCAAGCCGTAGGCCTGAACCATCCAAAATGGTTGCTTGCTGATGCCTCTTCTCGCCGCACATGAGTATGCATCTCAAGAACTCTGCTGTAGTCTGAGAGTAGTTGTTAAATGCTTTGTCCTTAGGCCCTATCCCTCGGAGCAGGAGGGACTCGTCGGAAGCACCAAGCAGTCGATGACAACGATCACCATACTCCGACTGGGACAACCTTGCCAATGCCAACCACGACAGGAGTGACGGAAGAGTTTGTGGTGCGGCAGCTACGCCGGCAGGACGAGGTGGCTCCGCGATACCGAGTGCGCCATGTACCAGAGAAGGAAGAGTACTTGAGCATCCGGTACCCAAACCTCTAGACGGAAGCTGATTTCACTTACAAAAACCAAGCTTAAGTGATTTTTGCTTTTGTTTGCTCCAATACAAGTCCAAACACGTTTCAGTGTGTCGGGCACCCTCAGAATAGGGTATGGGGCCCTACAACTCACGACCCCGGCCAAAATAACACTATTTTCGGCAAAAAATTGGCAATTTTTTCGCCATTTTTGGGCGAAAACTGTTTTTTTTTTGTGCTGGCGGCCCTGCAACCCCCGATATGTTGGTGCACCACAACTGCAAACACGTTTCAGTGGGTCCGTCCCCGACCCCGGCGGTCCTCACCCACAAAGTGCATCATGAATACCAAAAAAAAACACTGTTTTCGGCAAAAAATTGGCGATTCATGGCCATTTTCGGGCGAAAACTGATTTTTTTTTGTGCTGGCGGCCCTGCAACCCCCGATATGTTGCTGCAATACAAACGTAAACACGTTTCAGTGGGTGCGTCCCCGACCCCGGCGGTTGTCAATCACAAAGGGCATAATGAATACCAAAAAAAACACTGTTTTCGGCAAAAATTGGCAATTCTTTGGCGAAAACTGATTTTTTTTTATTGCGCTGCCGGCCCTGCAACCCCCGATATTTAGCTGCAATACAACTGCAAACACGTTTCAGGGGGTCCGTCCCCGACCCCGGCGGTCCTCAATCACAAAGTGCATAATGAATACGAAAAAAAACACTGTTTTCGGCAAAACATTGGCAATTCATGCCCATTTTTGGGCGAAAACTGAGTTTTTCTTGTGCCGACGGCCCTGCAACGGGCCGATATGTTGCTGCAATACAACTGCAAACACGTTTCAGTGGGTGCGTCCCCGACCTCGGCGGTCGTCAATCACAAAGGGCATAATGAATACCAAAAATAACACTGTTTTCGGCAAAAAACAGAACGTTTTATAGTGATTTCAACACTGTGTTTTTGTTGTGCCTCTCCTGCTGCTTGCGTGCTGGTGTAGGGTTCCTGCTGCTTGTTTTTGATGAGGAAAATGTTTTATTGTGAAAATACAACCAATCCAGGATAACCAAAGCCAGAGATAAGCAAGTAGAAGAAGACCAGGATCAAAGCATGAAGGGCTGCAGTGTAAACAGTGAAAGATGGCAGGATATTCACAGTAACTGCAACTCAGGTCAAATCGGATTGCATATTCACAAAGATAGCCAAAATGTTTCGGAAAAGAGTTGGAAAACTGCCCCATGGTCACTCAATCTCCATAGTGCCATCTCAGGAGATGTGCACTCTTTGTTTTGGGTCCCATATGTGCTGAGGTGGCAGGGCATGTGGCGATGAGGTCACTGCCATGTCACATGGGATCTTCCTACTTAGCTAGGCTGACCAGGAATTGAACCCAGGACCTCTCAAAAAGAGGTGCCCAGCCCCCTAGGGTGCATACCGCTAGGACAGCTAAGAATTCATGGAAAAACATAGATAAATTCATAGGCTCTGCTTTGGATATGTCAGCTCTCAGTCAACTCAGCAAAAGATGATTTGCCTCACATTGAAAGGGGATTAAGGGGTCCACTCCATATCCTGATTGGGTGTTTGGTTCCATAGGTCAAAATGTGTTATCACCACTTTTGGTGGGGCCAATACTAAGATAGAAATGCCTGGATGCTCAGTGCATCCCTAATACAACTAGAGTATGCCTCAAAGCATTGGAAAAGCACTTTTTCTTACTCCCCCCTTGTGCTGTGGTGGCCACCGCTGTCGCACTTTCAGGAAAAAGGGATTTTTTCTTGGCCTTTCCTTGGTTTCTACATCTACTCTAAAATACCTATAGCTTCCCTCACACAGAAAAATTGGCGCTCACCATGGCTGGCGCCTTTTTGCTGCTTTGTTCGTGACATTTCCTACAGAAAGCTCAGCGCTCATGGCGCTGCCGGGGTTCCTGTGGCTTGGTTGGGTTAGTTTGGCAGCATGCCAAAAACATATGCATGTGCATCCCTCCCTCCAAGAAGCAGCGCGACACTAACCCAACGCCAGACTCTGTATGGACATCCGCTCCGGTTGTTAAAACCTACTGGCGACCTGCTCTCCTGATCTTAGGGTGAAGGGAGTCGTCAAGAAATCAAAATGTCCCTTGCTGGGGTCTTGGGTTCTGCTCAGTCTCCTGGCTGCTGCTTTTCGGCCCAGAAAGCGGCCTACTCAGCGACGCTTTCGCGAGGATATCTGCAGAAGCAGGAATGGGAGAATTATAGACGAATCCAAGCAAGCGCGAAGCGACAACACCAAAATCCGTCAAATGACGGCCTAGAATTTTTCTAAGACAACACACCTGAGCAGAATCCAATTGTGCATCAGAAGCACATTTTTATAAAAATTGTAGTCATCTCTCGATTTTTTAAATCAAGAAATTCCTACGCATAAAAAGGCGGCGCGCAGGAGCGGCTTCTAGCGAAGCGCCGGAAAATACAGAAATAATGAGATTACAAACGTATGTCTCACGTAGACTGGAAAATGACGAGACACACATTAATGAATAAACATACAGATTCCACCCACACTAACGGTAAGAGTCAAAAATCCAAGAAATCCAAAATCAACGAAATGACTTCAATGAATCAGGTATAAACTACAGGTGTGCTCGTCCTGTATGCAGCATGCACATTGCTCGTCTCGTGTCTCCGTGAACGAGTGTTGTAGCTGCGCTAACAAACGAGGGAGGGCTAGATTAGAAAGATTGCAGATGATTGGAGGTGCAATTAGGGCAAAAACAGATGGCCTTCGGCCAGGGAGTGGTTGTCACGGGGGGCTACCGGTCCTGCCCTGCGGTGCAACGCGGGGCAACTGTGACAACTGCTCTTACAGCACCAACCTCCCTTTTTGTTGCACTGATTAGAACATACACACCGATGCATAGCGACGATTCCGCTTGCGCATCGTTTTCCGCCTCACCTTGCTTCACTCTCTAGCGGTAGGTAAGGTGAGTAAGCCCAGGAGGGGCCACCCCCTGGTGGAGTTCGTGATCCTGAGGTAAGATTGGCAGGTTTGCCAAAAACAGATTACCCGCTCGTCCATGCTCGTGCATTCACACACGCATTAAAGGGTAGGCCACGCGAAATGCGCACGGTAAACCTTGTTTAGGTTACCCAGGGGCTCCTCGATACGTTCTTTAAGAGAACCTGAGGAGTCTCTTAACGCTTGCTTGCTTGACAGGGGTGTTTGAGGACAGTGTATTATAGGTCACACTGAGAAGCGTTTAATACGTGGAGGGTGGCTTGGTTCCTCAGCCGCAAACACCTCTTCATTGGCCTTTGCTTTACAGGTGGGCAGGTAGGGTGATTGGTGCAGCAGCGTTCGTTTTTTTCTTGCCCTGCTAAACAGGGGCGCTGATCACACAAACAATCGACTGCACCTCCGCCAGGAGTGGCGAGGGCAGTTCGACTCCATCGACATCCGCGCTGTGCACGCCACCTGTGCGCCCTTCACCTCCAAGCCCTAGCAGGGAAACGTGTTGTGACGTCCCTGTTAGGCCACAGTTGCTTAGCAGCGCTGTGTTCTCTTTTCTTCTTCACAGGAGGGTCATTAGGACCCACGACTTTATCTTCAACACCACCCAGTAGAGCGTGAGTGTAGGAGTGGTAATCCTGTGTGGGGGCTGGAGCCAGTTGCAGTAGCGCTCGCCCACCAGGGTGATGCCACTGTAGGTAGGGTGTGTAGAGTAGTGGTGTCTCCTGTCCCGCGTGCTTTTCCACGTGGGCAGGGGAGTGCGTTAGCTTTTGGCCTTTAGCAAAAATGGGCGTTTTGTATGCCCTTAGCACACTTGACTACCCCTCCCCTCTAGAAGGTAGGGCTTTTGCCGTCTTCCCCCCAAGGCTAGGCGCCAGCACAGAAACTGGGCGCCATAGGAGTGGTACCAGTAACTGACTAGGACCTTCGGTCCGACATCAGCGAAGGCCCATTGAGTTGGGAGCCACGCCCGGGAGAGAAGTGAGACACACACAGACGTACGTAGCACACTTAGGGGTAAGGGTCAGTCCCTAGCTTTAGTCTTGGAGGCCAGCGTCTCAGCGAGCCTCAGCAACTCACCAAGGTTGTTCTGGGACAAGTAGTCAACCAGAACTGAGTTTAGGCGTCCCTCAGGTAGAACAAACGCAGAGAAGGGTTCCCAGGTGGTCTCTTCGACTCCAAACCCTTCTCAGAGGGTGAGGAAGCGCCAACCCTGGCGATAGCGGTGGCGTAGGACAGATCTCACCAGGTAGAAGCCCTCCTTAGCCATCTCCTCGGCGTTCATGTCGGGGAGTTCACCTTCAACTTCCATAGGGCTGGCAGCCCCTTGTAGGTCTAGAGCGGCGATTTCCTCGTCGTTCAGCTCCCACCCTTCCCCACAGAGGTCTTCAGGATCATAGTAGCGTTTCAGGTGCTGAGCAGGGCACACCAAGGTCCCCCCTAGACGGGGAGAACACCGCACGGTTATACGGTGCCCGTCCACAGATAGAATCTTGTAGGGCCCGAAGTATGGGTCATCGCTGGTAGAGCGTGGCCAGGCGGGTAGTCGGCTGTGGTGCACCAGCACGCAGTCCCCCTCTTGGTAGGTGGCCGGTACTCGGTGCTTGTTCTTCTTGTTCCACTGCCGCTCCCTCACTCTCTGGAGCATAGCCTTGGCCTTCTCCACCTTCGCTTGTTGCTCTTGGACCCATTCACCCACGGAAGAATGGGTGTCCTCTGGATAGGGGGCATGTAGGAACCACGCCGGGCGCCGTAGGAATAGCTCATGGGGCGAGTAGCCAGTAGCTGAACTCTCTTGGGAGTTCATCATCAAGGATATGACGGGGAGTAGTCTCACCCAGTCTCTGGTGCGTTCAGGTTTGCACCATATCCTTACATTCTCCTTGAGGACACGAATCTGTCGCTCACATAGGGGGTTGCTCGTGTGAGAGTAGGGTATCCCCGTAGACACCTGGTGATTGAGGGATCTCAGGACCCTCTTGTACCAGCCGGTATCTGAGCGCACTCGCACATCCTCATCTGAGTTGATCTCCTTGGGCACCCCATAAACAAAAAACCACTCCTCCAGGAGTATCTTGATAGTCTCCTCCCCGGTAATGTGCTTGGTACATGGGAACACCCTGGTAAACCTGGTCAACCCACAGGTTACCAGGAGGGCGAAGTCATAGCCCCCGAACTTCGGCATCTCCGTGTAGTCCACGTATAGAACACTGTTAGCACAGTGTGGGATGGGCAGGGTCGAGTAGAGACCTCTGTCCCTGATATCCCCTTGTTTTGCATGACCTACATGGGCACTTGTCCACGATGGGCTGGAGGGTTTTCCGCAGTTGGTCGTCAGTCCACGTAGTGTGGAACCACTGCTTGAATAGCCTCAGGGTACGGTCAGCACCCACATGACCGCTGGACTCATGGGTCCACTTCAGCAGCGCTGGGACTCTGCCACTGGGTACCACGATGCGGTCCTCGTGCCAGAGGTAGCTCTTGTCCCTCTTCCACTGATCTTGGTTGACAAGGAGGGGTTCAAGGCGTTTCTCCAGGCGCTGGTAGATATCCCCAAACTCCTTCAGGTACTCCGATTGTTGGAGTCCATCCAGGGGGCGTATCATAGTCATGTTGAGGTCCAAGTGGACGTCCATACGGCTGAACGCCTCCTTAGCCAGCGCTTCAGACCGGGCACCAATCAGGGCGTCGAAGTTGTTGCGTCTGATGTATTCTGCACACTCGTTCTTCACTCCCTGGATATGGTGTACCGTCAGCCGTAGTTGGCTGAGGTAGGTCCACCAGCGCCGTAGCTTGGCCTTCTCAGGTGGGGGACCCTTCTGGAAAGTGCGAACCGGCTCTTGGTCGCAGAGCCAGACCACAGGGTTACTCCCCAACAGTTGTGCTTGTGAGGATAGCACCAGCATACCTGCGAGCAATTCCTGCTCATAGGTGGAGTAGTTCCCCCTGGCCTGGTTCCATTTCCAGTTCCAGTGGCCCAGAGGTACTAGGACCCACTTGTCGTCAGGGTAGCTGTGCTTGAGAGTTCCATCTCCGTTGAGACCTTCCGTCCCCCATTGGGAAATGGCCGAGTCGAACTCCTCCTTCTCTAGTGCTTGCCATTGGAACAACGTTCCACCACCGCCCACATTGCTGGCGTCGGTCACCAGGATAATCTCCCCTTGTGCCCTAGGCACGCCCAAGCACTTAGCGTTGGCCACCTTGTCTTTGAGCTCGTCAAACGCTTGTTGCTCTCGTGGGCCCCAGCGCCAAGTAGTACTCTTCTTGATCAAGTCCGTCAGAATGGCGCTGGTGTAGGTGAAGTTCTTGATATGGCGGCGATAGAAGTTGCACGCCCCAATGAAACTGCGTACATCATGAAGTCCTTTCTTGGGGTCTTCGTGTCGTACCTTAGCATCCATCAGGGGTTTGGCCTTAGAGGCCGCTGGGGTCCACCACCCATAGCCAACGTCAAACCCCAGGTACTGCATGGTCTCCTGCATGAACTCACACTTCTCCAGCTTGAGTCGTGTGTGGTTCTCCTTGCAGACCGCAAAGAACTCACCCAAGAGGATTAGGTGGTGCTCCTGGGTATTGGTCCCGAGGCATACATCGTCCATGTGTGCTTCCATCTGGGCCCCACGGGATATAATTTCCTGCACCTTAGGTCTCCTTCGTAGGATGGACAAGATCTTGTTCATCAGCTCTTGGAATAGAGCGGGTGCGTTGGCCACGCCAAATGGCATGGCCTTCCACTTGAACACCCTCCCCTGAGGGGTGATGAAGGCCAGTAGCTCCTGAGCGTTGGGCGTCAGGTCCACTTGCCAAAATCCGCTCCTCTTGTCCATCTTGGTCTTGTAGCGACAGGAGGCTATCTTCTCAAGGGTAGACTCCATATTAGGAATGGACCCTGAGTGGTTCAGCGTTTTCTTGTTCAGCTCTCCGTAGTCCACTACCAGCCGTTTGGCTGTAGACTCAGGTTTAGCCACCAGGAAACAGGGGCTGCAGTGTTGGGGGTAGTCCCCGTCCTTGTACTCCAGGACTGGGCCAGCGTCGATACATTCTTGTATCTGTCGCTCAATCTCGTCGGCCTGCTCTTTAGGAGCTGGATAGGGTCTCCTCCGGATCTTGTGACCCACGAACTCGGGTTTCAGCTTGAGGTCCATCTGTACCAGCTTGTCACATGAGCCTGGAGGGGGTAGTTCTCCGAACACCTCCAGATAGGTTCTTATAAGCTTCTGCACCCGCGGGTCCAATAGCTTGATCTTGTCCTCCATGTCCTCGTCAGAGTGTAAGTTGCTTGCCCCCTGAGTAATAGACGTTGGGAGGTGATCCTCCACCGACTCTTCGCCCTTGGTAGTGTCCTTCAACCCTTGGTAGGCATATAGAAGGTCTTGTTCAACCATCTCCGGTGGACGATGGCAACATAGGCACGCTCGAGGGGGTTCACAAACACATTCCTCCGAGAGGTCGTCCTCCTCAGGGGTCCTCACATGGGCGCCCCACACGCTCTTCATGAGCTTAAGATCTACCTCCCTTTGCCAGGTGGTGATCTTCTGTTCGAGGTCCTCCTTCAGTTGAGATAGATCTCCCATACGTCCTTGCTTTAGTGGCCATGAGCTGCGGGTAGGCTTAGCGTAGCATAGCTTTTTCGCCACCAACTTCCTCTTGGAGTCCACATACTCCCTTAGCCTGGATCGAGGGTTCAGCTCTTTGTCCCCGGGGTCTTCCGACCTCATGGAGAGTTGGGGTTTCAGTGGGGCGACGTACTCGGCGTTCTCCACTTCCTCCACACAGGTCTGCACGAAGAAGACGTCGTGCTCAGTTTCGTCATCTGAGTGAATAGAGCTAGGTAGCTCGGATAGTCCACACTCAGAGACTCCATCAGGAACAGGTACATTGCTGGGAGAGTTGGGGGCGTTGGTGTTAGTCACGACGTATTCCTCTCCTCCGGGTGTAGTCTCAATAGCGTCTTGAGGTCGTAGGCGATCTTTCAAGTCACCCAAGGCGAGTCCATCGCTTTCTCGTTGTATAGCCTGGACCAGAGTCGGGTCCAGATCCTCCCAGGGGATGGAGGTAAGACCTCCGTCCACCACGCTCAGCATACTCCCCCATCCGGGTTTCCCAATAGGCGTCTTACGCCCCAGAGGCACGTAGATGGCCTCATCAGGTAACCGAACAGAGCTGATAGTCAGCCTGTCCAGGAGGTTTCGCCAGTACTCGTTGCCCCCATGGGCTCCCCAATCGGGGGAACACAGGACCATACAGGAACGTTCCAAGGCCACCTTGGTCAGCACCTTCCCCAGTTCACTGAACCTGGGGTTCCCGTAGGCCATCCCGAAAGAGGGCCAGTAAAATTTGTAGCTGCAGTTCTTCCCCTTGCTGCAGTAAAGGTCCAGTACATGCTGCTTGTCGCTGGCAAACAACTCCACACTCAGGTCTTCTCTAGAGTAACCCAACTCCTTCAGACCTTGGTCTAGGACTTCCCCCAATAGTTGATAGTCCTCAGTTTTGGAGGCCGCCATCATGTTCGAGGGCTCCTCCTTCGATACCCTCAGGTAAGACGAGGTATGTTCCGACTGCTCCAGTGGCACAGACTCTCTGCCACTGCCGTGGTCCACGTAGAGGAGGTAGGGCGCTTGCAGCGTCAGGGATTGTAACTGCGAGTGCTGTACGAAGAAGTCAGTCCCCAGTACAAAGTCGAAGGCCTCAGTGCCCATCACATAGAACCGATGGGCGATAGTCTGGGAGCTCATAGGTACCTCCACTTCACAGTCCTCGCACCTGTGCACCACATGTCCATCCCCCATGCGTATAGCCGCGGCGGTCATGGTGTTCTTCAGGCTCCCACAAGGTAAAATTTTCTTGGCCACTATAGATATTGTGGAGCCAGTATCCAATACCCCCAGGTATTCGCGTCCCCCTAGTCGGATACGTACCCAAAACACCAGGTCTTGGGTGCCACCAGAGCGTCCCCGTCAGAACTCCGCGGAACAGGTCACCTCGAACCCCTTGTTCCGCAGTTTGCGGGCCATCCTCATGAAACGGCTCCTCTTCTTAGCGTTGTCGTCATCACCACCTTCATGCTCACGCTTGGCTCCTTGTTCTCGCTGCGCCTGCGTTTGTGAGGGTGTGGTAGGACCAGACTGCCCTCCAGAGGGCTCGGAGTTCCCCCCTGGATTAGGGTTGGGGTTGCCTCCGTTCTTGTCTTTGTTCTTGTTGTCCTTGTCTCACTGGCGGTTAGCGCCTCCTCCTCGTCCACCTTGACTCTTGTCTTGCCCTTGTCCCCGTCCTTTCGACTTGCCCTTGCCGGAGTCGTTGCCTTTGCCTTTGCCTCCACCTTTGCCTGAGCCTTTGCCAGGATCTTCACCCCTAAGCTTCGCCGATAGGCGTTGCTTATGGTAGCACTCATCCTCGTAGTGCTTCCTCTTCCCGCAGAAGGCACACGTGATGGTGCACCTGTAATGATCAGGCAGCTTAGCTTTGGCGCCGGTGTTCTTCTCCTGCTGCTTTCCCTGGACTACGAAGCAGTCTCACTGCTCGCAGTCAGGGGCATGCTGCAGGTGGCCCTGCTCGTCTCTGGCATCACACCAGAAGAGCTCCTTGACGTTCTCCATGATGCGGGCGTGGGCGTGTTTGGGGGTAGTCCCCTGCCCAGGTCTGGACCCTTGGTATCCTTTGCCATGACCTCCAGAACCTCCTCCTCCAGGACGGTAGTTGTTCAGGTGCTGGTCGCTCTCCTTCTCCAGCGCCAGCTGCAGGAGTAGCACGCATAGATCCTCGTAGCGGAGGGATCTAGCCTTGCGCTCCGCCGTCGAACGGCATTCGTCCCACAGCTCCCGAGGGAGCTTGGCCACCAACCAGAACAGCAGGTCGTCGCTGCTGTAGGAACCGAGCGTCAGTCGTCCAGCCCAGTGATCCAGGTCAGCCAACAGCTCAGAGAGCCTGCCAGGTTTGGGGTTGTTGGGCAGCACGGGCAGGTTCTGGATCTCGGCCCTGATGGAGAGGTCGGTTTCGTAGGTCGGGTACTGCCTCTCCAAGGCAACCAACACATCGGCAAAGGTGGCGGAGTTCGTCACGATCTGCCTGACCTGCTTGTCCAGGTACTTGGTCTTGCAGCACTGCAGGAGCAGACCACACTTGACTCGTCCACTAGCGTGGGTTTGGCCGGTCAATCGGAGAAACCGGCCAAAATTTTCAGCGAACTCGCTGAAGTCCTTGCCGGTGAACTCAGGCAGGTTCACCACGATCTTGGAGGTGGCAATAGCCTTCGCCTCCTGAGACCTGCGTCCCTCAGGGCGTCGGGTCTTCTTCTTCTTCTTCTTCTTCTTTCCCCTTGGGTTCTCGGGGTCCTCCGGGTCATCGTCCTCCGAGGGCGAAGCAGAAGTCATAGACGGCGGCTCATCATCGGAGGGGTCTCGGCCCAGATCACTAGAGCCATAAGGCTCCACGTCCACCATTGCCCTCAAGGCTGTCAGCCCCAGCCGGTCCAGCTCGGCCCTCGTAGAGTTCGTCACGTGGCTGTAGGGCGGCTGGGCCATTCTCGGTACGAAAGGACTTCTCCGTATCGCTGCAGGGGTCGGCATCGGTCGGCTCATCAGGGCCCCCAGGGTGTTTGTCAGCCCTGCCACCAGGTGGTTGGCCTGTACTCGATGGGGTGACACTCCCACCGTGGTAGGTGACGCTTGGGGCGGTATCATCAGGGGCTCCAGTTTCTCTCGGATCTCTTGAGTGAGGTCGCCCACGATTTTAGAAGTGGCTCCTCGGAGCACCTCGTTGATCGCCGACCGCGTCAGGGACCTGTTGGAGGATCTCCCCGATCCTCTACTCCTCCCTCCAAGAGACTCAGGTCCTCTCCTCAACCCACTCAAGGTTGCATACCCAGGTGCATACCCAGGAACATCCACATAGGCTCCCGTAGCGGGTAGAGGATGGTGATAGTCAGCCGCATACCATCGCGGCGCAGAACTGGAAGCCACCGGCTCACTGGCAGTAGTTGCCTCAGGAAACGCAGTGGTAGGTGGGCCCAAACCATAGGCAGGGTAGGCAGGCATGCCAGTAAAGCCTGTGCCCTCTGCCATAGGCGGGTTGGTTATGGGAGTGGATGTTGCAGCGGCTTGGTCTGGAATTGGGAGTGTGGTGGTTATAGGAGAGGGTGATGCGTGGAGGCCAGAAGCACTTGGTGCGCCTTCGAAGGTAGGGTCATTCGTCAGGTCTTGCCCTTGGTCCTCTCCTTCGTCTGCTTCGTCTCCAGCATCCTTCTCGCTCTCTCTCTTCCTCTTCACAGGCTGAGTGACCATCTCCTCGACTGAGAGGGCCCTGAAGGCCGACTCGAGTCCATCCAACGAGTCCTCAGCCACGTCCACTGGCCCATGTAAGGGCTCCGAAGGTACAGCGCTAGGTCCAGGTCCAGGTTCACCAGGTGCTGGCCTTGCTGGTGCCTCAGGCGCTGACTTCACGGCGGTGTCCTCCTTCTTTGTGTCCATCTTCGCTCGCCCTTCTGCTTATATGTGACTGATCTCGGCGCGCTGGTTGTACGGCACGGGGTTGCTGCCGGTACGCAGAGAGAGTCTGCCTCTTGCTACCAGAAAGTTTTATAGTGATTTCAACACTGTGTTTTTGTTGTGCCTCTCCTGCTGCTTGCTGCTGGTGTAGGGTTCCTGCTGCTTGTTTTTGATGAGGAAAATGTTTTTTTGTGAAAGTACAACCAATCCAGGATAACCAAAGCCAGAGATAAGCAAGTAGAAGAAGACCAGGATCAAAGCATGAAGGGCTGCAGTGTAAACAGTGAAAGATGGCAGGATATTCACAGTAACTGCAACTCAGGTCAAATCGGATTGCATATTCACAAAGATAGCTGAAATGTTTTGGAAAAGAGTTGGAAAACTGCCCCATGGTCACTCAATCTCCATAGTGCCATCTCAGGAGATGTGCACCCTTTTTTTTGGGTCCCATATGTGCTGAGGTGGCATGGCATGTGGCGATGAGGTCACTGCCATGTCACATGGGATCTTCCTACTTAGCTAGGCTGACCGGGAATTGAACCCAGGACCTCTCAAAAAGAGGTGCCCAGCCCCCTAGGGTGCATACCACTAGGATAGCTAAGAATTCATGAGAAAACATAGATAAATTCATAGGCTCTGCCCTGGATATGTCAGTTCTCAGTTGACTCAGGAAAAGATGATTTGCCTCACATTGAAAGGGGATTGAGGGGTCCACTCCATATCCTGATTGGGTGTTTGGTTCCATAGGTCAAAATGTGTTATCACCACTTTTGGTGGGGCCAATACTAAGATAGAAATGCCTGGATGCTCAGTGTATCTCTAACACAACTAACGAATACCCCAAAGCATTGGAAAAGCACTTTTTCTTACTAAAACTGGCAATTCATGGCCATTTTTGGGCGAAAACTGATTTTTTTTTGTGCTGGCGGCCCTGCAACCCCCGATATGTAGCTGCAATACAGCTGCAAACACGTTTCAGTGGGTCGGTCCCCGACTTTGGCGGTCGTGAGTACCAAAGTGCATAATGAATACCAAAAAAAACACTGTTTTCGGCAAAAAATTGGCTATTCATGGCCATTTTTGGGCGAAAACGGATTTTTTTTGTGCTGCCGGCCCTGCAACCCCCGATATGTTGCTCCAATACAACTGCAAACACGTTTCAGTGGGTCCCTCCCCGACCCCGGCGGTCTTCAATGATCCTACAAATTGTTCGTGCATTCGAATCCAAGGAACCACCAATGGTAATGAAAACAAAGGACAATCGCAACAAGCCGCACCACTCTGAGCATCTGAGCGTCTGGTTCTCTCAATCAGTTAAACATCGCACAAAGTGCACAATGAAGACAGAGCTCAGGCATCTGCACTTCCAGAAATCAAACACAGGCGTAAAAAACAGCATTCCTTGCTGATTCAGAGTGCAAATACATGCAAAGTATAAGAAGGGCACCTGCCTGGAGAGGAATGTCAGAGTTCCCAGGCAGAATTAAACTGCTGACATCCGACTCTACATCAAAGGCGCCCCACAGTTCCCAGGCTGCAACTTTCGGCGCAGCAGCCTTTCTGCTTTACCCCTTCCATCTGCCAAGGCGAAAGAAATCAAGTGCAGCGTGCGTATAGCCGTCCACAGACTGCACCTGGACAAGCACATAAAGACCTGTTAGGAGGACAAAAAGAAAACCCAATAGCGGGCTGGGCAGCACACAGGGCGCCTCCGACTGGTACAAAGGAGGCATTGCCCCAGGGTGCTCCTACCTCCATGATCAAAATGCAACTTGGCAGAGCGCAGGGAACTGGTGGGTAGTCACATGGGGGGGGGGGATCAGGGGGTGAGGGGAGCCACACACACAGCAATTCACATGTGAACCCCACGGGTTCTCCAAAACTAAAGCTGACTATCTATCAACAACACCACCCCTCAATGAAATCATTAAATTAACCAAAATTCAGAACTCTTGACGCTGGACTTCATTGCATCTGCATCTGCATCTACTCATAAACGGCTGCAGAGATTTTGAGATGCATACTCATGTCCAGCGAGAAGATCCTGCCTGCTGCGGCCGCCATTTTGTATACGTCCCTCTCTGATGAGGGAACCGCTTGCGCTTGTACTGCCACCTTTGAGGCCAATTGTTCTTGGTACATCCAGGCCATATCCTTCACGGTGGATCCCGGTCCCAGCGCCGCGCTCCACTTCTCCACCACGCCGTCTACCAGGCTACTTTCCCGCAATGCCGTTCTCGTAAGACCTCCGAACTCGCTTTCCCCCGGGCATTCCTCCCTAGGGTGCTCCCCAAAAGATCAAAAACGCATTGAGAATGGTATGGGTAAATAATGATTGCAATTGAACTTCGTTTCCTTGCTTAGATGTGCCTTGGTGTCGTGCATTCCACCAACCTACGTGATTTTTGCGCAAAAATCACTTATGCTTGGTTTTTGTAAGTGAAATCAGCTTCTGTCTAGAGGTTTGGGTACTAGAGTGCTCCCCGAAAGGTCAAAAACGCATTGAGAATGGTATGGGTAAATAATGATTGCAAGTTAGAAGGATAAAGGCATTAAGTAAAAAGACTGAAAAAGTTGTGAAAAAGAAGTGGAATCAGTGCAAGCAGTTAAAAAAGATGGGGTGCCAAGAGGTGCCATCCCGGTTGTGCTAATGCGCAATTAGGCTGTGGGGAAAACTTATACGATAATAATTTATGTCCAAGGTGGCAAGTTAGAAGGAAGTGAAATCAGTGAAAACATTCTGAAAAAGAAGTGAAATCAGTTTTGTGACCATTGGTCAGCTCAAGGATGACGGTGTTGTACTAACTCTCTTCTGTACGTGGATTTCATCCGCGGCCTATTTCGCTTCGGCGGCTATGATAGTTGCCTAGTGGTCACCTGTGGCCTGTCCCGCTTCACCGATGTGTTCCCTTGCTATAAGAAAATCGCAGATGAGCAGACTGTGAAAATGTTGTTCGAACAATGGTTCGAACCATATGGAGCACCTAGGCAGGTGCACTCTGATGAGGATGTACGCATCGGCAGTGACACTGGGTGGTACAAACGAGTGCTGAATGCCCTCAACGTTGAAGTACCCACAGGTGTGCCCTATACCCACACGTCTAATCCTCTTTGTGAGAGACGAAACCGTGTGGTGAAAAAGAACTCTGAGAATCCTGATGAAACAGGAACGTACCAAACATTGGGTACGCCTAGTGCCCTGGGCAGTGCTGACCATGAACTCTCAGAGGAGCTCTTCTACGGGTCTCACCCCCCACGAGCGATTCCATGGAGGACGACCTGCTTGGTTCTTCAAAACCCCCTTTTCTGAGGACCTCAAGAGCCCTGCTTGGGATGGGCTCGAACATAAGCAGTCTATGGCTAACCAGGCTGGGACTAAACTGAGACATATCTGTGAACGTGAACTGAGCCGACGAAATCCCCTACGGCGACCCGCCAGTTTCAACGTTGGTGACCTGGTTTTGGTTCACCATTCACGCCTACACTCCTGGCCCCGCAACTGCCTACAGGACCCTTATTTTGGGCCCTATCGTATCATCAGGAGAGATGGATCTAGGATGCATGTCAGGTGCAGTCCACGTCTAGGTGGTGAACTGCTTTGTGTGCCTAAGCAGTTGAGGCACCAACACTCCCCTGACGATTCGTCCTGGGATGAGTGGCGCCTCAGCGACAGAGAGGTCGAGCGTATCGACCTAGAGAACGCTGCCAGCCCAGAGGAGGCAGAGGAACTCGAAGAGATGACTGCCGATGAGATGGCAGTAGATGGCTACTAGGTGGTTGCAGGTATTGCTCGCCACGAGTATAAACAAGGCTGGAAACTCCTAACCCTGTGGGATGGCTATGGGCTATCTGAGGCAGCCTGGGAACCCATGTCCGCCTTTATACAGCCAGATAAGAGTATCAACCCAATCTTTCGCTCCTACCTCGTTGAGAACAACGAGGGACAGCTACTAACTTGTGCTGAGACTCTGTCCCAACGGAAGAAGAAAAACTAATCTCCTTGTGCCTACCTATTTACTGTTTTCTAACCTCCCAGGGGGCGAGGAGCACTCTTGTGTTGAATAGCTAGGCCTACTCAGTGTGTGCCAGGACAGGTTCAGGACTCCTGTAGAGATCCAGTTACGGTGAATGTACTAACTCCCACCCTCAGCCGGGTTCGGCACTCCAGACACCTACTCATCCGCTGCTTGCGGAGCACTGTTGCTGCCATGGCTGTGCCCTTCAGGTTACCAGCGTGAACCAGGTGGCTGCTGATCAGGTTTGCAGCCACTCGGCGAGTGTGTGCCTTGTTGACCATGTGTTGCATGGGAACTGCCCTGATGTAATGACCTTGGGGAGCACAAAGAAAAACGCCTTTACTCCCATTTTGGCATTAGTCTATGTAAGATAAAAATGTTTGTTTAAAAAAATAAAGAAAACCATACAATAATCAAGCTAACCAAAAAGGCAAAGCAAAGCGTGCAACAACACTCACTAAGGTGAATCACTTGCCATGCCAAGTATGCAATAACAAAGAGTCATCGTTGGGATCTACCTGTAACGTGCACTCAACTAAGTCATAACTGGACATACTAATACCTAGTGCCTAATCCTATCCCTGTGCACCACTAACCCATGGCGCTGTGAACAAAGGAAAACAGGATGCGGATAAGGTACGTGTCATGGGCAAGCATGCTACCCACGCAGGACACAAGCACACACGCAACACACGAGGGGAGCATGTGTCCATACTGCGAGTCTTGTTTTAAGTGTGCAAAACATACAAAGAATTTTTCGGAAGAAACCCATAACATTCAGAAGCGCCCTCGCAATTCCAACTTACCACCAAACATTATTTAATCATGAATGAAATCAGAGATGACGACAGAATCATGCAAATAGCGACAGAGCGCGGCGACAGCTGCGGCGACAGAAGACACGCAATTCTGTTAACGGCACACGGCACATTCACACAGCAAACACAGTACACTGACAATATGGCGACCCTCAATGAAAAGCAATTTTTCTTACTCCCCCCCAGACACCACACCAAGGGTTGGGTGTCTCAGGGGGCGCCAAGAAATTTCAGGGGTGTTATCATCCCTCCGGGGGTGCAGTGGTGGCCCCCCCCCTTTTCCTGACATTGCACAGCAGTGTGGTCAGCAGATCACCTGTGCAGGCCATCAACAAGAACATGCCGCAACAGTCATATCACGGCAGGTGAAATCATGACGTGAGTAAACCCAAAGAATAAAGAGAACACAATGCCTGTCTGGTATCAATACAAAGCGCCTGTAAGTTCGCCACCGGGGTCTGTCAACAAATTGTTCTCAAAACATTTAGAACATACCAGTAAAGTACAGACCCAGGTATTGTTCATGACATGCTCACATCATGTAAAGAGTCTGGCGTACCTCCTTAGTCTTCAGCACGCACCATTACCTCAGGTCTCACTTTCCTCACAGGCAGCAATCACTGTCAGTACCGCCTGGAGGCACAGGTACCCTGACAGGATAAAGACAGGCTTGTAGCGAAGGATTGGTAGGAAATTCCAGACCAGGGTACTCATGACAGGAATACCCAGAGCACAAAGGGTTAGCCTGCAGGTCCTGCCTGTTCCCATTCCCTGCCCGAGAATAGGGTAAGAGCTAAGGAGGTTGAGCAGACAAAATCCAGCTAAAACAAAATACTGTGGCGTGTTTACTGCCAAAGGTTTTGCCATTGCATCCACGGACTGGGTCCAAATTCTGACCCTGAAAAACTTCACTGACTAAGCAAGTAAGACAAGCTTCAAGTTCCCTCCTACACGAATGACAACCCAGACAAATGATAATCAGCCCCTGCTGCTGAGGCGCACAGTGGGAGGTCCTTGACATTTCACAAAGAGTGAGAAAGAGAGAGAGAGAGTCACTCAATCGGGCTCCTGCAGTTACATACCTTGATACTCCCGGCAAGTATAGGAGCGCATACAGACTTTCAGTTCCACAACCGGGTGTTGAAACACTCCCTCGGCTAACTGCAGGGTTACTCTCAACATGCCTCCCAGACTTCCGTCAGAATGGTTAATTGGGGTGCAGGGGGGCGTGCTGGCTTGCCTGGTGACCGTGGCTGGATATATGACTACTCTAACACAAAAAGAGTCAATCATAACCCTCCCTCTGAGCGGACTGGCCACGATGTCGCTTGAATAGGGGAAAAGGGTATTTTTCTCTCAGTGTGTCACCCGGCCAGCTTTCTCTCACCTGGCTTTACTACCCCGACTCATCTCAGTTCATTCTCCTGAAATAAAGGAAAGAAGCAAAATGGAAACACCTCAGAGCGCGACAAACTTGCCTCCTAGCTTACACATACACCACTACGTAGAACATTCCCAATAACCAACACTAAATTTGGCTGCTACTCAGTCATGCCTTCACAGCTCCCCCACCAGGCTACCTGCAGTAGGCTGTCATGCAGTGGTAAGGGTTTCTTAGCCGGGTGGATTAGGTTATGTTACTGTATTCTGTAGGGTTTTTTATGCTTACAGGAGTCCAGAGGTTACTCACCTTTCGGCGGTTTCTGTGACGCTCCCGGTTACTACCACTTCTATCCTAAGATACTCAATACAGTTCACACAGGCTACAACGTCTCAGACGCTGTCTCAGTTGTTTATCTCTGTGGATAACGGCATGAGCTTCACAGCCGGTACTCGTCGAATGCTCAGTAGGCTGCTCTACACCCTCAGTGGTAGTAAACGCTTGTAACTTGAGGGGTGCTGTGGAGATACGGCTCATGGCCTCTCCAGCGTGCTTTTCACCTGTCGTCAGGGGAATTCATGTACATCCGGTACAGCATACACACTGACGTGTCATCACTGTATCATCAGTGCCTTAGTAGACCAGAAAAATCATGTACGGTGCTACGTAGCAGCAGGGCAACAGCGGACCCCTGGGGTATTTACTGCGTTCACCCTGTCACCCGAGGCCTCATCAGGACCCTTGCCTGTGCTTTGTCCCGTAGCACAGGGGTGCTGTGGCTTGCTCTTACAGCATAATATCAGGGAAGGTCTCGTCTCCATGGATACAAAGAATTATCCTATCAGCCACCCTCGAAAGTCTTTCAGACCAGGCAATATTACCTCTGGACTGTTGCTCCATCACACCGCCTTCATTCCTCAGTACTGTTATGCAGGGCCTACACAGAGCAAAGAAGAAACACGCTGTACCGACAGCTTTCAGATGCAGGTTATCCCTCAGTACCTGATCTCAGAGTGGGGTTGATAGGCACTGACGTTGCCTTTTTACCCCAAGGTAGACATATACTTCACCTGTTCACACTCCATAGGAAAGAAATCATCCAGCCCGTAGGCGTCCCTGAGAACCATATCGCTGGTCTCAATGGTCTACATTCCCTAAAGCGAAAAACACAAGGGCCACAAAAACCTGTCCAAACCTCGACAGGACATGCGGGTGTACAATCCGAACCCTCCAATCTCTGAGGTACAGGGTGGCAGTTTTATATCACTGACTGGCTTTTCGTGATCCACCTTGTAAGGGAAAAAGAAAGGTCTCGCATCAATTCCTCGGGTGCTCTCTGCAAAGAGACACAAAGGTTGATGCAAGGTCAATTCAACAAAACTCGTACAGTTCCATGTCACAGGCATGTCACAGCCGCAGGTTGGACAGCTCCCTATCAGGTACTACCGTGCCACTGAGCTTCCGGGGTGTACACCCACGAAGACTGCAACCCTCCAACTTCCCGTTCACACCTCATCGGGGTTGCACGTCAGTCAGGCGGCTCAGTTCAGTAAAGTGACATTCAAGGATTCCTCCCAGAAAATTCCCTTTCACCACAGACTCCATCAGACATTGCTCAAAGAGACCTCGGTAGGTTATCATACTCGAGGGGCATTACCTGTAGGGGATCGTCACATCAGGCTGGATGTGCCATATATGGTCAGGGGCCTTGTATTGGCTTCCACACCTGCACTATCCGTTGGTGTAGCGCTCAGGACCCCCCCATTTTTTTCAACTGTAACAGCAACCGCAGGTAGGGATACCATCTGTGTGAGTGCAGAGAAGTGGGGTAACACGCTGGTTTTTGTGGATAGCGCCCCAGTTAGCGCTTGGGGAGAGACAGGGGGTCAGATCAGGATTGCATGCAACCTTGAGAGTGCTTGTGGGACTGGAGTCACCATTACCAGTCTAGTCTTACCGACCCGCTGCGTAGAGCTTAGCTACAATAACCCAGTGAACGTTGCCGGATAAAACCCTCCTTGGTTGTACAAGCAAAACAAAACTCATTCGGCCAGTACCAAGCCACACCCCAGCAACCACAAAAGGTGTTGTCCCTTCTCACGCGGTCACGATGTCTCCATGCACAGACACCGTGGGGAACGCCGCAGCGAATTGGCCACTGGCATTCCAGCCAACAAGGCGTCCGGCAAAGAGCACGAGGTCGCGCGGTCGTGGAGAGTCCTCCAGAATTGAGACCGCCTCAAGAAAATAGGCACCGGCAACGAAATGCATCCGTGCTGGGTCAGGTCCATCAGTGAGAGCAGAGCCTCTATGGGCAAGAGGACCCCAGGGACCCGCCGTAAAGTGGCAAGAGGCCCCCAGGTAGGTAGGTAGGTAGGTGCACTCGGTCGTGGAGAGGCGCCCCATGGTTCCCGCTGGCATTGCCGCTGTGACGAACAGGAAGAGGCTGCGCGCTTGAAGAGGGGAGGCGACTTACATCCCGCTAGACCTGACTGGTGGCCCCCAACAAAGGGGCCCCGGGCAACACCGGGAGGGCTGATCGTCGCCAGCGTGACTGCTTGTCATGCCGGGAGGGTGGGCCCCCGTGCTTGCGCACGTCCCCTCCTTTGGGCGGAACCCTAGGGGTTCACCGGACTTCCTGGCGTATCCCGTTCCCAAGGCATGCATGCATGTTCTTGGTACTGGGGTTCCGAGGTGCTTGGGTGTCGCACGCTCCGCCTCGAGTCCCAAAGCAGCGCAGGCCTTAGGATGCAGCCTTACCCCCGGTCTCTGGATCTCGTTTGGCCGGGTCACCTGCATGGCACGGGCTGCCTCAGTGCCCGGGCTATGGACACTGGGTTTCCTACTGTTGCGTGGCGCTTGTGTTTGGGTCTGGGTTGTGGTTGGGTTCGGGTTTCGGCTGCGCCCCGCCACTCCTGGCTGGGGTGTTGGGGTGTGTGTGCGCTTGTGTGTGCGCTCCGCTTGTACCCTGCCACTCCTGGCTGGGGTGTGCGGTGTGGGTGTGTGTTGTTGGGTTCGGGTTCCGGCTGCGCCCCGCCACTCCTGGCTGGGGTGTCGGGGTTTGTGTCTGCTTGTGTGCGCGCTCCGCTTGCACCCCGCCACTCCTGGCTGGGGTGTGCGGCGTGGGTGTGTGTGCTTCGGCTCGGGTTTCGGCTGCGCCCCGCCACTCCTGGCTGGGGCGTTGGGGGGTGTGTGTGCTTATGTGCGTGCTCCGCGTGTACCCCGCCCCTCCTGGCTGGGGCGTGCGGCGTGGGTGTGTGTGCTTGGGCTCGGGTTTCGGCTGCGCCCCGCCACTCCTGGCTGGGGTGTTGGGGTGCGCTTGTGTTTGTGGGCGCGCTCTACTTGTACCCCGCCACTCCTGGCTGGGGTGTGTGGTGCGGGCATGGGTGCCTTGGCTGGGGTTGCGGCTGCGCCCCGCCACTCCTGGCTGGGGTGTTGGGGTGTGCATGTTTGTGTGTGTGCTCCGCTTGTACCCCGCCACTCCTGGCTGGGGTGTGCGGTGTGGGTGTGTGCATTTGGGCTGTGGTTTCGGCTGCGCCCCGCCACTCCTGGCTGGGGTGTTGGGGTGTGCGTGTTTGTGTGCGTGCCCCCCTTGTACCCCGCCACTCCTGGCTGGGGTGTGCGGTGGGGGTGTGTGTGTTTGGTCTCGGGTTTCGGCTGCACCCCGCCACTCCTGGCTTTGGTGTTGGGGTGTGCGTGTTTGTGTGCCTGCTCCCCCCGTACCCCGCCACTCCTGGCCAGGGTGCGCGGCGTGGGTTTGTGTGCTTGGGCTCGGGTTTCGGCTGCGCCCCGCCACTCCTGGCTGGGCCGTTGGGCTGTGTGTGTGCTCGTGTACGCGCTCCGCTTGTACCCTGCCACTGTTGGCTGGGGTGTGCAGTGTGGGTGTGGGTGTTTGGGCTCGGGTTTCTGCTGCGCCCCGCCACTCCTGGCTAGGGTGTTGGGGTCTGTGTGTGCTTGTGTGGGCGCTCCCGTTGTACCCCGGCACTCCTGGCTGGGGTGTGCGGTGGGGGTGTGTGTGTTTGGGCTCGGGTTTCGGCTGCACCCCGCCACTCCTCGCTGGGTTGTTGGGGTGTTGGGTTTCGCACGTCGCACGCACACATAAATGAAAAGATAGGTAAAACACGACGAAAAAAGTTTCTGAATAGCTGAAAATAAAGCTAATTAGCATAAAAAACGCTTAGGCCAAAAAGCGCGCTGCGAAACGCGTAAAAACTGGACGAGAAATTTTTCGAGGTGAAATAGGTGAATAGTTAGCGCCGTAACAACCGTAACGCTCGTAGTACCCTAACGCCGTCTTTCTCGTCGTCTAACTAGCCGTAGGCGCAAAGAAAAACGCGTCACGAGCAGCGCTTAAAACTCGAAAAGTTTTTCTAAGCTGCCGCGTCCCTTCGCCCTGCTTCTCTTCCTTTTCTTTCCTTCTCCATGCACCTACCTCCCCTCCCTCCTGCCCCCCCTCACCCCTTTTCATCAGCTTAGGCGACCGGCCCTGGGGGAAAAGCGGTGAATCCCTATCAAGCAAGACCACCATCTTCGCGGTCGCGTGGCAACACGTAAGTCAGAAGTTTCACCTTGGTATTGCTGCTTGCCTGCGTGCGTGAGTTGCGTAGAGTTTGATTTTCCAGAGAGAAACATTTTAATTTTTGGTTTTCAGGAAGTTTTCAAAGGCACGGAAAAACGGCAGGGGTTTTTAGCAAAGGAAAAGAGGACAAAGGGAAAAACAAACACCAGCAGCGCAGACAACCGCACAGCACAGCCAACCAGCACAGCACCGCAGGGCAGCACGGCACCGCAGGACACGGCACAGGGCGCAGGACACCACAGGACAACGCACAGCACAGCAAGACACCACGACACACCAGAGCAGCACCACCACACCGCAGAACGCCCAGGGAGACACCACAACGCACAGGGACACGCCACAGCACGAGGCACCAACAACAGCGCAGACGACACTGGCGCCGCACGACGGGCCGCAGGAGGGCAAAGCAAACACACACAGCACCGCAAAAGGACAGCAGAGCACGACAGCACAGCACCACACGACAGCACAGCGCCACAGCACACGACACAGGGAAGCAGGGCACCACAGCCAGCACAACAAGGCACCGCAGGGCACAGAGCGGAGAAGACAGGGAACACACAGCACGAGGACAAAAGCACCACAGCACGTAGACACCACCACCGGGCAACAAACAGCACAGCCAACCAACAGCACAACACAGCACAGCACGACAGCCCACAGGAGTGCAAAGCAAGCCCCAACAGCACCGCAACACGACAGCAGAGCACAACAGCACAGCACCACGCGACAGCACAGCACCACAGAACACGACACAGGAAAGCAGGGCACCACAATAAACCACACCAACCACAGGGTTGCAGACCACGCGGCCAGACAGGGACACCGACACCGAAACACGCCACCAGCAGACAGCCACGGGCCACCAGACCCAGCACCGCACCACGGCACACGACAGCACCAGGCGCCAGCAACAGCACGCACCACACGAACAGCACAACGCGAGCGCACCAGCACAGCGAAGCACAGCACCGCACAGAGCGGAGAGGACAGGGAACGCACAGCACAACTCCCGGGACACACACAGCACAAAGCAGAGCGGCGAACAACAGCACGCACCACCGCGCCACGACAAAACACACGCAGCACAGAGCACACAGCGCGGGGGAACACCGCAAAACACAGCGCCGCAGAGCACGGGGCCCCAGGGCGACGGGCAGCGCCAGAGGGCACGGCGCAACAAGCAGCGGCACCGGACGAGCGCAACACAGCACAGGACAGCACAACACCGGAGGACACAACGCGCAGCAGCGCGGTGCAGCACCGCACCCAGGGACGCACAGCACACGGCACACAGCACCGAGCGGCAGCGACGAAAACCGCGAGACAAAAAGGGGGGGGGGGGGGGCGGGGGGGCAGCAACCACCAGGGAGCAGCCAGCAGCCAGGCGGAAAGCACGAAAGAGGGACAAGCGCACGGAGAGCCGAGAGGCCCAGGGCACCCGGGGCCGGAAACCAGAGAAAGCCGGAGACAACGGGGGCGCACAGGTGAAGAAGAAAAAAAAAAAAAAACACCAAGGCACCAAGCAGGAGCGACCAAAACCGCGAGACACAAAAGGGGAGGGGGGGAGGGGAGAAACCACCAAAGAGCAGCCAACGGCCCAGCGGGAGACACAAACGAGGCGCGAGCGCACGAAGAGCCAGGCAGCGGGAGGCCGAGAAAAACAACCAAAGCACAGCGCCAAGGCAACGAGGAACGGCAAGGGCAGCGAGAGAGAGGGGGGCCACCCCAGCCCGGAGGGGGCCAAGCAAAGCAGAAAGACAAAGCGGCCAAAAGAAAAGGTGAGGCGCACCACAACGCGCCCGGGATGCCGGCCCGCCCGACCCGGCCACAAAGAGCAAGCACACGCACACCAGCCGCTGTCCGGATGGACGAGTGCGCGCCCGCAGGGTACCCAGCCCCTGCCGACTACGAACAGCAGCCGTCCGGATGGACGAGTGCGCGCCCGGAGGGTACCCAGCCCCTGCCGGCTACGAACAGCCGCCGTCCGGATGGACGTGTGTGCGCCCGGAGGGTACTCACCCCCTGCCTGCTACGATAGCCGCCGTGTCATATGCTTGTGCTTGGGTGCATATAGAAAAACCCATTTTCCTTGTCTTGCACTTAAAAATCAAATTGTTTCCAATGTTCTCCATTACAATTGATCTTGTTGGCAAGTACAGGACACAGGCAACAGCAAGAAGACGAAGTCGTGAACGAACATTGAGCTGGACCAACTGGCTGGTCCAGTAATACGGGTTCACATGCCTAAATAACAAGAAAATTGATATAACAATAAATTCTCATTAAAAAGGCAATAAAACCTATATTTTATCAACTTTCTGAGTAGTCTATCTTATCACAGGCCTTGTCAACATTACGTAAATTGCTGTCGGCGGCAAAAGACGGCGACAGTCGCGACAGGCCATCTGAAGCTTCGAAATAGCTTCAAAATAGCTTCTAATACATTAGAACCTTCTAAAATGCTATAAAACATGATTAAATCAAATTATAAGCATATGGGATGTGATTATTCATGTATGGCTACTAATGTATCCTAGATCTCCGCTCTCTGTAGTGTACCTAAGAGCAGTAGAGTCTAGCAGTAAGCTATAGGCTTGGAATATAAGCCAAATATGAGCAAATATCCTAGTGTTCTAGGATCTTGAAGCTTGGAGAGGTCTAGTATAGATCCTCCAGAAAGCTTCTGAGAGGCCCAAATGCCCTGACTTATTACACCCCCTTCCTAAGCTTCATGCACATTCGGTAAGAATGTTCATGACAAGCTGATAATCTAACATAAGGAGGGGTATGGGCATAAGGAACGCTCATATTGAATGTTCTGAGTGTCTAATGTATTGTTTTAGTACCCCCTTCCTAGAGGTAAAGATGTATCTCCACCTAAGAGGGTAAAGTTCCTAAGTCTTGGGTATGGTAGGGCTCAAAATGAAACATGAGAAACACTAAGCAAAAAGCTAGCATACAAAGTATGAACAATGATAACCTAAATCTTCAGGCAAACAATGAGGGTAAGGGTAATACACCTGGATGTAGACGTATAAATTACAATGAGCTATACGGAAAATCAATCACAATTGAGAATGAAATGCAACATGTGGGGTTAAACTGGAAATTCAAGCTCTGCCCAAGCTGTCTATTGACAGGCTTGTCTTCGTCATCCAAAGAGAGGATACACCACCTTACTCAACGGACGCGTTACATGTGGCTACCTAATGCAATGGATGCATTGGTACCTATCTGATGCAATGGGTTTCTTGGCCTGCATTACATGGACAGAGAAAGCGAGGCAGCATCAGTAATGACCAACTGTTGATTAGTTTAGCGGGTAGGGATAACTCATAGTGTGTGGGGGGGGTGGCAGTCACGATGAGTAGACATCATCTGACCCGGATCTGCTCTTTCTTATCCCGGCCGTGGGGATTGATCCGTCTGGGGGTATGGGGATTTATACTAATACTTCAACCAAAAAAACGTTGAAAGATATAGTCCGTCATTACCAACCTTTTACTCATACTTTCGGGCTATCTCTAAAAACAAAGCTGAAACGTCAGTTACCTAACATGCTTAGAAATCATGTACAAAAAAATCAATATTCCATCACGGAAAAATGCTCTGGTCCACAAATGCAGAGCATATGAACCATGTTCCTCAATAGGACATAGCCAACAGGAATTTAATGAGATATGAAGCTAGCGGGAATACTGATTTGTGTAGACATGTCCCAAATGACTTAAATTACCAAAGCAAATAATTTGCACGAAGAAGTGAAAATGTAGAGGTGTGTTCATCATGTAAATTCAGAGAAAGAAGATGTATGGGTTGTGGCAAGTGCTAAAGATGACAAAACCAATGAATTGTATGTGTGCATGTAGGGGTTGGGTTCACGGGTAGGGGTGGGTTGGTCCCCTGGGGTTGGTTGGAAATGAAGTAGGTAAGTGATAAGTGAAAAAAAGTTGAAAGGTCGGATCTTTCATGGAACGCCGTTCAGCTCTAGTGCGCGCCAACGGATATCCTACACGACTAGAGGGTCGCCACTGCCTCATACGCGAAATGTATCATTGTCAGGTTGTCTCAAACAAGTGGAAGTAGTAAATCTCCGAAAAATGCTATTGTAGTTAAAGTGTGTTCTGTACCTTACCGGAAGACCAATTATGGCGAGCCCCTTGCCCAGCAGATGGTTGTACAAAGCCATCCGTGCGGGGGCCTTTCTTCCTACATGAAGAGTGAATGCCGCTCAACTGAATTGCAGGACTCAGGCTATCCTCTTGGAGCTTAACTCCGTCATCTATCTCTACCGCAAGAGAAGGGGTCTATCCCACTGCAGGGAAAGTACTTATCTACCCGCGCGAGGGTAGAAGCCCATTACTGTAGGCTTTCGATACCTTTCGATAATCCTTTTCAATGAGCCTACCGTAGTGCACCGCTGGTCTCAGTGGCTACCGGCGTAGGACTCTTCACTAACACATCGCGGAATGCATTAGCCAAGTCACAGGCTAAGTGACCAAGCTTAGACCTGTTCACTTGTGTTACACAACAAAGACGTGGCGGGGTGAGACCAATGCCGGCTCCTGTAAGCGGACACTGACTGTCTACACGAAGGAAATGACTTAGAAATTGGCTCGTAGGCAAAAATTTGATGGATGTGGTACTACAGCAATTCCTCAGAGTGTGATATCCAAAGAGAACAAATGGAATAATCACATGACTCATGGTATGTGTTTGTGTGTGGGTTGTATGTGTGGTGTGATGAGGGAGGGAATGTGTGAAAAATCCAAGTAAGTTTGTCATGCTGATGGTCTGGTCGGGGGGATAGAGAATGTAATGTTGTAGACTACAGACACTCAATTGAGCACTCTCAAACCCGGTAATTGAGGCTGTACCAGGCGATCTAGCGTAAGTTAACGAAGCGGAACGTACCCGTAGTGGTTCGGTAGCAAATTTGAGGATAAACTAGCTCTTTAGACCAAATGACCTAGGTCAATGATCGCGAGGGTTGGAAAAGAGATTCATTCCTCACAACTTGCAGTTAATCAACAAAAGTTGAGTGGATACGAATGAATTGTTCGTCGCTGCGATCCAAAACTCGGGGTCTATTGAGCAAAAGGTGCTCATAGAACTACAAAGGGCAGATCAATTACGGACCATATTGCATGTTGAGCGTTATGGGCAAGCCCTTGCAATAAGGAAGTAATACAATAAGTATGAAATGTAAGATTTGCAAAGTGAAATGCAATGAATGAGTGACCTTTCTGAACGAATGAATGAAATGCAATCCGAATGGAGAGTAGAATACGTCACTAGTCAAACGCTTGCCTTGACGGCCATGCAGTGAAGGATGAGATGCATGGTAGAGTGAAATGAGGACAAATCACTTCCTAGCTCAAATGCAATTGTGCTCAAATGAAACAGCTTGACAAATTCAGGCTTCCGGAAAGGGTCTCAGCACACGCATGAGTGGCGGACCGTGACCAGAAGTCATGTAGTCTATGCAGAGTCTCGGCAACCCATGAGAGGGCACGGACCGTGCTCAGAACTACATTGAACTGTGTCAGGTAGTTCAGTAAAGAGATGAAAATCAGTTAAATGGCATTGCATGCTAACATTCCGGCCTGCACCTACTGGAATGGATACCTCTATTACAGTACCAGCGCCTTGCGGCACTTCTCCTCACCACCCTGCCCTACAGGGGGAGGACCAGAGACATTAAGTTGCTTGCGCAACCATGCGAATGGTTTTGTAAAACAATGACCAAAAAGCATGTTTTTTCTTTGAAAATGCCCAGCTTCTGCGCCCTTTTTCTGTACTATGTTGCTCAGATGTCAGAAAGGGAATATCTGCACTGTGTAGGGCATGTTCTCAGGTTTTCGAAACATATTTGATGTTGCCCCAACTCATCATAGGCTCAGAGAAATAGAAGTTGGGGGGAGACACATGAATCTCACATGACACACATGCTGAAAAACCATGAAAAAAGCATAAGGAAACCGAACTTTTGCACTGTCATCCCATTTTCAATAAAATCCAATGATTGAATATCTGCAAACTAGACACCATTACCTTTCCAAAACAGCTTTGATGACTGTCTAACTCAGCATAAGCTCTGAGAAAGGTCTTTTTCTTGCAGCATCAGGAACACAAAATTTGAAAACATGCTTTCATGCACTAAGTTGACCACCATGGGAAAAATCCATTCTTGACCACAGAAATTCAAAGTAAACATTTGTCGTAAACTTCATGCTCCAGTGTTCGTAAAACACCTTTGTTCAGGTTCGAACTCACCAGGGTCTCAGAGAAATGATTAAACCTCCAAAATCATTTTTCATGATTTTTCACCAAGTGGTTCGTGTGGTAACCTGCTGCAGTTTTACCATAGCCATTCTTATTTTCTGAAAATAAAAACGACTCAGGGTTAGAAAGCACATACTTCAGTGTTGTTTAGAAAAATAATGTCGAACCTCAAACGTTTTTTCTCGGGGAAATATGAAGGAAGCACAAAAAGCACTTTTGAGGGGTTTTTGGAGTGTGGTTTATGGGTGACATTGTTGGGGATGGGAAAAATAGCAGAAACATTGATTCCAAGTAAGTGAAGTGGGGGATAGAAGCGTACTACTGTTTACTTTCGAAAAATACTTGGTTCAGATTTTTTCAGCGCAGTGGCGCGAAGATATGCGTAAAACACCAAATGTCATTTTGGGGTGTTTTTGATGGTTGGGCAAAAAGTGATTCATGGGTCATTCTGAAAAAATCACAGAAAGTAGCCCTTGAGGAGTTGAAACAAAGTGAGAGTCGCATTTGAAAGCTAGCGCTCTCTACTTTACAACAGCGCTTTAGTTGGCGCGATTCGACGCACTGGCGCGTAGATACGCGTGAAATGAGTTAGGACATTTTCGACATTTTTGGCCTTTTGGTACATCAATGAGTTGAAAGAAATGTGAAAGAATTCAAAGCTTTTGGACTCCCAAGAGGGTCAACAGTGACTGGCGTGGGGATTTATAGTCACGGACCGTCCCTTTAGTCCCTTCCCTTGACATAGGGTCTCCTGAAGGACCGTAAGCAAGGAGAAGATAAGCCTTGAAAATGCACCACAAGAAGTATGCAACATGTAGCAAACAAAAGCAACACAATGAATGGCTCTAGGCCTCAAAGAGCCTCAAGAGAGCCTCTGGAAGCTCGCTCGCAGCTCTTCTGCAGCACGTCGTCGTCGTAGAAGTCGTCGGCGTCGTCGCTGAAGCGCTGGGAAGTCGCCTTGTGTTGTAGAAGTTCACCACATATTTGAAACTTCTTGTTAACTTAAAATCCTTCACAATCTTCACCAAACTCAATGAAATAAACCCACTGGACGGCTTTTCGAACTCTTCTGAAGCCTCTGGCGTCGGCGTACTTGCGTAAAGGTCGCTTCACGGTACGCTCTTGGAGTCTTCGAATTTATTTGAAGGTTCTTTGGCCATAGGAGGAAGTATACCTTCAAGACTTGAAAGTTTCTTGAACCTTTTGATAAATTCAAGCAAGGAACTCACTTTACTTGAACAGCGTACGCTGGCCCAGCTGCTGCTCGTCGTCCTCGTCGTCGTCGACCTACTGGAACTTCAGATTACTGGACTGTCATATGCTTGTGCTTGGGTGCATATAGAAAAACCCATTTTCCTTGTCTTGCACTTAAAAATCAAATTGTTTCCAATGTTCTCCATTACAATTGATCTTGTTGGCAAGTACAGGACACAGGCAACAGCAAGAAGACGAAGTCGTGAACGAACATTGAGCTGGACCAACTGGCTGGTCCAGTAATACGGGTTCACATGCCTAAATAACAAGAAAATTGATATAACAATAAATTCTCATTAAAAAGGCAATAAAACCTATATTTTATCAACTTTCTGAGTAGTCTATCTTATTACAGGCCTTGTCAACATTACGTAAATTGCTGTCGGCGGCAAAAGACGGCGACAGTCGCGACAGGCCATCTGAAGCTTCGAAATAGCTTCAAAATAGCTTCTAATACATTAGAACCTTCTAAAATGCTATAAAACATGATTAAATCAAATTATAAGCATATGGGATGTGATTATTCATGTATGGCTACTAATGTATCCTAGATCTCCGCTCTCTGTAGTGTACCTAAGAGCAGTAGAGTCTAGCAGTAAGCTATAGGCTTGGAATATAAGCCAAATATGAGCAAATATCCTAGTGTTCTAGGATCTTGAAGCTTGGAGAGGTCTAGTATAGATCCTCCAGAAAGCTTCTGAGAGGCCCAAATGCCCTGACTTATTACACGCCGTCCAGATGGACGAGTGAGCGCCCCGCAGCGACGCCCCGCACAGCAACATAACACACCGAGCGGGCACACCGGTGAACAGGAGCCAGGAGGCCCAGGACACCGCACACGCAAAACAACACACCGAGCGGGCGCACCGGTGAACAGGAGCCAGGAGGCCCAGGACACCACACACGCAACACAACACACTGAGCGGGCACACCGGTGAACAGGAGCCAGGAGGCCCAGAACGCCGCACACGCAAAACAACACACAGAGTGGGCACACTGGTGAACAGGAGCCAGGAGGCCCAGGACACCGCACACGCAACACAACACACCGAGCGGGCACACCGGTGAACAGGAGCCAGGAGGCCCAGGACACCGCACACGCAACACAACACACCGAGCAGGCGCACCGGTGAACAGGAGCCAGGTGGCCAAGGACACCGCACACCCGACACAACACACCGAGTGGGCACACCGGTGAACAGGAGCCAGGAGGCCCAGGACACCGCACACCCAACACAACACACCGAGCGGGCACACCGATGAACAGGAGCCAGGAGGCCCAGGACACCGCACACGCAAAACAACACACCGAGCGGGCACACCAGTGAACAGGAGCCAAGAGGCCCAGGACACCGCACACCCAACACAACACACCGAGCGGGCGCACCGGTGAACAGGAGCCAGGAGGCCCAGGACGCCGCACACCCGACACAACACACCGAGTGGGCACACCAGTGAACAGGAGCCAGCAGGCCCAGGACACCGCACACCCAACACAACACACCGAGCGGGCGCACCGGTGAACAGGAGCCAGGAGGCCCAGGACACCGCACACGCAAAACAACACACCGAGCGGGCACACCAGTGAACAGGAGCCAAGAGGCCCAGGACACCGCACACCCAACACAACACACCGAGCGGGCGCACCGGTGAACAGGAGCCAGGTGGCCCAGGACGCCGCACACCCGACACAACACACCGAGTGGGCACACCAGTGAACAGGAGCCAGCAGGCCCAGGACACCGCACACCCAACACAACACACCGAGCGAGCACACCGGTGAACAGGAGCCAGGAGGCCCAGGACACCGCACACGCAGAACAGCACACCGAGCGGGCACACCGGTGAACAGGAGCCAGGTGGCCCAGGACGCCGCACACGCGAAACAACGCACGGAGCGGGCACACCGGTGAACGGGAGCCAGGAGGCCCAGGCCGACGCACACGCAACACAACACACCGAGCGGGCACACCGGTGAACAGGAGCCAGGAGGCCCAGGACACCGCACACGCAACACAACACACCGAGCAGGCACACCGGTGAACAGGAGCCAGGAGGCCCAGGACACCGCACACGCAACACAACACACCGAGCGGGCACACCGGTGAACAGGAGCCAGGTGGCCCAGGACACCGCACACACGTAGGGCGGCCGGGGGACAGGAAAAAACCAACACTCCATGGGTCGGACACACTGGGGCGACCCAGCCGACCCACCGGGCCAGTGGCAGGAGCGGTACTCCAAGGCTGCGGGTCCGAGCCCGGCCAGGCTGCATCGGGGACCATGGCAAACGTTACCCGGAGCCATGGAAGCAACCGGTGACAGGCGAGCCGGTACACAGTCCAGGAGGGGGTCGCCTGCCAAGCGGAGCGGCCCCGCAACTCAAGCCACAAAGGTGAGGCGGTCGTACCGTAGACAAGCGAAGGCAATACCCCTTGTGGTGAGAGATACTCCACACGGCTGGGCAGCCCCCAGAGCTGCCGCCCAAAGGAGGGGGCATGTGGCCCTACTCATGGACACATGTGGGGACACCCTCCCACCTGGGACACATGGACCGGGTGGCCGCGACAATGCCTTCCCAAGCACATGCGGGAGCGGCTCAAGAGGCACCTAACATAGGGCAGTGGGAGGGACAGGACGTCCCCTTGGTAAGACCTTCTTCCTGCATTGTCAAAGGAGGCATCCCGAGCTCCCGAAGATACCTACCTACCTAGCTCGGGTTTCTGCTGCGCCCCGCCACTCCTGGCTAGGGTGTTGGGGTGTGTGTGTGCTGGTGTGGGCGCTCCCGTTGTACCCGGCACTCCTGGCTGGGGTGTGCGGTGGGGTTGTGTGTGTTTGGGCTCGGGTTTCGGCTGCACACCGCCACTCCTGGCTGGGTTGTTGGGGTGTGAGTTTTTTTTTTGGGTGTCTGCTCCCCCTGTACCCCGCCACTGTTGGCTCGGGTGTGCGGCGTGGGTGCGTGTGCTTGGGCTCGGGTTTCGGCTGCGCCCCGCCACTCCTGGCTGGGGTGTTGGGCTGTGTGTGTGCTGGTGTGGGCGCTCCGCTTGTACCCTGCCACTCCTGGCTGGGGGGCGCGCCGTGGGTGTGTGTGTTTGGGCTCGGGTTTCGGCTGCGCCCCGCCACTCCTGGCTGGGGTGTTCGGGTGTGTGTGTGCTCGTGTGCGTGCCCCCCTTGTATCCCGCCACTCCTGGCTGGGGTGCGCGGTGTGGGTGTGTTTGTTTGGGCTCCGGTCTCGGCTGCGCCCCGCCACTCCTGGCTTGGGTGTTGGGGTGTGTATGTGCTGGTGTGCGTGCTCCTCCTGTACCCCGCCACTCTTGGCTGGGGTGTGCGGCCTGGGTGTGTGTTCTTGGGCTCAGGTTTCGGCTGCACCCCGCCACTCCTGGCTGGGGTGTTGGGGTGTGCGTGTTTGTGTGCCTGCTCCCCCTGTACCCCGCCACTCCTGGCTGGGGTGCGCAGCGTGGGTGTGTGTGCTTGGGCTCGAGTTTCAGCTGCGCCCCGCCACTCCTGGCTGGGGTGTTGGGCTGTGTGTGTGCTCGTGTGCGCGCTCCGCTTGTACCCTGCCACTGTTGGCTGGGGTGTGCGGTGTGGATGTGGGTGTTTGGGCTCCGGTTTCGGCTGCGCCCCGCCACTCCCGGCTAGGGTGTGTGGGGTCTGTGTGTGCTGGTGTGGGCGCTCCCCTTGTACCCCGGCACTCCTGGCTGGGGTGTGCGGTGGGGGTGTGTGTTTTGGGGTTCGGGTTCCGGCTGCGCCCCGCCACTCCTGGCTGGGGTGTTGGGGTGTGCGTTTTTTTTTTGGGTGCCTGCTCGCCCTGTACCCCGCCACTCCTGGCTGGGGTGTGCGGCGTGGGTGCGTGTGCTTGGGCTCGGGTTTCGGCTGCGCCCCGCCACTCCTGGCTGGGGTGTGCGGCGTGGGTGCGTGTGCTTGGGCTCGGGTTTCGGCTGCGCCCCGCCACTCCTGGCTGGGGTGTTGGGCTGTGTGTGTGCTGGTGTGGGCGCTCTGCTTGTACCCTGCCACTCCTAGCTGGGGTGCGCGCCCTGGGTGTGTGTGTTCGGGCTCGGGTCTCGGCTGCGCCCCGCCACTCCTGGCTGGGGTGTTGGGGTGTGTGTGTGCTCGTGTGCGTGCCCCCCTTGTACCCCGCCACTCCTGGCTGGGCTGTGCGGTGTGGGTGTCTGTGTTTGGGCTCGGGTTTCGGCTGCGCCCCGCCACTCCTGGCTGGGGTGTTGCGGTCTGTGTGTGCTGGTGTGCGTGCTCCTCCTGTACCCCGCCCCTCCTGGCTGGGGTGTGCGGCTTGGCTGTGTGTGCTTGGGCTCGGGTTTCGGCTGCGCCCCGCCATTCCTGGCTGGGGTGTTGGGCTGTGTGTGTGCTCGTGTGCGCGCTCCGCTTGCACCCTGCCAGTCCTGGCTGGGGTGCGCGGTGTGGGTGTGTTTGTTTGGGCTCGGGTTTCGGCTGCGCCCCGCCACTCCTGGCTTGGGTGTTGGGCTGTGTGTGTGCTCGTGTGCGCGCTCCGCTGGCACCCTGCCACTCCTGGCTGGGGTGCGCGGTGTGGGTGTGTGTGTTTGGGCTCGGGTTTCGGCTGCGCCCCGCCACTCCTGGCTGGGGTGTGCGTTGTGGGTGTGTGTGCTTGGGCTCGGGTTTTGGCTGCGCCCCGCCACTCCTGGCTGGGGTTTGTGGTGTGTGGGTTGGCTATTGCCTGGCACCTGTTCGTGTGCCCTGGTTCGTTGCGTGTTGTGCGCGCTCTCCGGGTTAGTGGCACCCGGCGGCCGTCCCTGCTTGGCACCTGCTTGGCATCATCAAGCCCTTAGGCGTCCCTGAGAACCATATCGCTGGTCTCAATGGTCTACATTCCCTAAAAGGAAAAACACAAGGGCCACAAAAACATGTCAAAACCTCGACAGGACATGCGGGTGTACAATCCGAACCCTCCAATCTCTGAGGTAGAGAGTGGCAGTTTTATATCACTGACTGGCTTTTCGTGATCCAGCTTGTAAGGGAAAAAAGGAGGTCTCGCATCAGTTCTTCGGGTGCTCCTGCAAAGAGACACAAAGGTTGATGCAAGGTCAATTCAACAAAACTCGTACAGTTCCATGTCACAGACATGTCACAGCCGCAGGTTGGACAGCTCCCTATCAGGTACTACCGTGCCACTGAGCTTCCGGGGTGTACACCCACGAAGACTGCAACCCTCCAACTTCCCGTTCACACCTCATCGGGGTTGCACGTCAGTCAGGCGGCTCAGTTCAGTAAAGTGACATTCAAGCATTCCTCCCAGAAAATTCCCTTTCACCACAGACTCCATCAGACATTGCTCAAAGAGACCTCGGTAGGTTATCATACTCGAGGGGCATTACCTGTAGGGGATCGTCACATCAGGCTGGATGTGCCATATATGGTCAGGGGCCTTGAGTTGGCTTCCACACCTGCACTATCCGTTGGTGTAGCGCTCAGGACCCCCCCATTTTTTTCAACTGTAACAGCAACCGCAGGTAGGGATACCATCTGTGCGAGTGCAGAGAAGTGGGGTAACACGCTGGTTTTTGTGGAAAGCGCCCCAGTTAGCGCTTGGGGAGAGACAGGGGGTCAGATCAGGATTGCATGCAACCTTGAGAGTGCTTGTGGGACTGGAGTCACCATTACCAGTCTAGTCTTACCGACCCGCTGCATAGAGCTTAGCTACAATAACCCAGTGAACGTTGCCGGATAAAACCCTCCTTGGTTGTACAAGCAAAACAAAACTCATTCGGCCAGTACCAAGCCACACCCCAGCAACCACAAAAGGTGTTGTCCCTTCTCACGCGGTCACGACGTCTCCATGCACAGACACCGTGGGGAACGCCGCAGCGAATTGGCCACTGGCATTCCAGCCAACAAGGCGTCCGGCAAAGAGCACGAGGTCGCGCGGTCGTGGAGAGTCCTCCAGAATTGAGACCGCCTCAAGAAAGAAGGCACCGGCAACGAAATGCATCCGTGCTGGGTCAGGTCCATCAGTGAGAGCAGAGCCTCTACGGGCAAGAGGACCCCAGGGACCCGCTGTAAAGTGGCAAGAGGCCCCCAGTATCCCCCCTCGCGAAGCATTCCGCCAACACCAAGAGACAACACCCACTGGACAGTCTGCAAGCTGGCGATCCACAAGCGGTGCGCCCCTTGGGCAAATTCGCAGCAACAGCAAATTTACCCCCAGAGTTGACTCCAAATCTCCCCTGATAATTTGGGAAACCCTTCTATTGCTCTACTGCTCCTGAATCAATCCGCGCACACTCGCATGTGGAAATCAAGGTGAATCAGCTAAGCCTATGTCAAGCACTCCCGTCGTCCAACGCCCTGGTGTGTCCCAGGCTGATTGGTCACTTATCTATTGAGACAAGCAACGGGGAAAATGGTAACTGTTACTCCCACAAAAAAGCACTTCTGGGGTCTGTGGCCTATTCAGGGCAACCATACCGGCATGTTTAGACTCCTTGTCAATTCTGGCCCCGGAGAGTAAGGGCAGAGAGATATCGGTAAAAGAATAAATGACTCATAACAGTCCCCAACGTCCCAACACCTTTGAAGAGAAGAATTGGAAAGAAAAGAGGGTAACAGACCCAAACCACGGGTGACTGCCCCGAAAGGCAGCAAACCCCGTTAGGTGAGCGAAAGAGTCATTGGACAGGAGTCAACCGTAATGCCAATAAATTCCATTGCCAACAGACAGCCAAAGACCTTTGGCTTAACCTGTGCTTTTGCAGGCCTCAGACCATACAACCGTACTTTGCTTACATACACACACCACCATCAACCGCCAGGAATGTTTGTCGCACCACCTTATACAATCACAAGAAGACAGCACATTTCAGGTCAATCCCTGTGTCTACTCCAGCCGCCGGCACAGGACCCGCAGTGGGGCGCCGACGGGGCTGTGGACGGTCTCAGGGGCAGGTTCACCTGGGCGGCCGTCGACGATGGCTCCTGGCCTTCGACCCCATGCCTGAAGAGGCATGACCCCCTCGATCGCTCAGGGGACCCAGTTTGTCGGAGCGGTTGCTGAGGCATGTCCCCCTCGATCGCTCAGGGGACCCAGTTTGTCGGAGCGGTTGCTGAAATCCTCCTCTGGCAGCTTGCGTCGGTGCATCTGTTGATGTGGGCGTCTTTGCATTTATTTCCCGCCCAAGTGGAGGCGGTGGTGCTGGCATAGGGATCTTTGTTTTTATACCCCGCCCAAGTGAAAGCGGTTGTGTTGGTGTAGGGGTCTTGGTGTTTATACCCCGCCCAAGAGGAGGCGGCTCATGCAGCAGCTGGGCGATCTGCACATCAGTCATCACAGGCTGATATCTTCAGGGATAGTACCACAACTTCCTCCGTCTCCGTAACCATCAACTCCCCATCGGTCGCCTGCCGCAGCTTCAAGCACTATGAACCCCTCTTGCAGAGTCCTTTGCACGCTTCGCTCAGTCAACTTGTTAGCTGTCAGTCCAGGGGAACGATGGGGGAAATTGTAAAGCCTTAAGGCGCGCCTCTGACTGTCACAAGCAGGGAATTTTTCATTCACACGCTCCAAAACTGCCTTTGCACCTCTGATCTCTACGTCAGGCCTCTCCATCCGCACGAAATCAGCCAATCCTGAACGCCCCCTCCAGGTCCCACTGTAGTCCAAACCGTATGGTTTGCCTCTTGCACGGCGGGCATCCGTCTTGAGTCACAAGTAACGACCATCAGAACAAGAACCACGAGCCCGATTTACGAATGGGTGATCAATGTGGTTGGGATCCTCCAAAGCCAGTGCGCAGTGCGCTCTGAGCGTCCGTCTGGAAACAGAAACGGGCTAGCTTCTCCTTTTGCCTGGTCTGGGTCCAGCATTTTCTGCACTGCATAGTTGGCAGAAGTCAGGATCTGGTTGGCAGGGTCAAAAAGGTCCGACTCCTTGTCACCGGGTGGCCCACAGCGCCCCTGGCCCTCACTGGCCAGGACGCTTACACGGGTGTCGTTGTCCTTGCTGACAACATATCAGGTGTACATCACATCAACGTCACCTGGCTTCAGTTCTGCCAACTTAGATAATTCATGAAAATCCGACAATTCGTTGACCCTGTTCTGTAGAGCCCGCACGCCTTCCTAGAATTCATTTCTGGGCAGGGATCGTAGGCTATGCAGCGCAAGGATGCTGTCCGCCGTTCGAATCTTGTCCTGAAGTCGCAGGAAAGTGTTCACGACGAAAGCAAGATTTCCAGAGTCCTCTGGCTCCACCCACAGTGTATCGGGGCAACCCTCTTCCAGGGCCCACGGCGTTCACCAGCCAACTTCCAAAGTACAATCCTACCAGCTCTTCACAACCGTGAATGACACTGGCAGCGGCAATTCCACTGGCACAACCAATATACTTGTAGCACCCATAACCAGCTTCCAAAAGACGATTCAAGAAACATTCAGAGTTCTGGCAGTTAATACCCTACCTTTTTGCAGTTCTCGACGTCTCTGTTTCTGATGACCTCTCAACTTGCTCCCTGTCATTACAGCCGATAAGTACCAACTTGTCACAGTGATCTCCAGAGCACTGTACCGCACGGGGCAGGGCCCAAGGCACTTCCTGCCGGCCATCCTCTGCCCTAGGTAGTAGGCACTGCTTGAAGTCACTGACGCGGTGTAGCAGACGGTCCCCACAGAAAGTACTAGCATGCGAATACCCGGCATCGGGGTTGTTGTGCAGCTTGGGCGACATCATATCCACTAGTACCAGCGGCTTGTCAGTCACAGGCACACACTTGTGCAATCGCATGGAAATTGACGTCATGTGGGTGTCCTTGAGCACAGAGTCATAGAGGTCACCTGTCACACAGGGGTTCCTTGACTTGGACGTCAGGGCATGGTACATGCAGGGTGAATTCTTATTGTTCTTCATCCAGCCAGCCATCCAGCCAGGGCCATTGACTCACATAACTAGTCCTGATGCATGGGGTTCTCAGAGACACCCAGAGCAGACTTCTGGTGCGCCTTGGCCTCTGCACGTTCTGCAGGAGGGTCGTCTGGATCAAGTCCAGAGCTCCCAAAGGCATCCATTCCGGATATTCAGGGGCTTTTGAGCTTGTCTCCTCCAGCATAGGTTCTTGGGACTCGTTCTCATGCCTAAAGGCATCAGAGATTGCATTCTCTGTTCAGGACTCAGAGGCATCAGCTGAAGGAGAGAAGCATTTGTACCGGTCTTCTGGACGGTGTACTCGCCTCCTGGTCCAGTAGTACTCTTTCTTCGCTGTGTTTCTCCAACTACGCGGGATCCTTCACCGGCTCCCTGGAGTCAGACCAGTGATATCATTAGGCTCTCTACGCAGGTTGCCAGCAACGTTGTTGTCAGACAGAGAGCCCAGCCACTCCAGACAGGCAGCGCTGTACTACGGGGCCACGGCGGTGTTATTCAGGGCGAAGGTGTCATTGTACATGGAGCCCCTGCAAGTGGTACAGTTCGGTATCATCGATTGACCATAGTGGGCCTCCAAGGTGGAAAAAAAGACGAGAAGGTCTTTGTCCCTTGGACACAGTAGTACGAGAAGAACGGGGTGAGTTCCGAGTTGTGCTGGGCCTCGTTCCAACAAGCCCCAACCAAAAAAAAAGAAAAGTAGCACCCTTCGGCAAAACCAAAAGTATCACACTTCGGCAGTGCACGCCACAGAAGGAGCATACTTCGGCAAAGCCTGCGCGTAGCACGCCTGAGAGATATAAACTGTGGCGCAAGGAAACCAACACTGGGCGTGCACCAGTCTCCTCATTCGTCTGTACAGTATTACAAAACCTCTCACGAAAAGTTTGAGAAATCCGATCCCATCCGCATGCTCAACGGAATTCCGAATTCACTGACGCAGGGCTTCGGGAAACCCGGTACCATTCTTCTCCAAATTTTCTATGACTTCACCTTCTTCGAAGAATAGCGGGAGCATCCTCACGAAACTTTTCCAAATTTCCCGTGACCTCATTCGTTTCCAAGAAAATTGTGAACTCACTCACGAAACTTCCCAATTTTTCCGTGCACACATTCTCTCCGGAGCTTCACTCCCCTCGACGAATTTTCCAAAGTACTCACGATGAGTGGGGAAATTTTTGAGACTTCTTTGTCTTCGAAGAATGCTTCGAACTTTCTCATGAAATGTCTCCAACTTTCCCGTGACCTCAATAATCCTTTCGAAGGATAGTTCGAACTTCCTCACCAGGCTGGGTGCTTGAGAAACCCGTGAGCATGTCATACAGGATAATAAGTACATCTCGTTCATGAGCATGTAGTGCATTTGTCAAAATCTTGTTGTTCAACTCCGCTTTTGAAACCCATGAACGTCTTCCGATCTTTCACTAAGGTTCTCACGATAATCTTCGGACACTCTTTTCGCAAAGTCATCTCAAAACCTTTCCCAATAAGCGTTTCGCCAATATAGCTCGCGACCTCCCAAAATTCATGACAAAAAGCGTTCAACACTTTTATCATCGTTTCCGCTCGGGGACGGACCTCCTTTGATATAGGACATGTTGTCCGTGATAGACATCCCACCAACGTAGTCCATGGTAAAAGGAATTCCTTCAAAGAAGTAGTACTCATGGAGTTCTCCAAGGATGAGGCATACCTCACGAAGGTTCTCTGAACTTCCTTCAATATCCATTCTCTCGAAGGTTCTCCAAATTTTCTTGAAACGCTATTCTATCGAAAGTTCTCCAAAGTTCCTTGAATTGGGTTTCCCTAATACGACCGTATTCCTGTAATACGCGTATCCTGCCGTATCCTGCCGTATCCTGCCGTATCCTGTCGTATCCTGCCGTATCCTGCCGTATCCTGCCGTATCCTGCCGTATCCTGCCGTATCCTGCCGTATCCTGCCGTATCCTGCCGTATCTGCCGGATACTGCCGTATCCTGCCGTATCCTGCCGTATCTTGCCGTATGCCAGTAACCGAAACCCTAACCCTAACCCTAACCTTAACCCTAACTGTAATCCTAACCTGGAGTTTCAGTTATTGGTAAAGGTCTCATAAACAGGCGGTGCCTTGCAGGTGTGCGGACGTAATGTGATCCGACCTTGTATGAACCAATGCAAATTGACCTTTCTTCATGCCATATGATGTGATGCCTTATAAGTTGATAGGATGTGGTGTTCGCAACGTGATGTGATGTGATGTGATGCAATGTGACATGACGTGATTCCATGTGATGTAGTGTGATCTCGTGTGGTGTGGTTTGGTGTGGCGTGATGCGATGTGATGTGATGTGACGTGATGAGAGGCGATGTGATGTGACATGACGTGACGTGCCGTGACGTGACGTGACGTGACGTGACGTGACGTGACGTGATGTGATGTGATGTGGTATGATGTGATGGGATGTCATGTATTGCCATGCGATTTCATTTGGTGCAGTGATATTTGATTTAACTTGATGTGATGTGGTGTGATGTGGTGTGATGTGATGTCATGTGATTCAATGTGATGTGAAGTGTGTGACCATATTTGATTTGCCGTGATGTGGTGTGATGTGATGTGATGTGACTTGGTTTCTTTGCGAAAACGTCTTCAAACCCACTGCAGCTTTTATCCTAACAAACAAAAATGCATTACCAATTATTTTTTTTCCGAAACCGTTTTCCAACCCACTGCAGCTTTTATCCTAACAAACAAAAATCCATTTCCAATTGTTTTCTATCCAGAAACGTTTTCAAACCCACTGCAGCTTGTATCCTAACAAACATAAATGCTTTTTCAAAATATGGTGTTCTTTTTTTGGAAACTGTTCAACCGTCCGGTTTTTGAACCTCTGCATGCTTTTTTGTTGTTCCCTGCTATGCTGAAAGGTAACAAAATGACTTGACACATAACCCCAACTGCCAACTACTTTCCTCCGTCATTGACTGGCGCACTCACAAAGCTGGGAAGGCACAGCGACATTACACTGAGCAGAGAGACGAATGGCCATTCGATGCGTGTGTCTGAAGAAGCTGCACTGTAGTGTATTCCACTGTGCGATAATATAAATAATCAACAATAAAAGAAGTTATAGACATACAAAAATATATAGTTATACTGCTGCACTATGGTGCATGCCACTGTGCAAACAAAAAAACAGATAAACAAAAAAAATAATTAAATATATTACCAAAATAGTGTACTTAGCTGACCTTAGTGGTCGCTGGCTGCATGCCAGGTGCGGATGCGGCCCCAGGGAAATCTTGTTCGTCTGAGAACGTCTGCGGCTGAGTCAATGGCTGCGGCTGAGTCAACGTCTCCGGCTGAGCAAGTGGGTTCTCATCAATCACAGAACTGGTGTCACTGTCCTGATTTTCATCCTCCTCATTCTGCGCGACGTGCCTCCAGCGAGGTTCATCCAAATGACCCTGCCAGTCCCCAATCCAAGGTGCGAGCTCCGTTGCATCAGTGGCACGTGGTGTGTGCCTGTGTCGAACTCCAGACTTTTTGTATTTGCATGGTGTACAAGTTGCAAACCGCTGTGCATAGGCAATTTGGAAGCTCAGGCAGTGCGGTGTGCACATTCCCTTGCTGCAGTTCTTTGGCACTGGCGCGTAGCATGTGCCACCCGGTGCCTTGCAGCGCCGCTGAGGTGCAGGACCACTGGTGGGGCGCCATGTCCCTGTGCTTGGCTGCCGGCCCACTGCATTCGGACCCATGGGGTAGCTGGCCAGTGTGTGCTTCCGCCTCTCCAATGAGCTGGGGCCAAGACCAAGAGCGTGCGCATCGGCAGACGCCTCCTTCTGGCTTGCACGCTCAGCCTTTTCCAATTTCTTTTGTTCTCGCCACGCAGGCGCATCCTGCAAACTGGTGACAAAGACATCAAACTTTATTTGATCTGCAGTGGTGGGCGTCACCCCTCTCTCAGACAGCATGGCCAGCCACAGTGATCTGGCAGTTTGTTTCCAGGTGTCCGACGGCAGATCACTGTAGTCCCAATACACGGCGTACCAAACATCATCACCAAGCAAACTGCCATGTCCATGCGGCCCAATGCGCGCCGCTATCCATTGAGGCGTGTACTCGTTGGGCAGCACCTCGCAAATGCGCGTGAAGTTTCTGCCAGTGCGGCTGAAGATGCAAAGCAACAATCTTTTGAATGAATCCGTAGTTCTCTGCCCACGCACACGCCTCATGTTGGACGCCCTGCACAGAGGGGTGGAAGCGTGTACCACAGCGTGAACTCTTGTAGCGGCGTCGCCTGACGTTGGGCGCCCTGCACACAGGAATGGAAGCGTGTACCACAGCGTGAACCCTTGTCGCGGCGTCGCCTCATATGATGGACGCCCTGCACAAAGGGGTGGAAGCGTGTACCACATCGTGAACCTTGTCGCATTGTTGGCGGTGCTGTCAACCGCCGCACTGAGACTCATTAAGAGTGGAGCACCATCAGCACCTTTCACGTCACTTGGCCCGGCTCTCAAGAATCATGGATGGCAGCGCTTCACTGACACTCCTTAAGAGTGGAGGACCATCAAACACTGTTCCCGCTTCGTTGCCCTCACTGTTGATTTCATAGACAGCACATATCTGAGACAATGAAAGAAGAATGTTACTCATTAGTTACATTAGCACTATTAGAATGTTTTTTCCGCTGTTGTTATATCGTTTCTGCACTGCTCAATCATTTCAGTTCTTCAGTCCTTGAGTCTTGAAGTTTACGTGGATCTCTGTGGATCGTTCTGATAGCGGCGACTCCCCGCACTGCGCTCCACTTGCAGCAATGCCGCTCATGAATGCCACCGGGCACAGAATGGGATTTCTGCTGTTCCTGGTGGCAAATTCCATTTTCACATTAGAGGAGTTTGTAATTACAATCTCTTTCCTGCGATTGGGGTACAGCCAGATTGCATGTGCGAGGACATTGGGAATTGGTCGGGACTACTGTATCCAAGTACTACGTGACGTGTCACAACGGGCTCAACTGTGGGATACGTTCACGGATGCTTTTGAACGCCGATGGGAATTCCACCAACACAGTCATCCAATTCACCGCCATGTGTCTGCTATTGTCGATAGCACGCATGTGGCCATCCAGTCACCTTCGCACCCGGTAGACCGGGAGCTGTTCTGGTTCGACAAACCCACTTACCGCGGGCATGCGCTCGTGTTTAATGCCATGATCAACTGGGGGCGCGAGGTCATTGCCTGCTCGTGGTGGTATCCGCCCCGTGCCACCGATGCTGAGATGACGGCGGACATGGATGCATCCATTCCCTGGAACTTTAATGGTCCTCGGCCTGACTTCCGCCTCGGTGACTGTCACTACAGCACTGCGGACAACATGTTCTGCCGTGTGGCCGGGGGGGATGGCCGATTGACCTGGTTCATGGTGCATTACAACCAGATGATCAATGAAGGCCGTCATCTAGTGGAGAATGTTTTCAGCAATGTTAAGAAGTGGCGATTCTGGAACGGCCGTGATGAGGCTCCCGGGCGCCCGTATAACTACGACTTCCTTGCCGGCCTGTTCATTTTCTGCTGTAACCTACATAACATGGAGCAGAGGTACACCGAAAGTCTATAACCATAATAGTACAGGCTGCAATGATGTGATTGTCTTTTTTTATGCTCGTGCATCTTGTGTTTTGGGGCACAGGAAGTGTTTCGTACGCAATCACGTAGCAATCATTTTCTTTTTGAAAACCGAGAATTGGTGTGCAGCAAGGCGGGTTGTCAACCTAAACAGAAACAGCACAATGGGCACGCAGGAACAGGATGAAAAACCACGAAGCTCAGGAAGCAGGTAGCAATCTTCTTCTTTTTTGAAACGAATAATTGGTGTACATGAAGCGGGTTGTCAGCCGGGAAAGTCACAATAGGCATGCAAGAACAGTATGAAATACCACCAAACGCTGAATGAACGCAAAATAGTTGTTTTCGTAGTGCAAACAAGCAGATATTTTGGACCCTGTCGTATCCTGCCGTATCCTGCCGTATCCTGCCGTATCCTGCCGTATCTGCCGTATCCTGCCGTATCCTGCCGTATCCTGCCGTATCCTGCGTATCCTGCCGTATCCTGCCGTATCCTGCCGTATCCTGCCGTATCCTGCCGTATCCTGCCGTATCCTGCCGTATCCTGCCGTATCCTGCCGTATCCTGCCGTATCCTGCCGTATCCTGCCGTATCCTGCCGTATCCTGCCGTATCGAATACGCGTAACAGGGAAACCCTAATAGCCATTCTCTCGAAGGTTCTCCCTATTTCCTTGAATAGCCATTCTATCGAAGGTTCTCCAAATTTCCTTTAATAACAATTCTATGGAAGGCTCTCCAAATTTCCTTGAATAGCCAGTCTCTCGAAGGTTGTTGAAATCTTCGTATCAACACTCTTGGTAATTTCTTCGTACGCATCTTTCGTGTCTTGAGCATCATGAAATAGTCTAGCATCTCAACGAAGTGTTCTCGTACCCATACTTCGTATCTCGAAATACCTTCATGTCTCAATCGACCATGTATCAATCATCACGAAACGCTTTTCGTAGATCCCCCTTCTTGAAAGATATCCTTTTTCTCGAAGTACCATCATGTGTCCATCATCACTACACATTTTCGTAGATCCATCGTCTCGAAAGATATCCTTCTCCAAGTACCCCAAACATCCGCCAATGTTGACATTGGTGGACACAACGTCTAAGGAATCCATGGTGAACATGGTGTCTTCCTTGGCGCATTTGAACACAACCATGGAGATGGGGTAATTTCATGGTGCACGGGGATATTAGACTAAGCTAGGCTAGGCTATTGCAAATATTCTAAGCTTAAATATTCTATGGACTCTGATACTAAAGCAAGCACAACGCAAGCTTCAAAGTTGCGATGACTACAACATTATTCAAGAAACAAAGTAATGGGCTCATAGATTTTTTTCTCATGTGTGTCATGTCGTTTATAGTCCGTGGTGCTTAGCATTCCTTTCTCTCGTGCCATTTTGCACTAGCAAAAAGAGGAAAACATGGGAGACGGCGCAGGGTGCGCGAGCCATGCTTATCCCAAAAAGGGACCAGCTTTGGCTTGCATGCCCTCTGCTACCACAATGAAAAACGCCTTTACTCCCATTTTCGCATTAGTCTATGTAAGATAAAAATGTTTGTTTAAAAAAATAAAGAAAACCATACAACAATCAAGCTAACCAACAAGGCAAAGCAAAGCGTGCAACAACACTCACTAAGGTGAATCACTTGCCATGCCAAGTATGCAATGACAAAGAGTCATCGTTCGGATCTACCTCTAATGTGCACTCAACTAAGTCATAACTCGACATACTACGTCCTAATACCTAGTCCCTAATCCTATCCCCGTGCACCACTAACCCATGGCGCTGTGAACAAAGGAAAACAGGATGCGGATAAGGTACGTGTCATGGGCAAGCATGCTACCCACGCAGGACACAACCACACACGCAACACAAAAGGCGAGGATGTGTCCATACTGCGAGTCTTGTTTTAAGTGTGCAAAACATACAAAAAACTTTCGGAAGAAACCCATAACATTCAGAAGCGCCCTCGCAATTGCAACATACCACCAAACATTATTTAATCATGAATGAAATCAGAGATGACGACAGAATTATGCAAATAGCAACAGAGCGCGGCGACAGCTGCGGCGACAGAAGACACGCAATTCTGTTAACGGCACACAGCACATTCACACAGCAAACACAGTACACTGACAATCTGGCGACCCTCAATGAAAAGCAATTTTTCTCCCACCGCTCTTCTCAACGAAGAGCGGTGGCTTACTACTCCAGGGGGGAATGACAAGCAAGGTGTTATGAAGCAAGGTGTGACCACCCTCCTTGGGGACAAGCATGCCCACAGTTAGGACCCCTGACTGCCCAGGACGCATGGGGTTCCACCCTTCCTTACAGGGTTTACCATACCCCTAAGTGTGCTACGTATGTCTGTATGTGTCTCACTTCTCTCCCCGGCGTGGCTCCCGGAGACCGGGCTTCGCTGACGTCGGACCGAAGGTCCTAATCAGGTACTATTACCACTCCTATGGCGCCCAGTTTCTGTGCTGGCACCTATCCTTGGGGGAAGACGGCAAAAGCCCTACCTACTAGAGGTGAGGGGTGGCAAAGTGTGCTAAGGGCATACAAACGCCCATTTTTCTAAAGGCCAAAAGCTAACGCACTCCCCTGCCCACGTGGAAAAGCACACGGGACAGGAGACACAACTACACTACACTCACTAACGCCAGCACGGGCCTTCGAAGGCAGGGTGAGCACTCAGCACCTGCACTCAGCACCTGCCAGGCTTGCTGACCCCAACACCTACATACACTACTGGCTGGCCATGACGAAGAGGTCACGGGCCTAACTGGTGCCCCTGTGAAATTACAAGAGAACACAGCGCTACTAAGCGACTGTGGCCTAACAGGGACGCCACTACGCATTTCCCTGTCAGGGCTTGGAGGGAAGGAGTGCTCTGTTTGCGTGCACAGCGTGGATGTCGAAGATGTTGGACTGCCCTTGCCACTCCTGGCTGAGGTACAGTTTGTTGGTTGTGTGATCAGCGCCCGTTTTAATTTGGGCAGAAACATCCAAAGTCGCCGAAGGCAACTGCAGCTGCACCAATCACCCTTACCTGCCCAACTGTAAAGCAAAGGCAAATGAACTGGGTAAGCGGCTGAGGAACCAAGCCAGCCTCCACGTATTATACGCTTCTTAGGCTGACCTATAATACGCTGTCCTCTTACCCAATTACAAGCAAGCAAGCTTAAGGAACTCCGGCCGTTCTCTTAAAGAACGTAGGGTGGAGCCCCTGGGTAACCTAAATAAGGGTTGTACCGTGCGCAAGACACGTGGCCTACCCATTAATACGCCATATGCATGCACAGGTATGCACGAGTTTTCCAATCTCCCATTGTTTCACCTAATCTAACCCACAACAACAAATCATAGCGTGACTGGACCAGGAGGTGAGCTCCTCCTGGGCTTACCCACCTTACTCACCACGCGTCATGTGAATGCCGAACGTAACATGAACGCATAACAACCCTAAGCGTTTGAACAACCCTAACTCGAATTATAAACAACCTTAATCAATTAAAGAAAGATGTCCTTGATTAGTGCCCTATAGATTTTGATGAAATCCTGCAGGTTTTTGATGTTGAAATCCCAAAACCAAAGGAGCAAGTAGAGCAGGATGTGGATCGAATCAATGAATAGTTTGAAATCCAGTGTAACACAGAAGGGCTGCAGATAGACAAAGCAGGTATAGATACAAAGATTCAATCAAAAATGGATAAAACAAAAGATTTTATGTGAAAACTGGCCTGAATCTAGCCTCCACGTTAGCATCAAGCACTTCATGTGCACTCTTTTGGATGAAATGGTGTTGGTTAGGAATATGGGGCCAAGGAGTTAGGCCAGACACAGATTATGACTTGGCCAAGCAACTGAATTCAGAAACAGTTAAAACGTAGAACCACAATAACTGATAGAAACAATTGAGTATAGGGGTCTTCGGGTGGGAGACCACTAGGCTTAACCTCCAAGGCCTCAAGCATGAAATGCCCATTTTATTTTGGTATATCCTCCATGAAGGAAGATACCTCCGCTCAGTTGAGTGGTAGGGGTGAACTTCATGGGGGGCTAGGGTTATAACCCTAGTTACTTTGAAAAAGTGTACTAAAAGCTTCAAAAGAGTGATAAAAACACTTAAGTTAGTCTTAGCACCAAGAAAAGGGTTTGAAGGGGGGCTTGGCCTGGGTCAAGCCCTCCAAGAAAGACATGGCTGTGACTTTTTCTTACTCCCCCCTGGAGTACTAGTTGATTAAGCTAGTAGGACAAAGGAAAAAGGCTCAAATATTCCCAAAATTACATCAGAAAATGCATTAAAACTACCAAAAACACTCTCATCCATTCATAGAAGCCTATCACACTGTAGGTGCCCTCGAAAAACAGTGTAATGTACCGTGAATGATGTCCCTTCGATGGGGCACTCCTCAAAAGTTGCCAGCGTGCGACGAAAGCTTTTGTTAAAACTTGGGGGTAGTGGGGTTTGAACCCAGGACTTCCTCCCTAGAGCACATATGCTCGCCCACTAGGGTACAGTCGAACGCTCTAATGCGGACGGCTATCGCTGCATTAACAGCACTTTAGTAAACGTCCTGACCAAGGGCCAGGGCAGACCAATACTCCCAATTGAGGACACAAATCTCCCGGAGCTGAAATAAATAGAAAAAAAAACCAACAGGGAGTGAATCCTGTGGTTTAGCGAAAGGTGTAGCGATTTAAGAAGTCAAATCGCTAAAAATTGACGAAATCACGCGAGAAATTGTCATTCTTACACCAAAACTTAGAGTCGCAGACAAGCGCAACAGAGGCAGACTTCAAAGACAGGGTTGGGCAAGCGTAAACGGCTCCTGAAAAAAAAGGTATGAACCGTAGTTTTTAAAGTTCTAAAGGAAATTTTTTGCACAGTTGCATCACAATTTTTATAAACTTTAGGGAAAAGTATCCAAAATCAACCCACACCACAGAGCAGGTGGACAAACCACCTCTCAGGTATGCCAGTGTCATTTCACACGCATGCATTGTGTTCGTGTTGGTTGCTTCGTTAAACCCTTAGGGTTCTCAACGCTGTGTTCGTTGTGGGTTCGGGTGCTCCTCTCCCTTGCTCTGCACAGGTCAAAACAGGAATGAAAGGTATGCGATGCGAATGGAGCGCGCAGCGCGCACGTAGGGTTAGTATTCGCGCTGTGCTCGCGATGCATGTGCCTAATTGAGGCATTCACACGCTGTGGCGCTTTCCATGTACCCCAATTCACCCTTGTTCTCCCTTCACAGGTAAGAAAAGAAAGTGCTTGCTCGTGTTCGCGTTGCCGTAGCGCTAAAGTAGGGTTGCTTAAAACGCTTAGGCTTGTTTTGCGCTGTGCAGTGCGCCACTCTCTCTCTTCTTTCTGCAGGAAACAAGACAAGGAAAGCATGCATGGCACACAGTGCATGAATCGCTTAGGGTGGTTTATAATTCGCCGTAGGGTTGTTTGAGCGCATAGGGTTGTTTTGCGCTCGTGTTTTCCTCGGCATTCACATGACGCGTGGTGAGTAAGGTAGGTAAGCCCAGGAGGAGCCCACCTCCTGGTTGAGTCACGCTTTGATTGGTTAAGTTGTGTAAGATTAGGCAAGAGAAGGAGAAATTGGGAACCCTGTGCATATTTGTGCATGCATATGACGCATTAAAGGGTAGGCCACGCGAGGTGCACACTGTATAACTCTTGTTTAGGTTACCCAGGGGCTCCACCCTACGTTCTTTAAGAGAACGGGTGGAGTTCCTTAAGCTTGCTTGCTTGTACTGAGGTTCAGGAACAGCGTATTATAGGGCAGCCTGAGAAGCGTATAACACGTGGAGGCTGTCTTGGTTCCTCAGTCTTGAACCTCAGTCATTGGCCTTTGCTTTACAGGTGGGAAGGTAAGGGCGATTGGTGCAGTCCCTCTTGGCAGCGCTAAAATATGCTGCGCGGATCACAAAAACAAATAACTGCAGCTCAACCAGGAGTCCCGAGTGCAGTCCGACTTCACCGCCATCCACGCTGTGCACGCACGCTGAGCACTCCCTCCCTCCAAGCCCTGACAGGGAAACGCGTAGTGGCGTTTCTGTTAGGCCACAGCCGCTTAGTAGCGCTGTGTTCTCTTGCTTTCTCACAGGAGGCCCGAGACTTCATTGCCTTCAACTCCCAGTAGAGTGTATAGGTGTTAGGGTCAGCAAGCCTGGCAGGTGTTGAGCGCAAGTGATGAGTGCTCACCCTGCCTTCGAAGGCTGGTGCTGGCCTTAGTGAGTGTAGTGTAGTGGTGTCTCCTGTCCCGTGTGCTTTTCCACGTGGGCAGGGGAGTGCGTTAGCTTTTGGCCTTTAGCAAAAATGGGCGTTTTGTATGCCCTTAGCACACTTGGCCAGCCCTCCCCTCTAGTAGGTAGGGCTTTTACCGTCTTCCCCCAAGGATAGGTGCCAGCACAGAAACTGGGCGCCATACGAGTGGTAATAGTAACTGACTAGGACCATCGGTCGGACATCAGCGAAGCCCGGTCTCCGGGAGCCACGCCGGGGAGAGAAGTGAGACACACACAGACATACGTAGCACACTTAGGGGTATGGTAAAACCTGCAAGGAAAGGTAGAACCCCATCGGTCTGGACCAGTCAGGGGTCCTAACTGTGGGCTCGCTTGTCCCCAAGGAGGGAAGGCACACCTTGCCTCATAACACCTTGCTTGTCATTCCCCCCTGGTGTAGTAAGCCACCGTTCCTCGTTGGCTCCCCAAGGTCATTACATCAGGGCAGTCCCCATGCAACACATGGTCAACAAGGCATACACTCGCTGGGTGGCTGCAAACCTGATAAGCGGCCACCTGGTCCATGCAGGAAACCATACGCATGGGACTGCAGGGCACAGAAAGGGTCAGTGCACTGCTCAGTTAGCAGTGGTCTGTGAAAAACCAATGGCCTTCGGCCAGGGAGTGGTTGTCACGGGGGGCTAACGGTCCTGTCCTGCGATGCAATGCGGGGCAACTGTGACAACTGCTCTTACACCCATACACAGGCACGTCTGCACAAGAGTGCTCACTGCACCTGTAAGGTTAGAACACAGTTAGTAGACTGACACAGGGAAATTGGTTTTTCTTTTCACGCTGGGACAGGATCCCAGCACGGGTTAGTAGCTGCCCCTCGTTGTTCTCAACGAGGTAGGAGCGGAAGATGGGGTTGATACTCCCATCTGGTTGTATGAAGGCTGACATAGGTTCCCAGGTCGCCTCAGATAACCCATAGCCATCCCACAGGGTTAGGAATTTCCAGCCCTGTTTATACTCGTGGCGAGCAATACCTGCAACCACGTAGTAACCATCGACTGCCATCTCATCGGCAGTCATCTCTTCGGGTTCGTCTGCCTCCTCTGGACTGGCGGCGTTCTCTAGGTCTATACGCTTGACCTCATTGTCGCTGAGTGCCACTCATCCCAGAACAAATCGTCAGAAGAGTGATAGTGCCTCAACTGTTGGTGTGCACACAGCAGTTCACCACCTAGACGTGGACTGCACCTCACATGGATCCTGGATCCATCTATCCTGATGATACGATAGGGTCCAAAATAAGGGTCCTGTAGGCAGTTACGTGGCCAGGAGGGTAGGCGTCAATGGTGAACCAAGACAAGGTCACCAAGCTTGAAGCTGGCAGGTCACCGTAGGCAGTTCCGTCGGCTCAGTTCACGGTCACGAATGTGTCGCAGGTTAGTCGCAGCCTGGTTAGCCATAGACTGCTTGTGTTCCAGCCAATCTCCCACAGGGCTCTTGAAGTCCTCAGGAAAGGGGGTTTTGAAGAACCAAGCAGGTCGTCCTCCATGGAACAGTTCGTGGCGGGTGAAACCCGTAGAAGAGCTCCGCTGTGAGTTCATGGTCAGCACTGCCCAGGGCACTAGGCGTACCCAGTCTTTGGTACGCTACTGTTTCATCAGGATTCTTAGGTTTTGCTCCACCACACGGTTCTGTCTCTCAGAGAGAGGGTTAGACGTGTGGGTATAGGCCACACCTGTGGTTACCTCCACGTTGAGGGCATTTAGCACTCGTTTGTACCACCCAGTGTCACTGCTGATGCGTACATCTTCATCAGAGTGCACCTGCTTAGGTGCTCCATCGACTTCGAACCATTGTTCGACCAACATCTTCACAGTCTGCTCACCTGTGATTTTCTTATTGCAAGGGAACACACGGCTGAAGCGAGATAGGCCACAGGTGACCACTAGGCAACTATCATAGCCGCCGAAGCGTGGTAGGCCGTGGATGAAATCCACATAGAGAAGAGAGTTAGCACAATAAGGTATGGGTAAGCTGGAAATCAGTCCCCTATCCCTACTGTTGCTCTGCTTGCTGGCATGACAGCCACAAGCATCCACAATGGTCTGCATACGAGACCTCAGTTCAGTCAGGGTTAGACTAGAGTAGAAACACTCACGGAAGAAGTGCACTGAGCGATTAGCGCCAGTGTGACCAGAACTGAGATGGGACCACTGTAGGCACCCATCCAGCCGTGCCTCAGGCACAACAATACGGTCCTCGTAGACGAGGTACTGGTTGTTTTTATACCACTGGTGCCCGTCGATGACACGGGGTTCAAGACCAGTGCTGAGGGTCTGGAGAATTTCTTTATACTCTGACTGATAGTCGGTTAGGCTCCAACCCTCCAGGATTCCAGCAGTGCGCATGGACAGGTCAAGTTGGACATCCATACGCTGGAAAGCCTCTTTTGCAAGCGCATCAGAGCTCTCACCAATAAGCGCATCAAAGTTATTGCGCGATATATAGTCAGACAGTTCATTTTTTATACCGGGGATATGATGAACTGTCAGCCTGAACTGGCTCAGGTAAGTCCACCGACGCTTTAGTTTTGCTTTCTCTGGTGGTGGGTCCTTCTGAAAAGACTTCACAGGTTCCTGGTCACAAAGCCAGACAATAGGGTTAGATCCCAGGAGTCGGGATTGTGACGAAAGCACCAACATACTGGCCAGGAGTTCCTGGTCATAGGTGCTGTAATTGGAACGCGCTTGGTTCCATTTCCAATTCCAGTGTCCCAGCGGCACCAGCCGCCACTCACTGGTAGGATAGTCATGTTTCAAAGAACCATCACTGTTCAGTCCTTTAGTACGATAATGGCAGTGGGTTAGTTCAGCTGGGTTAAGCTCCTGCCATTGGTAGATCGTTCCACCCCCCCCTACATCACTGCCATCAGTGATCAGGACTATCTCGCCCTTAGGGCAGGGTACTCCCAGGCAGTTGGAGGAGGCAATTTTCTTCTTCAACTCCTGGAAACACTCCTCCTCTCTGGTGGTCCACCTCCAGGGAGTAGTTTTCTTGATTAGGTCAGTGAGAGGAGCAGAGGAGTAGGTAAAATTGTGGATATGACGCCGATAGAAATTACAGGCGCCCACAAAACTCCTCACGTCGTGTAGACCCTTCTTAGAGTCATCGCGAATCTGCATGTCCTGTAGGGGCTGCATCTTAGACGCGGCTGGTTTCCACCAGCCATACTTCACGTTGGAACCCAAATATTCCATCTCCTCTCTCATAAACTCACATTTTTCGAGTTTGATTCGGAGATGGTTTTCTTGACATACAATGAAAAATTCACGGAGGAGAAGGACATGGTCCTCTGGGGTATTAGTACCCAAACTCACATCGTCGATGTGTGCCTCCATTTCTGCACCCCGAGAAATCAACTCTTACACTAGAGGTCTGCGCTTGAGTATGTATAAAATTTTGTTCATTAGCTCCTGGAAGAGCGCTGGGGCGTTAGCCTGCCCAAAAGGCATAACCTTCGACTTAAACACACGACCCTTAGGGGTTATAAAAGCCAGCAGCTCCTGAGCTGCAGCGGTTAGGTCTACCTGCCAGAAACCACTGCGTTTGTCCATTTTGGTCTTGTACCTGCATTTGGCAATACGCTCCAGGTTATTTTCCGTGTTAGGAATACTCCCTGAGTGGTTCTGGGTTTTCTTGTTGACCTCACCATAGTCAACAACCAGTTGTAGGGCAGTCGACCCTGGTTTAGCCACCAGGAAACAGGGACTGCAGTGAGGGGGGTAGGCCCCATTCTTATATTCCTCCACAAGGCCAGCATCAATACATTCCTGGATCGGGCGCTCAATTTCTTCAACCTGTTCCTGTGGAGCGGGATAGGGACGACGCCTCACTCGCGTCTTTTCAAATTCAGGTTTCAGTTTCAGGTCCATCTGGACCAGTTTTTTACAAGAAAGGGGGGGCGGCAAGGCGCCAAACACCTCCTCATAGGTTAGCAGGAGTTTTTTCAGTCGGGGGTCAAGGTTAAGACTCTCGATTTTCTGCAGAAAATCCTCCTCAGCATGCAGCTTGCTCTTTCCATGTTCTTTCTTCTTCCGCCGACCAGCCGTTTCGGCAGGTAAAGAACGATCGTCCCACTCAGGGGGACTTTGCTGCCCATAGTGCAGAGAATACACTAGGGGTATCTCAGGGTCAGACAGCGTGTAGGATTCATCGTCCTCCTCAGACCAGATGGAGGATTTCCAGGTCTGTCTGAGGTATTGCAGCCGCCCTTGGCGCTCAATACCTTCGGCCTTCAGGTACAACAGCCGTTGGAGTTCCTGAGTGTCATGCTCAGACAGTGGCATGTTATTAGAAGCAGGCCGCGCTAGAGCATCAGGACTCTGGGCCACAGGTTCACCTGTGTGCATAGGCTGCATGTGTAGTGCCGGTTTCCCAACAGGGGAAGTGGGTTCTGAGGTTGACTCTAGATCTACCTCATTTAGCAACAGCTGGGCTAGGAAGGCACTGTGTTTTAGCTCAACACAGCTGGGATCAACAGGAGGGATAGTGCTGGTGATCTCAGACAGTTGGTCGTCAGCATCCTCCTTAACAGCTGCACTTTCCAGATAGCCATCGGGAGATTCACACCCTGTAACTGCGGCAGATAGGTGCTCAGGAGATCGATTTTTGAGATCAGAAAGAGTCAGGCCACGATTTTTGGCCATGACCTCTTTCAGTAGCACCTGGTCTAGGTCACACAGGGGTACAGGATTGAGAGATCCATCGACGATGGATAAGAAAGTGGCCCACTCAGGGGCCTGCATAGCTGTGTCTGAGTCCTCAGGCACATAGATGGGACCGTTGGGGAGTTGCACTGTTCCCACGGTCATTTGATCTAGCATACGGGGCCAGTAAGCGTGTTCACCAGAGCAGCTCCAGTCAGGGGTGCACATGACAACCCTTCCTCCCTCATAAGCGATTTTGGTTAGAACCTTCGCGAGTAGGGAGAAGGGATGGTTAGCATACGCTAGGCCCATTGCTTTCCAGAAGAAACGGAAAGCGTTGTTCAAATGTTTCGAGCAATACAACTGCATGATGTGCTGTTGTTGGCTCGCAAACAATTCCACCTGGATCTCATCCAGGTTTACCTGAAGGGCCGCCAGTCCATTTTCACGATCGTGACGGGCCAATTGGTAGTTTTCAGTACGATAGTTAGTCTTGGATGCGTAGCGCAGCCCAGACTCTTTTCGTCCTGACAGCTCCAAAGGTCGGAGAAGAGCCCACTGCCAAAGTCGCAGTGCAAAGAATAGGGGCGCTGGAGAGACAGCATTTTTACCCTGGGGGTTTCTTCGTAGGAAGTCGGTACGAATGACGATGTCAAGGGCGTCGGTGTCCAGCACTCTGCAGTGTTGGGTCACAGTTTTGCTCACATCTTTCTCTGTTCATATTGTTCTCCAGTGCAGTGGTGTCCATTGGCAGCGTAACCTGCACTTCGGGGCAGTGAGTCAATATCAAAGAGCAGGAAAGGTGCGAGGCGGTGCGCGTGCGCCGTTCAACGGCGGGCACTTGCCGCACTGTCCACGCCGCATCTCCGGAGGGTTGCTGACGCCGCGGCGGTGCGGAGCATCACCGAGGGACTGTGTTGTAGGTGGGCTTGGGTGTGGGTGTACTATGTACAGGACTGTGTGTCCCTTGGGACTCCGACGTCACTGCTGCCGCTGCTCTTACGGCTACTCTCCTGACTGAGGTGCTGCCGCTCTGTCTGCTCCCTCTCCCCGATGCCAAACCACCAAACTGGTGATGAAACACATAATTTGGGGCGAACAGTGCGTCCAAGCATAGCGCATGTGGTGGTGCACGTACAGGCGCTCGTAATTCTGACACTGAGGGCAGCGAAGCTATGCACCAAAGCGAAGTGGAACATGTTGCATGCGGTTTACTGCCATTCACGTGCGGCGTACCCAATTACGGTTCTCCACCAAAACTTCCATTGTCCAGCGTGGCTCTCCACGGCTTCACTTTTCACCAACGCTGACGGCTTACTCCACGGATATGATCGGGTTGCGGATGAGGCAATTGGGCGTTGGGCACCTCCAGCATCACGGAGAGCTTGCACCAGCCGCCAGCCGCCACTTCCAGGCTGACCTCCCTCGGTTTCCATCAAGCTTCTCGAAACAGTGTTCGTGGTAGTCACAGAGTCATGGTGGTCGCTGACTCCGACGCTCACGGCTTACTCCATGGATATGATCGGGATGCGGATGGGGCATTGGGCGTTGGGCACCTCCACCATCACCGGGAGCTTGGACCAGCCGCCAGCTGCCATTTCCAGGCTCACTGCCTTCAGTTTCAATCGAGCTCTGCGGAGCTTTGTTCGTCGTGGTTGCTGATTCCGTGCTGATCGGCTGCTCCACTCGTGCATACACTGCATGTGAGTCCTGCGTCGGGATCATGCCGGGCGACGGAAGCAGTCCGCTGAAACGCAAGTTGATGCTTACGGTTCCATCTTGGTCCTCAGATGCTGTGATGTCCAAGTGCGCGCCAGAGGCGAACCGGTACCGCGTGGTCATTATTTGCTTTGGATCTAGTGAAGAGTGAATAGTGGTGAAGAAATTGAGCCTAGTTTGACCTGTCCTATCCTTGTCCTATCCTAGTGTGTGTCAATGGAACATGCTACGTGCCAGTGAAGGTGGGAAGTGCTGCAAATGCTTGTGGCTTTGCCTAAATCGCTGATTTCTCGTGGTTGCATGGAGGAGGGGGGAGGGGAGGAATACCCGTACCGTTGCCATGTTCCGCCGCTCGTGGGCGGCTCATGCCCCGCTCGAGGCGGGTTCTCTAGCATGCACCAGGTTCCCTTTTTTTTTGCAACTTGATTGGTTGTCCTATCAGGGCCAAGGATCTCACGCCCTTGTGCGTGGGCAATCGAGAATGGTGTGCCAGCACAAGGTCCCCTACCTTGAAGGTGGCAGGACGTCTTGTGCGGTTACGCCTAGTCAACTCACGTTCTCGAACGTGTTTCAAGTTAGCTCTAGCCAGGTTAGCGTGGTCCTGCCTATGCTCCAGCCAATCCCCTACGGGGCTCTTGTAGTCCTCAGGAAAAGGCGTTTTGAAGAACCACGCAGGACGCCCCCCATGGAGCAGTTCGTCGGGGGTATAGCCAGTTGAAGAACTCTCTTGGGATTTCATGGTTAAAACAGCCCAGGGTAACAGACATACCCAATCTTTGGTACGCTCCTGTTTCATCAGAATCCTCAGGTTCTGCTCCAACACACGGTTCTGTCTCTCGCACAGAGGGTTAGAAGTGTGAGTGTAGGGCACACCTGTGGTCACATGGACGTTCAGGGCGTCCAATACCCGCTTGTACCATGCGGTATCGCTCCGGATACGTACATCCTCGTCAGAGTGCACCACCTTAGGTGCCCCATAGTGTTCGAACCATTAATCAACCAAAGTTTCCACAGTCTGTTCCCCTGTGATCTTTTTGCTGCAGGGGAATGCACGGGTGAAACGGGTTAGGCCTCAGGTGACAACCAAACAGCTGTGATTGACGCGTTCCCGTGGGGGGCCGGCCACGGGACGCTGCGGTGGACACGCGCAAGTGAGCAGGCAGGCAAAGCACTACGCTCACAGGGGCATCAATGCGCTCATGTCATGTGACAAAGCGTTTCAGAATCCTTGCCACTCTGCAAAGAGGGAACGAAAGTATGTACAGCAACACATCAGGATATGTACACATGGGGTTAAGACTGGACTGGGGTAAGGGCATCAAGGGACAATAGACACTCAGTCCCAACTCATATCCCAATCCCAGGTCCGACCCTCTCAGTGGCTGGTGGGGGCGGGGGCTCAAGCACAACCCATGCCCTGCTCAGTCCGGACCCTGAAACCCTGCCAATGGGCGAGGTGTCCCGCCCAGCCACAGGCGAGTTCCTGGGAACCAAGGGGCTCCAGGGCCAACCGACATAGGCTTCCTATGCTCCCTTAATGGCAGGTCCCAACTCCACTCTGAGCCAGAGATATGGCCCCGCCATAATCCCTCAGGAGGTGGTAGCTGAAAATGGGCTGTTTCAGCCCAAACTGATATTAGCTCCGAAATTCCCAAAATTGACCCCTCGTCCGGACCCGCCAAAGGTAGGGACGAGGTAACTGACCCTATGCTCTTCGAGTATGAACTCCCTGGAGCCCTCACCCAACCTGGTTCCCTCTGAGGTCTCAGCATCAGGGCACCACGGGTACGTCAAGTGGGGTCATGATGCCAAAATCACCAAAATTGGCACCATTGTCACGCTTGGCTCGCCCGGTCAGGGCGGGGCCAATGGCTCACAGGATAGGAGACTGGACCTAGGACGTCCGTCTGAGTGTACAACTTGAAATTAGGTCCAGGCTCCCTGTGGGCTTAGAGAAATGGGGCCGCCAACTGACCACACGGAAGGGGGAAACTGGGGTCCCAAAATGGAGTCATTTTGGCTGCTCGAAATGAACCAAAATTTGGGGTGCTCCCAATAGTGTATCTCCACGCCGGCTTGGAGATCGGATCCATCATTCCATGCGTGATCCACCCGGAGTCCAACAGAGACTCCCATGCCCTTGGCTCTCAAAGATCTCCATGCCACTCGGCGTGGTGACGATCCCAATTGGGTCCACAAATACCAAAATGGTAAAATTGCCCACACTCACTTTGGGCTAGCGCCTTAACGAAGGTTGCTCCGCCTCGCCCTCGTGGTGTGTGAACCATGGGGACCATTACCCATAACACCCATGTCATATATGGTCCATTGGTCCATGCGTCCGGCGTGCACGAAGGTTAGAACATAGTGCACGGCGGGCAGCAAAAGTGGAAAATTGCTCAAAATAGCCAAAAATGCGCACACTCATGGTTGGAGCAAATGAGGCACATGCCCGACTCAGACCGGAGTGTGCCATAGGATTGGTATCAAGTCATATGTGTCCAACATATCTTTTGGGCGTCGCCCAACTCCTCCGGTTTTGGGACTGGCAGGGTCGCCAAGTGAGCCCATGATTTGGGATAGTCCGAAATTGCCAACATTGCGGCCACGATGTGCCAAGCCCAAGAGGAGTTATTCGCCGGGTTGAAGATATGTTGGGCACCGAAGCATGTACCCTCATATCATACTTGGGTCATGATGTCAATTGAGCGCAACGTTGAGATACACGGTCGCCACTTGACATCATGACGGGCCAAAAACGGCAAAATTGGTACAAAGACACACAAAAGTGCCTTGAACGGCACACATTTATATTATAATATCTTCGGATTGGATCGTGCAATCAACTAATCCTTCTAAACACAATGACTTGACACCAATGACCTTCGATCCCACATATGTGCTCCACTTGGGGCGCCTTGAAGAGGTTACGAGCGCTACTTCCCAAGTGGGCCAATGAAAATATGGAAAATTGTAAAACACACACCTTGCTCCCAACGCATCGCTTCGGGATCACCACACAAGCTTCCCTTCACGAAGGTTAGGCTTGTAATTGATCGTAGGGAGTATGGAGAAGGGGCTTGCACAATATGAGGTCCATTAGCGGGTTTGTCTTGGAGCGATGGACCCGCCAAATGGGCACGCAACACAACACATGGCACATACCACATATTGCCCAAAAAGGTAGCTCCCCCCACGATATGTCATGCCCCTCCAAGGGCATAACTTTGTGTCAATCGCTCATAGGAACTCAAGGAGAGTTCCTATGCAACACCAACACTTGCGCGCTACACTCGAAAGTTGTCTTAACGCACGCACTATCATGGCCAAAGAGTTATAACGCAAACTCTACCCTCTTGACCATGATCCATTACACTAGCGCGCACGTGTGGAAACGCAAGGCATATGATGCTTCCTAAATTACGTCGGGAGTATTGTGAATACATCCCACGTTTCCTTATTGTCATTCCTCGCAAGCAACACGAGATATGACCTTCACAAGTGGCCTCACGAATCAACTTTGTTTTGCCCATATCTTTAAGACAAATGGAGGGCAGGATAAAAGGAAAGTTGATTCGTGCATGGGGAAGCACGTAGGTCCACTCGAAAGAGGTCAAATGAAGTGCGGGGATGTCGAAGTCGAAAATCCGATTTCGACATCCTGAAAAATTCGGATTAAGGTTGCGAGTGTAAGATGTGAAAATTGCGGAAGCGTCCATGCAGTTCCTGAAGGCTTTGGAGCCTTCGTGACGGATTGCGTTAAAATTTCCATTATAAACAGTTAAACTGGCGGTTACGGTAAAGTCGCGATCCAACCGCCAGCAGTCAAAACAGTGAATATCAGAACGGAAGCGCAAAAATTGACGGAAACAATATGAAAATAAAACCCTGTTGATTCCTGATGTTCTGATATACAAATCTCCGCTGGCGGTGCATCGGTTGCCGATGCGGGGCTTTACGGCACGGAACGGAGCGTCCACGGGCGTCTTCCCTTCCGTACATGGGGTTAGTGGACCGGAGACCGGTTGTATGCCGTAACCTAGCCATGGGGTTCTGGGTACCGCTTCACCCCCCTCCTTAGAGCAAACCCTGGGGGGGGGGCTCGATAACACCCAAGCATGGCAGCGGGTACCCAGGACCATCCCCTGAAGGGGGGGTGTCATACCTCACTTCAGGCTGATTCCGGGTTAGGCTGTCCATTCCAACGCATAGTAAAACAGGTATGATGTTGTAGATGTTAGTAATAAGAGGTACAGTATCAAGTATCAAGTCCCGGGTCCTGGCGGCGATTGTTCGGCATCCAAAGGACCCGTTAACCCATACCAGGCGCACCGGGTGCCGGCTGCTACGGTCACCACCACAGTGGTAGTGGCATACACGGCCAACATAGGCGACACACGACGACCGAGGTGGTCCCACAGGTCGAGAGCAACCACAAAGATCCATCAGGCTACCCCAAGCTTCCCAAGGCCCGCCGACTGGGGAGAGTCCCCACGGGTCCTTCCTCGGGCGCACCATGTCCATATCCATACGACGCGAGTCCAGAGTGCCATAGTCGAACTCCTTAAGAACCCCAGATCTTAAGGGAGCTCCTCCTTAAGGGATCGGGCATCAAGGCCGTTTTTTCCCTCGCCCTATTACCACGAAGGCCATACATGAGGGAGTCCTCATGCAGTGTGGGCGGAGGCGTCGACTCCTCAAACCACCAGTTTCCCAGGCAGACTGACCGAGGTCAGGAGCACCGGAGGCCGCCATCCGAATGCAAGTGCGTCTGCGAATCGGTAGGCTCACACTGGGACTGACAGTGGCGGACCGCTGGGAGTGTAGTCAGGCAACTGGGCTTCCCGCCTGGCGCCACCAGGATCTCCACACATCACAGCGAATAGGGCAACACGGTATCACAGGCACTCAAACAGTAGAATCTGTATTCCGGTACTGGTCCAGGCTGGACCAGGCTGTATGAACATGTACACGGCGACTCAAGGCGCCTTTGTATACGATTCGCATCCCTTCGGAGGGGAAAAATAGTCCACACTCCGGTGATGGGGTGAAGACAGCAACATACAGATGCACATATCCTGGAGGGCAGAGAAAGTAAGCAATAATCAGGTAAACAGGCGTGTAAACACACTCTGGACAGAGTGCCAAACCACGCCCTGGTTAGGATAAGGCATATGCAGGAGGGTGGACAGGAAAACGCCTGAGTTCAGGCCATATATAGTCAGCTGACACACGTCGACTGGTCTGGATTCCGCAAATGCCATGGAACCAGACCACACACTCAAAAATCGCAATGCCGATGACAGCGGCATCCGTTGCGCAACGTCGTATGGGCTTCAAGGCCCCAAGAGCTCAGAAATATGAAGGTCAGTCGCCCTACCTGGTTTCCCAAGGATTCAGCAGGTGGGGAGTGACGAATAGAATTGAAGGAGAGGGGCCATCCTCCTCTGGATTCAGCAGGGGGGGTATATGGCCACTCTGTCACCGAAAGATGGAAGAGAGCAAGCAAGTAAGGCCTCACAAGCGCTCAAAACGCATCAGGGGAGAGCTCAGGGCGCTGATCAGGCACCCCTGGCTGCAATCGCCCAGGGTGAGTGCTGCCAAGTCCGAGACGTGGATCTGGGTCTTGTGCTTGCGGATGTACTCCATGAAGGGAGTATTGACCCGCGGCACGAACGAGGAGACGGGTTCCCAGGTATCGTGGGACGGCCCATAGCCTCGCCAACGAACCTTGAACTCCAGACCTCCAGGTGCCGAGGCTTTCGGACGCTGAGTCAGGATCTTCTCGACTGTGTAGTCGTCCTGCTCAGCATAGTCGTCGTCCGAATCGGCCTCATGTGCGGCGTAGCTCAGGGACACATGTCGGCCACGGAGGTCGGGTTCCCGCACACGGAGTTGACTCTCGTGGCGCTCCCGGAACTGTCCGTGACCCACCTTGATGCGGTAGGTGTCCTCACCAATCCTGCGGACCACCTCGCCGGGTGTGAACCAGGTCTTGGTGCGGTGGGTGCCCATAGGGCGGGGTCTGATCACCCACACCGGGTCTCCCACCCTGAACTTCTGCGCTGTCGAGCTCGGGGCGGACTTCTGACGCTCAGCATGCTCTTTCTCGAGCTGCTGGCGGATGTCCCGCGCCGTTTGCTCTTGCCGCGCGAAGAACTCCTTGGCATCCATGGCCATGCCATCACCAGACAAGGGAAGTCCCCTACCCAGGGGGTCCCTGCCGAACAGAATCTGGTGAGGGGACAAACCGCCCGGAGTGGGGGTGTCATGATGGGCCTTCAGAGCAGGCCACATCTCCTCAAACCAGTTCCGCCGTGGATTGGTGATGTGGATCTTGCGCAGCTTCTCGAACAGCTGCCGTCCAGCCACTTCAGCACGGCCGTTAGACCGGCTGAGATAGGCGACGCTCTTGGCATGACGTATCCCCATCAGGGAACACATAGCCTGGAACCAGCCACCAGTAAACTGGGGCCCTCGGTCACTGCAAATGGTGCGGGGGATGTCAAAGACGGTCAGCCAATGACGAATCATCATGACTGCCACTTCCTTGGCAAGCAACCCCTTTTTGCGTGCCGGAACGGCTACAACGTAGCCGCTGTGGCGGTCCACACAGAGAACCACACAGTCAAAGGTCTCCTTGCCAATGTGCACTTCGGGCATGGAGAAGACGTCCATGGCCACGCTCTCCATGGGCTGGTCAGGAACCGGGGTCCATTGGGCTTCCCCCTTGACGTTCCGGTTCTCCGGATTGCAGGCCTGACAGACCGAGCAACCCTTCCTGACCTTCTTGATGGCGGTGTAGAGAACGATATGGTCGATCTCGAACCGACGCTGCATGTCAAGAGCTTGCTTCTTGACCCCTGGGTGCAGCATGTGGTGGTGCCAAGCCTCGCAAAGCTCGAGCACCCGGGACTCCGGTACTAGCAGCTTACCATTCCGGTAGAGCTTGCCATCTTCCTCGGTCAGCCCCTTTGGCCACTTCTGCCCGTCATCAGGGTCGGTCACAGCCCTATACTCGGCCGCAAAGGCCTCAGACTTGGCGTAGTCGTCGGTCCAGTCGTTCTGGAGGCAAGACTCCCGGAAGAGGTGCTTGTCGGACTCAGCTCCATCAAGGGCGAGTACTCTGACCGCTCTGCTCACCCTCGTTGCGAGGGGGGCATCCGCGGCCATGACGACGAAGCATTTTGCACCCTCCTCCTCCATCAGGCGCTCCATTTCGATGATCCTCTTGGCGTCAGCGGTCTCAGCCTCATCGCCATGGGCAGAGATATCCTGCATGCCCTTGCTGGCGGGATAGGCCCACCTACTGAGACAGTCCGCCACGGTGTTATCCTTTCCAGGAATATACACAACCGTGAGGTCGAACTTGGCCAAGGTCTCATGCAATCTTGCCCGTCGGGAGGCGGGACCAGAGGGGGTGTCCACGTGCTCCTTGTGCCACGACTGCAGACTCTGATGGTCGGTGCAGACGGTGACGGGATGGAGGGCTATGTACCCAGCCCATTTCCTGAGAGCCATGACGATGGCATACGCCCCCTTTTCACGGGGCGTCCACGTCCGTCTCTGGCCTTCCGCCAGGACTCGGCTCCAGAAGGCCACGGGCACGTGCCTCCCGTCGTCAAGCACTTGCTCCAACACAGCGCCAATGGCGTAGTCGGAAGCGTCGGTGCGCAGGACGAACCCTCGGTCGGGATCCACGAGGTGCAGACCCACTGCGGATAGCAGCCCCTGCTTCATCCCCTCAAAGGCACGGTCGGACTCAGCTGTCCAGACCAGAGCCTTCTTGGACCCCTTCTTGGTCTCCTCTCGGTTGCCCTTGAGCATGGTCGTCATGGGGGCTGCATACTCGGCATACATTTTGATATACCCCGAGTAGTAATTGCAGAACCCCAGATACGCCCGTAGCTCAGAGACCGTCTTGGGCTTCTCCCAGTGCTCAATCGCGGCCACCTTGCCAGGTATGGGCTTTCGCTGCCCGTTCCCGACTACATGGCCAGCGAAGACCACCTCGCTTACCGCAATGGTGGCCTTGTCACTGCTGCCCGTGAGCTTGTGCGAAACCAGAAGGTCCAGCACCCAAGTGACGTCCCTTTCATGTGCCTCCAGGAGCTCCTCGTAGCTCATACTGGGGTCCCCGGACGCGATGATCACGTCGTCCACGAAGGGGTCCGCGCAGTCGCACACCGGCTTAAGCAGGTTCTCCAGCATCCGCTGAAAAGCCGCATTGCCGTTGGTAACGCCCATGGGCATCACCTTCCACTGGAGAGGTCCAAGTGGAGTGCTCATGGCTGTGCAGGCACGGGACTCCGCGGCGAGAGGCATCTGATGATAACCATGTTTCAGGTCAATCACCGTGAAGATCCTCCGCCGGTGTTGCTTTTGCAGCATATCCTCAATGAGGGGCAGCGTATAGCTGTCGTGCTGCGTTTGGGCGTTTAGGCCGCGGTAGTCGACCACGAGCCGCCACTCACCGGCAACCTTCTTGGGGACGACGAAGCACGGAGAGGCCCACTCGGAGTGGCACGGCTCAAGCCAGCCTCTCTGGATGAAGTCACGGAGGATCTTCTCCATGGCCTCCTTCCTCTCGCCCCTCAGGGCAAACTCCCGGTGCCGATACACACGGGGGTCCTGCTTCAGTCGTATCTTGGCCTCGCCATACGGTCCACGCACCGGTGGGGGAAACACAGGCTTACCGCTGAAGAAGGTATCACCATACTTCTGCTTCAACCTGGCCCTCAATGCCTGGATCTTGGGGCAGTCATCGGACTCCGCCTTGGCTTTTCCGGGCACTTGAACCACGGAGCTTACTTGAGGGGTAGCGACCCCGCTCGTCTTCGGCTCAGGCGGTCTTCCCAGGTGGCCCAAAGGGCCATCTCTGGTCTTGCCTCGGAAAAGATCGCCGTAGGTGGGTGGGTTACCCCCGATTGGCTCCTCCTGGCTGGACAGGTGGTCCAGTACCCTCCTTACGAAGGTATCTCCATCATAGGAACCAGAGACGATCGAGTCCACTTCCCACCAGGCTTTGTCCTGGCCTTTGCCCTCACGCTGGTTTCCCCAGTCGTGAAAGGGCTGATCCATATACCCCTGAACCAAATCCCACTCCTCTTCAGTGAGGGGCTCTTCTGATTCCGATTCGTCGATGTCAACAGGGGGAACCGCAAAGCATTGCCTCCAAGGCTCCGCTATGATGCGGTTGACACACACGAAGTCCGTGGTGTCGGCCTGATCAAGGCCCCCATCCACATAGTGGAATTCTGTTGGCCATCTCTGGGGTGGCATGGGCTGTCCCGTAGCGTCCTGATAGACACTCTCTCCAGCCGGTAGGACGACCTTGTTTAAGGTCATGTTGGTCAATGAGGCTACCCAATGTCGGGTACTATCCTCCTCGGTGCATCCCATAGGAACAACCAGCACTGCCTTGGAGCGGTCCTTGCGAATCTTCGCTATCGCTCTTGGAATGTCCCAACGGGGGCAATGGATCCACATCAATCCCTGATGCGGACCCCAGTGCCTCTTCCACGCGGAGTCCTGGGCGCTCCAGTACTTCTCACAAACCCGAAGATGGGCGGACGTTCCTGAAGAGAACGCATCCAGGGCCAGATCCGACGCTCCCAGGTCAGCGACCACTCGGTTCGCCACTTCCGGCCTTACGCCGTACTCCTGGTTTGCTTGCCCAGTGGGCTCAGTGTCCAGCGCGGCCACTTCGAGCTGATTGCGTTCGGGGTGGATCCATTGGCATTCCACATGGTGCTCAGGGGACGAAAGCCACGAGAGTTGGTCGTCCTGGTACAGGGTCATGGAGGCCTGGGCCGGGAGAACGCCGGAGTCCGTCTCCATCATGAAGTCGTACCCGACGATCATGTCCCAGTCCATCTCGGCCTCGTAGAAGCGACCGTGCAGGAGGATTTCCTTGCCGAGGTCTGGGCGGCTCAGCTCACGATGGTTCACGAACTGCAGCCCGATGGCCGCTTCCTTCGTGCCTCCCACCATGTACTGGCCGTTCGCCATCTTCAGCCTGACAGGCTTCCGACTGTCGGTCAGACACTCTGGTGGAAGTAGGCCAGCTTTGACCAAGCTGACTTGAGCTCCCGTGTCGACCAACACGTCGAAAACCTTTTCCACTTCCCCGCATAGGGCACGGACCTTAAGATGCAACTGCCGCTCGCGACCGACACGGCGCACGGCGTGCAAACTCAGGATCTCCGGCCGTTCCAGAAGCTCCACAAGCGACTGGTGCAGGTCGTGGACAATGGGCTCAGGCTGCCCATCTGCAGCATCCAGCTGCGGTCCGGGTGATCCTCCGATACTCTCGGATAGATCCTGTAGTACATCAAACACATTCTTGGTCGCGAAGGACGGACGGGTGCAAGGGTTCGTGCCTCCCCTGCCCTCACCCCGCCTCCGCGACTGGGCGCCGGACCGGGCCTTCCGCCTGCGGCAGTCCCCTTGTGCTTATCGACTCCCGACTGGGATGGTTCGGCGCTTCCCACGTCACCATCCTGCGACCGCCCTAGCTGGGGCCTTTGGCTGCAGGGGCTCCGCTAGGGGGCGTCGGTTGTGGAAGAGGGGGTGTTCTCCTCGGCCTCAACGTCGTTGACGCCCTTCTTCCTCCTCTCACTACGAGTAGGCTTCTTGTCCTTGTCCTTGTTCTGGTTGTTCTGGTTGTTCTCCTTGTTCTTGTTGTCCGACCTGGGGACCCAGTTCCTCTTGATCTCCTGGATCTCCTTGGCCAACTCGGTCCCCTGCGACACCAGCTTGGAGAGCTTGTCCCTGTCCAGCTCCACCTTGGCTTCCCGGATACCCGCCGGCGCACGCTTCTTCGACCCGTGCGCCTTCTTGTAAGCCTCCGTGTCGGCCTTGTGGACGGGGCATGTTCGGTGGTCATGGTTGAAGCCTCGCTTCCTCCCATAACACACGAAACAGCCCTGAGGGTGAGCCCGTATGAACTCCCCAAAGGACAGCGGAGGGTCGCCAATGCGGCGAGGGTCCCTCTTCTCCTGCTTCCTCCAACCCTGCTGCAGGGGCTTCCAGTTTCCCGGCTTGCTCCCCGCGCTCACGTTCTTGGCCACGAAGGCACACACGGCCACTTCGGCGGGCTCATCGTCGTCGTCATCGTTGACGAGAGTCTCATCGCCGCCGGCTCCCGCTGGGTCCATGGCAGCTTCCCCGCCAGGTCCCTCGCCAACGTAGTTGACGTCGCGGTCGCCGGGCCTCAACCCGCGGGTGTGGTGGAGATTTCGGTACTCCTTGAGTACTTCCTCGCCAACCCACTCCAGGATCTCGTCGCAGCTCATCCGCGCCGGGATGGGCTGCAGACGGATGGTCTGGCCGCTCAACTCACAATCGTCAAGGCGCCACATCGCGGTCTTCTCGCGATCGCCCGAGACGGTGATGAGAAGAGCGTTCCGCAGGGAGTGCCGTTTGACATCCCGGGCCACGTTCTTCTTCGCCCAAGCCACCACGTTCGTATGATACTCCTTGGGGAGCATCATCTTGACCATGTGGTTGGACTTGGCCCGCTTGGATTCCTCCTTGGTGACCCTCTTGATCCATGCTTCCGGCAGCATGGAGAGCAGGCGAGCCTGCTCGTCACCCTCGTTCCAATCCTCCACGTTGCGGCGGAAGAGGGTGTATTTCCCTCGGAAGTCTCGCCTGTCTCGTAGGCGGATCTCCCGTCCATCATGCTCAAGCTTGATGGACTTCCAGCGCTTGGCCGCCACCTGCGGAGCGTCCACCCGCTCCTGCTCGTTGAGCCACTTCTTGGCTTCCTTGAGGGTCTTGATTTTCCCCTCCTTGGTCGCCATGAAGTATAGCTCTCCGAGCACTTCCGGCAGGCGGTACCTGAACCGTTTGAAGACATACTTCTCCGCATCAGCGGGAGGCAGGTCTTCAGTGACGGTCAGCCCCCAATCGTCCAGCTTCTCCAAGAAGCGGTCGAGGTTGAGGGGGTTGCCGTCGTACATGGGGGGCTTGATGTCCTTCAAGTCTTCCCACACGGCGGCATCCGCGGCCTTAGAGACCCTGAACGCCGGCCGCGAGGTCGACCGAGGTTCCCATCGGCCTCGCCCACGGACTCCCACGGCCGCCACGTCCATCTCCTCCATTGAATCCCAGTGGCTACGCCGCGGTTCCTCCACGTACGCTGAACCAAAATGTTCACGCCGTACTGCATCCATTTACGCATCCTCATCACGGCGCCGGCGGCTGCGTTCAGCGGCCTCCCGTCGTACACCACGCGGCGGGCTGATGTCGAACTCCTCCAGGTCCAGGTCCAGGTCCTCACCTTCGCCGACATCCCACTCCACGTTTCCTCTGGGGACCTCGTCCCTGAGTCCACCATAACGTCCTCCAGCCATTGGGATTGGCACCGGGGCTGGTGCTGGGCGTCGGGGGCGTACCGGCGTCCGCGGTGGAGCACGGCGGTTGCGGTACTCCGCGCTGAGCCACTCATCGCGCCATTCCTCACCGCCACTGCCGGGCGGCACGCGCTCGTTGCGGCGGCCCGCGCTGTGGTGAGAGGGGGCGGTGAGAGAGGGGGCACTGGCGCTGGGGCGACTGCTGGGGGCTCCGCTGGGGGCGTGGGGTCTGCCTGGACCTGGTCTGGGTCCCCAGCCGTCGTCCGACGAGCCAGACTCCAGGGGTGGGTGGTCGCTGCGGACGCTCCCACGGGCTTCCAGCGCGTCCAGCCTCTGCTGCAGGCCGCTGACGACGTTGGTCAGCGACTTGGTCTCGGCCCTGGCGATGTCCAGCTCCTTCTGCGCGCGCGCGGCGACCCTGGAGATGCGAGCCATCTCGCCCTTGCCCGTGTCTACCTCCAGCTCGAGAAATTGGACTCTCCTGTGGAGGTAGACAATCCACCGCCAGGTGGTACCCGGGTCGCCGTTCCCTGGTGGGTCGTCGGGGTCCCCAGGGGGTCCTCCAGGAGGGCCCCCGCCGGGTCCGCCCGGTCCAGGGGGTCCTCCCCCGCCCGGTGGTCCGCCTCCAGGGGGTCCACTTGGTGGGCGTCCTCCAGGGGATCCTGATGGTCCTCCGCCAGGGGGTCCCGGTGGGCCTCCGCCGGGTCGCCTCGGTGGGTCCGAGGATGAGCGCCTCTTCGTGATGCCGAAGTCCATGTCGTCATCCTCTTCCATGTCGCCCCACCTGGGCGTCTCGGTCTCGGAAGACTCCGAGCTCCGGTAGGGAGGAGGGAGATCCTCATCCTCACCTTCCGGTTCCATGGGGACATCTCCGCCTCCTCCGCCCGCCCAAGCCACCACTTGGCGATGTCGGCGTCCTCGTTCATCCCCGTCGCTGGCGGTGAAGAAGGGGTCGCTGTCGTGGGGGTGTCCGCCCGCTGGCCTCCGCGGCCTCTCGGGGGTCTTCCCCTTGCCCTTCCTCCGTCGACGGGCGTTGGGGTCACTGCTCCCGGTGCTGCCCGTGTCCGCCTCATCCAGCGTCATCCTGGAGGAGGCGTCCCCTTCGAAAAGCTTTCGAAGGGTCTCCACTCGTGATCCTCCCGGGGGAGTCTCGCGGCGGAGTTTGGCCTCTGCCTCCTCCATTGCGGCGGCGGTGGTTGCGGCAGCTCGCGCTTCGGCTTCCTCCCGAGCACGAGCCGCCTCGGCTTCCCGGGCCTGCTGCAGCCGCGCCTTCTGCGCTTCCAACGCTGCCAGCTCCGCCTCCGTCTTGGCCTTCTCCTCAGCGACCTTCCGTCGCGCGGCCTCGACGGCTTCCTTCTTGGCGGTGTCCTCCTGGGCCTTAGCCGTCGCTTCGGCGTGGGCCCTTTCCTCCGCCTCCTTCTTTGCCCTCTCTTGGGCAAGCGCCTCTTCCAGCGCCTTCACCTCGGCCTCCTTGCAGGCAATGGCCTCCTGCGTCCGGCGGGCTTCCTCGTCGGTTGCCCTGATCCGGGCAGCCACTGCCTCATGGGCGGCCGCAGCCGTGAGACCGGCCGCGATGGCTGCCACTTTCGAGGCGTGGTAGTCCATGCCTCTGCCCCACTCGGTGGCCTCCTCATGGGCGATGCCGACGGCGCCCTCCACGGCAGCGTTCCGCTGCGTGGCCCGTTGCCGGGCAACCCGAAGGTTGCAGGGCACCTGACAGACGCGCTCACAGTCGCGCGCCACGTCCCTTTGGGCGGGAGCGGCGCTGCTGCTGGAGCTGGCCTGGTCGGCCGGCATCCTCCCGCGGTGGGCCGACTCCACGTCGCTGCTGGGGCCTGCTGGGGCCTGCTGGGGCCTCAGGAGCAGCCGACGGGGCTTGGCCTATGTCTGCTTGGCGACTTCCATGAAGTCACCAAGGGTGGCGTGGCCGGGGTGATGACCACCATTGGCTCGTTGGGGACTGGGGGCTGGGGTTCCGCCCTTGGCGCCTTGGGCGGCTTCGGCGGCCAGGGACTCCTGGTACTCCCGCCACCTCCGGTCCCGCTTCTTGTCCCCGGCGGACTCCTTCTCCTTCCCCGGAGACGCGCTGCTGCTGCCCTGCAGCCTGCGCTCGCTCCCCGGTTCCGGGAAGTTCTTCTCGGTCACGTACCACAAGGAGACGTTGATCGAGGCGCCCGACGGGTACACGTTGGGCTCCTCGTCCTCCTCAATCCCGTCGGGGCGCAGGCCTTCGCCAGGCCTGTCCGGCCGGGTTCACGTCCTCCAGCGCCTCTGCTGGTGACGGTAGGCGAACCCTTCCGCCCGCAGCCAGTCCTCCACGGCCTGCAGGCGGTCGGGGGCGATGTCCGTGCGGAGCTCGAAGCTCCGGGGCATGCCGCCTTCGCACTGGGGGTGCCTGTGGCGGTAGTGCTGGTCCCATACCAACCCACGCAGTAGGTTCGCTGCATGGGGGTGGGGCCGCGGCCACGTCCTGCCCGCTTCTTGCCAATTCACCATGGCAGCGGGGGCGTAGTTGTTCTTGAGGTCCTTGATGTGCACTCGTTCAACTCAACGAACTGGTTGTGGTTGTTGAGGCGGGTGCTGCAGCACTGGATTGGAAGTGCGGCTGGTGCTGGTCAGCCGGTGGTTGTGGAGGTGGTTGACGCGGCCTTGCTGGTCGGCCGATGGGACTCCGGGTCGGCCGATGGGGCTGATGCAGGAGTCCTGGTCTCTGCATCTCTTTCACGGTTGCTGCGCGGTCAGGGGGACGCTCTGGACGGCGCTGCTGGCTCCGTGACGAACTCAGCGCTGTCGCTGGGTGGCGCTGCGAGCCGCTGCGCTGCGCTGCGAGCCGCTGCGCTGCGCTGCGAGCTGCGAGCTGCGCCGCGCTGCTCGGGGTTGGTGGCCCCGAGTGGCACGCGAGGGCTGGGTAACCCCGCGGCGGTGAAACGCTTTTGACGCGTTCCCGTGGGGGGCCGGCCACGGGACGCTGCGGTGGACACGCGCAAGTGAGCAGGCAGGCAAAGCACTACGCTCACAGGGGCATCAATGCGCTCATGTCATGTGACAAAGCGTTTCAGAGTCCTTGCCACTCTGCAAAGAGGGAACGAAAGTATTTACAGCAACACATCAGGATATGTACACATTGGGTTAGGACTGGACTGTGGTAAGGGCATCAAGGGACAATAGACACTCAGTCCCAACTCATATCCCAATCCCAGGTCCGACCCTCTCAGTGGCTGGTGGGGGCGGGGGCTCAAGCACAACCCATGCCCTGCTCAGTCCGGACCCTGAAACCCTGCCAATGGGAGAGGTGTCCCGCCCAGCCACAGGCGAGTTCCTGGGAGCCAAGGGGCTCCAGGGCCAACCGACACTGGCACCCCATGCTCCCTTAACGGCAGGTCCCAACTCCTCTCTGAGCCAGAGATATGGCCCCGCCATAATCCCTCAGGAGTTGGTAGCTGAAAATGGGCTGTTTCAGCCCAAACTGATATTAGCTCCGAAATTCCCAAAATTGACCCCTCGTCTGGACCCGCCAAAGGTAGGGACGAGGTAACTGACCCTATGCTCTTCGAGTATGAACTCCCTGGAGCCCTCACCCAACCTGGTTCCCTCTGAGGTCCCGGCATCAGGGCACCACGGGTACGTCAAGTGGGGTCATGATGCCAAAATCACCAAAATTGGCACCATTGTCACGCGTGGCTTGCCCGGTCAGGGCAAGGCCAATGGCTCACAGGATAGGAGACCGGACCTAGGACTTATATCTGAGTGTACAACTTGAAATTAGGTCCAGGCTCCCTGTGGGCTGAGAGAAATGGGGCCGCCAATTGACCACACGGAAGGGGGAAATTGGGGTCCCAAAATGGAGTCATTTTGGCTGCTCGAAATGAACCAAATTTGGGGTGCTCCCAATAGTATATCTCCACGCCGGCTTGGAGATCGGATCCATCATTCCATGCGTGATCCACCGGGAGTCCAACGAAGACTCCCATGCCCTTGGCTCTCAAAGATCTTCATGCCACTCGGCGTGGTGACGATCCCAATTGGGTCCACAAATACCAAAATGGTAAAATTGCCCACACTCACTTTGGGCTAGCGCCTTAACGAAGGTTGCTCCGCCTCGCCCTCGTGGTGTGTGAACCATGGGGACGATTACCCATAACACCCATGTCATATATGGTCCATTGGTCCATGCGTCCGGCGTGCACGAAGGTTAGAACATAGTGCACGGCGGGCAGCAAAAGTGGAAAATTGCTCAAAATAGCCAAAAATGCGCACACTCATGGTTGGAGCAAATGAGGAACAAGCCCGACTCGGACCGGAGTGTGCCATAGGATTGGTATCAAGTCATATGTGTCCAACATATCTTTTGGGCGTCGCCCAAATCCTCCGGTTTTGGGAGTGGCAGGGTCGCCAAGTGAGCCCATGATTTGGGATAGTCCCAAATTGCCAACATGGCGGCCACGATGTGCCAAGCCCAAGAGGAGTTATTCGCCGGGTACAAGATATGTTGGGCACCGCAGCATGTACCCTCATATCATACTTAGGTCATGATGTCAATTGAGCGCAACGTTGAGATACACGGTCGCCACTTGACATCATGACGGGCCAAAAACGGCAAAATTGGTACAAACACACACAAAAGTGCCTTGAACGGCACACAATTATATTATAATATCTTCGGATTGGATCGTGCAATCAACTAATCCTTCTAAACACAATGACTTGACACCAATGACCTTCGATCCCACATATGTGCTCCACTTGGGGCGCCTTGAAAGGTTACGAGCGCTACTTCCCAAGTGGGTCCATGAAAATATGGAAAATTGTAAAACACACACCTTGCTCCCAACGCATCGCTTCGGGATCACCACACAAGCTTCCCTTCACGAAGGTTAGGCTTGTAATTGATCGTAGGGAATACGGAGAAGGGGCTTGCACAATATGAGGTCCATTGGCGGGTCTGTCTTGGAGCGATGGACCCGCCAAATGGGCACGCAACACAACACATGGCACATACCACATATTGCCCAAAAAGGTAGCTCCCCCCACGATATGTCATGCCCCTCCAAGGGCATAACTTTGTGTCAATCGCTCATAGGAACTCAAGGAGAGTTCCTATGCAACACCAACACTTGCGCGCTACACTCGAAAGTTGTCTTAACGCACGCACTATCATGGCCAAAGAGTTATAACGCAAACTCTACCCTCTTGACCATGATCCATTACACTAGCGCGCACGTGTGGAAACGCAAGGCATATGATGCTTCCTAAATTACGTCGGGAGTATTGTGAATACATCCCACGTTTCCTTATTGTCATTCCTCGCAAGCAACACGAGATATGACCTTCACAAGTGGCCTCACGAATCAACTTTGTTTTGCCCATATCTTTAAGACAAATGGAGGGCAGGATAAAAAGGAAAGTTGATTCGTGCATAGGGAAGCACGTAGGTCCACTCGAAAGAGGTCAAATCAAGTGCGGGGATGTCGAAGTCGAAAATCCGATTTCGACATCCTGAAAAATTCGGATTAAGGTTGCGAGTGTAAGATGTGAAAATTGCGGAAGCGTCCATGCAGTTCCTGAAGGCTTTGGAGCCTTCGTGACGGATTGCGTTAAAATTTCCATTATAAACAGTTAAACTGGCGGTTACGGTAAAGTCGCGATCCAACCGCCAGCAGTCAAAACAGTGAATATCAGAACGGAAGCGTAAAAATTGACGGAAACAATATGAAAATAAAACCCTGTTGATTCCTGATGTTCTGATATACAAATCTCCGCTGGCGGTGCATCGGTTGCCGATGCGGGGCATTACGGCACGGAACGGAGCGTCCACGGGCGTCTTCCCTTCCGTACATGGGGTTAGTGGACCGGAGACCGGTTGTATGCCGTAACCTAGCCATGGGGTTCTGGGTACCGCTTGATGATAACCACCAGACTTAGGCAGACCGTGGATGAAATCCACGTACAACAGAGAATTAGCACATTAGGGGATAGGCAGACTGTAGACCAGTCCCCGGTCACGAGAGTCGCTCTGTTTGCTGGCGTGAGAACCACAGGAGTCCGCTATGTACTGCATACGAGCATGTGGCTGAACACAGGTTAGTGGGGAGTACAAACGCTCCCTGAAAAAGTCAACAGACCTGTTGCACCCTGTGTCCCCAGAGCTGAGATGGGCCCACTGTAGGCAACCATCAAGTCGTGCCTCAGGCACGACTATACGATTCCTCATAGTACAGATATTGGTTATCTTTATACCGTCGGTCGCCGTCTATCAGGCGTGCCTCCAGGCCATCACTGAGGGAGTTGAGTACCCATTAAGGCTTGGAACCTTTTTTGACATCCAAAACCGGTTATTGTTGCTCACTTCAAAAATCCAAATCGGTTATTGGTTTTTTCATCATATTAAAAACCGGTTATTGTTTTGGACTTATGTATCTAAACAGGTACCGGTTATTGATAATTTGGGTGTCCAATTGTCAGTTGTACAAGTGGTTTGGACAATACAGAACCACGTAACTATTTATGATTTAATTGCCAATACCGGATGTTTAGCAAAAAAACAAACCGGTCATTGGCTTTTGTGCAGAAAATGAAACCGGTTATTGGTTTCAAACAACCATGCTAAACAGGTACCGGTTATTGGCAATACCTGAAAAACCGGTTCCAAGCCCTAGTACCCATTTGTACTCAGCATGGTAGTCTCTCAGACTGCAGGCGACCAGTACACCTGGAGTGCGCATGGATAAGTCCAGCTGGACGTCCATGTGTTGAAACGCCTCTTTGGCCAACGCTTCCGAGCTCTCACCTAGGAGGGCGTCGAAGCTGTTACGGGATATATAGTCAGCCATCTCGTTCTTTATACCCTGGATATGGTGGACAGTCAGCTTGAACTGAGTGAGGTAGGTCCACCATCGTTTTAGTTTCGCTTTTTCAGGAGGGGGACCCTTCTGACACGTTTTCACTGGCTCTTGGTCACAAAGGCAGACGATAGGGTTAGTACCAAGTAGACGGGACTGAGAAGAAAGCACGAGCATCCCAGCCAGGAGTTCCTGGTCGTAGGTACTGTAGTTAGGGTTTGGAACCTCTTTTATTGAATATAACCGGTTTTTTTCGATTATTTTTTCCAAAATAACCGGTTATTCGGATTATTACTTTTCGAAATAACCGGTTCAATGCGATTATTTCCACTAAGCAAGCGAATTAACCGGTTCTTTTCCGATTATTGCTTTTCAAATCAGCCATTTTGTTGGTTTTGGAAAGAAAATTCCATCCAAGCAGTACACATTGCTTCGAGAGTTTGCTTTCGCACTGTGTCAGTATGTGCGTTGATATTATTTCTTTTTCATTGCAAAGGAAAAACCTCATGGTCTATTACCCAAGAATTAGTGACTATTCTTCACCCGTCCGATTAATTGGTTTTGATTAATTCCAAAATAATGGTCTATCGGCTAACCTGAAAATAACCTCCGATTAATTGCCGATAACCGGTTTTTCCGATTAATTGGTAGAACCGGTTCCGAACCCTAACTGTAGTTGGATCCTACTTGATTTCACTTCCAGTTCCAGTGACCAAGAGGTACCAGACGCCATTCACTGGCAGGGTAGTCATGCTTCAGGGTTCCATCGCGGTCCAGACCTGAAGTTTGAAACTGGCAGTGAGACAACTCATCGGGGTTAAGCTGCTGCCACTGGTATAGGGTACCACCCCCCCCTAAATCACAGGCATCTGTGACGAGTATCATCTCGCCCTTAGGGCGGGGTACCCCCAGGCAGTTGGTAGAGGACACTCTCTTCTTCAACTCCTGGAAACAGGCCTCTTCCTTGTTAGTCCATCGCCAAGGATTGGTCTTTTTTATAACGTCAGTCAGGGGGGCTGATGAATACGTAAAATTGCGGATATGGCGCCGGTAAAAATTGCAGACACCAATGAAACTCCGCACGTTGTGCAGACCCTTCTTAGGGTCGTCACGTATCTGCATGTCTTGCAGGGGTTGCATCTTCGATACGGCTGGTTTTCACCAGCCATACCCAACATCAAAACCTAGATATTCCATCTCCTCACGCATGAACTCACGTTTCTCGAGTTTGATGCGGAGATGGCCTTCGTGACAGACAGTGAAAAACTCTTGTAGGAGGAGGATATGATCCTCCTGGGTATTAGTACCCAGGCTCTCGTCATCGCTGTGTGCCTCCATCTCAGCCCCGCGGGAAACCAGTTCCTGTACAAGGGGTCTGCGTCTCAGGATATATAGGATTTTATTCATCTGCTCCTGAAAGAGAGCAGGGGCATTCGCGACACCGAAGGGCATGACCTTGCGGCGGAAGACACGGCCCTTAGGGGCTACAAATGCGAGCATTTCCTGGGCTGCTCGGGTTAGGTCTACCTGCCAGAAGCCACTGCGCTTGTCCATCTTAGTTTTGAATCGGCACTTAGCGATTCTCTCCAGGGTGTTCTCCATGTTGGGGATACTCCCTGAGTGGTTCTGGGTCTTTTTGTTGACCTCACCGTAGTCAACGACCAAGCGCATGGCAGTGGAGCCAGATTTAGCCAGTAGAAAGCAAGGTCTACAATGGCGGGGGTAGTCCCCGTGTTTATAACCCTCGACCAGGCCAGCATCTATATATTCCTCGATCTGGCGTTCCATCTCGTCGATCTGAAGCGGTACCCAGAACCCCATGGCCAGGTTACGGCATACAACCGGTCTCCGGTCCACTAACCCCATGTACGGCGTGTTCCGTGCCGTGAAGCCCCGCATCGGCAACCGATGCACCGCCAGCGGAGATCTGTGTGTCAGAATATCAGGAATCAACAGGGTTTTATTTTCATATTGTTTCCGTCAATTTTTACGCTTCCGTTCTGATATTCACTGTTTTGACTGCTGGCGGTTGGTTCGCGACTTTACCGTAACCGCCAGTTTAACTGTTTATAATGGAAATTTTAACGCTATCCGCGACGAAGGCTCCAAAGTCGCCAGGAACTGCATGGATGCTTCCGCAATTTTCATAATTAATACTCGCAACCTTAATCCGAATTTTTCAGGATGTCGAAATCGGATTTTCGACTTCGACATCCCCGCACTTGATTTGACCTCTTTCGAGTGGACCTACGTGTTTCCGTATGCACGAATCAACTTCCCTTTTATCCTGCCCTCCATTTGTCTTAAAGATATGGGCAAAACAAAGTTGATTCGTGAGGCCACTTGTGAAGGTCATATCTCGTGTTGCTTGCGAGTATTGACGATAAGGAAACGTGGGATGTATTCACAATACTCCCGACGTAATTTAGGAAGCATTATATGCCTTGCGTTTCCACACGTGCGCGCTAGTGTAATGAATCATGGTCAAGAGGGTAGAGTTTGCGTTATAACTCTTTGGCCATGACATTGCGTGCGTTAAGATAACTTTCGAGTGTAGCGCGCAAGTGTTGGTGTTGCATAGGAACTCTCCTTGAGTTCCTATGAGCGATTGACACAAAGTTATGCCCTTGGAGGGGCATGACATATCGTGGTGGGAGCTACATTTTTGGGCAATATGTGGTATGTGCCATGTGTTGTGTTGCGTGCCCATTTGGCGGGTCCATTACTCCAAGCCAAGCCCGCCAATGGACCTCATATTGTGCAAGCCCCTTCTCCGTACTCCCTACGGTCAATTGCATGCCTAACCTTCGTGAAGGGAAGCTTGTGTGGTGATCCCGAAGCGATACGTTGGGAGCAAGGTGTGTGTTTTACAGTTTACCATATTTTCATGTGCCCACTTGGGAAGCAGCGCTCGTAACCTTTCAAGGCGCCCCAAGTGGAGCACATATGTGGGATCGAAGGTCATTGGTGTCAAGTCATTGTGTTTAAAAGGATTAGTTGATTGCACGATCCAAGCCGAAGATATTATAATATAATTGTGCGCCTTTCAAGGCACTTTTGTGTGTCATTGTGCCAATTTTGCCATTTTTGGCTCGTCATGATGTCAAGTGGCGACCGTGTATCTCAACGTTGCGCTCAATTGACATCATGACCCAAGTATGTTATGAGGGTACATACTTCGGTAGCCAACATATCTTGTACCCGGCGAATAACTCCTCTTAGGCTTGGCATACCGTGGCCGCCATGTTGGCGATTTGGGACTATCCCAAATCATGGGCTCACTTGGCGACCCTGCCATTCCCAATACCGGAGGAGTTGGGCGACGCCCCAAAGATATGTTGGACATATATGACTTGATACCAATCCTATGGCACACTCCGGTCCGAGTCGGGCATGTGCCTCATTTGCCCTAACCATGAGTGTGCGCAATTTTGGCCATTTTGAGCATTTTTCCACTTTTGCTGCCTGCCGTGCACTATGTTCTAACCCTCGTGCACGCCGGACGCATGGACCAATGGACCATATATGACATGGGCGTTATGGGTAATGGTCCCCATGGTCCACACACCACGTGGGCGAAGCGGAGCCGCCTTCGTTAAGGCGCTAGGCCAAATTGAGTATGGGCAATTTTGCCATTTTTGCACTTGTGGACCCAATTGGGATCATCACCACGCCGAGCAGCATGGAGATCTCTGAGAGCCAAGGGCATGGGAGTCTCCGTTGGACTCCCGGTGGATCACGTATGGAATACCGGATCAGATCTCCAAGCCGGCGTGGAGATATACTATTGGGAGCACACTGAATTTTGGCTCATTTCAAGCAGCCAAAATGACCCAATTTTGGGACCCCAATTTCCCCCTTCCGTGTGGTCAATTGGCGGCCCCATTTCTCTAAGCCCATAGGGAGCCCGGACCCAAATCCAAGTTGTACACTCAGATATAAGTCCTAGGTCCTGCCTCCTGCCCCGTGAGCCAATGGCCTCACTTTGGCCGAGCGAGCCGCACGTGGGAACGACGCCAATTTTGGTGATTTTGGCATCATGACCCCACTTGACTCATCCGTGTCGCCCTGATGCCGGGACCTCAGAGGGAACCAGGTTGGGTGAGGGCTCCAGGGGGTTCGTACTCGAAGGGCATAGGGTCAGTTGCCTCGTCCCTACCCCTGGTGGGTCCGGACGAGGGGTCAATTTGGGAGTTTTTCAAGCTAATTTCAGTTTGGGCTGAAACAGCCCATTTTCAGCTACCAACTCCTGAGGGATAATGGCGGGGCCATATCTCTGGCTCAGAGTGGAGTTGGGACCTGCCATGGAGGGAGCATAGGGAGCGACTGTCGGTTGGCCTTGGAGCCCCTTGGTTTCCAGGAACTCGCCTGTGGCTGGGCGGGACACCTTCCTTATGGGCAGGGTTTCAGGGTCCGGACTGAGCAGGGCATGGGTTGTGTTTGAGCCCCCGCCCCCATCAGCCACTGAGAGGGTCGGACCTGGGATTGGGATATGAGTTGGGACTGAGTGTCTATGGTCCTGTGATGCCCTTACCCCAGTCCAGTCTTAACCCCATGTGTACATATCCTGATGTGTTGCTGTACATACTTTCGTTCCCTCTTTGCAGAGTGGCAAGGATTCTGAAACGCTTTGTCACATGACAACGCATTGATGCCCTTGTGAGCGTAGTGCTTTGCCTGCCTGCTCACTTGCGTGTGTCCACCGCAGCGTCCCGTGGCCGGCCCCCCACGGGAACGCGTCAAAAGCGTTTCACCGCCGCGGGGTTACCCAGCCCTCGCGTGCCACTCGGGGCCAACAACCCCGAGCAGCGCGTCGCAGCAGCGCGGCGCAGCTCGCAGCCCGCAGCGCAGCGCAGCGTCTCGCAGCGCAGCGCAGCAGCTCGCAGCGCCACTCAGCGACAGCGCCGAGTTAGTCACGGGCCAGCAGCGCCGTCCAGAGCTTCGCCCTGACCGCGCAGCAGCCGTGAAGGAGGTGCACAGACCAGGACTCCTGCATCAGCCCCATCGGCTAACCCGGAGTCCTATCGGCCGACCAGCAAGGCCGCGTCAACCACCTCCACAACCACCGGCTGACCAGCACCAGCCGCACGCCCAATCCAGTGCTACAGCACCCTCCTCAACAACCACAACCAGTTCGTTGAGTTGAACGGGTGCACGTCAAGGACCGCAAGATCATCTACGCCCCCGCTGCCATGGTGAATTGGCAGGAAGCGGGCAGGACGTGGCCGCGGCCCCACCCCCATGCAGCACGCCTGCTGCGTGGGTTGGTTTGGGACCAGCACTACCGCCACAGCAACCCCCAGTGCGAAGGCGGCATGCCCAGGAGCTTCGAGCTCCGCACGGACATCGCCCCCGACCGCCTGCAGGCCGTGGAGGACTGGCTGCGGGCGGAGGGGTACGAGTACCGCCACCAGCAGAGGCGCTGGAGGATGTGGACCCGGCCGGACAGGCCCGGCGAAGGCCTGCGTCCCGACAAGATTGAGGAGGACGAGGAGCCCAACGCCTACCCGTCGGGCGCCTCGATCAACGTCTCCCTGTGGGACGTGATCGAGAAGAACTTCCCGGAACCGGGGAGCGAGCGCAGGCTGCAGGGCAGCAGCAGCGCGTCTCCGGGGAAGGAGAAGCGGTCCGCCGGGAACAGGAAGAGGGACCGGAGGTGGCGGGAGTACCAGGAGTCCCTGGCTGCCGAAGCCGCCCAAGGCGCCAAGGGCGGAACCCCAGCCCCCAGTCCCCCACGGCCCAATGGTGGACACCACCCCGGCTCCACCACCCTTGGCGACTACATCCAAGTCGCCAAGCAGACCCAGGCCAAGCCCCGTCCGCTGCTCCTGAAGGCCCGGCAGGCCTCAGCAGGCCCCAGCAGCGACATCGAGTCGGCCCACCGCGGGAGGACGCCGGCCGACCAGGCCAGCTCCAGCAGCAGCGTCGCTCCCGAAAGGGACGTGGCGCGCGCCTGTGAGCGCGCCTGTGGGGTGCCCTGCAACCGTCGGGTTGCCCGGCAACGGGCCAAGCAGTACAGCGCTGCTGTGGAGGGCGCCGCCGGCATCGCCCAGGAGGAAGCTGCGGAGTGGGCGCATGGCATGGCCATCCACACCCAGACCATGGCGGCCATCGCGGCTGGACTCACGGCCGTAGCCGCCCATGGGGCAGCGACTGCCCAGGTCAACGGTCAGTTGGCGGCAGCCGACGCGGAGGCCCGCCTGACGCAGGAGGCCATTGCCGGCAAGGAGGCCGAGGTGAAGGCGCTGGGGGAGGCGCTTGCCCAAGAGAGGGCAAAGAAGGAGGCGGAGGAAAGGGCCCACGCCGAAGCGACGGCTAAGGCCCAGGAGGATGCCGCCAAGAAGGAAGCCATCGAGGCCGCGCGACGGAAGGTCGCTGAGGAGAAGGCCAAGACGGAGGCGGAGCTGGCGGCGTTGGAGGCGCAGAAGGCGCAACTGCTGCAGGCCCGGGAAGCCGAGGCGGCTCGTGCTCGGGAAGAGGCCGAAGCGCGAGCTGCCGCAGCCACCGCCGCCGCAATGGAGGAGGCAGAGGCCAAACTCCGCCACGAGACTCCCCAGGGAGGATCGCGAGTGGAGACCCTTCGAAAGCTTTTCGAAGGGGACGCCTCCTCCAGGATGAAGCTGGATGAGGCGGACACGGGCAGCAGTGGGAGCGGTAGCACCACCGCCCGTCGACGGAGGAAGGGCAAGGGGAAGACCCCCGAGAGGCCGCGGAGGCCAGCGGGTGGGCACCCCCACGACAGTGACCCCTTCTTCACCGCCAGTGACGGGGATGAACGAGGCCGTCGACATCGCCAAGTGGTGGCTTGGACGGGCGGAGGTGGCGGAGACGTCCCCATGGAAGGTGAGGATGAGGATCCCCCTCCTCCCTACCGGAGCTCCGAGTCCTCCGTGACCGAGACGCCCAGGTGGGGCGACATGGACGAAGATGACGACATGGAGTTCGGCATCACGAGGAAGCGTCCATCCTCGGACCCACCGAGGCGACCCGGCGGAGACCCACCGGGACCCCCTGGCGGAGGACCTTCAGGACCCCCTGGAGGACGCCCACCAAGTGGACCCCCTGGAGGCGGACCACCGGGCGGGGGAGGACCCCCTGGACCGGGCGGACCCGGCGGAGGCCCTCCTGGAGGACCCCCTGGGGACCCCGACGACCCACCAGGGAACGGCGACCCGGATGCCACCTGGCGGTGGATTGTCTACCTCCGCAGGAGAATCCAGTTGCTCGAGCTGGAGGTAGACACGGGCAAGATCGAGATGGCTCGCATCTCCACGGTCGCCGCGCGCGCGCAGAAGGACCTGGACATCGCCAGGGCCGAGACCAAGTCGCTGACCAACGTTGTCAGCGGCCTGCAGGAGAGGCTGGACGCGCTGGAAGCCAGTGGGAGCGTCGGCAGCGACCACCCACCCCTGGAGTCTGGCTCGTCGGACGACGGCTGGGGACCCGGACCAGGTCCAGGCAGACCCCATGCCCCCGGCGGAGCCCCCAGGAGTCGCCCCAGCGCCAGTGCCCCCTCTCTCTCCGCCCCCTCTCACCACAGCGCGGGCCGCCGCAACGAGCGCGTGCCGCCCGGCAGTGGCAGTGAGGAATGGCGCGATGAGTGGCTCAGCGCGGACTACCACAACCGCCGTGCTCCACCGCAGACGCCTGTACGCCCCCGACGCCCGCCACCAGCCCCGGCGCCAATCCCCAGGGCTGGAGGACGTTATGGTGGACTCAGGGATGAGGTCCCCAGAGGAGACGTGGAGTGGGATGTCGGCGAAGGTGAGGACCTGGACCTGGACCTGGACCTGGAGGAGTTCGACATCAGCCCGCCGCGTGGTGTACGACGGGAGGCCGCTGAACGCAGCCGCCGGCGCCGTGATGAGGATGCGTACATGGATGCAGTACGGCGTGAACATTTCGGTTCAGCGTACGTGGAGGAACCGCGGCGTAGCCACAGGGATGCCATGGAGGAGATGGACGTGGCGGCCGTGGGAGTCCGTGGGCGAGGGCGATGGGAACCTCGGTCGACCTCGCGGCCGGCGTTCATGGTCTCCAAGGCCGCGGACGCCGCCGTGTGGGAAGACTTGAAGGACATCAAGCCCCCCATGTACGATGGCAACCCCCTCAACCTCGACCGCTTCTTGGAGAAGCTGGACGATTGGGGACTGACCGTCACTGAGGAGATGCATCCCGCTGATGCGGAGAAGTATGTCTTCAAACGGTTCAGGTACCGCCTGCCGGAAGTGCTCGGCGAGCTATACTTCGTGGCGACCAAGGAGGGGAAAATCAAGACCCTCAAGGACGCCAAGAAGTGGCTCAATGAGCAGGAGCGGGTGGACGCTCCGCAGGTGGCTGCCAAGCGCTGGAAGTCCATCAAGCTTGAGCATGATGGACGGGAGATCCGCCTACGGGACTGGCGTGACTTCCGAGGGAAATACACCCTCTTCCGCCGCAATGTGGAGGATTGGAATGAGGGTGACGAGCAGGCTCGCCTGCTCTCCATGCTGCCTGAAGCATGGATCAAGAGGGTCACCAAGGAGGAATCCAAGAGGGCCAAGTCCAACCACACGGTCAAGATGATGCTCCCCAAGGAGTATCATACGAACGTGGTGAGTTGGGCGAAGAAGAACGTGGCCCGGGATGTCAAACGGCACTCCCTGCGGAACGCTCTTCTCATCACCGTCTCGGGCGATCGCGAGAAGACCGCGATGTGGCGCCTTGACGATTGTGAGTTGAGCGGCCAGACCATCCGTCTGCAGCCCATCCCGGCGCGGATGAGCTGCGACGAGATCCTGGAGTGGGTTGGCGAGGAAGTACTCAAGGAGTACCGAAACCTCCACCACACCCGCGGGTTGAGGCCCGGCGACCGCGACGTCAACTACGTTGGCGAGGGACCTGGCGGGGAAGATACCATGGACCCAGCGGGAGCCGGCGGCAATGAGACTCTCGTCGACGATGACGACGACGATGAGCCCGCCGAAGTGGCCGTTTGCGCCTTCGTGGCCAACAACCTGAGCGCGGGGAGCAAACCGGGAAACTGGAAGCCCCTGCAGCAGGGTTGGAGGAAGAAGGAGAAGAGGGACCCTCGCCGCATTGGCGACCCTCCGCTGTCCTTTCAGGAGTTCATACGAGCTCACCCGCAGGGCTGTTTCGTGTGTTATGGGAGGAAGAAAGGCTTCAACCATGACCACCGAACATGCCCCGTCCACAAGGCCGACACGGAGGCTTACAAGAAGGCGCACGGGTCGAAGAAGCGTGCGCCCGCGGGTATCCGGGAAGCCAAAATGGAGGTCGACAAGGACGAGCTGGCCAAGCTGATGTCGTCGGTGGGGACCGAGTTGGCCAAGGAGATCCAGGAGATCAAGAGGAACTGGGTCCCCAGGTCGGACAACAAGAACAAGGAGAACAACCAGAATGACCAGAACAAGGACAAGGACAAGAACAAGGGTAAGAAAGGGGGAAGGAAGAAGGGCATCAACGAGGTTGATGCGGAGGAGAACACCCCTTCCTCCACAACCGACGCCCCCTAGCGGAGCCCCTGCAGCCAAGGGCCCCAGCTAGGGCGGTCGCAGGATGGTGACGTGGGTAGCGCCGAACCATCCCAGTCGGGAGTCGATAAGCACAAGGGGACTGCCGCGGGCGGTAGGCCCGGTCTGGCGCCCAGTCGCGGAGGCGGGGTGAGGGCAAGTAAAGGCACGAACCCTTGCACCCGTCCGTCCTTCGCGACCAAGAATGTGTTTGATGTACTACACAATCTTTCCGAGAGTATCGGAGGATCACCCGGACCGCAGCTGGATGCTGCAGATGGGCCGCCTGAGCCCATTGTCCATGACCTGCACCAGTCGCTTGTTGAGCTTCTGGAACGGCCGGAGATCCTGAGTTTGCACGCCGTGCGCCGTGTTGGTCGCGAGCGGCAGTTGCATCTTAAGGTCCGTGCCTTATGCGGGGAAGTGGAAAAGGTCTTCGACGTGTTGGTCGACACGGGAGCTCAAGTCAGCTTGGTCAAGGCTGGCCTACTTCCACCAGAGTGTCTTACCGACAGTCGGAAACCTGTCAGGCTGAAGGTGGCGAACGGCCAGTACATGGTGGGAGGCACGAAGGAAGCGGCCATTGGGCTGCAGTTCGTGAACCATCGTGAGCTGAGCCGCCCAGACCTCGGCAAGGAAATCCTCCTGCACGGTAGCTTCTACGAGGCCGAGATGGACTGGGACATGATCGTCGGGTACGACTTCATGATGGAGACGGACTCCGGCGTCCTCCCGGCCCAGGCCTCCATGACCCTGTACCAGGACGACCAGCTCTCGTGGCTTTCGTCACCTGAGCACCATGTGGAATGCCAATGGATCCACCCCGAACGCAATCAGCTCGAAGTGGCCGCGCTGGACACTGAGCCCACTGGGCCAGCGAATCAGGAGTACGGCGTAAGGCCGGAAGTGGCGAACCGAGTGGTTGCGGACCTGGGAGCGTCGGATCTGGCCCTGGATGCGTTCTCTTCAGGAACCTCCGCCCATCTTCGGGTATGTGACAAGTACTGGAGCGCACAGGACTCTGCGTGGAAGAAGCACTGGGGTCCGCATCAGGGCTTGATGTGGATCCATTGCCCCCGTTGGGACATTCCAAGAGCGATAGCGAAGATTCGCAAGGACCGCTCCAAGGCAGTGCTGGTTGTTCCTATGGGATGCACCGAGGAGGAAAGTACCCGACATTGGGTAGCCTCATTGACCAACATGCCCTTCAACAAGGTCGTCCTACCGGCTGGAGAGAGTGTCTATCAGGACGCTAAGGGACAGCCCATGCCGCCCCAGAGATGGCCAACAGAATTCCACTATGTGGATGGGGGCCTTGATCAGGCCGACACCACGGACTTCGTGTGTGTCAACCGTATCATAGCAGAGCCTTGGAGGCAATGCTTTGCGGTTCCCCCTGTTGACATTGAAGAATCGGACTCCGAAGACCCCCTCACCGAAGAGGAGTGGGATCTGGTTCAGGGGTATATGGATCAGCCCTTTCACAACTGGGGAAACCAGCGTGAGGGCAAAGGCCAGGACAAAGCCTGGTGGGAAGTGGACTCAATCGTCTCCGGTTCCTATGACGGGAATACCTTCGTTCAGAGGGTACTGGATCACATGTCCAGCCAAGACGAGCCGCCTGGCGGTAACCCACCCACCTACGGCGATCTGTTCCGAGGCAAGACCAGGGATGGCCCTTTGGGCCACCTGGGAAGACCACCTGAGCCGAAAGCGAGCGGGGTCGCTACCCCTCAAGTAAGCTCCGTGGTTCAAGTGCCCGGAAAAGACAAGGCGGAGTCCGATGACTGCCCCAAGATCCAGGCGTTGAGGGCCAGGTTGAAGCAGAAGTATGGCGAGACCTTCTTCAGCGGTAAGCCTGTTTTTCCCCCACCGGTGCGTGGACCGTATGGCGAGGCCAAGATACGACTGAAGCAGGACCCCCGTGTGTATCGACACCGGGAGTTTGCCCTGAGGGGCGAGAGGAAGGAGGCCATGGAGAAGATCCTCCGTGACTTCATCCAGAGAGGCTGGCTTGAGCCGTGCCACTCCGAGTGGGCCTCTCCCTGTTTCGTCGTCCCCAAGAAGGTTGCCGGTGAGTGGCGGCTCGTGGTCGACTACCGCGGCCTGAACGCCCAAACGCAGCACGACAGCTATACGCTGCCTCTCATTGAGGACATGCTGCAAAAGCAACACCGGCGGAGGATCTTCACGGTGATTGACCTGAAACATGGTTATCATCAGATGCCTCTCGCCGAGGAGTCCCGTGCCTGCACAGCCATGAGCACCCCACTTGGACCTCTCCAGTGGAAGGTGATGCCTATGGGCGTTACCAACGGCAATGCGGCTTTTCAGCGGATGCTGGAGAACCTGCTTGAGCCGGTGCGCGACTGTGCGGACCCCTTCGTGGACGACGTGATCATCGCGTCCGGGGACCCCAGCATGAGCTACGAGGAGCTCCTGGAGGCACACGAGAGGGACGTCACTCGAGTGCTGGACCTTCTGGCTCGGCACAAACTCACGGGCAGCAGTGACAAGGCCACCATTGCGGTAAGCGAGGTGGTCTTCGCTGGCCACGTAGTTGGGAACGGGCAGCGAAAGCCCATACCTGGCAAGGTGGCTGCGATTGAGCACTGGGAAAAGCCCAAAACGGTCTCTGAGCTACGGGCGTACTTGGGGTTCTGCAACTACTACTCGGGGTATATCAAAATGTATGCCGAGTATGCAGCCCCCATGACGACCATGCTCAAGGGCAACCGAGAGGAGACCAAGAAGGGGTCCAAGAAGGCTCTGATCTGGACTGAAGAGTCCGACCGTGCCTTTGAGGGGATGAAGCAGGCGCTGCTATCCGCAGTGGGTCTGCACCTCGTGGATCCCGACCGAGGGTTCGTCCTGCGCACCGACGCTTCCGACTACGCCATTGGCGCTGTGTTGGAGCAAGTGCTTGACGACGGGAGGCACGTGCCCGTGGCCTTCTGGAGCCGAGTCCTGGCGGAAGGCCAGAGACGGACGTGGACGCCCCGTGAAAAGGAGGCGTATGCCATCGTCATGGCTCTCAGGAAATGGGCTGGGTACATAGCCCTCCATCCCGTCACCGTCTGCACCGACCATCAGAGTCTGCAGTCGTGGCACAAGGAGCACGTGGACACCCCCTCAGGTCCCGCCTCCCGACGGGCAAGATGGCACGAGACCTTGGCCAAGTTCGACCTTACGGTTGTTTACATTCCTGGAAAGGATAACACCGTGGCGGACTGTCTCAGTAGGTGGGCCTATCCCGCCAGCAAGGGTATGCAGGACATCTCTGCCCATGGCGATGAGGCTGAGACCGCTGAAGCCAAGAGGATCATTGAAATGGAGCGCCTGATGGAGGAGGAGGATGTTAAATGCTTCGTCGTCATGGCTGCCGATGCCCCCCTCGCATCGAGGGTGAGCAGAGCGGTCAGTGTACTCGCCCCTGTGAGTGCCGCGGGCGGAAGGCCCGGTCCGGCACCCCCTGTGGGAGTGGAGTCCGACAAGCACCTCTTCCCAGAGTCTTGCCTCCAGGACGACTGGACCGACGATTACGCCAAGTCTGAGGCCTTTGCGGCCGAGTATAGGGCTGTGACCGACCCTGACGACGGGCAGAAGTGGCCGAAGGGGCTGACTGAGGAAGATGGCAAGCTCTACCGGAATGGTAAGCTGCTAGTCCCAGAGTCCCGGGTGCTGGAGCTGTGTGAAGCTTGGCACCACCACATGCTGCACCCAGGGGTCAAGAAGCAAGCTCTTGACATGCAGCGTCGGTTCGAGATCGACCATATCGTTCTCTACACCGCCATCAAGAAGGTCAGGAAGGGTTGCTCGGTCTGTCAGGCCTGCAATCCCGACAACCGGAACGTCAAGGGGGAACCCCAATGGACCCCGGTTCCTGACCAGCCCATGGAGAGCGTGGCCATGGACGTCTTCTCCATGCCCGAAGTGCACATTGGCAAGGAGACCTTTGACTGTGTGGTTCTCTGTGTGGACCGCCACAGCGGCTACGTTGTAGCCGTTCCGGCACGCAAAAAGGGGTTGCTTGCCAAGGAAGTGGCCGTCATGATGATTCGTCATTGGCTGACCGTCTTTGACATCCCCCGCACCATTTGCAGTGACCGAGGGCCCCAGTTTACTGGTGGCTGGTTCAAGGCTATGTGTTCCCTCATGGGAATACGACATGCCAAGAGCGTTGCCTATCTCAGCCGGTCTAACGGCCGTGCTGAAGTGGCTGGACGGCAGCTGTTCGAGAAGCTGCGCAAGATCCACATCACCAATCCACGGCGGAACTGGTTCGAGGAGATGTGGCCTGCTCTGAAGGCCCATCATGACACCCCCACTCCGGGCGGTTTGTCCCCTCACCAGATTCTGTTTGGCAGGGACCCCCTGGGTAGGGGACTTCCCTTGTCTGGTGATGGCATGGCTATGGATGCCAAGGAGTTCTTCGCGCGGCAAGAGCAAACGGCGCGGGACATCCGCCAGCAGCTTGAGAAGGAGCATGCTGAGCGTCAGAAGTCCGCCCCGAGCTCGACAGCGCAGAAGTTCAGGGTGGGAGACCCGGTGTGGGTGATCAGACCCCGCCCCATGGGCACCCACCGCACCAAGACCTGGTTCACACCCGGCGAGGTGGTCCGCAGGATTGGTGAGGACACCTACCGCGTCAAGGTGGGTCACGGACAGTTCCGGGAGCGCCACGAGAGTCAACTCCGTGTGCGGGAACCCGACCTCCGTGGCCGACATGTGTCCCTGGACTACGCCAAACATGAGGCCGATTCGGACGACGACTATGCTGAGCAGGACGACTATACTGTCGAGAAGATCCTGGCTCAGCGTCCGAAGGCCTCGGCACCCGGAGGTCTGGAGTTCAAGGTTCGTTGGCGAGGCTATGGGCCGTCCCACGACACCTGGGAACCCGTCTCCTCGTTTGTGCCGCGGGTCAATACTCCCTTCATGGAGTACATCCGCAAGCACAAGACCAAGATCCACGTTTCGGACTTGGCAGCACTCACCCGGGCGATTGCAGCCAGGGGTGCCTGATCGGCGCCCTGAGCTCTCCCCTGATGTGTTATGGGCGCTTGTGAGGCCGACGAATCGTCCCTTACTTGCTTGCTCTCTTCCATCTTTCGGTGACAGAGTGGCCATATACCCCCCTGCTGTATCCAGAGGAGGATGGCCCCTCTCTTCTTTTATTCGTCACTCACCCCCCCTGCTGAATCCTTGGGAAACCAGGTAGGGCGACTGACCTTCATGATTCTGAGCTCTTGGGGCCTTGAAGCCCAATACGACGTTGCGCAACGGATGCCGCTGTCATCGGCATTGCGATTTTTGAGTGTGTGGTCTGGTTCCATGGCATTTGCGGAATCCAGGCCAGTCGACGTGTGTCTCGAGACTATATATGCCTGAACTCAGGCGTTATCCTGTCCATCCTCCTGCATTTGCCTTATCCTGACCGTGGCGTGGTTTGGCACTCTGTTCTGAGTGTGTTTACACGCCTATTTGCCCAGATTGTTGCTTGTTTTTCTGCCCTCCAGGATATGTGCATCTGTATGTTAAGTGTCATCAGCCCATCGCTGAGGAATGGACTGTTTTTCACCACGAATCGGGATACAGAGGCGCCTTGAGTCGCCGTGTACATATTCTTACAGCCTGGTCCAGCCTGGACCAGTACTGGATTACATGTTCTTCTGTTTGAGTGCCTGTGATACCGTGTTGCCCTATTCGCTGTGATGTGTGGAGATCCTGATGGCGCCAGGCGGTAAGCCCAGTTGCCTGACTACACTCCCAGCGGTCCGCCACTGTCAGTCCCAGTGTGAGCCTACCGATTCGCAGACGCACTTGCATTCGGATGGCGGCCTCCGGTGCTCCTGACCTCGGTCAGTCTGCCTGGGAAACTGGTGGTTTGAGGAGTCGACGCCTCCGCCCACACTGCATGAGGACTCCCTCATGTATGGCCACGCTTCGTGGTAGTAGGGCGAGGGAAAAGACGGCCTTGATGCCCGATCCCTTCAGGAGGAGTTCCCTTACGATTTGGGGTTCGTAAGGAGTTCGACTATGGCACTCTGGACTCGCGTCGTATGGATATGGACATGGTGCGCCCGAGGAAGGACCCGTGGGGGCTCTCCCCAGTCGGCGGGCCTTGGGAAGCTTGGGGTAGCCTGATGGATCTTTGTGGTCGCTCTCGACTTGTGGGGCCACCTGGGCCGTCGTGTGACGCCTATGTTGGCCGTGTATGCCACTGCCACTGTGGTGGTGACCGTAGCAGCCGGCACCCGGTGCGCCTGGTATGGGTTAACGGGTCCTTTGGATGCCGAACAATCGCCGCCAGGACCCGGGACTTGATACTTGATACTATACATGTGCTACGAGCTGTTACAGCAGCATACCTATCCCACTGTGGGATACCTATCTTACTGTGACTTACTGAAGTGAGGATGTGACACCCCCCCCCCCTTCAGGAAGTGGTCCTGGGTACCCGCTGCCATGCGTGGGTGTTATCGAGCCCCCCCCAGGGTTTGCTCTAAGGAGGGGGGTGAAGCGGTACCCAGAACCCCATGGCCAGGTTACGGCATACAACCGGTCTCCGGTCCACTAACCCCATGTACGGCGTGTTCCGTGCCGTGAAGCCCCGCATCGGCAACCGATGCACCGCCAGCGGAGATTTGTATATCAGAATATCAGGAATCAACAGGGTTTTATTTTCATATTGTTTCCGTCAAATTTTACGCTTCCGTTCTGATACTCACTGTTTTGACTGCTGGCGGTTGGTTCGCGACTTTACCGTAACCGCCAGTTTAACTGTTTATAATGGAAATTTTAACGCTATCCGCGACGAAGGCTCCAAAGTCGCCAGGAACTGCATGGATGCTTCCGCAATTTTCATCATTAATACTCGCAACCTTAATCCGAATTTTTCAGGATGTCGAAATCGGATTTTCGACTTCGACATCCCCGCACTTGATTTGACCTCTTTCGAGTGGACCTACGTGTTTCCGTATGCACGAATCAACTTCCCTTTTATCCTGCCCTCCATTTGTCTTAAAGATATGGGCAAAACAAAGTTGATTCGTGAGGCCACTTGTGAAGGTCATATCTCGTGTTGCTTGCGAGTATTGACGATAAGGAAACGTGGGATGTATTCACAATACTCCCGACGTAATTTAGGAAGCATTATATGCCTTGCGTTTCCACACGTGCGCGCTAGTGTAATGAATCATGGTCAAGAGGGTAGAGTTTGCGTTATAACTCTTTGGCCATGACATTGCGTGCGTTAAGATAACTTTCGAGTGTAGCGCGCAAGTGTTGGTGTTGCATAGGAACTCTCCTTGAGTTCCTATGAGCGATTGACACAAAGTTATGCCCTTGGAGGGGCATGACATATCGTGGTGGGAGCTACATTTTTGGGCAATATGTGGTATGTGCCATGTGTTGTGTTGCGTGCCCATTTGGCGGGTCCATTACTCCAAGCCAAGCCCGCCAATGGACCTCATATTGTGCAAGCCCCTTCTCGGTACTCCCTACGGTCAATTGCATGCCTAACCTTCGTGAAGGGAAGCTTGTGTGGTGATCCCGAAGCGATACGTTGGGAGCAAGGTGTGTGTTTTACAATTTACCATATTTTCATGTGCCCACTTGGGAAGCAGCGCTCGTAACCTTTCAAGGCGCCCCAAGTGGAGCACATATGTGGGATCGAAGGTCATTGGTGTCAAGTCATTGTGTTTAAAAGGATTAGTTGATTGCACGATCCAAGCCGAAGATATTATAATATAATTGTGCGCCTTTCAAGGCACTTTTGTGTGTCATTGTGCCAATTTTGCCATTTTTGGCTCGTCATGATGTCAAGTGGCGACCGTGTATCTCAACGTTGCGCTCAATTGACATCATGACCTAAGTATGTTATGAGGGTACATACTTCGGTAGCCAACATATCTTGGACCCGGCGAATAACTCCTCTTAGGCTTGGCATACCGTGGCCGCCATGTTGGCGATTTGGGACTATCCCAAATCATGGGCTCACTTGGCGACCCTGCCATTCCCAATACCGGAGGAGTTGGGCGACGCCCCAAAGATATGTTGGACATATATGACTTGATACCAATCCTATGGCACACTCCGGTCCGAGTCGGGCATGTGCCTCATTTGCCCTAACCATGAGTGTGCGCAATTTTGGCCATTTTGAGCATTTTTCCACTTTTGCTGCCCGCCGTGCACTATGTTCTAACCCTCGTGCACGCCGGACGCATGGACCAATGGACCATATATGACATGGGCGTTATGGGTAATGGTCCCCATGGTCGACACACCACGTGGGCGAAGCGGAGCCGCCTTCGTTAAGGCGCTAGGCCAAATTGAGTATGGGCAATTTTGCCATTTTTGCACTTGTGGACCCAATTGGGATCATCACCAGGCCGAGCAGCATGGAGATCTCTGAGAGCCAAGGGCATGGGAGTCTCCGTTTGACTCCAGGTGGATCACGTATGGAATACCGGATCCGATCTCCAAGCCGGCGTGGAGATATACTATTGGGAGCACACTGAATTTTGGCTCATTTCAAGCAGCCAAAATGACCCAATTTTGGGACCCCAATTTCCCCCTTCCGTGTGGTCAATTGGCGGCCCCATTTCTCTAAGCCCATAGGGAGCCCGGACCTAAATCTAAGTTGTACACTCAGATATAAGTCCTAGGTCCTGCCTCCTGCCCCGTGAGCCAATGGCCTCACTTTGGCCGAGCGAGCCGCACGTGGGAACGACGCCAATTTTGGTGATTTTGGCATCATGACCCCACTTGACTCATCCGTGTCGCCCTGATGCCGGGACCTCAGAGGGAACCAGGTTGGGTGAGGGCTCCAGGGAGTTCGTACTCGAAGGGCATAGGGTCAGTTGCCTCGTCCCTACCCCTGGCGGGTCCGGACGAGGGGTCAATTTTGGAGTTTTTCAAGCTAATTTCAGTTTGGGCTGAAACAGCCCATTTTCAGCTACCAACTCCTGAGGGATAATGGCGGGGCCATATCTCTGGCTCAGAGTGGAGTTGGGACCTGCCATTAAGGGAGCAGAGGGAGCCACTGTCGGTTGGCCTTGGAGCGCCTTGGTTCCCAGGAACTCGCCTGTGGCTGGGCGGGACATCTTCCTTATGGGCAGGGTTTCAGGGTCCGGACTGAGCAGGGCATGGGTTGTGTTTGAGCCCCCGCCCCCATCAGCCACTGAGAGGGTCGGACCTGGGATTGGGATATGAGTTGGGACTGAGTGTCTATGGTCCTGTGATGCCCTTACCCCAGTCCAGTCTTAACCCCAGGTGTACATATCCTGATGTGTTGCTGTACATACTTTCGTTCCCTCTTTGCAGAGTGGCAAGGATTCTGAAACGCTTTGTCACATGACAACGCATTGATGCCCTTGTGAGCGTAGTGCTTTGCCTGCCTGCTCACTTGCGTGTGTCCACCGCAGCGTCCCGTGGCCGGCCCCCCACGGGAACGCGTCAGTCTTGTGGAGCGGGGTATGGACGCCGTCTTACCACAGACCCTTCAAATTCTGGTTTGAGTTTCAGGTCCATCTGGACCAGTTTTTTGCAAGACAGGGGTGGGGGAAATGCTCCAAATACCTCCTTGTATTTCTGGATGCGCTTACTGAGACGGGGGTCTAGGTTCATGCTCTCCAGTTTCTCAATAAAATCCTCCTCAGCATGGAGGTTGCTCTTCCCTCTTTCCTGTTTCTTCATACGCCCCATTGTTTCAGGGGGCAGTTCATCCTCCCAGTCCTGGCGACTCTGCTGGGCATAGTGAAGGGAGTATACCAGAGGTACCTCAGGATCGGGAAGAGTCATCTCTTCATCATCCTCCTCGGACCATATAGACGTTTTCCAGGTCCTCTTGAGGAGGTCCAGGCGGGTCCGTTGCTCGATACCCTCAGCCTTAGCCCATAGTACCTGTTGCAGATCCTTTACATCGTACCAGGAGACGTGCATATTGTTAGGTGAGGGTTTAGCGCCAGGTACCTGACCTGTAGGGCCATCTGTGGCCTGCATGGAGAAAGCAGCGTGGTCATGGGACCCGCCATGAGTGGACTCACCAAGGTCCACCTCATCCATAAGCAGCTGCGCTAGGAAAGCGCTTTGCGTCATTGTCACCATCTGCGGGTCAACCGGGGGTATAGCACTGGCAATATCGCTGAGGCGGTCGTCAGCATCAGCCAAGGGCGTGGAGACTGCTGCGGTCTCCTGCTCATCGGAGCACTCACCACTCGTAGTAGTGACCGAAGAGTACTCGGATCTTTTCTTGAGATCCAGGATGGTAAGGCCTCTGTTTTCGGTCATCAACTCCTTGAGTACCACCTGGTTGAGGTCACTCATAGGTACGGGGTTTAGAGAGCCAACTACGATGGACAGAAAACTGCCCCATTCAGGGGCGGGCATGGTCTCTTGAGAATCCTCAGGGCATAGATTGGACCATTGGGGAGTTCAGTTCTTCCCACTGTCATACGGTCCAACAGTCGTCTCCAATAGGCGTGTTCGCCTGTGGTACCCCAGTTGGGGGTACACGGGACCACTCTTGCTCCTTCAAGGGTGACTTTTGTAAGCACCTTAGCGAGTTGAGAGAATGGGGGATTAGCATAGCACAACCCCATCCATTTCCAATAGAAGCGGTAGGCTTTGTTAAGATACCGTGAGCAATACAGCTGCATCATGTGCTGCTCTTTACTCGCGAACAATTCCACCTGAAGTTCATTCAGGTGTACCTGCAAGGCCCCCAGTCCATTTTCCAAGACGGGCCGCACCAATTGATAGTTTTTACTTCGATAAGACTGGTTCACTTAGCGCAGATTGGATTCTTTTCGTCCGGACAGCTCCAGAGGGACAGAGAAAAGGCCACTGCCAAATTCGCAGTGAAGGGCATAGGGCCGTTGCAAAGACAACAGTTTTACCTGGGGGTTACGGCGCAGAAAATCTGTGCCAATGACAATGTCAAAGGTGTCTGTGTCCAGCACTTTGCAGTGCTGAGTTACCTGCTCGTCTCCAAGACACACGGTCACATCGACCCCCCTCAGGGGATGGATGGTCCGGCCATCCCCAACCCTTATGGCCACGGTTTTGGTTTTCCGGATCTTGGCCTGTTTCAGCAGTCTGCGGGCCACGATTGAAAGCGTAGCGCCCGTGTCTAAGACAGCCTTGTAGACCTGGTCACCAATTTTCACGGTGATCCAGAAAACCAAATCCTCATCCTCGGAGCCGCCCCCCTATCCCTCTTCAGGGAACTTGACCTCAACCCCAGCGGCCTGCAGGCACTTAGAGTGCCAATTTAGGCGGCGCTTCTTGGCGTGCTCGCTGCTCTTGTCGTCGCCACGAGCGCTGGGGGTGGAGGGTGCTGACGTTTTTCACCCGACAGCTCACCCTTAGGTGTTGGGTTGGGTGCTCCTCTTCCACCAGTGGGGGGGGCTGAGGACCTTTGTCCTCCAGGGTTACCCTTACCCTCAAAACCTCCAGGGCTAGGGCCCCCCCCTTTCGGCTCCTCCGCCCTTACCGGCGGTCTTACGCCGTTCCTCTTCCGCTTTCTTATGTTTTTCGGATTCGCGACGTATGATGTGGCATTCATCTTCATAATGCCTCCTCTTGCCGCAAAATCCGCACGTTATCGTGCAGCGAAAATGGTCTTGGTGCTTTACCTCCTGACCATCTTTAGTTTTCTGCGTGCGCTTCAGCTGAAGCATGCACGCACTTCGCCCATCACAGTCGGGCACGTGGCAGGGTCCACCCTTATCGTCCGTAGGACGACAGTAGAAAAGATTGGGGGCCCCTTTACCTTTGGAGGGGGGGGGGTCTCAGTCAAGTGCTTCAACTGCCCACCACGGCCCTTCCCAGGGTTAGAGTGGGGTTGAGGCGACCTCCCTCCAGGACACTTCTCAGCAGGGGTCTCCCTTCGCAGATGTTTGCGCAGATACTTGTCCATGTGGGAGTCATTCTCCGTCTCCATGGCCAACTCGATCAACAGATCGACCAGGTAATCGTAAGAGTGCGTCCGAGCTTTCCTCTCGGACGTCTCTCTGCAGTTATCCCATGTCCTGGTAGGAATCTTCCCCACTAGCCACAGATGTGGTTCAGTCGGCCCATAGGACGAGGGGTTCATGCGCCCCATGAGCTCTTCCAACTGCGCCACGAACTTGGAGATGCGCGCAGCTGTGGGAAATTCGGGGAGAGGGGGCAGCTCCTCAATCTCCGCTCCGACACTCAGGTCCGTTTTGTAGACTGGATCCATTTGCTCCAGTCTTTTCAGGAAGTCGCCCCAGTTGGAGCTCTTCTTGATGGCGGTCTTAGCCTGCCGCTGAAGGAATTTCTTTTTGCACGACTTTTTGATGAGCGTGCATTTAGTGCGGACATCAGCGTGTTGCTGACCTGTGAGAAGCAAAAACTCAGAAAACTCCTCAGCCGAGTCAGGCAGGCTTTTGGGATCGAACTCCGGGAGTTCGATCTGAAGGTTCGCCGTGGCGATGGCCTTCGTTCCCCTCCCTGGGACGCCTGTGTCACCTGTACCACCTGAGAGGGGTGAGGGGTGCACTGTGGCCAATGGGGCCAGGGCTGACAGACCATAGCCTTTCATCTCAGCCTCTGTGGTGTCACCTACACTGCAGACAGGCACAGTCCTCACACGAGGGGGGAAAGGGCTAGGACATGTGACCATTGGGGAGCTGCGGATGCCTCTGCAGCTCTTCACATCCCTGGTTAGCAGTTCAACACCTGGGGACATAGTAGGCGCGGGCTTCTTCAAATTGGAGAGCCCCAACTTCGTCTTGAGTGCTGCTGACAATGCACTCAGATCGGGATCTTCATCGCCTGCCCCCAGGACCCGGGATAGCAACTCCATGGTCTCATCGCGGCCCAGCTTAGAGGCCGCCATTCGTGGGGGCAAACCTTGATCCACACTCGTAGGTTCGGGTGCCACTGCCCTGGGACTGGGGCCAGGCTTCAGACACTCATGCTCCTTCGGTTTCTCCGGAGGCGTAGGTTCTCCAGACACCCAGTCGGGTTCCCACTCAGATGATTGGGCCGATGACGACCAGTCCATTTCGCCGTGAGGTATCTCGAACGTCTCCTCGGCCCACGTAGCACTGAACATCGTTCCCAAAGGCGCATCCTTCCCCTTTCCTTTCCTTGCCGCTCTTCTCCAGGCCTTGACCTTGACATTAGCAACTTCAATCCCTGGGGTAGGCGAAGTTTCGGGCGGGGGGATCGAGGACACAACGGAAACTAAGGCGGCTGCCACAGGGTCCTTGCCTTCGAGACGCCTCAGGTTCGCCCGCGTTAAGCCGCGCGCCTCAGCGCTTGCACTCGGGCGGTCTCCTTCTGTCTATATCTCTTTGATTTCTTCCGCCACTCTTGTTACTGCAAGTTCTCCTAGAGGACCAGTATCAACGGGTACACCACTTGTAGATGAAGGCCTTACTCTCACAACATCAGTCTTGGATCTGGTGCTTGTGATCGGCACTGTTTTGGCACTGAGCGTGACAGACATCTTCACAGTTCAGGATACAAGTTTTTATTGGTGTTCTTCGTGTTCTGCTTGAGTCTTCTAGGGCCTTCCTCTGCTACCAGCAAAGGTTTCTGGTTTGCTCACACTTGTGCTTGTTCCTTGTATTTGTTTTAGAAACCTTGCTGATTTTCCCCAAGTCAAAACGAAGTCTGCACAAAGGTAAAGTAGAGCAAGTCCAGGCACCGGATCAATCAAATCAGGATAAGTCCTTCCACAATCAAAACATGTGTAGCAAAGAGGGGCTGCAGATAGAAAAAAGTATATCTAAATACATAGCTCCAATGGTTTATAAACAAAATAGATGATTTTATGTGAAAACAGGCAAGACTCAGGTCTCCAAGATAGCACCAAGCACTTCATGTGCACTCTTTTGGATGAAATGGAGTTGGTTAGGAATCTGGGGCATAGGAGTTAGGCCAGACACAGGATATGGCTTGGCCAAGCAACTGCGTTCAGAAACAGTTAAAAGGTAGAACCACAATAAGTGGTAGAATCAATTGAGTATAGGGGTCTTGAGGTGGGGGACCACTAGGCTTAATCTACAAGGCCTGAGGCATGAAGTGCCTACTTTATTTCGGTATTACCTCCATGAAGGAAGATACCTCCGCTCAGTTGAGTGGTAGGGGTGAACTTCATGGGGGGACTAGGGTTATAACCCTAGTTACTTTGAGAAAGTGTTATTTAAACGTCAAAAGAAAGATAAGAATGATTAAGTTAGTCTCAACGTCAACAAAAGGTTTTTAGGGGGGGCTCAGCCTGGATCACGTCCCCAAAGAAGACATGGCAGTGACTTTTTCTTACTCATCCCCAGGACAGGACATTGGTCCCAGAGCACCTGCTTCCGGTGTGGCGACAATGCATGTCCAACACAACCTACCCCTCTGCAGAAAACTCCTACGAAACGGTTGCACGGTCGGCTACCCATGCACTGAACAATGTCCCAGGGTCTGACAAGCTACAGAATGTTGAGACGACCACTGATTTGGCCTCAGGGGCATGGGACGACGCCGACCAGGGCATGCGCTTTGGTGACCACCGCTGCATGTGGCCACTTGAAAAACTGTCAAGCAGGTATGAGATTTGTAAAGGTTGATAAAAACCCAGGCACCTCATGGTTGATCTGCGAGGTGCTCTGGGCCACACAGTTTTTACTACATTTTTTAGCATCCCTCCAATGTAATGTTGTACTCCAGTGTGATACCATCGAACAAGCAAAATGGGAACTTCGCGCAATGATTGATGACGCCCGAGCAGAAATGAAGTTGGCACAGAAATGGCGCCAGCTGACTAATTACCTGCCCTCTTTTCGCCCGATACCGCCCTCTGGCATGCTGTTTCCAAAAGAAAAGAGTCGTGAATGGGAAGCACTGCTCAAAATGCACCTTGTCATTTCTTACTTCAAGCACCCCTCTGCAAATGAGGGCCACTTAGTTGGCCGCTATCCATCGGTGGTCATATCTGCACTATCAGATACGCCTGATCACTTGAAGACATGGAACATGCAGGGATGTAGGGACATCTTCAGGCGAGCAAGCGATGCGTTCGCACAGGACACACACGAATGGTGTTGGGCAGAGCTGGACATGGTCAACATATACACAGAAATACCCACCGAGCACGTGCACGAAGCTGTCACATATGGCATACAACGCATCCAGACGCGCACACGCTCACGCCAAGCTATCAAGAGGTTCGCCCTCTCACGGGGAGGTAAGTCTGAGGACAGGTTTGGCTCTGCAGCCAGTGCATACTTTGTGAATGTTCCCCTACCCTTGGTCTATGAGTACATAACATACGAGCTCACACGCAATGGACTGTTCAGAGTCGGCTCCTGGATACTAAGCCAGGTTAAGAGACTGCCCATGGGCGGGCCAAATTCCGCTCAGCTGGCGTGCATCTATATGGCATGTTGTGAGGTGAAGAACACTGCAGTCGCCCCATTCCCGCCTTTGGCGATTGCCTGCCGGTACCGCGATATCCTACATTTCTTTGCCCGCAGGTGTACGCTCATCGCTGCACTTCCAGCCTTCCGAGACACTCTGAGAGAATACTACAATGTGCCCATTCAATTTGAACACATGGTTGCGACCCTGCAGGGCCTGGAGGTTTCAGTGTGTGTCCACCCAAAGCAGGATGTCCATATCAGGTTGCTTTCAAAAGTGCTGTCTGTGGAAAATATCACTAGGAGCAACGTGCAGCGGTGGCCAGACCCCTGGACCCCAAACTCCACTGCGGTACTCCACTCCCTCTGTATGGGTCTGGCTGCTAAATGTTGCTTCTGGGCCAGGAAACTAGGTGATCAATCAACCAATATACTGACTGTGCTCAGTGAACTGGGGGCCAAAGAGGTCCGTACCACCCTCTGGCTGTCCAGATTTGTGGCTTTTTGGCAACACCGGGGGTGCCCAATGATATGCGCCTTCGTGCTGCAATGCCTCGCCCTTGGTGCTAAGATCCAAGCACTCGCCATGCTATAGTGCTGCCTATTTTTTCTTGGAGCTCCACTGCAGTCACTTGCCATTGGATACATATGTCTATTTTTTCTGGTGCTGTGTTTTTACTGATGCCCCTGCTGTGGTCCAATGTTGCCCCGGTTGAACTGCACATGGCCTGAGCGCGCACTCCGTCAAACTTCAGAATTACCTCTGTTTCAGAATGGAGGGATTTGTTTTACTATGCCCGGAAAATCCACCAGTTTTCAGCGCATTTTCTGTATCTAGTGAAGCTCTGTTGCGAAATGTAAGTAGTTGAAGGACGAAAACGCATAGGCGAATTGTATATGAATGCTCTGTGCCAATTCTGTGCATATTGGAATCATGTACTTGTTTCAGCCTTCATGGCCTAGTTCTGACAAGTCCGGCTTTGCGATTGCTTTGCATTTCATTCTGGCTTTGTTGCATGTCATTTGCTGGAAATACCGAAATGCTAGCACGTCTCTCTATTTCCCCCCTTTTTTTCAGCACTTTTTTCAGGTCTCTCCCAACTTCCGAGGTGTTCAAGTTGTCCTTCTAGACTTTGGTGCCAAGTAGAGTAGTGTACAGCACCCAGATGGAAACACACAATGAGCCCCAATCAGGACACGAACAGGTTATTATGCGATTTAGTGCACATACTCCGTTCTTGTTTGGGAGTTCGGCTCCCCATGAAGGCTCTTGCCCATGGCTGGGCTGCTTTGAGTGATGCTCGCCAGGGGACAGCCCCCATGCACTAGAAGAGTTCACATCTCAAGGTGAACAATAAATAAGGAGACAGTGATGTGGGGCATTGTTTCAATATTTTTACTTTGAAACTTGACTATCACTCCAATTCTGCATTAATCTACGCATTACGCTTCATTTTTCATGTCTATAGTGTAAATATCTTTCCACCCCATCTTTCGCAGCCCTTTGTGTGTACACTGAATCTATCTTGGCGCCTTTGAACTACATGCAAACCCTATTCTTTTGAGTTATTTAAAAATAATTGAGAGCAAAGCACGATAAAGCAAAGAAACAAACCGAAAAAGAAATACTAAGTCTGTTGATAGGGGTGGGAGTTCACAATTGTTTGGGACCATGAATCCTTACCATGGCACATATTGGAAGGACGAAACACATTTTTTCCATTGAACTTGTGCCTTTAAGGCGCATAAATCTGTTTTTTGCTGGTGTTAGATGGTGAAAACCTCACGTTTCTGCAACTGTTTCGTCAGAAATTCCGTCCAAACCCCCATCCAAAACAAAAAAGTCTTCCGGAATTTGTTCCTCCCACCCAGAAATTGTTTCGATGTGATTCAGGGCTCCATTTTGCAGTTTTGCAACAATTTTTGCAAAATTTGACCAGAAAATGGGCACTGCCGAACACATCATTTTCGGAGGTTTCACCAGTAAATATCCAATGTAACTATCGTAACTACTATACAAATCCAAACTTTCCGTGGTGTCACCCTCATCAGAACTACATTCACCTTCTGGTGGTGGTACTCCGGGTTCTTGATATCCATTTATGAACCTCCTCCGCTTGGGTGCACGAAGTTTGGCTACTTTTGGGGCTGGTTAGGTGCGCGATTTTGGTATAGTACACTGCTCAAGCCTTTCAGACCTTCGAAGAGGTTGATCCATGCGACATAGACTGTAGTGCTCTTGCTGTGTCCTGAAAAATGACCTAAACTATTAAAATTTCCATGTTAGAACAATAGAAACCAACAATAGACACTCCGATGCATAGGTTGTTGAATGTCCTTTTTCTCATTCTACTATGAATTAGAGCAATTGGCAGACATATAGTCACAAATACATTCTAGTTCAGAAGCCAAAGACCACAAGATATTAAAAAGCTCAACGTGTAAACCTCTTGAAATTCCCATTTGGAAACGTCTTCACGATCCTTCTTGAGTGGTGCATGTGTTATCACACACGATTCTCACCTGCGGCTAAGGTTTGGAATCTGGTAGTTTTGAAAATAACCGGTTTTAAACGATTATTTTTACAAAAATAACCGGTTTTGCCGATCAATAGTTTTCAAAAAAAAGCGGGTTTTCCGATTAATTGCCCTTTACTAACCAAAATCTTGCCATCAGCAGAAGAGAGCCCATACAAGTCGGAGCACAGTGATCAAAACTAGGTCGGAAGTTGTAATTCACCATCGGCCAGCGCTTATTGCTACCAAAGCCTCTGTTTAGTGCAAGAGTTGGACAAAATGTACTGCCAAAACGAACCCGAAATATTTGGAACCATTCCGATTAATTGCTTCAAATCAGTTTTCAAAATAACCGGTTGTGCCAATTGTTTTGAAAATAACCTCTGATTATTGCCGATAATCCGTTTTTCCGATTAATTGGAAAAACCGTCTCCGAACCCTCCCTGCGGCCCAGGATTTTGTAAGTAAAAACCATTAACAAACACAACAATAACCAACATCTGCGAGGAAAATCGTGATTTGACAAATACACCCCTTGTAGCATGCAATTTTGTCCAAGCCCCATGACGATTTATAGACGTAGTCAATAATAAAGACCCCCCAACTCCAACAATTGTTTCTGTAATAGAAAGCTGAATTCCAAGCCTCATCATGGTACAGAGACAATATTGAAGTTTGAAAGCAAATCCTCATTTGCATGCAAAATCCGTTTGTATTGATCTAACCTATCTAAAAACGAGACAAAATGCAGTTGTATTCATGAAAATCGACAAAGCTAAATCGCGGAGGGAGCACACGAAAATGGCACGGGCTCACGCCAGAACGCCAAAAAAATGCAAAAGGCTAGAATATCTACTTAGAACCCTAGCACACTATCGCCGACAAAAGAGAACCAGAAAATATAAAAAAACAAAACAATCACGGTGGGGGATAGTACCAAAATGCAGATATAGAAATCAGCACAAATAAAACAGAGCCACGTGGTTTTCAGCTTCTGCTTTTGTAGCTATATTTTCATTAATGTTTTTCATCCTTAATATTGATTGTTTTGGTATAAATGCAAAATTAGAATGTCAAACATTGTGCAAATGGAGTTGGCTGAATAGACAGCAGCACATTGATTCAAAATAGCAGCTTTCAACAAAAAAGATTAAGGAGATTTGGCTGTTTCTTGACCCGTAAATTCATGGGTTGGCGGCGGCAGGGGGGTGGAGAGCATAGGTTGATGTAGGATGGTGCTGTGTTGGGTTGATGGCAGTAGTGTGAAAATGGCCCCGCTATTTGGATTAACGTTGGTGAGTGCTCAGCACTGGATGAGGTTCCTGACTATCTCTGGGCTCAGATTGGGTTATTTGAAAAAAAAAAGAAAAAAAAAAGACCCCGCTGCAGGGCAACCAGGTATTACACCCCCCCCCTACGAATCAATCCCTTTGGTGGTGGTTGGAATGTCATTTTTCGGCCTCCCCAACTCCCTGTATCACTTTGTGGGGTTTGCAGTCACAACGAGCCACCAGGGCGCCCAGATCGTTTGCCAAGGGTGTTGGGTTCCACTGATGGTCCACATGAAGGGGCAGATAGTCCAGTGGCACATGTCTGGTCAGCTTTCAGATCATCGGAAACAGTTGCATGTGCGCACCGTGTGTGCCTGGTGAGTGGCATCTGCCCCCCTCTGGAATGGGGGGGGGTCATTGACACAAGCACCGGAAAATCCAGGAAAAGGGGTGAATGCCGCGCACAGCGATGAAACCCCACAAAACATAATTACACTGAAGAAAGATTCACATCAAAACAATCCCAAAGCACACAGCCCACCCTCTCACCCTCCCATCCAACCCCCCCCCCAAAAGGCCCCTTCCCCGTGCATTGTGAACTTGCCTGGCCCTAGAGCCCCACCCCCCCTGCGCCCATAGACATGAGTTGGTGATGCCCAACAATGAAAAGCCTGTGAGTATCACACCAAATGACTTCCATACAGATGTACTCTGCGGCTTGTGAACATCAGCGAAAAGCCAAGATCGCCGCAGCCCCTGGCTAGGCCGCTTCGTTGCATTGTTTCAGGCGGTTGACTGGCAGATTAACAAAAGCAAAGATTGCATGTGGGCACGCCACCAATGGATACCACTGCCTCCTCTCCAGATGCCCTTCGTCTCCTCTTCAACCGTGCCCTTCCCTTCTTGTCTTCTCCCTCTCCCCCCACCGTCCAATCACGGCACAGAGTGTCCATGTGGATTTTCCACAGCCAGCATCCGATGTACAAGCCGAGCCCTACTTTCCTCTTCTCGATGTCTACATCCCTGCCCCTGGCCTGTGCAGCACGCGGGTCAGGGCGGGCTGGCGTAGGCTGGGCTGAACGGGTCAGTGCTCCCCCCCCCTCTTGTTATCCCCCTGTGAGAACTCCTCATGCCAGCGGCATCCGTCGAAATGGGGGATGCACAGTCACGACACATCGTACTTGTGGTCTGGTGTAACAAAGACTGGGCACCACATGTCTCGGGCAAAGACCCAACAGGGGGACGGTTGGGACCGAGACTTCCCCGGAAAATGGGCGGCCCTCGGTGCTCAGGCGTCGGCGCCGGGCACACGGACCCTCTCTCTGGACGCGGTGAGTGGGGCGGTGGACTGCAGGACGGCGGGGGCATACACTTGCGACAAGTGAATGATTTGCAGACACAAAGTAATCTGCAATTCAGATGTACAGGGGCGCGACCTGCGGACAGGGGTGTGCCCTGTAAAGGGGTTTGGCCTGCGTACAGGGGGAGGGGAGTGAGGCCTAATGAAGAGACTGAGAAGAATGGGAGGAAAACCAACAGCCAGTGCTGCAAAAATGCAAACCAGAGGTCATGCACTCCACCGTAGGGCACACATGCATCTTCATTCTCCATGCCAAACCTGATCAAACCTCAAGTGCACACTGCATCAGCAGGCGTATGACGGCAGACAAGAAAGCAATACAAACAGCGTGTGTCTCAGGAACAGAAAGAGACCGAGAAATCAGAGGAATAGTGAAAAACTGCGTACAGGGGGTGGGGCGGCCTCCGTTAGGAGTATGGGGCAGCCCCGCCAGGCGCCCTTGGGGGAGGGCATTGCAGCCGGAGACAAAAAAGGGGGTGGGATTCGAGCACTCCATTTGGGGCTGGAATCCTCGGGCCCCGTGTCCAAGGCATATGGATGGGGTTAGGGTCGGGTCAAGAGTCTCACTCAAGGTCTGGGCAGAGCTTCACTTAAGAAGGCGGGGGTCCTGACCCCCCCCCCCCTCCCCCCCCACACACACCTCCGCTGGTCCTGAGTGTTGGTCGGCGCCGATGGCGCCGAGGGAAAAATTGTGCCTCAAGGAGCTGCACCAACGGCGCTGGAGAACTTTTTCGTGGGCCCAGGAAGGCCCAGGAAGGCCCAGGGAAAATTTCCCCCAAGTCACTGAAGGAGGGGGGGGGGTCCAGGGGGGGGGGATGGGGGGGGGGGCAGGCAATCGCTTAAGGGGGGGGGGGGTACCCCCTCCCCCCCAACACTCTGGCCGTGACTCGGCCCCAAAGGCATTCCCGTACCCCAACACCAGCCCCACCCCACTTCCAACCGCCAGAAACCACCCCCCAACCGCTTTCACATCCCCCGTGACCGCCCTGCAACCGCTCTGGGACTGCCCCAATCGCAGCCCTCCCCTTCAAGCAAAGCCGTGGGGGGGGGGGGGGGGCTGTCTGGGACCCCTCCCCCCACTAAAAAACCAGGTGCTGAGTTGGTGAGTGAAGCTCCGGGTCAGGCGGTGCCAATGCCGGGCAACCCACACGGCCGCCCTCAGGAGCTCCTTCCCGTGCCGTGTGCCCGGCCTCCCAACAGAAGAACGCCCACCGACGAAGTCGAGAGGAATGGCCCTCTTTGCGCGGAGCGCCAGCACCGCGAGGGCCGGCACATGGGTCTCCACGGGCACATGTGCACTCCAACCGCCACCAAAATGATCATCTGAGTCCGACCCATTTCCCGGGGGTCGTCACAAGGCTGCCCCATGACTTGGCTCAGACGTGAACCTTGATGTTTGCACCCTCCATTTGACAGAGGCGGAATGCAACGTGGCCCTTGGACGGCGAGGGGGGGCGGTTGCGTGCGAAGTGTGGAATGGCGAAATGCGCTGTGGAGGAAATGGGGCACGAAAACCACCGAAAAGATTCGCACAAAATTGCCGGATTGTGGCACAAGAACAAGCATAGACCACAAATGGTGGTCTTTGTTTCCTGTGGGCCTTTGGTCGGTGGCTGTTATTTCCTGGAGGCTTTTGGTGGGATGCCCTGCCCAAGCGTCCCCGTGGATAACGGGGCACACTTGTGTTGTGCCAAAATTTGCCGTTGCACATTTCCCCTGATCCAAACCCCCCTCGGCACCAGTAATCGCCCCCCTCTCACATGTGTCAGACCCCTACTGCCCGAGGTCCGCCCCGTCGCTGCTGTCCCGGTGTCTGGGATCCCCCTCTTGCGAACACCCCCACCCCTCCGCAGCAGACACCCCCCAACACGGAGTTGGAGACCCGCCCCACAGACTGCGAAAAACCGCACACGCTCCCACACAGAGACGTGGGGCACACACACGCACATACATCCTAAGCCACCACCCAACACAACACGCAAACAATGGCGCAGCAGATTGCACTCGAACCTGCGCCGCCGTACGCAGCCTTCACAAACGGTAGGGGTCGATGCCAACGAAGCAGAAGGTCAAAAAGAACACACATCGTCGGCGCTCACACACGTGCACGCAAGCCCCCCCCCCCCCACATTGCAATGCTTCATTCCCCCACCCCCCACCCCCGAACCATGCGGATGTGGCCATAGATCGACGAGGGCTGTGACCCTCCAAATTCACTCTGGCATTCTCAACAGTACGACAGCAGCCTCAACAGCATCAACGCAGCGGGGCCGCAGCAGCAATCGCTTCATGTGTCCAGCAACGCGCCGTCAGGCGCCTCCACAAATTGTCTGCATTTTCCCAAGCCAAGGCTTGTTCTAGAAAGGGGCGGGAGGGGGGCTAAGATCCAACGGTTCGTGGAGCGAAAATGGCCCCAAAATATTTTCCCCTTTTCCCATGGGGGGGTCTGAGGGGGGGGGGGGGTGGCCCTCCTCCACGGCCTTTTCCCGTTCAAAAGCACAAGGCTGCCCCCCCCCCCCCCCGTTCAGACACCCAAACATAAAAGTGCAGCGCCCAAAGGCCTTTAACGCAGGGCTCTCCCTCACTGACAAAACCATCAGTGACCAACAGCGAGTGGCCGGTAGCCGGCGGCCGGTCACCGACAGTTTGGCAGGCGCTCCCTTCGTGCTCCCATGTACGTCATACCCCCCCCCTGCCACACATGCACGTCATCTCCCCCCCCTGCCACACATGCGCGTCATCCCCCCCCCTGCCACACATGCACGTCGCCCCCCCCCCCCTGCCACACATGCACGTCGCCCCCCCCCCCCCCCCCCCCCCCTGCCACACATGCACGTCCCCCTCCACCGCGGCCCCGGGGGCCTTGGGGCCGGTGCCAGACCGGTCTCCGTTCGATGGCAGCGCTGCACAGCGCTGTGGCGATGACGATGACGCTGCGATGATCGGCATGTGGTCCCCATCGAGCGAGACAACGCTACAAAAAGTACTCCGGCGGCCGCTTGGGCGGCACCTGAGGGTCGCCCTGCCGCGGTGCCGGGTCGAACTGAAAGCTGAGAGAGAGAGAGAGAGGGAGAGGGAGAGAGAGGGGGGGGGGAGAGAGGCAGGGGCTGTATTTAACGAGGGGGTGATGCAGCCCCCCCAGCCCCCCGGCCCCCCGGAGGCTCCTTTTAAGGGGAGGTGGTGGGTGGGTGGGTCCAGGGACTTGCTTGAGCGGGGGGGGGGGGGGAGGGGGGGAGGGGGTCCAGGGCCAGGGGGAGGCCCCCCCCCCTGCCGGAACATACCCAATCCACAGGGAGCAAAAAAATTATTGGAGAATGAACAACTCAGCACATGGAAATGTCATGTTGTTGGCCGTAAACAAAGGAAATTCATCATTGAATGTCAATTCAGGGTTCCCACATCTCACCAGTACACAACAACTACAACAAAGCGGGACATTCACCATCTCATGTCAAATGACAGTGATCTTTCTTGTCAGTCAGAATTAGACTTGCCTGAACTGGAGCCTCCATTGGTAGTGGAACTGGAACTGGAACCTGATGATGATGACGAACCTGAGTCACTACCTAAATGGGAGACATCAGACAAATTATCAGACAGTGCCTCATCATCCACTGACTCCGGATCAGAGGGTACCTCGGCTTTTTGTCTTTTATGACCAGTGATCCTATCTTTAAACCTAAAATAGAGCAGCGCGTCAATTACGTCTTCGCGTTTTGTGCGTGGCAACGGTGGGACTGGGGAGCTGAAATACACTGACAAAGAGCGTTGGGGCATGGAAGTCTGGAAAACAAGGTATATGGAGCACACATGGAGCAATATGTACACAGTGTATGGCATGCGCCGAAGGCGCCGAAAAGTATTTTTCCCATGACTCAAAAATGTTCCCAAAACCCAGGTTTTCGGGTGCACTTGAGCTGAGGGGGGAGGGGGGGAGGGGGTCCAAGGAGGAGGGCCCCCCCCCCCTGCCGGAAAGTCCCTGGGGTGGGTCTACCCCCCCCCTCGTGGTGCCGAGATTACAGGCGCCGAAGAACAGTTTTGTCCTAAACAAATTGGCGCCGAAGCGCCAGAGAAAATTTTCGATTCGCCAAAGGCCCGGAAGAAAGTTGGCCCAATCTTTTAAGGGGGTGGGAGAGGGAGGGTGGGGGAACCCCCCCTCCCCGAATGGTGCTGAGTTGATAAAAGGAGCCCTGCCCCCCCCCCCCCCCCCCAATGGGATACAGAGGCGTGTGCGCGACCGGTACCGTCAGGCACAAAGCAGAAATGCAAAGCACAAGTCAAAGAGAATGGCTCTTCTGTGACACGTGATAGGCACCTTTCGCTGCAGTAAATGCGGCGGCAAATGCAGCACAAATGTTCACTGGGGGAATGTTTGCCCGGTACGCTACCTTTGCATTAGGTATCCTATCCTCACCGAGGGAATTCCCCCTAGTAGACTGCACTGGACTGCAAACCTTTCCTGCAAAGCACGTTGCACAAGCCCAAGCATGAGAGTTTAACAACACAAAATGTCACTCAGAATGTGCTTAACAAATAATATCATTCCCACAAGTGTGGGTGTCAATACATCAAGGACAATAGTACTCCTTACACTCACCACAAACTGTGACGGTGGAGCGCTTGTGACAACACAACGCACACACTTCTACCTCATCCTCTCCCTTATCCTCCGTGGAGGCCGAGTTGCTCTTGTCCGTCCAAACATGAGGCGGAACATGGTCCCATGGTCCATAAGGAGGGTGGCAGACCTGCCTTTGAATGCAAAATTGAGGAAAATGCAATAAAATATGGACAGACTGGTGCAACTCTTCGGGGCCGCCACGCCAAGCACCAATAGCACCGGAAGGTTGAATTTAAGACAACAGACGGCTAGGTGCCCCGTAGGTACTGAAACCACCGAAGCATAGGTCCGGACAGCTTGGGGTTCCCCAAAGGTACTTCCTTAATACTTGTCCCCACAAGCGCACGGCGTGCGTACTTCGGCTTCCTTTGTCACTCAGTAGCGGCTGCTTCAGCCCTACCGTCTCGGGGGCCAACATGCGGGTGGAATGGCGATATCACGCCTGCCTTCTCGGGGGTCCCTAATAAAAAGGGACAAAATTAGAAGTGGCTACATCACCCCTGTCTTCTCGGGGGCCCAAAAATGGGCGCATTGGCTACATAACCCCAGCCTGCTCGGGGGTCCCCAATAGAAGGGGACAAAGTCAGAAGGGGCTACATCACCCCTGCGTTCTTGGGGGCAGATAGTTTGGTGGTGGGGGGGGGAGGGGGGGCAAAAGCATGCACGGGTGGGGAATGGTAAAAAAAAAAGTGTGCCCTGCACGTTAATACTCCCCCACTGCACCTAAAATCCTATGAACCATCAATCTGATGGATGAAGAGCAGCACACAATGCCGCCATACATCCAGACAAAGCTTCAAGACATCTCAGTAGCCCCCCACGCTGAGGGACACAGATGTTGGATGCCAGCATTGACCCTGCAAGGCACCGGCGGCAAAGCAACACAAGCAGAACAAGAAGCTCTTCATTGATGTCACCATCGGCGCCGTTCGCTGGGACGGATGAGGTACCCTGAGACATTGCGATGGAGGGCTCGTTCCTGGGTCACGACCCTGGCCTACAGAACGTCAGACAGAACTGATACGCATCTCGTTCACATCACTGCACCCCACCTCCCTCCCCCTCTTCAGCCCTTACGGAGGGTGGGCCTGCCCCAACTTCTTCCGTTCGTCCCCGACCGCTCCATCCCTTTTATCGCCATGGGACCAGCAATCCCTGGGCCACATGGGTTACCAGGGCCACTGGTGCTTGAAAAAGCGGCTGGGGACAGCACTCCGGGCGGTTGTAAACGGTTGGTGAGCGGTCGGGGGCGATCGGTGGGGCCGGACAGACTCGTTGGACATCCGTACGCCTTGGCATCCCCAATCTGGGCCACTCAGCAAGACAGGCAAACCCCTCCCCCGCAGCCCACATGTATTGTCAAACAGGGCAGTTGTTTTGTGCACACGTTTGCCCTCTTGCGCCACCACAAGGAGTCGTCAATATTATGTGGCACTTCGGAAAATTTTTTTGAAAAAACTTGTGCTGTCGGTCCACCATTTTTACTGCATCCCTTTTTGCCTGTGAAATGTGCAGGTCTGTAAAACGGCTGTGAAGGAATGCACAGGGCAAGGGTGAAATGCGCGCGCGCACCCAACTCCCAATCGCCATCCCCAGGCAAACTCACAGCAACATAAACGACAACACAGCACGACCACTTCGCCGCGCTGGCGGCAGCGGAGGGTGATGTCTTGGCCTGCCCCTTCCCTGACACATACAACGCTGTGTTCATGTGGTCGTCGATCTCCATCAACGCCCCTTGATTGCCACATCGGTAACAGTAATTGGGGGCGCTGAAGATGGTGACGACCTGCTTGTTGTGACTGAAGTTGTACCCCTGCAGGAAAAGGGGCCGTGATGCGGCCGACTGCGACGTGGGACCCGCAGGCTCGATGCAGCACCGACAGAGGCCGCGTGCCGTGGCCGCACAAGGCCACCGCAGAGCACCGTTGTAAGCGGTTCAGTGGCACCTGAGGCGCGCACAAACTACAGTAGCAGTTTCCCACCCTCTACAGCTCAGAAATGGAAATTTTTCGAAAATTTTTTTTGATATTCTGACCATTCACAACGATCAAATATCCTATGGACCCTCTTCGATGCCGGCAAACCGCTCTGGCACCGGCCTGGATGCCCAACGCAGGCAGACCACACACAGGGGATGCTTCCTGCGCGCCGCAGGCGCCGCAGGGTACGGGTCATTAGCTGTGGGGTGATTAATACCGCAATAATTTTGCCTAATTTTGGGTGAAAGCGGTCGGTCAAACGGGGACAATGGAGTGGCACAATACTCAAAACAGACAAAAATGTTGCGATAATCACTCCCCGTTCAAAAGCACGGTCACGAAAGGAACAATTTGGCATGTTCCCTGATGACTACCCGAATCGCGTGCTGCGAGGTGCGCCGCGGGTGCCGCAGGAGTAGCGTTCCCGCAGGCCTTCGTCGTACGCGGTGAGCCGTATGCCCCAAGGCGGTGGTCCACACCCCACCACACCCACCGCAGCACACACCATGGCTGAGCTGCAATCCTGAGGGCGTTACCCCCCCCCCTCGCCCACCAAGACAGTAAAAATGTCGCCCGCTTTCGGCAGTTGCCAAACAACAGCTGCCAAACAAACAGGAAATCACCGGCTACTTTGCACACGTAAACCTCTACCCCTAGTGGTACGGCCATTCCATGCACCTCACGCTGGAATGGGCTGCCGGCCAAAGACTGCGTGGGAACTCAAAATTGGTATTTGTACCACTCACCAAAAAAGGCTCCTCCGGGACTGGCCAGGCACAGAGAATACACAGCTGCTAAAACGGGGGGGGCTGCCTTTGGCATCGACAGAACCGATTGTCGCTCCAGATCGGGTGCGTCATGCAGTCCCTGACACGGTGCTGTCGTACAGTGCGATGCTGCCTGATCTGCCCTTTGACTGCCTCAGCCCCTGCCGCGCCCCGCGGCCTTTGCCAGAGACGCTGCACACTGTGGCCCACGCTCTGTGCTGCGGGACACGGCTGGGCATGCCAGAAAGGGTGCTCTGTACTTCCCGAACTCGATTGGGGCCTTGGAGACGCGACCAAATGTTGCACCGGATTCGCAGTACACCAGAAATGTGCTGAGGAGGTCGGCCCCCTATTAGGCCGCCCAATAGGCCCCCTAAGCCCCCCTAGGCCCCCCAATAGGCCCCCTAATAGCCCCCCCCCCCCCTGTGCACGTGCATGTGTGGGTTTGAATGGCTGCTTCTGTTTACTGGCGTTGGATATGGGACAAGGGGTTTTTGGTCCGGGTTCTTTGGACAGCTCCGGGAACTGCAGATGCACCCGGATTTAGTGTCTGCAATGCATCGAGGGACTGGGTTGACTATGAAACCTTTTTCGTGGAGATGGGCTACAGCAATGGGCACCGATTTCAGTAGCAGATTTCACTCTGGGCTCAAAATAAAGTGGAAGGGTTTCCAATTCGTCGAGTGCCTCCGTTGGAGCATCGACTGACGTAATACTCAGCACTAAACAAAAGCTTCCGCATTGCTTTTCATTGCAGGACATTTGCGCTCGTTTTTTGGCTCAACAATAAAATCCGAGACAAAGCACGCATCTGCAATGTCCACCATGGATTGCAGACATTGCCTGAAGTGTGCTTGGGGAGCTTCCACATCCTGCAGCCGTTTCTCATTGGTTCGGAGCCATTTGGGGGTGGGCAAGGAAGGTGTGTGGCCCATGCTGACGTCACTAGACCTCCTCCGGCTTGTGGCCAAAGGGGAGGGGGGGGGGGGGTCCTGCAAAAACTTCCTGCCCCCAAAACAGGGCTGCGCGGACGTCAGGTCACAGCGCACCCGAAGGACCGGAAGAAACTGATCTGAGGGATCAGCCGGTGGGCCGGTGGGCCCCAAAGGCCGGTTGGGCGACAGTGAGTCCTCCCAATTCAAAAACCCCGGAACACTACTTGCGCTCACCGCCACCAGCGCAATGGCGGTCATCAGTGGGCGCTGGGCCCGACGGAAGATGGCCTCGAGCCACAGAACGTCCCCCGCAACATGTGCGAAGGGTGCGGTGCCGCAGGAAAACAAGCCCCCCCCCCCCCGACAGTGCGTTGTTTGAGCGGAGGGGGGAGGGGGGGAGGGGGTCCAGGGGGGAAACCCCCCCCCCGCTGCCGGAATGAAAATTAAAGCAACGCCCTGCCCCCCGCCCTCCCCCCCCCCAGTGCGAGAGCAACACCACAGTCCCAAACATGGACGGAACCAACACCTCCCGGTGCTCTGACACGGGCGTTGCTTGCGTGCACCGTGAGAAAACACAAGCGGCGGCTGTTGCGTCCTGAATGTATTTCATACGCTACCTACCGAAGAAAAATTAGCAAGTTATGCTTTTGCCAAAAGAAAAAGTGAGTTCCGCTTTTTTTGTTACGCAACCTACACTTTTTTATTGACACGCGACCTTTTGCAACAAAAAAAAATGTGCAAGTTACACTTTTTACAAGAAAACGTGATTTACCCCAAAGAACAAAATTTTTTCACACTCCTCATTTTGTCCCCCCCTCTGAAGCGTTGACACGTGATTAGCGAATCTCCACCTCCAAAGGACAAGAGGGAGTGGAAGTGGGCATGGCAGGGCAGCGACCCATGTCCCTAAAATGCCATCCCCCCGCCTCAAATCGCCGAAGGAACGTGATCTTCAGGGACCACTGGAAAATAGAACCGCCAAATGCCACGGCTCTGACGGCTGCGGCAACGGGTCAGCCTGTTCAGGTCCTGCGCGCGGTGCGTACAGGGGCCAGCGCAGAGGCAGGGCGAGGTGCGGCCTTATGCCATCTCCCTTAGCCCCCCCCGTGTGACATTCCGTCGGGTTGCGGTTTCTTTACGGGGCCCTGGACAGTCACCCGTTCTTCCCTTCGCGTGTTGCGTCCGGTCGCTGCGTTCTGTCGGCCGGTGCTCCTGCTGGTGTCGTTTCTGCATTTGCGGAGCCCCGTCGTTGGTGTGCCGGGGCTGTGCTGGATGTGGCGCGATGTGCCGTTTGCGCATTAGCGGCGCCCAGTAGTTGGCGTATTGGGGGTTGTGCTGGTTGTTGCGGGGGTCGTTTGACCCCCCCCCCCCCGCAACGCCCGTGTCAGAGCAGCAGCAGGTGTTGTCTCCGCAACTTTTGGACCCAGGCAACCTCTGCGCTGGGCCTCCCGTGGCCCTCACACGGGGCCTCCGATCCGCTTGGGGGCGCTGACGTGCTCCCCTGCCCCTCCTCTCGTGGCGGCGGAGTCCGCGCCGCCGTGGCTCTGATTGTGCCCGGAGCCCAGGCGCGGGCCCTTCTCTCGCGCCATGTGCACGAAGGGAGTAGGGCTACCCCTCCGACGGACCCCCCAACACGTGGACTGCACGTCGGCCCGGGGCATACCTCCATGACCAACTGGTGCGCTCGGGCCACCAGCTTCAAGCCGTTCGTGCGGGTGAACTGCGCCGTGATGTCCGAGCCGAACGTGTAGCCGGCCCCACGGGGGCTGATCCCCCAGCCGCACCGGTCGTCGGGATCTGTTGGGAAGGGAACCGGCCTCTGCACCTCGGCTGCACCAGACGTCTTTAAGAACCATCGGCGGGCCCGGCAAAAAAGCGGGTGGGCCCGGCAAAAAACAAACAAACGGTTGACCGGGTAAAAAATCGGTTGGCCTGGGGAAAAGTCGTTTGGGGAGTGATGCGTTTTTTTTTTCAGAGGGGGATACCCATTTGTCCTACAAAATAAGCTCTGCTCATGAAGCACAGGGGCCTTGCATAGCACTGCGAGCAGCTGTGACAGCCTGAAAGAGTCACCCAGCACATGAGCACATAATCCATCGACTCGTCGCAAGTGCGCTCCCCCCGTGACCACTGTGTCACTTTATTCCCCCGGGAAGCCCTTGGCAGCCAGCGCTCTCTTTCGATCTTCACGTCTTGTTTTGTCCCGATGTCCTTTCGTTTCGCAAAATGGCTTTGCTGCCCGTCTGGCGCGCTATTGTAACACTGATGATGGTGCTCTGCCATTCCTGATGTCTGCAGTCAACCCCGACGAGGGCCTCAGAGATAAAGCCAAATGCTGCTCTGAACCCCCAACGTCAGGGAAGGCGGGACAGATTCGGGAACCCAATTCGAATTCGCGAGTCTCGGTGCACAAGAAAACAGAGTCGGACTCGGCAAAGTCAAATCGTACTCGGATTGCCTGATGCCCGAACCCCGGTGGTCAATGGCTTTGCCCCCCGGTCATCCGCCGCCAACCACAACCACAACCACAACCACAACCACAACCACAACCACAACCACAACCACAACCACAACCACAACCCACAACAACGACGACGACCACCACCACCACCACCACCACCACGACGACGACGACCACGACGACCACGATGACCAGGACCACGACGGCCGCCGCCGCCGCCGCCGCCGCCGCCGCCGCCGCCGCCGCCGCCGCCACCACCACCACCACCACCACCACCACCACCACCACCACCACCACCGTCAGGTGGGCTGCCCACACACGCAAGGTGCATGATCAGCAGGTTCGAAGCATGAGAATGGGGCGACTGTGCTCGGTGTACCTCTGCATGCCAAGTACCCGCAGCGGTGAACCCCCTGTGTGATATGGGTTCCCGCGACAGCCAGTCCCTGGGTTGAGGCTCCAGCCCCCCAGCCAACCCCTGATGGCGAGAAGAAGGAGGACCTGCTGTGAACCTTGCGGGGCAGTCGGCAACCTGGGGCTGGCAGTGTACCCCCGACTGGGACAGGGGAGACCTCACTCACTCACTCACTCACTCACCACCACCACCACCACCACCACCACCACCACCACCACCACCACCACCACCACCACCACCACCACCACCACCACCACCACCACCACCACCACCACCACCACCACCACCACGGACCCACTTCGCTGCGCTCGTGGACCACGTACAGTCTGACAGTGGCCACAAGATGTCACTGCAGAGCGCATTGCGCCAGAAGGCAATTCGGGCCACTCAGCGCCACAAGAAGCCCTAGTCGCCACAAGAAGCGAGCCGAGTGTCGCTAGCAGGTGCAACCCGAGTGCAAGAAACACACTCGAAGGTACGACCCTAGCGAACTGCCCACCCCTTGAGACGACAAGGGGCCGACGACCACAAGGGGCTCAAACCCATGGCATGGCCATGGGAGGCACCCATACCATGACGCCACAAGATGCGTCATGCACGAGGCATCAGCCACAGCGTCGCAAGATGCGCTAGGCGAGACCTCAGAAAATGCGAAGTGGTGTGAAGGGTGTACGGGGGGGTCGCGCCCTTAACAACGCTTTGGACCTCTGACCACCATCACCATCACCACCACCACCATCACCACCACCACCATCACCACCAGGCGCAACAACACGTGCCAATGCACGCCGTGTCACACACCGGACCACAAGAGATCGCACATTGGCCCTTCATGGGGGACTTCTTGCACTCGATCCAGTGACCGAATGTGGTCGAGGGACTCAATGGCCGGGGAGAGCCCCCCGTGCAAACAGAAGACCTGAAGAGACGATGGGTCGGGCCAGCGGGTGACGGAGGGTACACCACGAGAGCGGTTGCCCCCGACAACAAGGCTTTGGCGCCAGGGGCCCCGTCATCAAAGCAAAAACGACTGTGTCATGCCCCATGTCCTTGTGCGGCCCCATGCCCCCCACGCCCCCATATCCCTTTGCCCCTTTGCCCCCATGCCCCTCTTGTACTCCATTGCCCCTCTGCCCCTCTACCCCTTTCCCCCTCTGCCCCCCATGCCCCATGCCACTCACAAGACTTGTGGTTTTGGCTGCACACAAAGCTCGAAAATCCTGGAGGCGCTCACAGAGGCTAGTGATACCACTATGCAAAGGTCTGTCTGTGGGCGGGAAGCAGATGGTCGGTACGCCCTACTGGCACCATAAAGTATGTGTCTCAGAGGGCAGCAGGTCAATGCACAATGGGACCGGACGTGTACCACGTTGCTGCCAGGGATAGCCTTCCTGCTGGGACTGGTGGCAAGCTTACGTGAGTTTGGTTGTGGCTAGATTCGGGTAGAGGTGTCGTTGTGGGCCATAGGAGGGCTCACAAAGCATGACCTGAGGAGACTATGGGGGGGGGGGACCATGTGACCCCTTGTGGCCCGTTATTCAGCTTACACTGACCCCCCCCCTTACACACTAAAAGTCACACATCCATGGGATAGCGAAGTTCCTACCCCGGGGACCACATAGCCCTGGGCACCTTGCATATGGGAGGGCATCCATCGAGCCGCAAGGCAAGGGTAATTGGCTTCCGTGTACACTGTGAAGGAATTAAGCAAAGGAATGCAAAACGTTCCGTTGATTTGTTGACATCATCACTCTCTACAAAGGAGAGACGACACCTTCGGCTCAACGTGCAAAGCATGGTAGGGAATCCCACCCTTCTAGGGTGGTTAAGGAGGAGGGACGCCATCCCCTCAGTCAGAAGCAGCACAACCCCAATGCTACTCCTTTTCCCATACCCCTTGGATCAGGCAGGCAGCATGTATGACTGTATGTGAATCCTCAAGTGTGCTATGGTTGTGTAAATGTGCAAGCGTCGACATGTGTGCGTTGTGGCACAGTGTGGTTGTTGCGTGCACCGGAAAAAAAAAACAAGGGGTAGCTAATCACCACAGTGTGGTCCGATTTATTGGTAGGTTGATGCAGCACCACAACGCAACATATAACAACAATGGGGAAAAAAGATAGTGTGCACTCCGGATATGCAATGCACCGCACAACGTTTGTCTCATCCCCCGCAGCACAACAACATCCCGCCATCACATAATCTTGCCTGATCCCCTATATCATAGGGTGTCATTCCCCATGAAAATAGAAAGGTCGTTACATTTTGTGCTTTGCATTTCAATTTGCTTATGGTTTTGATTGTGGGAACTTCTTGTGCAAGGCCCACGGGGAGACAGCATGCGCAAACTTTTGGCTTTGTTTCATAATTGCAATGCACAATTTTGCGTGTGCAATTACTGAGCTATGGCTTTCCTGTTCACGAGTATTCGGGGTTGGACGACAAAGGACCCTCGTTTCAGTGAACACCAGAAGCATCCCACAATAAATGCCACTCGCAATGCACAATGCCTCTAAAGCGCAGTAAGATAGCCTTGGAACACAAGTAACCCCACAACAAAAAAAAAAAAAGCAACACAACCAACAAAATTGCCAAACACACCACCAATGTGTGCCTGCCCCAGGATGCCCTCCCGTGCTTGCTATGCCTGACGGGAACACTCTGCCACACGATCGTTCCCGTCTATCAGTGACCTGCGGAACGGCGACGGAAAGTGTACCTAATACCAACGCGTGCTGAGCCCATGGTGGTGTGGTGGTGTCAGGGAACCGCATCCCCTGAACGAGAATGCCTGATGCCTCAAGCACGGACGGCTGTGCTCGGTCACTCCCAAAATTCGGATTGGGCACCGTCTCTAGGGAGGGCAGTGGGGAGCAGCCTAAGGACTTGCTGCAGTCGCGGCTTGAGAGGATTCCGGTGATCATCACTGTGGCCATCTCCGGCCAGCATGGGCCTCAGCGGAGGTGCGCACCCTCTATCTCCCAAACCCCCGGTACCAGAAGAGAGCAGGGGGGGGGGGGGGTGGCACAAGGCCTTGGTGGTTGGCTCTGTTAGCCTGTGGCAGCGCCTCTTGGCCTCTCGCCCTTGAACCTTCTGCTATGACAAGCAGGCATCCGTACTACTGCAGGCATCCGCACTGCTGTGGGCATCCGCACTGCTGTGGGCATCCAGCTGCCTGGGGGGGAATCCAGAATGCAACTTCTGCCCATGGCGTCCTCCCCTGGCGGCCTGATCAGTGCCCGGTATGCGGTCATCACGAAGACCCCAGGCTGGGAGGTGCTCACCACAACCAGCAACGTGAATGTCACACAAGGCCATGGGTGCTGGCTCACCAGTGCGTGACTTGCCGGTAGTGCGTTGCAGTACCGGGGGGGGGGGGGGTTCTGGACCTAAACATTCATGTGGAGAAAAAACAGCGGCCCAAATCAATCAGTAAACCCTATGCTTGCCCACGAGAAAATCCCGGGGGGGATTCGGGGGGGTTAGCCCCCCCGTGTGACATTCCGTCGGGTCGTTGTTTCTTTACGGGGCCCTGAACAATCACCCGTTCTTTCCTTCGCATGTTGCGTCGGGTCGCTGCTTTCTGTCGGCCGCTGCAGCCGGTGCTCTTGGGGTGCTCTTGGGGGTAGCCCCCCCCCCCCTCCTCCGGTAGTCAGCTGCTCCAATACATCCCTGCACCCAACAGGCAGGCACATAGACAGAAACACACAGAGAGGGGAAGGCCAAGGGCAGAAGGGCCCAGCACAACAGCCCCAGACGGCAAAAGAGGGCAACAGGACCGCCCAAACATCCCCCCCCGTCTACCTCCCAGGGGGGGCGCAGGGAGGGATGAAAGACGTCCCCGCGCTGTGGAGGTGTGGGTGGGCGGGCTTTCAACTGGGGGTGGGGGTCGATAGATCCCCCTGGCTCGACCCCCTCCCCCCCAAAAAGAGGCTCAATTGACGGCCCCCCCAAAATCCTACCGAGACTAACCCCGGGGCCCCAGAGTGGCCCGGACCTGAAATTTGGAAAAAAAAAAATGAAAATGGGATTGTTGGAATCAGCGCGTCGAGGGGGTTCAGAAAGGTCATTTGGCATGCATTTGGTGCGGGAAAAAATTGACCATTTTCGATGGGCAAAAAATTTTCGGCGCCTTTGGCGCCAGAGTTCATAATCACTGATTACTGGTCCTGTCAATTGAGCCCTTTTCCCAACCCCCCCCCCCCCAGTTTTGGGGGGGGCTCTATTGACACCCCCCCCCCTTCGCTTGAAAACCCGCCACACCCTTGGGCCCTCGTGCCCACGGTCAGTGGGCGGTCCGGGCCCCGGTCGCGGCCCCGAGGGGCAGTGCTGCCCTCACAGCACCGCATGGCACTGCCCCCGACACCGACACAGCCCCCGCGCACCCACCTCGTTCTCGACGAGGGCCGTCAGCGGCATGTAGTCAAACAGGTCCGTGAACAGCTTCCACACGGCGCTGGTGCCGTACTTGCGGACGCACTCGTCGTAGAACCCGTAGACCTGCGTGATCTGGCGGCTTTCGTGGTTCCTGCAGCGAGGCGCCGGGAGAAGTGCCACCGAGCGGAGCTCCGCCGGCGATCGAGGGGGGCGTCGCGAGCACGCCCAGGGTCCGAACCGACGATCATCCCCGTCCGCGAACCACCAGTGACTCCCTTCGCACGGCGCAGTCCCCCCGTGGGCCACACCCAGCAGCCCCACCATCAGCCGCCTCATCGGCCTCCACAGGACAGGACAGGAGGTCCCCCCCCCCCCGCGGACATTGTGCAGGCGACCGCCGTCAGACGCACCGCCCTCTAACTCCGCGAGGCGCACCGACTGCCCAGAGGTGCGGTGGGTGTCAGGCGCAGCAGCGGGTGCTCGGGCGCCTGCTCTTGGCCGCGGGGGTGGCCGCGTATTGACGTTGGGGGTTTTTCGTGTGCCTTCAAAGCGTGGCCCCGCAGACCCCCCCCCTCCCGTCGATCCCGACATGTGGGCGTGGCCCAGGGGGTATTTTATTCAAAAAGAAAAAAAGCTGGTGTGTCCGGTGGTCAGCAAAATCTGCACAGCTCCAACAGATGGCACTTAAGGGGTAACCGACGGCGGTTGGAGTGCAAGCGACGGCGGTTGGAGGATAACCAACGGCGGTTGGAGAGTAACCGACGGCGGTTGGAGAGTAACCGACGGCGGTTGGAGAGTAACCGACGGCAGTTGGACGGTACCCGACGGCGGTCGGAGACAAAATGCTACTAGGCCAAGACCAGGTTTTTAACTTAGAAAAAAAATAACTGTCCCCTGAAAAACCCCCTGGCGTGGCCAACTCCAGGTCACTGCTGGTGACGCCTGACGCCCGGGGGATGCCCGCCTGACTATCGACGTCGTGGCATCCCGGACGCCCCCCCCCCCTGTATTGTGGCGCCCGAGATCGCCGTTCACCGTCGTGCCTTCCGCTTCTGCTGCACTTCTCGTGGGTTTCGGAGGAGACCCACGCCTCCCCTGATCACGGACCACGGCCCACTGGACCCTCCCGGACGAGACCCCAACGCCGATGACCGCACGGCCCGAAGCCCCGACCTGAACTCCCCCACCGGAGCACCGCAGTCTAAAGATTCTCAGTGTCCATGTATTCTTTCGCCATATTGCACGAAGTCGCCCCCCCTTTACCTTGGGGGTAAGGGAGGGGGGGGTAGGGGGGGCAGTTTCGGAGGTGAGGGGGGGGAGGCAACGGGGGGAGGGGGGGGGAGGGTAGGGGGGGCAGTTTCGGAGGTGAGGGGGGGGAGGCAACGGGGGGAGGGGGGGGGAGGGTAGGGGGGGCAGTTTCGGAGAGTTGATTTGATTTGATTTGATTTGAGGGCCGATCTTGAGGCTCACAGGCCGCCTGGGGGGCGCACGATGGCTGTCCCGATGACTCTGCATATCGGCCGGCCATGCATGCTGTGCACACACGGCCGCGTCTGCGGGCCGGGGGGGGGGGCAGGCCTGTCGCCGTGCCGTGGAGGGGGGGGGGGTGCGGAGGCCTCGGCGAGGCCCCATGCATGGCAACATAGAGTGGGGGCTTGGCCGCCACATGGTGCTTTCAGCCCAGGGTGGAGGGACGCTCTCCACCCATGTGCATGCCAGCTCTGGGTGGGAGGATTGGGCCGCCACCCCTGTGCACATCAGCGCAGGGTGGAGGATACGGTGGGTGTCGCGCCACTGCAGCCAACCCTCGCCCCGTTACCAATCGAGGGGCTATGGGAGTGCTGCGAAACCGCCGTTTTGGGTGGAGGGTCCGGGTTCTCTTCCTCTGTGCACCACAGCACATGGGGCAGGGTGGGTGAGAGGGGGGAGGGGGGAGGGCCACGGTGGCCTCAGCGGACGGCTGCCCGGTGCTTGCACACCTTAGTCAGGGCGCGTGGAACACGACTTGCACCCTGCGGCGCTGCTGCCACGCCTCCACGAGTGCGCGGACCGCGAGCCACGCCCGAGCGTGGGCGTCGTCCCCCGCGCGGGGGTGGCTGGGGTGACCCCGGGGCGGGCGTCACCGCGTACCACACCGCGTACACCCGCGGGATGGAGGCCAGCACCGCGCCGGCGGCCACGAACGGGTCCTTGGGCGCGGCGAGGGACTTGTCGCCCCGGAGGAGGCACCTGACGGTGCCGCTGTGGGTGACACCCACCCAATGGCCCCTGGAGCCCTCCGCCTCGTCGTCCCACCCCTCGACCAAGAGCACCCGGCGCCGGGGAGCGCCGGCCCGGGCCTGCGGGGCGGCGGCTCCGGCGCGGCGGATGGGGAGGGGACCCAGATCCCAGAGGGGCGCCAGCAAGGGGGCGACGAGGGAGGGTTGCGCGCCCTCCCCCCAATGGAGGCGGGGGGGCACCAGAGCGGGGCCGCCGCGCCATACCGCCAGCCAAGGGCCTCGTGGAGCGCGGGGCCCGACACTACCTAGCCGTGGGGAACGCACTGCAGGGCTGACAGCCCCCATCTGGGGTGCGCGCCCGTGGCCGTCCAGTGGAGGAAGCACCACATGAGGATGTACTCCAGGCTGAGGAGGCGGGGGTACGGCCCCTCAAGGGCGTGGAGCGCGCAGGCGTCGCTCGCGAGGGACCTCTCCGTGCGCGGGTGGTGGGGGGGGGCAGCGCGCGGCTCACATGGGCGAGCCAGAGGCGGAGGGCCGGCGCCGGGTCGCTCCGCGCCATCCAGCGGCGTGTCCGCTTCTCCCAGGTCCGCAGGCGGCTGCGGGAAACCGGCTCCAGCCCGCGACGGCCCACCCGGTACGGGCACGGCGGCGGGAGGGCGCGGTACGCGGGGGTATGTGACGTGGCGCCGCGTCATTTTGCTAGCTGTCCTCGCTGGGCCGTTTCGGAGATGAGGGGGGGGAGGTAAGGGGGGTAAGGGAGGGGGGGGGGGGTAGGGGGCAGTTTCGGAGGTGATGGGGGGGGGTAAGGGGGGAGGGGGGGGGGGGGGAGGAGGAGGAGGAGGGGGAGGAGGAGGAGGAGGAGGAGGGGGAGCGCCTACCCACGGGGGCGGCCGCCAGCCAATGTGTGACCCCGAGGGGTGTTCGACAGTTTGGGCGGCTGTAAGGGGGGGGGGGGGACCCCACCCCCCTCCGAAGGGGGGCGGGGGGACCCCTCCCCCCCCCCTTGGTTGACCCAAACCTTAGGGGTCGGCGGGTCGGGCGGTCAGCCGCCGGGCCCCCCGGGGGGGTTCGGTGGGTACCCCAACATAAATACCTCAAAATGATCCCCATGACACACTGGTCATTTTGAATATGCACAAGTGGGGTAAAAAATTTTTCAAAAAAAATTGCCCATCAACTCAGGCTCCCATCAGCCAAGGTCCAACCCGGAGGCCGGGTTGGGGTCAAAATCCTTTTTTGTGCTTTTTAGCCATTTTGGAATTCTCCACGAAATTCTGAGTATTTTGAGTACAGACACATAGGGTAGAACAAAAAAATTTCCCCCTGCCTTATGCCTAAAACAAAATCTCCGGCGCCGACAAAGCACATTGTTCCGTGCGACAATTTTGGGGTCCGTAGAGGGGGGGGGGTCCCGCCCCCCCTCCCTTTGGGGTCGGGTCCCGACCAGGAGCGCCTCCCGTGCGCCTACCGCGGTCCCATGGACGATGGGCCTGAGCATCGTCCCCCGGGGGTCCCACGCAAACCCGCCAGGGGAGTCCTCCGTCTTACCTCCGCAAGAGCAAGACGGATCTCGCCGCACACCTAAGGACACTCTTCCCAGCAGGCCGTCCGAGTCTCATCGCCGGTGTACGACGCCACGGTCCGATCTGCCTCCGGGTCCCTGTCACCAACCGTCTGAAGGCCCTTGATCCACCAGAGTCAGCGTCCCAAAATCGTCCAGCGCGTGAAGGCGTGGGTCTCCCCGGGGCATCACCCCCGACTTAGAACGCCGCCAGACAAGGAGCGCAGTCTGGCCCGACTAAGCGCTGTGCCGGAACGATCCGGGCGCGTGAGTTCGATGACGTGATCACGTACGTGGATAGGGCCACGGGGAGGGCCGACCTAGAGCCACTTGCACGTCCTTGAAGAACGTGCGGGGGCCCTGGGAAGCCACATTGAGGATGGCCAAGAAGGCGGAATGAAGTGCGGCACACCAAGAGGGGATGTCATCTCCACAGAGGCCAGCCTCTAGGCTTCGTCCTTTACCACCGTAATGGATGGCCCGGAGGCGGCGCTGGTCTGGGAAATGGGGGGCAAGCCCGTGCCGGCTGAGGCCGTCCAAGATGATCACGTTGTGTGCCCCCAATTCAATTTCTTCTCGCGTGCACAGCGGGATCCGGTTGTACTTGAGGTGTACATAAAGGACTCGATATGGGCTTCGCCTTCGACGGGTGGTCATGGTGGACTTCACGTCGGGGGCTAGGAGGAGGTCTCTTGACAACCATAGGCTAAGGATGACGTCCCATGCAGGCCACCTGGTAGCCCCAGGCGTCAGGGACCAGCTGGCAACGTGGTACCATTCTGGTGGAGGGTTGTTGACGAGGGACTTGCCCACAAGATCCCCTTTCTGGGGGGAGTAGTGGCCAATGAGGGGTAGGATGGGCACCACGTGCCGTTTGTGTAGGAGGATGGTGGTGAGCACGATGTCGCAGATGAGGCGATGCAGGTTGGCTGGACTTAACCCCCGGTGCTGGAGGGCATCTCGGTGTGGCGAGGAGAGAGCACCAAGGCGCCCGACGGTATAGGTAGGGAGAGTATCGTGGGCCGGAGAGCCATCTACGGCAAGTAGGAAGGGTTCGTTGCCCCAGAGATGAGGACCCCCCAGGCTGTGGGTGCACAGTGGCGCCAGGCGTGACATCTCTAGGAGAGTCAGGCGGCGAGCCACCGATGGTAGTGGGCGCGGAGCAAAGGGTCTAGCGGGTAGGATAGGACGTGGTCACCAGGGGCGGGCTGGAGGCAGAGGGGGCAAGGTGTGTCCCGAGGGGGGGGACAGGGAAAGGCGAAGGCCAGTGACAACCAGGTGGTCACCCCATGAGAGGAGGCCATGACTGACGGTGGTGGCGTATTCATTGGGGGCGGGGTTGCGTTGCGGTAGGGGGGATCTGGAGGACTTGTGGTGGGAGGGGAGATGGGCTGGACGTGCATGGGGCAGGGCGTCGTGGACTTGGAGGCGTGCGTGTAAGAAGCAGATCCGGGGTTCCTGTATGGGGGCCAGCCATCGCACCGCAGCCGGGCAGCCTTTGGCAGAGAGCCCTGCGGCTGTGTCCACCCGGTCCAGTAAGGCGTCGAACCAGGTGCCAGTGATGTGGGAGTAGAGGTGGCGAGGGGGAGGCTGGCTGCTGCCTAGCGCACGGCACGCACGGAGTAGGTCTCCTTGCAATGAGTCGTCCGGCTCCCGCCGCCCCTTTTGAGCAGTTATGTACCCCTTGCAATCGGCAGAGTGCCACAAGCTGGATCGGAAAGTGAAGGTGGGGTCAGCGGAGGGACCTTGGGCGGAGAGGGCAACCCTTGCCGTGTACAACTCCGCCGTGTAGGCGTTGTCCACTCTCAGGGGGAAGTTGACAGGGTATATCTGGAACCGCCACGTATCGGGGCAGAACACCGCCACGGCTCCACCACAACGTCGGGACTTCGGGCACCATGAAGCATCATGGAGGATGCCGTAGTTCTCCGGGAGCCACGAAAACGTGGGGATGGTGGCAGGAACCACATGGCAACGGGCGATGGGGGGGGCCGTGCTGGCCGGGGGGGGGGGTGGGGCGAGAAGACACTCGCGGTCAACCCGCCCTGTGCGCGTCCTCTGCGTCACAGTGGCCTGCGACCATCCACGCATGAGTGTCCTGGACTTCGAGCCCGGAGGAGAATAGGGCCATCACGTGAGGAGGGTGTTCGGGTGGACCTTTGTGGGGGGGAGGTGGATGGAGATGTCACATCGGTGGCATAGGGCAACGAACAGGTCATGGTCAGTGGGGTGGGCGGCACAGGGAAGCCCGAGGTCCGCGGTGAGGCACGGTTGCCTGGGATAGAAACGCCAAAGGGCGGTGAGGAGCCCATGGCGCGTAGAACGGCAGACCAAAGGGTTCTGGTGATTGAGGTGCCGGATGTAGACACCGAGGAAGTTGGCGTATCCCGTAACCGGAGCTGGGGGGATGCCAATTCCTCCCTCCGGGACGTCCCGGAGGAAAAGGCCTGAGGCTGAAAGGGCCCAACCTCCGGTGGCTCGCATGGCCGAGGAGGCCATGGCATCAAGCACACGCATGGCCCGTAAGGAGGGGGGTCGCACACTGGTGAACCAGTTCACCGTGCCGTGGCACTTGGCAACGAACATGGCGAGGGGGTAGTTGGCTGGCAGCCTGGAGGCGCGGAGTGCTCGACATGCCGATCTGGTGCGAGAGAATAGCCTGCAGGAGTCAACGGTATGGAAGAGGTGGGGCAGGGCGTGACGGCCCAGGACGCGGACGTAGTCCTGATTGGTGGCGCACCGCACGGGGTAACCATTCAGGTACACTGTGTCCCTAAAGAAGTGGATCCTGCCGTCGCGCATCTCCGTGCCGATAAGGACGGTCTTGGTAGGATCTGAATGGAGGTTGGTGAGACACCCAGCTCGCTCAATTCCGTGCGCCAGGGTGTGGAGGTGGTCGCAGTTGCCTGGGAGCCACTGGGTATCATCCATCAGGAGCATCTGGCTGAGCTTGCCTGCGGGGGTAATGACGGGTGGGATGTCGCGGCACGCTTCGTGTCCTCTGACTTCTCCATAGATGCAATACTTCATGCCGGACACCGGGCACCCTTGCCCCATGCCGGCACCCAGGCACGTGGAGGATGGGGCGCGGCCGTCAGCCCCCCCCATGTGGACTTCCAGGGTGCGGTCGTGGCGCTGCAGAGTCCGGGCGTCACCTTCGGAGACTCCAGCGGCGGTCAAGACGGCGTACTCGGTGTCATGGTTGAGGGACCCGTACGCGTGGCGGACATCGTCCGACAGGACCAACGCCTCGAGGCGCCGCCGCCAGCGGTCCCACCACATGTCGTGGAGGACGCGGAGGAGCTCCACAGAGGAGCAGTGGGGGGACATCCCGAACTGGTGGGGCGGCAGAATGCCGCTCGCCACCAGGCGAGGCTGATAGTGGTTTTTGAGCAGGGCGGCGGTGAGCTTCCATACCGTGGCAAGGTTCGTGAGCGGCCTGCCGTTGGCGATCGGGCCATGGGGCTCCTTTTTGGGGAGGTTGATGAAATCTGCGGAATGTGCTTGGGGCATTGGCGACCCGCGGAGGATGTCGTTGATCAAGTCTGCGACAATGGAAAGCGGGGCGTCCTCCAACTGTCCGAAAAACCGGTATTCCAGTAGATCGTGGAAGGGTACAGTGGCCGCGGCCGGTGGATGATGGCGCGTAGGTTAGCAACGGTGGCTAGGGGCGGTGGACCTAGTGGGGCGCCGGTCCACCCCGTAATTGCACGGACATGGGCGGGGGAGAGGGCTTCCAGCGGGGCTAGGTGCCGCTGACGTAGCTGGTCGAGCGCAACTGCCGCTTGTTGGTGGAGGTGGACCGGAACGCCCACGGCGTAGACGGGGTCTGCTGGGGGTACGTAACTTGCTCTCAGTGTCCGGCGGTAGTCAACCTTGGTGGGCTGCCCAGGGCCACGGGGCAGTGGCACCAACCCCACATCCTTTTCGAGGAGGACGACGTCCCATGCCGCCCGGATCTGTTCCTTAAGGCGGGCAACTTCCATCGGGTGGAGGGAGTGGGATGACCAGTCAGGGTGTTCCGCGGTGTAGCGTTGCAGGTTGAGGACGTGGACACGGATAACCACCGGCACAGGTTGGCTGGGGGTAGGGGACCCATAAGCTGCCGTGGCAACGGTATACAGCGCCGTCGTCACCGCTGCCTAGCGTGGCGGGTTATCGCCGATGTCCGGGGGTTGTAGGAGCATCGCAGCTTGGAAGGTGTCGTTGAGGGTGCGGAGTTGGCTGTCGAGGGGCTTCCGGGGGATGGGGAAACGGCCTCTCTTAGATGGGCATATGGGCTGAGGCGCGGGGGTAGGCCATGGAGGGTGGTCACCACCGGCAGGTGGTCGGAGGGGAAGCTGGAATCGAAGCGCACCTCGGTGGAGTGGGCATCCTCTGAGGGAGATCAAAGGAGGATGTGGTCTAGGGCGCCCACGAAGCCTTGCGGGCTCACCCATGTGGGGGCCTCTGCAAGGGGGCCCGAGCAGCGCAGCCCTAGGCGTGCCAGCGTGGGTAGGACTGGGTGACAGAGAGGGGCGGGTGCCACCGGGAGGTGGGGGACCCAACGGCAGTTGGCGTTCAGATCACTTGTCATGACTACGACCCGCGCGGGCGTGAGGAGGAGGCGGGGGTACACCCAGTCAAGAACTTCTTGGAGGACGTCGAGCTCGCCATTGGCGGGGAGGTACATGTTGGCGTGGTAGTGGGTCACGCCCGCAACGGTGAAGTGCGTAATGAGCGCATGCCCCGTAGGGTAGGCGCAGTGGCTGGTGACGTGCAGGTCAGGGGCTCAATAAAGCAGGGTGGCACATCAACCAGCAACTTTCGCCCCCGCCTGGATGGTGTGGTAGAGGGGGTGCACCGTTTGGTGGATTAGAGGTCCCGATTCCTGGACATGCAGGGTCAATGGGTACTGGTACTCACGCACCAGCACGTCCAAAGCCCAGAGTTTGGGCCTTAGGGACATTTGCATGTTCAGGGTAACGATGTCAGAGCGGGACTGAGAGTGGTCAGGGAGTGGAAGCTGTAGGTTGTTGGCGCAGCTTACGGGCCACAGTTTTAGGGAGGGCTTGGGGTAGGCCTCGAACCCATTTTTGTAGGTGTCGGGGCTGGTATGTGTCCGCTAGCACAAGGAGACTGGCACGGGTGAGGCCGGTGGCTATGACGGAAACACGGTTGTGTAACGAGGGCGGGAGGACAACATGGTGGTGCTCGGGTAGGATGGGGAGGTGGGTGGCATGCCCGCGCAATAGAAGTGTATCCGGTGAGAACCAGACGCTTGCACGCAGTGCACTGCCCCCACAAGCGACAGGGTGTCACGGGGCCACATGTCCGCACCACTGCACGCTCGGTAGTAGTGCACCCACGCCGGCAGGTGTAAACACATGTGGAGGGCGTATGGGGCCGGGATGAACAGGGCCGTGTCCGGGGGCGGCATGGGAACCAGGCCCCACTCCCTTGGGGGGGCTGGGGGTATAACCCCCCAGGTGCAAGTCTGTCAATTTGGGCTAGGAGTGGCGGAGTAATGAGATCGCACCGGGGATGTCCTCATTGTGGGCTGTTGCCTCCTAACCTAGCGATCCCTCGGGGGATGCCCGAAGTACGGCTGGTACCAGTGTGGGTCGGCTGGGGGGCTCCAGGGCGGGGGGCGTAGGAATTGTGCGCCATGGCAGCCCAGGGGTCGTGTTGGTCCCCCGGGTAGGGATAGGGCAGGAGAGGGGCCGGGGGGTGGTGATCATGGTGGCTGGAGCACTCACGAGGGTTGGGCCGCTCGTTCCGGTAGGCAATGCGACGCCTTGCCGGCGGGTGTTCGTGTCGGTACCCAGGGCTGCGCCGGCGAGGCGGGGATCTGGTCGGGCGATACGGGCTGAACTGCCGCTGGTGCTTAGCTTCCGGCTCCCCGTCGGAATCGGAACCCCCAGTGAGGTCCACTTCTTCTTCCGAATCCTGCTTGCGCCGGTGCTTCTGCCCTCGTCCTCCACAGTGGGCGTTGCGGATGGGGTACTCCCTATCGGAGTCGCGGGCCCACAGGGTGTAGGGCTGCTTCTTGGATTCCGCCCAGGATATCTTCCGGCCCCGGGCAATGTGATGCCGTGTCAGCTTCATACCCTTGTCGTAATTGACGAGCTTGACGCCCATGATGGTGAACTTCGCCTCGTGGTTCAATTGCGCGTCCAAGATGGAGGAGAGCCCGGCTCCGAACTTGTCGCGAAGGATGCCCCCCAGCAGCCCGCGTCCACTTCCCCTACCGCGGGGTCTTCGATCTCCTGCCAACCCACGTAGAGTGCCTTGGAGAACACCTGGGGGTCCACTTTCTGGGGCGTGTACCCCTTCTTCTTGGTCGCCCCCTCCGCTTGATTGGCGGCCTCCGCTTCGGCGGGGGAGGCGGCGGGACTGCCCGTGATCTTTTGGACCGGGGCGGGCTTGCGGAGAAGGTACGCAGAACCTCAGCGATGCCTGGCAGGCTCGGCGCGTGGCTGCAGACCCACGTCCATTGCTCCCGAATCGGCGATTGCGGGAGGGAGCCGGCGTTCGCCCCATAGCGGCGGAACAACTAGAGGTGGAAGGCGTGGGCGACTTTGTCCTCGCACCCCCGCGGGATCGTGGGGATCCATTCCAGTAGGGATGCCAGCGCGGCGTCGGTGGGGGAGGGGGTTGGCGACCGTGGCTAGGGAGGGGCCTCTGGGGCCCGGGGTGGGGCAGCCGCTCGTGGGTGTTTGGGAACCGGGGCCGGGACAGCAAAGGAGATGTTGGGCGCCTCAGTGGGGGCCGCGGGGCTTGCCACAGCCTGCTTGAGCACGCTAGCGAGGGCGTCAAGGTCAGGCGCTTGGAGTGAGGTGAGGACGGCCGCAAGGATAACCGGCACGAGGACCATGAATTGCGGGGAGCTGGGCGGCGGCAGCTCGTATGAGGCCGGCACCGCACTGCGCACGGCATTAGCGAACGCAGCCGGAGTGGCTTGGAGGCTTCGGAGTCTGGTGGCGATACACAGGAGGGTAGGCAGGGACCGGATGAAGCCCCCTAGCTTAACGGCTTGGAGTAGGCTGAGACGTCCAGGTCCGGGACAAAGGGCTCTCCTGGCTGTGAGGGGCTGGGGGGGGCGGATCCGGTGGCGGGGATCGGGGATTCAGGCGGTGTGGGGTCCATGGCAACCGGCTTGCCCTGGGAAGCTGGTTCGGGGATATTGGCGGCAGCGACGTGGGGGAGTGGCCACTAGCCGTTGGGGCGGGTGTCTTTGCCTGTGCGGTACAGTGCCGACGCTGGGGTGAAGGAGGGGGTCGCAAACAAGGATCCCACTAGGCTGGGGGCTGGCTGCCCCTTTGCGAGGTAGGGCGCATGGCTGGGGGAGGTGAGGGGGGGAGGACTAGCTGTGTCTTGGATGCCGGCCTGCAAGAGGACGATAGTGGGGGCTGTGGCCCATGAGTGTTCCCCTGCCTGCTCGATGTGGTGTAGCAGCTCCACGTTGCGGACAGGGAGGACAGAGCATTCTAGCAGTGGGCGCAACTGGTCAGGGGGCCACATGGCCTTGTTGACCAACCGAGGGGGTTTGCGACCGGGACCAACGTGAGCTGTCCCGAGAGGCAGATGGAGGAGGCCCATGCCAAGAGGCCGAATTTGAGCGGGATGAGCTCCGCTGTCGGGATTTGGGCTGCCTGTAGGACAATGTGCACGTAATTGGGCAGCGCCCAGAAAGCCGCCGCCACCTCCCGGACCCGTAGGCGGTCCCACGTCGGCCTGAGGTGGGGGGGGGGTAGGAACTGGCTGATGGGCTTTTGGAGCTTGAAGGAGACCTTTTGGGTCTGTATCTCCGGGGCTGCTTGGGTGTTGGTGGGCGGGGCCTTCTCGCAGGCGAAATAGAGGTTCCGGAACACGATGTGCCGGAGACGGGCAGCCAAAATGGGGGAGTGCCCAGGGCTCCACCTCGTGATCAGGGCGGCGGTGAGGATGTCCGGGTGCTTGGAGACATATTCGAGTAGAGGGCCACCTTGCGCGAGCGCCAGGGGGACATGCTCGATAATCTTCACCTCCAACGGACTTGTGGCGACCGTAACGGTGGCCGTAAGCAAGAGCCCCCTAGGTGTCCATGCTCCTGTCACGGCGGTGATAGCTTGGATGGTACCGTCCACCGCTGTCCAGCGTAGGGCAGCGTACGGCCGCGTCCGCCTCTTCCAGCGCATCGTCCTTCAACATGTCCAGGTCCCGTAGTAACCGGTCGGCGTCGTCGGACTGGGTGATATCCATCAAGAACATGGGGAACGGCCCCCGGCGGAGGGCTCCGCCTGGATTAACTTCAGGAGCTGGGGAGGGGGAGTCCTGGGATTGTGATGCGTGGGCAGACATGGTACGCTATAGCGAAAAGGGTGCGGGTGGCCTGTGGCCGCGAGACATAGAAGAGGGGGCGGGGCATAGGGGTTGTGAGAGCAACGTAGGTGGCAAGGGCCACATCCAGCGGCCTGGGTGCCAAAGAAAAGCATAGTGTGCCACGAGTGTGGCCATGGTGCAACGAAACAAAATCTATGGCGCGAGAGCGCAAATCAACACGGGGCTGCCTGACGGAGCGCGTCAGCGGGCTGGGGTCCCGGGACTGACGAGGACGGGGGTGCAAGGGGAGCGCCGCGCTGGTGCGCGGGGCTGCGACCCACGGGGCGTACAGGCGAGCGGGGCTCACCGGTGGAGCGTCGCGGGAAACAGTTCACGATACCCATGCACAAGGCGTCACGTACAGCGGCGGATACGTCGAATGCAGTCCCCGTCGCGGCTCTCCGCGTAGAGGTCTGGAAGATTGCCACGGCGAGGTCGACGTCTGGCCAGAGCTGGTAGTAGGACGACGCGCCCAATGTGGATAGGAGGGGGCTGCGCAAGGGGGAGGGACGCACCTGGGGTGCGGCACTCAGCCCTTGGAGACACAGCGACGAGGAGAGAGAGTACAGGTGGAGTGGAGCTGGAAAGGGCCACGACGGCAGGAGACGAGTCACGCGGTGGCACGACAAACACGACACATCACGACTGGCCTCGAGGCTGGCAGTGCATGTGGGCAATCCGTCCCACAGCTGCGATCCTAAGGGTTTTTACACTGGTGCTAGGTCACCAGAGGGGGGGCAGTTTCGGAGGTGAGGGGGGGGAGGTAAGGGGGGTAAGGGAGGGCAGGGGGGTGGGGGGGGCAGTTTCGGAGGTGAGGGGGGGGGTAAGGGGGTTAAGGGAGGGGGGCGTAGGGGGGGCAGTTTCGGAGGTGAGGGGGGGAGGTAAGGGGGGGAGGGGGGGAGGGGGGGGCAGCTTCGGAGATGAGGGGGGGGGTAAAGGGGGGTAAGGGAGGGGGGCATAGGGGGGGCAGTTTCGGAGGTGAGGGGGGGAGGTAAGGGGGGGAGGGGGGGGAGGGGGGGGGCAGTTTCAGAGGTGAGGGGGGGAGGTAAGGGGGGGAGGGTGGGGGGGGGGTTAGGCCGCGTGATCAGTGTTCCTTTTGCCTGTGTACCCCCTTCACTTATCGACCACATTCAGTCTGCTGCTGAGACGGCCTTGCTCGAAGACTCATTTCTGAGTGAGGCACAGCCCATTGTCCCGAGGTAGACTGATTTGCATTGAGCTGCGGTGCACAGAGGCCTAGGACGAGCACGAGTCTACTGCACAGACTTCCGGTCGGCTGTGTTGCTATGCGCAGCTTTGTTTTGGGATGTCGACCACCACATTTATGCCCCGCGGATTCGGCGGCCACAACCAGGCACCGGGCATGGGTTTTTTTGGTGGCAATCTACAATAATGGGGAGCGGTGTCCCTAATGCAGGGGGGGGGGAAAATTGCGGTCTGGGGGGGTCGAATCCAATTGCGAAAAATTGCGGAAAAATTGCGGAAAAATTGCGGAAAATTGCGGAAAAATTGCGGAAAAATTGCGGTGTCGTAAGCGGCCCTCCTGAACCCTCAAGGTGCAACAACTCTGGACAGGTGGCTCAGAATTCTCAGAATTTCACTGAAACAAATAGTCCATGGGCAGTACAATTACAGGAGGCGCCCCTCAATATCACCGTGGAATTGCAGCATGAACCGAAGGCGGCGGATGTTGTCATCCAATTTGTGCTGCCGCTTTGAAACTGTCCCCGGCATGCACATGCAAACATGCAAACATGAACGCATGAAAAAGACCAAAAAAGCGAAGGTAAAAATACTGTGCACAGCCAGGTTTGAACCTAGGACCTTAGGATTCAGAGTGCAGCGCTACTACCAACTGAGCTATGTCAGAAGTTGAGACACTTGAAACATTGAGGAGTGCATGGCATAGTAAAAAAAACAAAAAAAATTCTCATTTTTCTGCACCAGCCTGGGGAGGCAGTCAGAAAATCGGGAAGTGTGAAAAATTGCGGAAAAATTGCGGAAAATTGCAGAAAATTGCGAAAAATTGCGGAAAATTGCGGAAAATTGCGAAATTGCGGAAAATTGCGAAAAATTGCGGACCTCAATTTTTCCCCCCCCCTGCCCTAATGTCGAGCACAGTGGTCGAGCGGAAAAGCCTCTTGGCCCGTGCTTGGCAGGCGTTGGTTTGAGCCCTACACATACGGACAACTCCACACCAATTTTTCTCCCCCCTGAGCCGTTCCTACCCACCCTCTACACCCCCTTGCCCCGCTCTCGCAGCGCACCCACGCAGGACCCCGCATCGCCGCATGCAAACATACATTGAACCCAAACCCCCATTCAGCCGGCCATCAGTCATCAGCGGTTCTGGGCTCACGGGTGGGCGTAGCGAGTGGAGGGAGTCGTTGCCGCCATTGAGCCCCCCCCACCCCACCACCCCAACCCAAGCCTAACTCCGCTCTCCCCGTCCCCCCGCTGATTGGTGCATTGGTGTCGACCAGGGCCATTGCCACCCTTTGAGAGAGGGGGGGGCGGGTTGATGGGTACCTGCCAAGACAGGGGCTTGGGGGTGGGAGGTGGAGTTGGAGAGTATTGCGCCGGATTTGCGCACTCCGTGGCAGGAGGCGCAAACCACCCGGGGCGCGTGCCTCGTCTGTGCCAACCCCCCCCCCGCGCCTCGTCTACACCAAACCCCCCCCTCCCCCCCCCCCCCCCGCGCCTCGTCTACACGAAACACCCCCTCCCCCCCGCAGATCCGGTGGAACTATGGAGTCTGATGGGTGGCACTCCACATTCTGGCGATTCGTGGACAAGCGCACGCAGTCCCCCGCTGCCGCCGTGCTGCACAGTGCCCCCATGCACGGCCTCGTGCTGCCGCTCCGGTGCATCCCCCCACATTGCCCACCGGCGCTTTCCACGGCCCCGTGGCACACCCGCGCAATATTGTCACTCGATCCTTGAATCGGACCTTCAAAAGCACCAACAGCGTTGCTGTCTCCACGGAGTAGAAGCCTCGGTCCACGTAGTCCCCCATGAACAAATAATTCGAGTCCGGTACATTTCCTCCTGCACCGACAAACGTTTTGTAGTGCGCAAAGAAAACACACTCCCTCTCAGGTTCCTCTCCCCCTCTTTCCGCTTGACACTAGGGACTGGGAGGGCGGCGCACCGCACCGCACTGCACTGCGATTTCTTTCCGGCAAATGCATTTGGTGGCTCATCGACTCGCAGTCCTAAAAAAAACAACAACAACGAGGGAGGTATTCTGATCGCAAAAATGGACCTCGGGAAGAGGAGGTGTACGCAGTGCGACCTCAAAGCAAGACAGATGCAAATATATAGACACGCTTCCAGTGCGACAGCCCTGCGATCCGCGGCGCGGCTCAGGGCCAAACGGCTCAGGGTGAAAAAATTGGAGCTGCATACACGTATCTGTGTCAGTACTACTGCACCTTCGGGCTGCCGACGACAAAACGTGTGCATGGTGGTACTGCACGCTCGGGAGAGACCTACGAGACTCCGCAATGCGTTGCGTGGGTGGGGCGCGCTGACTAGCACGCAAATTAAAATGGTGACGCAAGAGCGAGGCGGCTTGGTGCTTCGAGTGAAGTCAAGTGGAAAGTGGGACAAGAAGCGGGGCCAGTGCACACCAATCCGGAAAAGCTCCATGAGATCATGGAACTGGCCGTGAACATCTCCACAAACTGTGACGGGGGCGCGGACACCTTGGACATTTCCCTCGGCGAGGAAGATTTCCTTGGCCTACGAAGTGCAAGCGATGCACACGGGGATATCCATAGACCGTGTTCACCATGAGAAGCCCGATACAGAACAAGTGTGTCGTTTTGTGGGGTTTGCAAGCCGCATTCGCCCCATGGGCTGTGAGGTGGGATCATTCGAAGGGGATTGGCACAAAGGAGGGGTCGGGGGGCCCACTCAGGCGGTTGATACAATTGGCGTGGGGGTAGGCGCTGGTGCAAGAGCTGAGCTCAAGCTCTAAAATTGGAGGTGGAAGTGCGTCAGTGCACAAGCTACCCACACCCAACTCAAAGCCTCGGACTTTAGGCATGTCGTCTTGTTCCGTTTTATGCGAAATCTCGGAGCTTGACCCCCCCCCCCTCCAGCTAAGCCCCTCCCTTCCCCCATTCGTTGGTCGGTTGTGCCAATGTGTACCCTTCGTGAACCGGCCGTTTGAATCCGAGATTCACGGTACCGTGAATTTCACCCAATTTTGCTGTGTTTTGCTCGTAACTTGGTGCTATCGTGTGCTTTTGTCGTGCTATCTTCGCCCAAAGTAAGATCCAACAAATGTGTGCAATTTACAGTTCTGAAGTAGCCGCATGGTTCAACACATTTGGTGAGATTCGCGTGAATGTGAAATTCACGCACCCAAATTCACGCATAAATTCACGCTAGATTCACAGATTCACGAGAATGTGAAATTCGCACCAATTTCGTACGAATTCGTACGAAATTTGTACGAATTCGTACGAATTTCGTATGAATTCACCCTCATTTCCACTGTTTCGCTTTCTCACAGCTCTCAAACTCTCTTCGCATTCTCTTTTGACAATGTCCCAGCAGACTATGTCCCAGCTCGCCAGCCTGGCCTCGCGCCCCGACCCCGCAGCCGACACCCTCGCCCACTACCAAGCCCTCCCCGTCTCCCACCATCAATTGGAGGAGGCGGCGTACCTGTCGGGGGCACTGGGGGTGGATGATGTTGTGGGTTGGGCAGCATCCCTCGACCCCTCCCCCGAGGTCATTCACATCGACATGCGCAGCCCCACCCGCAACTCCTACCTCGGGGGGAGGGGCTGGGCCACAACGTTGTGGAGGGAACTGCGCCGCCAACTCCCCTCCCTTAAATTTTTGCATCTAACCCCTCTCCCTTCCAGCGTTGACCAGCTCCTCAATTCCATGCGCACTAACCCTGTGGGGAAGCCTAAGGACGCCCACGTCCAGGTGTACCCCACCACTAACCTCGTCCATTACCCCCCCCCCCCACTGCGACATGGTGTGCCTGCAGGATCTTGCTGCAGGTGCACCGGCAGAGCACTCCTTTTTCCCCTTCTCCTGGCACCTTGCCAACCCCCGGTGGTGGGATGATTTGGGCATCGCCCCTTTCCATCCCACCATCCCCCCCCAGGTGCACATCCCCGACATCACCCACCCCACCTTCTACAGCACAACTTCTTTGCAATGGTACCGTGGTGCCTCAATGGCCCCCCCCTTCATTTTGAGTGAACCCCCCCTCCGCACCGAACCCCTTCCCGACCCCCCTCATGGGGTGATGAGCAACCCCACCCCGCCCCCGACAGGGTTGGCCCCTCCCAGCCGCCCTCAACTTTGTTGATGGGAACGGCTACATTGTGCTTCGGGGGCTTGTGGAAGCACGGGATTGTGAGGTGGGGTGGAACAAAGTGATGAAGGCGTGGGGCAGCGGCGACGAAAAAGTCGTCGCAAAAAATTTTGAGCTGCTTTTCAATGCCTCGCGGAGTGAAGATCAGGCCAAGGATCCTGAGCTCCCCCGGCGTTGGCAAAGCAAGAGCAACTTGGGGTCGGGGGTGGGGGGGCCTCTCTTCAAGAAATTCCACCCCCACCTCACCGAAAGTGTCCCTCAGGTTGGGGACCTCCACCCAATGACGGCGCCTCCACCCAATGACGGCGCCGGGCAGCGTCATCGTGGCGAGTGTGGGGAGTGGGCCGCAGCTCCCCCACTCCGATGTCGCCACCCACCCCGAGGTGCTCCCCCCCAACAGCAGGGACATCTCGGGGTGCCACCTGAGTAGCTTCCTCTGCTTGTCAGAGGACTACCAGGTGGCGGTGCAGGCGGGGACGGCCCTGGGGGAGGCGGGGGAGGCGCGCTGGGACACCATTGAGCTGCATCGGGGGAACATGCTGCTGATGGTGGCCACCAGCCGCCACCATGGGTTGCCTGCCCTCCCCGACGCCAAGGATGGGCTGCAGGGGGCTCGTTTTCACTTGTGGACCCCCGACCCCCGACACAAACACCACCAGCCCAACACCACACACCTGGACCCCACCCCCCCCAAGGAGGCCCTGGACGTTGCTGGGGATTTGTCCAGCTGGGACTTCCCCAGCGTGGACCAGGTGTTGTGGGTGGGGAAGGGGGCGGTTGGGAGGGTGGGGTTGTCGGAGGGGGATGCTGCCCAGGCCCTCTTCGCCGACCCCCCCGAGTCGGTCCCGGCCGGCCCCCCCACCTGCCCCTTCCACCCCACCTTCCTCTCCCGGTCGGCCCCGGCCTCCGACCTCGCCGTCATCGAGGTCGGCGAGCAGTGCATGCTCTTCTTCGTGGGGAGTGTGCACCAGATCGAGGTCTGCAAGGGGGACAACGCCGATGCGGAGTCGGAGATCCACTTCGCCATGACCGGCATTGCCCCCCCGGAGCGGCCGACCACGCTGTGGCATCTGGCGAACACGGCCCCAGCGTGGCGGTCGCCCAAGTGCGCGAAGACCGGGGCATGGTCAATCACATGCCCATGTGAGTGCAAGGTGTGCTTGCTTGTGTGTTTGCTTTGTTTAGTGGAAAATTGGACGAAATTCACGTGAAATTCGTACCAATTTCTGTGAATTTCGTCCAATTTCTTCGTTTTGTTGTTGCATTGCTTCATGTCCACTCCCCGTTACTCAATTTGTGCCTTGCACACTACCCCTCGTCTGTAGGTGCCGTTCTTCGCGTGGTCGCCGGACATTCGGCACAATACCCGGCGCAAGTACCAGCCCCGGGCCCGATTGCCCGAGGAGCACGGCGACCGGCCCGGAGGCACCGGTGGCGACCGGCCCGGAGGCACCGGTGGTGGACGGGCCCCGAGCGAGGCCGGCAGTGCGCGCAGTGAGGGCTCGCGGCGCTCTGGACGTTCGGCAGGCGCCGGCAGCGAGGCCAGCACCGGTGCGGGGCATGTGGCGCGCGAGGTGGTCGTGCCCATGCCGTCGCAACGACTTGGGCGAGGCCCACACCGAGCCCCCCCTGGACCGGGTCACCCTGGCCGCCAGGCAGCCGGATCCGGCCTGGACCCAGAAGGTGCCGCCCGGGCCCGATGGGCGGCAGCGGCATCTCTCTGTCGTGTGGGACATGGTCTTGGAGTCCCGGGGGGTGCAGGGCACCCTCTGCATCTCTTTCCCCTGCCCCATTGTGGTCACGGGGGGGTCCAACCTGCCCGAGGGGCAGGAGCTGGTGGGCATGTTTGCCTACAGGCTTGTGAGTGGGCACTGGCGGGTGCAGACCGGGGTGTCGCGGATTGGGGAGGAGGGGACGGTGACCACAACTGGGGTCTTTGGGCTGAATGTGCTCACGGGTTGGGACAAGCGGAGGCCGGAGTGGGCGTCCATGTGGGGAGGCAGCGGAAGATGGGGGTGGCTGACGTCATTGACGTCGAAGAGCAGGACGAACCCCCCACCCCCTCGGCCCGCAAGCGGAAAGGCCGCCCCCAAGGGGACACGGAGCCCCCCCCCCCCCCGAAAGCCCCGCGTACGGCCACCCCGGTGGAGCGGGCGGAGCAGGCGGAGCCGGTGGGGGGGCGGGGGCAGAGGGGGGTGGTGCAGGAGTGGGTGGACCAGCAGCGGGCGGGGGCGTGGGAGGCGCGCGCGATCAGCGCGGAGGCCGCCAACCGCGACCTCGAGGCCCGTCTGTCCAGGGCCAACGAGGACAGGCGGGACGCCGAGTCGCGGTTGGTGGTCGTCACCAAGGAGCGTGACCGGCTGGCCACCAAGGTGAAACCTCTGGAGCGCGACGTGGCGACGTTGCGCAAGGCAAAGCCACCGGCACGGGCAGCACAGGGGCCTGAGGGTGCCGAGGCCCCCCCGGGTGACAAGGGGGGGGGGGGGGCAGTGCCGCCGGTGTCCGGTACCTTCTGGCCGGCGCACAGGCGTGGCATGCCTAGGCCGAGGCATGCGCCGGCCAGATGTCGGCGGTGTCCACCGGCCTGCGGATGGCCATGATGGCCAGTGGCCAGCAGGCCGATGTGGACAGCGTGGCCCCCGACGCCCCCAAGGTGAGTGCCGCAATGGAGGATGTGCGCCGGCAGTACCCCCCCCACCGCCTCACGTCGGCGGCCATGGACCCCTCCTTTGTGGAGGCAGTGGCGGAGCAGAGCTCCCAGGGCTCTGCTAGCCGGAGCTTTGCTCCAAGGGGGGGGGGGGGTGCGTAGCTCACCCTTTAACCTCGGGACCATGTACCCTTCGTGAACGGCCGTTAAGTGGCCGTTTGAATAATTGCGTGAATTTCACGTGAATTTACCCGAATTTTGAGGTTTTTGGGGACAAATGCCATATTCTTGGTTCATTCCAAGGGCTTTGAGGGGCCAAAATTCCTCTCCTAGCTTTGTTACGCATCATCCAATGAAAGTCCCGCCCCAAAAGCATCCATCATGTCCGAACCGTGCCCAAAACGAGAGGTGCCGGAACCCGGCAAGCCTGTAGCCGATTCACAGCCGTGAATTCACGTGAATTCGTACGAAATTCGCACGAATTTCGTACGAATTTCGTACGAATTTCACGTGAATTCACGTGATTTTATACAAATGTTACCCGTGTGCACCCCCTGATTTGTCCTCACACCCCTAGTAAGCCCCCAAGCATGCACCCCGGTCACAGGCAACAATGGTCTGGGTTTGTAAGGTGATCTCATGTCCGTCTCTTGCGGCACCGGAACCGCCGCTGTAGAGTCTGAACGTGCTGCATGTCGGTTAGAAGCCGTCTTCTTGTGCGGCTTGCATACGTTTGTACACTTATGGGCCCTTGCCCATGTTGAGCCCTTTTGGTCGCATCCCACCCATGCAACCAAAGGCTATCGTCAATGGTGTGGTTGTCCACAACCACTTGTACCCCTAGTCTCCCCCGGAGGAGGCTTAGGCCCCCGCTGTTGCGCAACATGCGCTTCAGCCTCCGGTGACTTCCCTCCATGGCAAAGCAGGAGAACTTTGACAAGATTCTCCACTTCTTTGCAAAATAATACATGTGGTCGATCCAAAGATGCGTCCACAGAAGTTTGCCCCACTGGAGCTCATTGTGGGCAGCGCCCATGGCTATGCTATGGTTCCGGAGCCGCCCCAAGTCGGCCCCGGAGAACCATGCGGAACGCCACGCGTAGACACACATGCTTGCAAAATTCTCCCACCACGTTTTGCAGACCGACTCCCAACTTTTTCCCCCTACTTGATGCTGCCTCACACTAGGCTGCTCTAGGCAAGCATCTATTATCTTCTCCCAACCCCTATTGCGCATGAAATGGATGGCAGCAGCACACTCCATCCTCACCTTCCCCTTGCTGTTTGCCTTGTCATTATTTAATGAGGCACGGGTGCAAGTTCGTGCAGCAAGCCGTGCCTCATCTAGAACCGGTTGCAGCATGGTGCGTGCCACAGTGGCCGGTGCCTTCCCTGTCAATTGTACAACTAGGTCCCGTGTCCCGTTGACTGCACACAACAGGACACGAAGGACCCCATGGAGGCCATAATCAGGCACTCGCCTATCACTCGTAATGGTCCTATATATAGCATTTATGGCAACGGCTGGTTCCCAGTTGCCGTCTATCGCACTTGCTGTGCCAAAGGTAGCAAGGCACAGAGCACGGTTACGCATGCAGACCCATGCAACACACAGTGGCACCAGGGGATTCTGCCTTCCAGTTTTGGCAGCCCGCCATGAGCACCTGTGCCTTACCATCTGCACACAGAAAAAAAAGGGACTGCCTATCGTTCCCTGCCGTATCCTTAAAACTTACGGTTGCGGCCTTGAGCAACTCATCATCAAAATCAATTTCCTGGGAGGCCGCGTAGAGGGTCTCCCACTTTTCACTGCCCCCTAGTAGCCACCAACTAGATAGTTGGTTGGGGCTGGCGGTGCCACCAAGCGTGCAATGGACGTACGAGTCCTCATGCCTCGATGTACCGTCCACCGCAATAGGCAACCAATGCAGCCGTCGGTCCCCGGGCTGCATGATGGCCGAGGGTGGGGGTGGTCGACACTTGAATAGGTGGCCGATGCGGTCAGGTAGGTAGCAGGCCGCACCATTGATGGCCGTGTCGTCACCCGTATAGGCAGTGAACGCCCGGGACTCCGGCAACGCTAGCTGCCGAAGCATGCCGTACACCTGGTCCCATACCACACCGTACGTCATGCTCCCCACTAGGTACCGGGACTCCGTCCTAGAGAGGTGCAATGACCGGATCCTCCAGACGGCCATAATCAACCTCTCCTCCTGGGTGGGCTCGGGCTGGACGGTGGCTACAATTCTTGTTTCGGGGGTAAGCACTATTTGCCCCGTGTCGGGCAGGTACTTGACGGTGTAGGGTGCTGCAAGCTCCTTGGTAACAACCTCCTGGAGCTCTTGTAGGCGCCGCCGTCGTGTACGATCCGCTAGCAGATGGAATGGCTCCTTGGGCCGTGGCATGGTGTGAGATACAAGACCTGTTGAATGGGGAGGCAGTCATCGCAAAGTTTCTACCATCCCCCTCCCGCAGACAACTCTCTCAACTGTGATTCGGATGCAATTTCAAGAAATTCACATAAATTCGCACGAAATTCGTACGAAATTCGTACGAATTTCGTACGAATTTCCTGCGAATTTCACGTGAATAGAAATGTGTGAATATTCTGAAAATGTGAAATTCGTACGAAATTCGTACGAATTTCGTACGAATTTCGTGCGAATTTCACATGACTGTCACAGAATTTCTGCCAAAGCCTTCACCTTCTGCCCTCGTTGACCCTCACAAAGCAAGCTCAGGATGGTGCTCATGGGTTATCACACACCCAGTCCAGTGGCTGTCATTCCGGCTGTCACTCAGCCAGCAGTGTAACACGTCAGGGGGCATAGCATACCCCAAATAAAATACAAACAGTTCCGCAGAAAAAATCGCAAACAAGTCAGGGGGCACACCGTACCCCAATTAATGTACAAACAGTGCTGCAGAAAATTTCGCACAGTGGGGGGGGAGTACCCCACATATCGGTCAAACTGCCCATGCTTTGGGGGGGGGGGCAGGATAACATTCGTCGTGGTTAGAAAGGACACGTGGTCCGGAGGGTAAAGGGTCAGCTACGCACCCCCCCCCCCCCCCTGGAGCAGAGCTCCGGCTAGCGGAGCCCTGGGAGCTCTGCTCCCCCACCGCCTCCACAAAGGAGGGGTCCATGGCCGCCGACGTGAGGCGGTGGGGGGGGGTAATGCCGGCGCTCGTCCTCCATTGCGGCAGTCACCTTGGGGGCGTCGGGGGCCACGCTGTCCACATCGGCCTGCTGGCCAGTGGCCATCATGGCCATCCGCAGGCCGGTGGACACTGCAGACATCTGGCCGGCGCATGCCTCGGCCTGGGCATGCCAGGCCTGTGCGCCGGCCAGGAGGTACCGGACACCGGCAGCACTGCCCCCCCCCCTGTCACCCGGGGGGGGCGGGGGCCTCGGCACCCTCAGCCCTCTCCACTGCCTCTGCTGGCTGTGCCGCTGGCTTTGCCTTGCGCAACGTCGCCACGTCGCGCTCAAGAGTCTTCACGTTGGAGGCCAGCCGGTCAGGCTCCTTGGTGACGTCCGCCAACCGCGACTCGACGTCCCGCCTGTCCTCGTTGGCCCTGGACAGACGGGCCTCGAGGTCGCGGTTGGCGGCCTCCGCGCTGATGTCGCGTGCCTCCCACGCCCCCGCCCGCTGCTGGTCCACCCACTCCTGCACCACCCCCCTCTGCCCCCGCCCCCCCACCGGCTCCGCCTGCTCCGCCCGCACTGCCCGCTCCGCCGGGGTGGCCGTACGCGGGGCTTTGGGGGGGGGTGGGGCCCGTGTCCCCTTCGGGGCGCCCTTTGCGCTTGCGCGTGGGGGGGGGTTCGTCCTCCTCGACGTCAATGACGTCAACCCCCACCCCCATCTTCCGCTGCCTCCCCACATGGACGCGCATGGCAAGCCATGGCACGTCCACCCACTCCGGCCTCCGCTGCTCCCAACCCGTGAGCACATTGAGCCCAAAAACCCCAGCCGTCGTCACCGTCCCCGCCTCCCCGATCCGCGCCACCCCCGTCTGCACCCGCCAGTGCCCACTCACAAGCCGGTAGGCAAACATGCCCACCAGCTCCTGCCCCTCAGGCAGGTTGGCCCCCCCCCGGACCACAATGGGGCAGGGGAAGGAGATGCGGAGGGTGCCCTGCACCCCCCGCGACTCCAACACCATGTCCCAGACGGCACTCAGGTGCCGCTGCCGCCCATCCGGCCCCGGCGGCACCTGCTGGGTCCAGGCCGGATCCGGCTGCCTGGCGGCCAGCGTGACCCGGTCCAGGGGGGGGTCGTTGTGGGCGTCGCCCAACTCGTCGCGGGACGCCTGGGGCACCACCACCTCGCGCGCCACATGCCCCCGGGCGGTGCTGGCCTCGCTGCCTCCCGAACGTCGAGAGCGCTGCGACCCCTCACTGCGCACACTGCCGGCCTCGCTTGGTGCCCGTCCACCGCCGGTGCCTGCGGGCTGGTCGCCACCGGGGCCTTCGGCGGGCTCGGCGTGCTCCTCGGGCAATCGGGGCCGGGGCTTGTACTTGCGCTTGGTGTGGTGCCGAATATCCGGCGACCAAGCGGTGAACGGGACCCGCATGCAGATGTGGGGAGGTGTGCCAGGCACAAATTGAGAAAGGGGGAGTGGACACGAGGCAATGCAAGAGCAAAAGGAGCAAATCGGACGAAATTCACAGAAATTCGTACGAAATTCGTACGAAATTCGTACGAATTTCGTGCGAATTTCACATTTGAGAAAATTCAAACAAATTTATTCACGTGAAATTCGTACGAAATTCGTACGAAATTCGTACGAATTTCGTACGAATTTCACGTGAATTTCGTCCAATTTGCCAATAAACAAAGCAAACACACAAGCAAGCACACCTTGCAGTCGCATGGGCAGGTGATGCTCCATGCCCTGGTCCTCGCGCACTTGGGCGACCGCCACGCTGGGACCGTGTTCACCAAGTGCCACAGCGTGGTCGGCCGACCCGGGGGGGCAATGCCGGACAAGGCGAAGTGGATCTCCGACTCCGCGTTGACATCGCCCCCCTTGCACACCTCCAGCTGATGCACGCTGCCCACGAAGAACAGCATGCACTGGGGGCCGACCTCGATGACGGCGAGGTCGGAGGCCGGGGCCGACCGGGAGATGAAGGTGGGGTGGAAGGGGCAGGTGGGGGGGCCTGCCGGGAGCGTCTGGGGGGGGTCGGCGAAGAGGGCCTGGGCAGCCTCCCCCTCCCACAACCCCACCCTCCCAACCGCCCCTTTCCCCACCCACAACACCTGGTCCACGCTAGGGAGGTCCCAGCTGGACAAATCCCCAGCAACGTCCAGGGCCTCCTTGGGGGGGGTGGCGTCCAAGTGTGTGGTGTTGGGCTGGTGGTGTTTGTGTCGGGGGTCGGGGGTCCACAAGTTAAAACGAGCCCCCTGCAGCCCATCCTTGGCGTCGGGGAGGGCAGGCAACCCATGGTGGCGGCTGGTGGCCACCATCAGCAGCATGTCCCCCCGATGCAGCTCAACGGTGTCCCAGCGCGCCTCCCCCGCCTCCCCCAGGGCCGTCCCCGCCTGCACCGCCACCTGGTAGTCCTCTGACAAGCAGAGGAAGCTACTCAGGTGGCAAGCCCCCACCTCCCTGTCGTGGGGGGGGAGGACCTCGGGGTGGGTGGCCACGTCGGTGTGGGGGAGCTGCGGCCCACTCCCCACACTGGCCACAATGACGCTGCCCGGCGTCATTGGGTGGGGGTCCCCAACCCCAGGGACACTTTCGGTGAGGTGGGGGTGGAACCTCTTGAAGAGAGGCCCCCCCACCCCCGACCCCAAGGTGCTCTTGCTTTGCGCCACCGGCGCCACCGGCGGGGGAGCGCAGGATCCTTGGCCTGCTCCTCACTCCGCGCGGCGTTGAAAAGGAGCTCAAAATTCTTTGCGACGACTTTTTCGTCGCCGCTGCCCCACGCCTTCATCACCTTGTTCCACCCCACCTCACAATCCCGTGCCTCCACAAGCCCCCCAAGCACAATGTAGCCGTTCCCATCAACAAAGTTGAGGGGCGGCTGAGAGGGGCCAACCCTGTCGGGGGCGGGGTCAGGGCTGTCCGTCACCCCATGAGGGGGGTCGGGAAGGGGTTCGGTGCGGAGGGGGGGTTCACTTGAAATGAAGGGGGGGGGCGCATGAGGCACCACGGTACCATTGCAAAGAAGTTGTGCTATAGAAGGTGGGGTGGGTGACGTCGGGGACGTGCACCTGGGGGGGGATGGTGGGATGGAAAGGGGCGATGCCCAAATCATCCCACCACCGGGGGTTGGCAAGATGCCAAGAAAAGGGGAAAAAAGAGTGGTCTGCTGGTGCACCTGCAGCAAGATCCTGCAGGCACACCATATCGCAGTGGGGGGGGGTGTGGATGAGGTTAGTGGTGGGGTACACCTGGACGTGGGCGTCCTTAGGCTTCCCCACAGGGTTATTCCTCATCGAGTTGAGGAGCTGGTCAACGCTGGAGGGGAGAGGGGTTATGTACCCTTCGTGAACGGGGGTTAAGTGGCCGTTTGAATCCGAGATTCACGGTCGTGAATTTCACGCGAATTTGACCCATTTTTGGTGTTTTTTTTGAGAAAACACTACATTTTAGCTTCAATATGACGCATTAGAGGGGGCAAAAGTCAAGTTTCATTTTTAGTCCCCATGATTCAATGAAGGTCCCATCCCAAACGGACCCATCAGGCCCAAACGGCGCCCAACAAAAATCCGGGAATTCCGTCCCCGGCCCTTTGGGCCTGAATTTGAGGAATTCGCACGAATTTCGTACGAATTTCGTACGAATTTGTAGGAAATTCGTACGAAATTCGTGCGAATTTGGCAGATTCGTACGAAATTCGTGCGAATGTCGCACGAAATTCGTACGAAATTCGTACGAATTTCCGAAATTTCCAAATCTCAGCAAAAATTCACCCAAATTCACGTGAAATTCACGCAAATTCACGCATGCGTGAATTTGGTAAATTCACGTTGCGTTCACGGTGATTGAGCCCAACATTATCAAGCTACCAACAAGGTTAAACATCAAATTTCAAGACATTTCTAAGGACAACGTTTTGGCGAAGATGGCACAAGAAACGCAAACGATGGCGCCAAGTTACGAGCAAAACAAAGCAAAAATTGGTGAAATTCACGGTACCGTGAATCTCGGATTCAAACGGCCGGTTCACGAAGGGTACATAGATGGAGAAATTTGAGGTCGGGGAGTTGGCGGCGCAGTTCCCTCCACAGGTTTGTGGCCCATCCCCTCCCCCCGAGGTAGCTGTTGCGGGTGGGGCTGCGCATGTCGATGTGGATGACATCGGGGGAGGGGTCGAGGGAGGCTGCCCAGCCCACGATGTCATCCACCCCCAGTGCCTCCGACTCGTACGTTGCCTCCTCCAATTGATGGTGGGCAACGGGGAGGGCTTGGTAGTGGGCGAGAGTGTCGGCTGCGGGGTCGGGGCGCGAGGCCAGGCTTGCGAGTTGAGACATGGTCTGCTGCGACATTGTTAAAAGAGAAGAACGCGAGGGCTTTGAGAGCTGTAACAAAGCGAAAGAGTGGAAAGGAGGGTAAATTCGTACGAAATTCGTACGAAATTCGTACGAATTTCGTACGAATTTCGTGCGAATTTCACATTCTGTGAATCTGTGAATCTAGCGTGAATTTCTGCGTGAATTTAGGTGCGTGAATTTCACATTCACGCGAATCTCACCAAATGTGTTAAACCATGCGGGGACTTTAAACCTCTAAATTGCACACATTTGTTGGATCTTACTTTGGGCGAAGGTAGCACGACAAAAGCACACGATAGCACCAAGTTACGAGCAAAACACAGCAAAATTGGGTGAAATTCACGGTACCGTGAATCTCGGATTCAAACGGCCGGTTCACGAAGGGTACACACCTGTCCCTTCTAACCTCCACGAATGTTATTTGTACATTTTTATATATGAATGTATGTACAAACATCCTGCCCCCCCCCCCCAGGCATGGGCAGTTTGACCGACGTGTGGGGCACCCCCCCCCCACTTTGCGAAATTTTCTGCAGCACTCTTTGTATTTTATTCGGGGTATGCTATGCCCCCTGACCTGTTGCACTGCTGACTAAGTGTCAGCCGAAATGACGACCAGTGGACTGGGTGTGTGGTAACCCATGAACACCATCCTGTGCTTGCTTTGTGAGGGCCAACGAGGGCAAAAGGATAAGGCTTCGGCAGAAATTCTGTGACAGTCACATGAAATTCGTACGAAATTCGTACCAATTTCGTACAAATTTCACATTGCCTGAATATTCACACACATTCATTCACGTGAAATTCGCACGAAATTCGTACGAAATCCGTACGAATTTCGTACGAATTTATGTGAATTTCTTCCAATTGCATGCAAATCACAGGAGAGACCCACAAAAATTAGTTGTCTTGGGCAGGGGGATGGTAGAAACCTTGCGATAAATGCCTCCCCCATTGCACAGGTCTTGTACCTCACACCATGCCGCGGCCCAAGGAGCCATTCCATTTGTTAGCGGGTCGTACACAACGGAGGCGCCTACAAGAGCTCCAGCAAGTTGTTACCAAGGAGCTTGCAGCACCGTACACCGTCAAGTACCTGCCCGACACGGGGCAAATAGTGCATGCTTACCCCCGAAAGAAGAGTTGTAGTCACCGTCCAGCCTGAGCCCACCATGGAGGAGAGGTTGATTATGGCCGTCTGGCGGATCCGGTCATTGCACCTCTCTAGGACGGAGTCGCGGTACCTAGTGGGGAGCATGACGTACGGTGTGGTATGGGACCACGGGTACGGCATGCTTCGGAAGCTAGCGTTACCGGAGTCCCAGGCGTTCACTGCCTATACGGGAGATGACACGGCCATCAATGGTGCGGCCTGCTACCTACCTGACCGCATCGGCCACCTGTTCAAGAGTCGACCACCCCCACCCTCGGACATCATGCAGCCCGGGGACCGGCGGCTCCATTGGTTGCCTATTGCGATGGACGGTACATGGAGGCATGAGGCCTCGTACATCCATTGCACGCTTGGTGGCACCGCCAGCCCCAACCAACTATCTAGTTGGTGGCTACTAGGGGGCAGTGAAAAGTGCGAGACTCTCTACCCGGCCTCCCAAGAAATTGATTTTGATGATGAGTTGCGCAAGGCCGCAACCGTAAGTTTTAAGGATACGGGAGGGAACGATAGGCAGTCCCTTTTTTTTCTGTGTGCAGATGGTAAAGCACAGGTGCTCATGGCGGGCTGCCAAAACTGGAAGGCAGAATCCCCTGGTGCCACCGTGTGTTGCATGGGTCTGCATGCGTAACCGTGCTCTGTGCCTTGCTACCTTTGGCACAGCAAGTGCGATAGACGGCAACTGGGAAGCGGCTGTTGCCATAGGTGCTACATATAGGACGATTACGAGTGATAGGCGAGTGCCTGATTATGGCCTCCATGGGGTCCTTCGTGTCCTATTGTGTGGCATCAACGGGACACGGGACCTAGTTGTACAATTGACAGGGAAGGCACCGGCCACTGTGGCACGCACCATGCTGCAACCGGTTGTAGATGAGGCACGGCTTGCTGCACGAACTTGCACCCGTGCCTCATTGAATAATGACAAGGCAAACAGCAAGGGGAAGGTGAGGATGGAGTGTGCTGCTGCCATCCATTTCATGCGCAATAGGGGTTGGGAGAAGATAATAGATGCTTGCCTACAGCACCCTAGTGTGAGGCAGCATCAAGTAGGGGGAAAAAGTTGGGAGTCGGTGTGCAAAACGTGGTGGGAGAATTTTGCAAGCATGTGTGTCTACGCGTGGCGTTCCACATGGTTCTCCGGGGCCGACTTGGGGCGGCTCCGGAACCATAGCATAGCCATGGGCGCTGCCCACAATGAGCTCCAGTGGGGCAAACTTCTGTGGACGCATCTTTGGATCGACCACATGTATTATTTTGCAAAGAAGTGGAGAATCTTGTCAAAGTTCTCCTGCTTTGCCATGGAGGGAAGTCACTGGAGGCTGAAGCGCATGTTGCGCAACAGCGGGGGCCTAAGCCTCCTCCGGGGGAGACTAGGGGTGCAAGTGGTTGTGGACAACCACACCATTGACAATAGCCTTTGGTTGCATGGATGGGATGCGACCAAAAGGGCGGCCCCCTAGCATGCACCCCGGTCACAGGCAACAATGGTCTCAGTTTGTATGGTGATCTCATGTCCGTCTCTTGCGGCACCGGAACCGCCGCTGTAGAGTCTGAACGTGCTGCATGTCGGTTAGAAGCCGTCTTCTTGTGCGGCTTGCATACGTTTGTACACTTATGGGCCGTTGCCCATGTTGACCGGTAACATTTGTGTAAAATCAAGTGAATGCACGTGAAATTCATACGAAATTCGTACGAAATTCGTGCGAATTTTGTACGAATTCACGTGAATTCACGGCTGTGAATCGGCTACAGGCTTGCCGGGTTCCGGCACCTCTCGTTTTGGGCACGGCTCGGACATGATGGATGCTTTTGGGGCGGGACTTTCATTAGATGATGCGTAACAAAGCTAGGGGAGGAATTTCGGCCCCTCAAAGCCCTTGGAATGAACCAAGAATATGGCATTTTCCCCCAAAAACCTCAAAATTCGGGTAAATTCACGTGAAATTCACGCAATTATTCAAACGGCCACTTAACGGCCGTTCACGAAGGGTACACGGAGCCCCCGGGGGTGCCCACGGTCGCAGACGGTCGTAGGCGGTCGCAGGCGCTTGAGATGCCCTTTTTTTTGGCCAAAAGCCCCCTTTTGAGGGCTCCACGCAAGTGTACTATGGGTTGTGACCCCTCTACGCACATATTTTCTCGTGCTCTTTGCCATGAAAGTACTTTTCACCACATCTTATTTTTAACCGAAAAAACCGTTTTTGCACCCGAAAGTAACGGTTGCATAGGCAGATGACGTCATGATGATGAAAAAAATGATGATGTTAATGTTGCAGTGCTGTCATGCATGGGCAAAACTGCCTGACATTGCGGGGGTTGCGGTACGCCAGTGGTGGTCTCTGTCTTGATTCCACTGAATGCAGTCCACAGCTCTATGAACGGGAGGGAGGGAGCGGGGCATGTGCCGGTGTTGAGCGCATGCCCCCGGGCATATATATAAGTGCATATATTCTGGCTGTTCCCATGCTGTGCCGGTGTCATGACACGTGTAGAGATGTGCATCACTGTAGCCTAATACGTGTGCATGGCCAGGGCCTGCCTGAGGCGCCCCACAGGTGAGTGCAATACGGAGGCTAGGGACATGTGCATGGCCTGGGCCTGCCTGAATCGCCCCACACGTGAGTGCATCGCCGTGGCCAGGTACAAGGGAGCTGCGCCAGCCAGCGGGGGGGGGGGGGGGGGGGGGATGGGGGGGGGGTTTTCGGCCGGCCGGGATATATATATATTTATTTCAATACGATGGTATATATTTGGGATTAAGGACAATTGTGTACTCGGGGGTTGATATCGATAACAACAACATTTGTAGTTCCACATTCGTTTGATACGGAGATTCTATGTTTCGTGTTCTTGGTCTTTACGGGAGGTTCCGAAGGCAAGGCAACTTGGAGTATGAGCTAAGGGTGTTCTTGAAAGGTGGCCGACCCCCCCCACCCTTGCAAACCCATCCCCATACGCACACCATGCGTGAGAAGAGGCGGTTCAATGGTACACTACGTATTTTGAGTGTTTTCCAGGGGCGCGCCAGCCAGCCAGCCAGCCAGGGGGGGGGGGGGGTTTCCAAAGCCTCCCAGCCACCCAGCCGCGGCTAGGCGCAGCTCCAAGGGCATACAAGGGCACACAAGCATATCCCCGCCACAAACACACACCACAAGCCTCGAGACCACACCGTAAGTAAACGGCACGGTACGGAGCCACGACACACACGGTGCAGAGTCGAGGGTAAGTTAGTATTACCACGAGGAACATGGACAGGTACAGCCCCAACAAGCTGTAGAGAGTACTAGAAAGTCGGGGTGTGCGGGTACAGAAAGCAATGCATACACAAGTGATCAGGTGGACGGCCACAGGTGTGCCCCCGTTTGTGAGTGCATATATGCCATTGCCATGTACTGCTTGCACAGTCTCTTGAATGTTCAATTGAAAAAAGTGCTCTTGGTGCTTCGTCCCGTATAGCTATTGATTCGTTCCTTTTATTTTGTTGCGTTTTGTAAGAAGATCTAAACATCTTTTTATTTGCTTTTATTTCATTTTTTTTGCATTTATTTTTTTTATTTATTTGTTTATTTTTATTTTTATGTTTTCATTCAGGAATTTGTATCCCATGGCTCCCAAGGAGAGTATTCAACACAAGAGACAAAAGGAGAAGGAAAAACGCCAAAGGGAGGAACAAGAGGCCCAAGACATCTTGAAGTCGGGCCGCTTTGTTATCACTCAGGAGCGGGAAGGTTTGGTGGCGGAACTTGCTCGTGGGACGATGGGGGCTAAAGGACCAAATTTGGACACTTGGAGGGACGGAGGGAGGGAGGTCGGGTGGGCTTGAGGGAGTGGGGGAGGGAGTGTATGGGTTATGCCATCCGTAGACGTGTACGAAAATTTTCTTAAGCGGTCGCAGGCGGTCGCAGGCGGTCACAGGCGGTGGGCACCCCCCCCCGGAATTTTCCTCGTTCATTGCTATGTGTCGGGTCCACACAGACTTGGCGTTCAACACAAGACAACGAGACATGCAACTTGCACACGATGAAAGATGAAACAACACATATTTCATATTGTGGGTGCACATATGTGGCAATAGATCCAGTGCAACAATGCCCAAAACAAAGGGGTCGTTGAAGGCCCCATGGGAGTGGGAAGGGGGGTTGGTAGGATGCCTAAGGATTTTGCCTATTGGCCTCTCGCCACTTACCTTTGTCCTTTCCTTGAACCCCTCCGCAGGCGGTGGTGCCCATGGGCCTCTCACCACCTTGTGCCCTTGCTTCCTACCCTCCACTATTGGGTGGAGCTGCACCCTTAGGAGTGGTCCCTAACCACTAGCCCCACCGCCATTGCAACACACCATGTTGTGTGCTTTCCTTCCTCTTGGGGTGGAGTAAGGGGCTGGCCACATGGGGGACTGAGCACGGGAAAGGGTTTAGGTTGTTATGTTCCTGCATGTGGGAAGTGGCCCTTGAGCTCGAGGGCTTGGCACTCACCGTTCGGGTTCCTGAGAGGGTGCCTACCTTGCGCCCCCCCCCCCCCCCGTGTCGTACCCCGTCCCCTCCGCGTCCGCACTAATTTTTGCCACAAAAACACACATGCAATAGAAATGTTGAAGAACATTTTTTTCAATTGGTGCATCACTTCTCCGCAATGACATGGCATTGAGTGCATCCAAGTTCCAAGCTGCATCAGTTTCTTCTTGCGGACGTTGATTGGGAAGCCCACCCGGTGACACCTCATGGGTGATGCAATAACCCATCATACGTGTTTCCATGTAGAGCACTTGTACCATGGGGTATCGGTATCATGTTGCAAGACTTGTTGCTTTTGTGTTGTACTGCAAACCCGCACCGGTCGCCGGGGGGTGCCTTGGGCAACTCATCTTGCACCATATGCTTGCAAAGGCCAATCTTGTGGTTTTTTTATGAGCAGTTCAAGGGGCTGTGGGGTGTTAGCCCCCCCCCCAAAGGTTGCAAAATGGACTGCAAAAATCCACCTGTGCCGTTCTCCCCCCGCGTCCCCGCGTCCCCCCCGCGTCCCAAGCACCCTTTGAGGGTTCCTCTGCAACCAGCATGGCGTGTGTGCCTGGATGCACTGGGTACCTGGCCAATGGTGAGGGTTGTTGCCGCCCTCTGTGTGGACCCGACACATGGCAAGGATATTTGAAAATTGTGAGGGCTCCATTGGCATTAACACAACCAAGGAAGGGGTAGTGGGGGAGGGGAAGCAGGGGGACAACGTGGTGAGAGGCCAATGCCACCTGCGGAGGAAAGGGGTTCATGGAGAGGACAAGGGGAAGTGGCAAGAGGCCAAAGGGCGCCACCAACTTGAGATAGCCATTAACGCAAGCGGTGCCCCCCCCCCCCCCCACCCCGGGTGCTAGTTACGGAACGGGGGGGGGGGGGGGGTGGGTTATTTTGGCCCAAAATTGTTCTGTGTCAACCGTTCCACAGGGGGGGGGGGGGGTTCTACTTCGGCCATTCCGTAACAGTTTGCCCCTAATGACAACACAGAATGGCACATGCATGGAAGTGCCGTAGTGCCAATTGCGCAATTATCTGAACCTAGGCTTGTTTTAGATGTGGAGGGGGCGGTTCTTGAAGGACTATTGTTCAATGGCATGCAAGACTGTGGCGTGACATGCAACCAAAGGCAAGCAATCAGCCATGTGATTTCTTGGGCACCAAATCTTGGGCCCTCTTGATTAAGTTTTTTTTCGAAGAAGTGCCCATGCATCGCTTGCTTCATTGTTGCTCGCATGTCACTAGGTGTGCTCTGAAAGATTTTCCGAAAAGAAGTTTTATCAACCATTCCTTTGTTTTTTGTTGCATGTTGCCTACCACATCACCGCAACTTTTTTTAGCCAAAAACAATCCATGACACTTGCTACAAATGCCATACCACTTTTGAAAAAAAAGCACTGACTCGCAAACCAAAAGCAACCAAAGATGGGAAGACCCACTAGAAATTTATGAAAGCATGAATTCTTGCTAATGACGTGACAACAAAATATCTTTGTACTTTAACTAGCCAAAAAGGGGGTTTGAAGAGGCTGCACTGCAATTGCATGCCCCCCACCCCCCGCCGGAATGAACAAAAAGGCACGCCATTTACGCCCCCCCGCTAAGCGCAAAGCACAAAGTACCCCTTCACCTTGCCCATTGCCCTATTGCGGAGGCCGAAGCATGCCCTAAACACGACTATAAGTCACGAGTGACCGTGATGCTTTGTGTGCACGTGGGTTAAGTTCCGTGAAGCGTGGAAAATTTAGAAGTTACGGCATGGTGCCCGGTACGATTGTCGCATAGGATTGTTTCGCCGTGATGAATTCCAAGTTCCACCCTCGGTTATTCCCCGAGGTTATTCGGGATTGAAGAAGAAAAACAAATGCCGTCGAACAAACTGGAAGTGGTGTTGTTTGAGGGCTCACACAGTGGCGGTTGACAATAACGCTGAAAGAGAGATTACCTTGTCGCACAAAGCCTTAATGCTTGATTCATTGAGGACTTTGCAATGGTATAAAGATTCTAATGCCACATCCAGGTCTAAGTTGCCATCTTGACCGTGTTCTTGCATTCCAAGTTGGCCGTCATCCACAAGGGTAGGGTCTTTCACCCACCAATGCTCTACGCGAAGATGGACAAACAAAATTGATGGTGTGGTGTCTTAGATGGTGGAAAGAGAAAAAGATCCACAATATGTTGTAGAGGAAAAAATTTCCAAGTTTCTAAACGTGCAGAGGACAATTCGATAGAAGTATTCATCATGTGTCCATACGTGGTTTAAAAAAGGCGACATCTATGTTTCTACAACGAGGAATGGACATCTCCGAACCCCCCTAGGGATGGTGCGGAATGTGGAACGACCTCAAAGTTGCATTTGCGCATGCAAGTAGCCACGAGGCGTTGGTTGAGTTTTGGGGGCTAGGCAAAGACGTCTCGTGTTGCGTGGGAGTTGGCAAATCCCAATCTCAATCCCAATTTTATTCCGTGGCGAAATGAGAGTTGCTAAGGTGGAAGCGAATGATCATTCGATGTACATGCTTTTACCAAGGTTGATCACATTTGCGTTTCCTTCCAAACGTGCACCGGAGCCATTGGAGTTGGACAGGTTGAGACAGGATTGGCGGCGCTCAATGGCTCAGTTTCGTTGCTTCCTAGGCACACGTTCCATACACGTTCCTTCCTTTCGTTGCTTACATGCACACACCGCAAAGAACAAGGACTACTCCCAGGAGCCTGCAACTAAGGGAGGAGTGGAAGCTGAGCGAAAGCTCAATACTAGCAAGACAATGGGATTATTTTCAACAGGACACGACCAAATGTTGATTTTTTTGACAAATCTGTAGCTTGAGAGCTATTTTATCGCGAGGATTTTCAGAATTTTGGCCACAATGCACTGTACAAAGTTTCTACTAACGCATGTTCGTGAAGACACTTGCAAGGGCTCATCAGTGGGGCATTAAGCGTGCAATCCGCGGGAAGAAAGGCTGTTATGCACTCGCCGATGCCCATTTTCAGCAGCGATCGGCGTGCGCAGCGGCCTGAGCGATCGCTTGGCACAGTTCTGCGCAGCAACAGACTTCAATTTGCGAAATTCGTGCTTTGGACGTTTGTACTATTATTGCATTGGGAATGGTATTTGTTGTTTTCGTTTCTTTGCTTTGGTGTACTGCTTGTCTTATGTGCCTTCCACAGGGTGAGAGGGAGTCCACATGGGGCGCCGAAGGCGCCGAAGCAAAAATTGAGAAAAACATCCAATTACATTATCCGAGACCCCCGTCCATTAAAAAATAACATTTTACATTATCCGTTTTTCGGCCACATTATGCTTTTTTAACATTTACATTTTACATTTTCGTTTTTCGTCGACGTTATTATACTGTAAATCACTTTGTAACCCCAGTACAATCCGCATTCCATGGATGCTTCCTTGATCCATTGGGGCCAAAGTGCCTCTGCAAAGTCCAAGAACCACCATATTCCCCCCCCTTTTCCCAGATCCTCAAGCATTTTGAGGAGAGGTTGCGGATCTGCGAAAGGAGCACACCTTCGATCCCGCGACGCAGGATGGGCAGAAAACCAGAAATAAAATTCCCGCTCCAATTCTGGGGCTCAGAGATGCATAATTTTTTTCTGGACACCTCTCAAACTCTTTACCTCTTAATCTCTTAGGTGTCATGGCTTTGGTGAAGAAGGATTGGAACGTGGTTCCGGCCACGGCCAACTACGATAATGTTCCAGCCGAATGGCCTGCTCCTGAACATACAACATATGCTGTTACTGAGGGACCCTCTGAGGATCGTCTGATGACGTTTATCAGGGCATCCAGGATTCGTTCCTGGATCTGGTTCCAGTTGACGCCGTATGGCTACAACGAGGGCGCAAGCATGCCAACAGAAGGTGTGTTCCTGAGAAGGATTGCCCTTTTGGAAACACCAGAAATGATGGACGGTGAGGGCAGGCATGTGTTTGTCCTTCTTTGCATATGTTTGGTATTTTTTCAGTGCTCCGAAGAAACGCCTTGGCGGAGTCCAAAAACCTTTGGTACCTTCCTGAGCAGCCTATTGTGCGTTGCACTTTCGAGAGTGCCCTGCACAGAACGGACCAACGTATGTCTGTGTATGAGTAACCTCTGCGTAGGCCGAGCGCCCAGGTATTTGTGCGTGACTGCAGCCGCTCTCACGTTGTCTTTCGCTAGTTACTGTGAAAGGTGTGGCCAACGGCTTCAGGGGAGTATCCTACACATCGAAGAACCCTCTTCTGTGGCTGCCAACGGTATGACTGTGCCTGGGTTGTTACCTTGTGTCATATTGCACCGTGGAACTGAGATTCCTGCTCCGAAGTTGTCGGATGTACCCTGGGCCTAGACCCTTTTTAATTTGTGGTCAGAATTCGGCGATAGACAGGGCATTTGCCGGTCATTCGATGCTGGGTGGTTGCCGTGTTGCAGGTACTGCTTGGGGAAGGGGTCGCTCCAAAGAATCGACATACACCGCCTAGGGCAACACCTACATGATTTGACTTGTTTTTGCATTTCTTTCCTCTTGATTGCGCAAGGAGAACGCCCCTCACAGTCAAATTTTTTTTTTTGAGTGTCAAAGCATCCCTTGAAGCCCCCCGCCGGGGTTTTAAGTTTTAAGAACTAATTGGTATGCTTCACGTGAAGAAGGCCTCCCCATTTAGGTATGCAAACAAGTGTTTTCCCTCATTTGCCTCTGAAACCTACTAAAGATGGTTCCGGAAGGCCACTCAACCTTCGAATGCATGCACTTTCTTATTTTCCTGCGCATGGGTCGCCACACTGGCCACGTTTCAGCAACTTTTGGTGTGAGCATGTCTTGCGCGCGCCGGGCTGACGCCGCACCGCGCGGGTGGTGAGGCCAATGGCTACTGCAAAATAGGAATAGGGGGTGGTGAGGCCAATGGCTACTGCAAACCAGGACTATGAACTGTATCGTCATTATTACAAGTCGCCTGGTCTGTTTGAGTTTGACATCTCAGCGAAAGCTCACTGAACTGTTTGGCGCTGTTCGTGCTAGCTTATTGAACCATAAGGGCGTCACTTAGCTGTTTCAGTCCCAGTCACTCAGGGCGAAGCAAGGGTTCAGTGCCCCCAATCCCCCGCCCTTCGCACCTCTCCCTGCACTGCGGCATCTTCCCGCACTGTGTGTCCTCATTTCATGTGGTACACGGCTGGCGTCTGCTTCCCTTGGTCCTGCAGAGTGCAGTGACTGTGGGGCCGTTTTGCAGTTGGTTGCACCTGGCGATGGCTGTGGTGGTGATAAATGCGACTGGTTCCATTGTGTTTTGTTTGTCGTTCAGGCAGCGATCGCTTTGGTATGGGGCTACCGCTGGTGTTCGACTGGGACAATTTAAGCTTCGATTCGGCAAGCGTGTCATGCGCGGATATCGGCTAGTGCGACAGTGAATCCTTGGTGGCTCAAACGAAAAGCCAGCGAATTGGAGGCCGGGGCGATCCGTAGGACTGAAGTTGCAAGGCTGCAACTGGTCCCTTTTACGCCTGTTGCTTTGGCTGTGCAGGATGGCAGCACCAAAGGTGGTCATGGGCAATAGTCCAGCCAAAACATGAAAGGGCAAACGCAGGAACAGCTCTCCAAACTGTGTTTCTAGTTTGATCTTGGCCTAGTGCAAACGTTTCCTGAGGCTTGGAGATTGAGTGAGATGCCAGGTAACGTCGCCCCCCCCCCCCCTTGGCCACAAGCCGGAGGAGGTCTAGTGATGTCAACATGAGCCAGAAACCTTCTGCAAACGGTCATCCCAGCTCACAATTCAATCCTCCACCACTCCGTGTGGTCTATGTGTGGCCCACCGAAGGCGGTTGCAACAAAGCCCACAGCAAGTCCGATGCGAACAAATCCTCACACACCCAATAGCTTCCCCATGAATCCACCACACTGCACGTGGCGCTGGGAGTTTGCGTGCCCACCCCCACAATGGCTCCAAACCAACGAAAAATGGCTGCAGTCTGCAATCCATGGTGAAAATTTCAGATGTGTGCTTTGTCACGAATTTTATTGTTGAACCAAAAAAGCTTGTTGTTGTGGTGCTGGCGTCATGGTGCACATCATGGTCACATGACACAGAAACAACGGCACAATCAGGTTGCATCATTGAATGCTTTTTCTTATTCAGGTTGTGCCTTTTTTTCTGCAGGAAGGGCTGGGATGGGGGGTGGGGGGGGGTGAGTGCCAGGCTTTGCTTGAGCAAACTGGTGGGGGGTGATTGCTGCGACCACCACTGGGGGCCTGCAGCACAGGTGCCACACCACGGTGGGGGGCTGAGTGAAGGTTAATGCTGTATGGTTCTTTAGTGTCTTGACCACCACAGCCCGCCGTCATGGAGAAACAGAAATGATGGGGTCAAGACAGCGGGTTGGTAGACCTTCAGGAGAAGACCAACACCGCATCATGCGGCGAACAATAAATGGGAGACTATCCAGGGCCCAGTAAAGAAACCACAGATGGACTACATGTCACACATGGGGGGCAACACCCAGTGTGGTATGTGGGGGGGGGAAAGGTCACAGAAAGTGTGGGCCTGGTGGTGCAACTACTGCAATAGCTTGTTTCTGCTTTTGCAATCAACAAAAATGAAGGGGTTTAAAGCGTGGAGAAGGTGCTGCAGCATTGAAATGTGCATTGTTGTTGATTTCAAGGATGCCGTGTTTGGGTAGATTTTTTCGGTTATCAGTGTTGTTTTCGAAATGTAAAATGATTTTCTTTTCACAAGTGGAGATTATCATTTGAATATCACGCAAGTTTGGAAAGTTCAAATACATAGATTGGACAGTGAATCTTCTCCATTTTTGTGGTGCAAGGATGGATTCAAGGAACCCCATGTTTCACCGAAATGTGCCGTCAATGTTTGGAGAATTAGCTTGCAAAAGTGCATAATGTGTTTGCCGTAGAGTCCGGTATCCCAACGATGCTATTCAACAACATCTGATAGGAGAACCAAATGCGAATATCAAAAATGCAATACATGGTTGTAGAAGAATTTTTTAAAGACTCCCCAACAAGCACCAACGGCAGCAGCATGCCGCAGCGCCAGATTCTGGGAGCTGTTGGTGGGGGTTTTGAAGCATGCCGCAGCGAGCCAAAATTTCCCATGGCGGACTTTTTTTTCATAACATGTCAAACCTCTGAACCCTTTGTTGCACAAGCACCTCGGAACTGAGTGGTAGCTCAGTGGTCTATGTACCAGGCCCCAGTTTGGAGGGTTGTCGGTTCCATTCCCGGAAAGGGCAGTTTTTTGCCTGTCAGTTCCTCTCTATTGCTGCACAGATCTTCGCTTTTTTGGTGTTGTTTTGACATGTCAAGTCCTGAGGATACTCAAACAACCGAGGGATCACAGGAGGTACCCTTGACCAACAGCTTGAAGCATGCCGCAGCGTGCCGCAGCGAGCCAAAATTGTCTTGGGGACCGTTGGTGCTTGCTCCCCAATGTTGACAACAGCAACAAATGTGTCCATCATGATTGCAAGTGGCATTGATTTTGAGATGTGGCACCATTAGATATCATTGGCATCAACTGCTCGGTTTAAGATATCACAACCACACAAGCAAGGGTTGCAACGCTCCCCAGTTGACATACAAAACCAAATCAAGTTCAAGCCACAGATGTTTATGAGATGTCTGTAGTCCACCCGCCCTCCATTAATGGTTCGCGCTTTTTGACTCTTTGTCACTTCAAGCAGCCCGACGTCCATGGCGGCGTTTTCAATCCCCCCCTCGGCGGTGTTTCATGACGCAAAGCGTTTGTTCATGTGTGCATCAGTAAATGTTTTTTGACCCCTTTTCTCAACCTACAACATGCCAACAATGTGTACAACTAGTAAATCAAATTACTTGGGCCAGACCTTTACATAGTACAAACTACCATTCCTATGGTGCACGGTGATCCTTATTTGAGATCTTTAACTTCATTAACACGCAGCAATCAAGATCAACACGTAAAGCTGAATATCCATAATGCTTAAAAATATACACAATTTGGACCAAGTTGTTTGCCCATCCAACCGTTTACCCACAAAATTTTCCGATAAAACATGCTCCAGCCTTCCAAACAAGACCTAATCGATCTGTGATGAGACTATACTAAGGATATTTAGCTTATTGAAAATCTTTTTCTTGCCAAAAATTTGTTGACCGATTTTGGCCTTTTTTTGAAACAAAAAGTGTTATTCCACACACCGGAGTTTTTGATTCCCAAGATTTTCTTCGCAAATGTGGCCTAAAGAGCAACAAATTGCATTGTGTAATTCTATATTTGCAATTTCAAATTTTTGGGCTTTGAAAACGCCGTTTTGAAATGGTTCGTAAAATGATAAGTAAAACACGACGAAAAAATTTCTAAATAGCTGAAATTAAAGCTAACTAGCATGAAAAACGCTTACGGCAAAAAGAGTGCGGCGAAACGCATTCAAACACTACCCGAAAGTTTTGTAGCCAAAATAGGCAAACAAAAGCCGCCGTAAGCACTGTAACGAGTAGGGGAGCACAGCGCCGTGCCCCTCGTAGTTCGTCGAGCCCTATAAGTCGAGAAAAACGCGTCGCGAGCAGCGCATAAAACTCCTTCTTTCCTTCTCCATGCACCTAGCTCCCCTCACTCGTGTCCCCCCTGACCCCTTTTCGTCAGTTTAGGCGGCTGGCCCTGGGGGAAAAGTGGTCAACCCCTTGCAAGCAACACAAGCAACGACAGCCCGACACACTTATCAACATCAACTGCAGACCATCACCAACGGCCGGCAACATGTAAGTTGACATGTTTTGCCGGTCTTGCTGCTCGCGCGTGTGTTGGGTTGCGTATAATTCTAATTTATTTTCAAAAATGGAAAACCATTTTTTCGGGTTTTGCAGAGGTATTTAAAGGAAAAGAGGACAAACGAACACCACCAGCAAAGCAAAACAGACAGCAGGGCACCACAGCACAGCACCACACGGAAACACAGCACCACAGCAGGGCACCACGACAAACAGAACAAGGTAGAAGGCCACGCGGCCAGACAAGGATACCAGCGACAAAGCACACCACCAAAAGATAACAGCAGACAACCAGACCCAGCAACGAAAACCCAGAAACAACAGGCAACAACACACGGCACAAGCCAGCGCAAACGAGGCAACGGGGCACCACACACCAAGAAACGACGCAGACAACAACACAACGCACGACAGCCGGCACAGCAGAACAACACAACACCGCACCCTAGGACAGAGCGATAGGGCATAGGGGACCAAGCAAGAGCAACAGGCCCGACAACAAGGGCAGCAGCAGGGGGGGTGGGGGGGCAGAGCAGGACAAACGGACACAACCAACACAACGCAGCACGACCTAGCGGAACAGACGACCCGAGGACACATCGCACCACGACACCACACAATACCAAAGAAAACACCACAACACACAACAACGCACGACGGCACCAAACACGACGAAACACCGCACAAACAGCACGGCACAGCAGGGCACCGGGCGACAACAACAAAAACGGCGCAGCCAACGCCCACGGGAGTCGGCCAGCGAAAAAACCAACAACACAACACGACAGCACACCAAACAACAAGGCACCCGCACACCAGCACATCACAGCACAAAAAAACACCGCAAAACATACAAAACAGCCCACACCAGACCTGGGCACCACACAACAAGACGCGGGACACCGCACAACACCAGGAGCAACCGCCGGGGGGGGGGGAGGCACAGCACCAGCGCACAACGCACACACCACACGAAAGCGCGGAACCCCGATGGAGGAAAAAGAAACCCTACCAAACGGTGCCAAGGCCAAGGGCACCAAGACGCGGGAACCAGCGAACAGCGGGGGCGCAAAAAAAAAAAAACAAGAGGGGGGGGTGGGCAGCCACAAAGCGCCGAGACACAGGGCACCCAGGGCCGGCACCAACGGAAAAGCGGAGACAAGGGGGGCGCAGGAAAAGGAAAAAGAAACAGAGAGGGCGGGGGGGCAACCACGAAGCGCGGAGGCCCATGGCAGCCAGGGCCGGAAACAACGGAAAGGCAAACACAAGCGGAGTGCTAAAAATCAAAACACCACAAGTGCAGAAGGAGCCCGGAGGGGGCCGAAAGAAATTCAAAAGGGCAACAGGACCGGCGAGGCGCACCACCCGCCCGACCCGGCCAAGACGCTGCAACCACACACACACGGGAGGCCGGCCCGCCCAACCCGGCCAAGACGCTGCCCGGACGGGCGACTCCAACCACAAACACACTGGAGAACACAACCGCAAACACACACACGCGAGGAGCCGGGTGTGGCGTCCTCCGACCCGAAAGGGGAGGTGTCGGCGTCACACGAAACAGCCCCGGTGCACCGGCCGAGTCCCCCGTCGAGAGACGGACGGTACGGAAAACCGGACGCGTGAGTGACCGGGTCAACACGCGCAAAATTACCGCAGCCCGAGACTGACGCCGGAGGGGCTCGGCAAGGACAACCCCATTGCGTGGCCCCGAACGGGTACGACGCGGAGCGAGCTCAGCGCCCCCACCGCGGCGGGGGACAGCGGCAGACACCATGAGCTCCGTTCTCGGCCGGCCTCCGAAATCGCCGCGCACCCGCCAGGAAATTCAGGGGTGCGAGCCCGTGGTAGGGGAAGGCACCAAAGCGACGGGAAAGCCGACCGGCGCATCGAGAGCGACCGGACCGGACGAGGCACGGCGCGCCAACGCGGAGCCACGAGGCACGCCAGAGAGGCACGCCGCCGGCCACAACCACCGCACAGGACCAAGTGCCAAGGAATCACGACCAACCCGAGGAACACACACCACAAAAAAAAGAGCGTAGGGCGCGCGACCACGCTAGGCGCAGGGCAGAACCAGAGTGCACACACAAAAGCGCAAGATGCTGCAGCCGACCACACAAAACGAACCACACGTGCACACCGCTGAACAAGCGCCAAGTGGCCAAGAACACCGCACACACAGCACACCAAGCGTGCACATCGGTCAACAAGAGCCAAGTTTTCAAGGACACCGAGCGTACAACACAACACACCGAGCGGGCACACCAGTAAACGGGTGCCACGTGGCAAAGGACAGCGAACGCACAACGCCGCAAGCCGGCACGGCGGTGAATGGGAGCCAAGTGGCCGCGGACACCGCACACGCAACACAACACACCGAGAGCGCACACTGATGAACAAGAGCCAGGTGGTGCAATAGACCAAGAAAGAGTCGCCTAATTAACCCTTTATTGGGATGGGATTCTAGGTATAGTAAGAGGAGCCGTCCGGAGCGCGTGCACACTCGGATGGACGCGCGCTCTGGGCAATAGTTAATTGTAAGTCGCGATTTAGATCGAGATCTGGGATTTGGGTCATGGGAATCTCGATTTTAATGTAGTGTAAAGGCGACGAGACCATCACTTGTTACGGTGATAGTTCAGATTTTGTGTAACCAGCTTGATGCTTTATGTCCATATGGTTGATTTGTAGATCTATGTAGAGGACTAAAGCAGTTCGTGACTCGGGGTACATTCCGCATTCTTCGTCTTGTTGATGCGTTGCAAGGGCTACGGGTCGTTTTAGATGGAGCCAAATAGGTATGAGTTTGAGATTGGTGGTTACAGAGCTGCTTTACCTCAAAAAACGACAAGTAGCTTTTTTTTGCAAGTACAATGTGTCCGAAAATTTATCCCGAGCCTGAATATTCTTCGCATGTGTGGAGGTGTTCTCAACAGGCCTACGGGTCGTTTCGCATGGAGCCAAATAGGTATGAGTTTGAGATTGGTGGTTACGGAACTGCTTTTAGATTTTTGCTGACATTCCTCGTCGCACGCATGAAATCAGCCAGCCAGCCAGCCAGCCAGCCAGCCAGCCAGCCCCCCCCCCCCACGCCCATGTTTGAGCCACCACAAAGTGAGGGTGCTGGCCGTGGGCTGCTTTCCCTTTCTGGGGACCAAGAAAAATGGCCCAAAGAATACATGGTCAGAGCAGTTTCGACCTGTGCGATCATGCAGGAGGGTCCACAGTTTGAAACACCACCCGATGACTGTATAACTAGAGCGGCGTCATCCCGTGCGGCTATACAATAGTGAAGCAGTAGCGGCAGGGTCTCCCTACCGCTACCCGCTGTGGCTCGCACGTGCGCTGAACAGCGCAATTTATGACGTAAAATGGGATTACGAAGGCTACAGAGCAATAGCTAAAATTGCCGATTTTTATGTTAAAATAGCAGTTTTTATAATAAATTTATGCTGTTGTGCCCCATTTTGTAATTATACGTGAGATTTCACTGTTTTTCCGTGTTTTCACAGGCATCTATGTAGATTCGAAGGCCTGTGGCTAACGCCTTAGAACAGTTTAAGCAACTTAAACCGACTCAGGAAATGTTCGATTCTTGCAGAAATTGCGGTGCTTTGCAGGAGGGTCACGAAAACGCTTCAAAACTGTTCTAACAACCCTGAACAGGGACAGCCGCCGGCCGCAGCGCATCGCAGCGCCGAGGAGCGGCGCTAACACGCGCTGGAACCAGAAGGCGCTGGGCGCAGCGCCAAGCAGCACCGCAACGTGGCCGTCAGCCGCAGCACGCCGCCAGAGGTGAGGCAGCAAGTGCCTCCGCAGCGTCCAGCATGAGCAGCAGCGACAGCAGCGGCGTCAGGACGTGGGGACCGCAAACTGGCGGCTACAACCTGGACATTATGAGCGACGCGTCAGACTGGAGTCCCAGTCCAAGGCCAAGTTCGAGCCGCAGTCCCGCGTTCGAGCAACCGAGGTATGGCCCTTCCAGCCGTCAACCGTATGGCCGTGGGAACCAACACGGCGGCAGCGTCGACCGTCCCAAGAGCGGCAGTACCAGCCGCAATCCGGATTACCGTGACGGCCAACCAGCCGTCGAAAGAGAGCTCTTCCGCAAGCCGGACCATCTTCAAGCAGCGTGGGATCGCCAACCAGCGTCCTGGAGGACGCCGGAGTGCCAATCAGCGCTCCACCGAAGACAAGGTCCAAGCCGCGGTCACGCAGACCGTGGTCAAGCGTCAAGGGAGCGCCAAACAGCGCCCCAGAAAGCGCCGGAGTACCGACCAGTACCCCAACGTGGAGGAGCGTTCGCCGGACATCCACGCAACCCCAGTCCCAGCCGGTTAAGTTCGGAGATCGCCATCCTACCAACCGAGACGGTGGAGTTGAAGGCCTGGGCCGTGGAGATGGCAGCGTGGGCGAGGAGTGCAGCAGCGGAGATCCGGACCCTGAAGTCGGAACAGGAGAGTCTGCAAGAGCGAGTCCGTTGCCTGGAGAAGACGTCCAAGACGAAGTCTGCTACGGGCGAAGCGAAGAAGAAGGTGGAAGTCGCCTTCCAGACGCCGAAAAAGACCGCCACGACCAGCGAAGCGACCAACCAAGACAGTGCGACGCAGACGCCCGGCAGTGGCAGCCGTCGTTGGAGACGGTAATAATTTAAAATTCCGTTTGTTGGAACACCTGTGGGCAGGTCCAGTCTTGTCAGACTTGCCGTGGTGAGAGCCCAGTCTTGTCAGGCTCCACCAACCGGGTATATATGTGGGTCTTAAAACCCATGTATATATGGGGCGGATCAGCCCCTGGCACACGCACCCGCACTTGTACAGTACAGTGCACGGTGCCTGGGTAAGGCACGAACTGACGCAGCAACGTTGATTTGATGCTGAGTTGTAGTGCTGTGTGCATGCCTGTCCTGTTGTTTGGTTTTTGAAAGCATGGAGGTTTTCGGGAAACTGAAAACTTTTTCAGGTTTTCGAAACAAACGGGGCAGGCCACCAAAGGCCTTTTTTTTTTTTTTCCTAGAGTGGCAAAGCAGGTTTTTGCCTGAGGGTAGTATTGGTGCTCCCCACCGGACACCTAGGAAAAGGCTACCTCTGGGGTTTTTTTTTCTTCTTGGAGGATAAACAAACCTTTAAGAAGGGGGGTGAAGCGGTAGCGGCAGGGTCTCCCTACCGCTACCCGCTGTGGCTCGCACGTGCGCTGAACAGCGCAATTTATGATGTAAAATGGGATTACGAAGGCTACAGAGCAATAGCTAAAATTGCCGATTTTTATGTTAAAATAGCAGTTTTTATAATAAATTTATGCTGTTGTGCCCCATTTTGTAATTATACGTGAGATTTCACTGTTTTTCCGTGTTTTCACAGGCATCTATGTAGATTCGAAGGCCTGTGGCTAACGCCTTAGAACAGTTTAAGCAACTTAAACCGACTCAGGAAATGTTCGATTCTTGCAGAAATTGCGGTGCTTTGCAGGAGGGTCACGAAAACGCTTCAAAACTGTTCTAACAACCCTGAACAGGGACAGCCGCCGGCCGCAGCGCATCGCAGCGCCGAGGAGCGGCGCTAACACGCGCTGGAACCAGAAGGCGCTGGGCGCAGCGCCAAGCAGCACCGCAACGTGGCCGTCAGCCGCAGCACGCCGCCAGAGGTGAGGCAGCAAGTGCCTCCGCAGCGTCCAGCATGAGCAGCAGCGACAGCAGCGGCGTCAGGACGTGGGGACCGCAAACTGGCGGCTACAACCTGGACATTATGAGCGACGCGTCAGACTGGAGTCCCAGTCCAAGGCCAAGTTCGAGCCGCAGTCCCGCGTTCGAGCAACCGAGGTATGGCCCTTCCAGCCGTCAACCGTATGGCCGTGGGAACCAACACGGCGGCAGCGTCGACCGTCCCAAGAGCGGCAGTACCAGCCGCAATCCGGATTACCGTGACGGCCAACCAGCCGTCGAAAGAGAGCTCTTCCGCAAGCCGGACCATCTTCAAGCAGCGTGGGATCGCCAACCAGCGTCCTGGAGGACGCCGGAGTGCCAATCAGCGCTCCACCGAAGACAAGGTCCAAGCCGCGGTCACGCAGACCGTGGTCAAGCGTCAAGGGAGCGCCAAACAGCGCCCCAGAAAGCGCCGGAGTACCGACCAGTACCCCAACGTGGAGGAGCGTTCGCCGGACATCCACGCAACCCCAGTCCCAGCCGGTTAAGTTCGGAGATCGCCATCCTACCAACCGAGACGGTGGAGTTGAAGGCCTGGGCCGTGGAGATGGCAGCGTGGGCGAGGAGTGCAGCAGCGGAGATCCGGACCCTGAAGTCGGAACAGGAGAGTCTGCAAGAGCGAGTCCGTTGCCTGGAGAAGACGTCCAAGACGAAGTCTGCTACGGGCGAAGCGAAGAAGAAGGTGGAAGTCGCCTTCCAGACGCCGAAAAAGACCGCCACGACCAGCGAAGCGACCAACCAAGACAGTGCGACGCAGACGCCCGGCAGTGGCAGCCGTCGTTGGAGACGGTAATAATTTAAAATTCCGTTTGTTGGAACACCTGTGGGCAGGTCCAGTCTTGTCAGACTTGCCGTGGTGAGAGCCCAGTCTTGTCAGGCTCCACCAACCGGGTATATATGTGGGTCTTAAAACCCATGTATATATGGGGCGGATCAGCCCCTGGCACACGCACCCGCACTTGTACAGTACAGTGCACGGTGCCTGGGTAAGGCACGAACTGACGCAGCAACGTTGATTTGATGCTGAGTTGTAGTGCTGTGTGCATGCCTGTCCTGTTGTTTGGTTTTTGAAAGCATGGAGGTTTTCGGGAAACTGAAAACTTTTTCAGGTTTTCGAAACAAACGGGGCAGGCCACCAAAGGCCTTTTTTTTTTTTTTCCTAGAGTGGCAAAGCAGGTTTTTGCCTGAGGGTAGTATTGGTGCTCCCCACCGGACACCTAGGAAAAGGCTACCTCTGGGGTTTTTTTTTCTTCTTGGAGGATAAACAAACCTTTAAGAAGGGGGGTGAAGCGGTAGCGGCAGGGTCTCCCTACCGCTACCCGCTGTGGCTCGCACGTGCGCTGAACAGCGCAATTTATGATGTAAAATGGGATTACGAAGGCTACAGAGCAATAGCTAAAATTGCCGATTTTTATGTTAAAATAGCAGTTTTTATAATAAATTTATGCTGTTGTGCCCCATTTTGTAATTATACGTGAGATTTCACTGTTTTTCCGTGTTTTCACAGGCATCTATGTAGATTCGAAGGCCTGTGGCTAACGCCTTAGAACAGTTTAAGCAACTTAAACCGACTCACGAAATGTTCGATTCTTGCAGAAATTGCGGTGCTTTGCAGGAGGGTCACGAAAACGCTTCAATAGGTTGCACACAGGTTTCCCCCCATTTTCCCCTACAGAAACAAGCCGAACCAACAACACCAACACGAGGTGCGCAGCGAAAAACAAACGGAAACAAACAGATGGACACCTCAGCAACAAATGGCAGACATAGATGGACCCATGGACTGCATCAGTGCCTATGCTCGGGAAGAGACCAAGAACATTCCCCAGCATGTAACAGTAGAGAGGACGATGCTATACCACCAAGTCCATGAAGTGTCCGGGTGGTGTCCACTGCCCGAGAGCAAACTATGAGGTACAGGCCCAGCGTCGGGGGGCATCAGTTCCGGCCCAGCATCATGGGGCATCAGTTCCGGCCCAGCATCAACGGGCATAGGTGCAAACGCAACACTAGAGGGACAACAGAGAGCAGACAAACCAAGAACGGAGCACGGTGCGAACGCAAACAGACAAAAACACACTTGGGGCCCGCAAAACACAGCAACAGGCAAGGGAAGAAGAAGAGGAGGCTCAATTTGAACAGGTACTGCGTAAACTACGTACCCCCCCCGAGGCAAAAGGGAGACAGAGTTAATCCAAGCCCCTCTCCAGCTGATCAACGCCCCTCAAAGGCAGAAGTGAAGTGCCGTGGGACAAGACAGAAAAGCAGGAGAGTTCAGAGGAACAGCCAATTTTAGAAGACTTGCTGCACAACCACGGCACATTATTGAAGATCAAGATTTAGATGTGTCAACTCACGATCTACCATTGCTGCAATTTCCCCCCACGCTGAGCCCAAACCAACCAAGAGGAAGATTTTGGCAAACACAATCCGATGACACCCATCAAGACAACAAGCAATCTCCACTGAAGCAGGCCCGCGCCCCAGTAAACTACTGGGAAACAAGACCGAGCCGTGGATATTCAAGTCAAAATGAACACAGTGGCGCCGACGACATAAAAGTCCCACTGCCAAGTTCGGTTCTGCAAGATGACGCCTACCAAATTGTGCGCAACCTGATTCACAATGGCCATGTACGCCCCGATCATACATTGTCTACCCAACCATCCTAATCTACTGATGAAGACAAAGCTGAAATCCCACTTTTGGAAGCCGACTCTAGCTCCGAAGAGGAAAGACGCCCGCAAAAAACAGCACCGATGGTCTTCCAAGGTTGCGAACTACCTGACACCCACACGCTAGTGAACGGTATCTCCAGACCAAAAAGCAATGTGTCCCATTTTCGATTGTCCCATTCAAAAGAATTCAATAGCTTATGTAGACACCAACTTGACATCAGGCACACTTATAGCAAGAAAAAGTCACTACCATGTCTTTCTTGGAGGGCTTGATCCAGGCCAAGCCCCCCTTAAAACCCTTTTGTTGATGCTAAGACTTACTTAAGTATTTTTATCCCTCTTTTGAAGCTTTAAGTACACTTTCTCAAAGTAACTAGGGTTATAACCCTAGCCCCCCCATGAAGTTCACCCCTACCACTCAATTGAGCGGAGGTACCTTCCTTCATGGAGGATATACCGAAATAAAATAGGCATTTCATGCCTTAGGCCTTGGAGGTTAAGCCTAGTGGTCTCCCACCCCAAGACCCCTATACTCAATTGTTTCTACCACTTATTGTTGTTCTACGTTTCAACTGTTTCTGAATTCAGTTGCTTGGCCAAGTCATAATCTGTGTCTGGCCTTACTGAAGCGGTACCCAGAACCCCATGGCCAGGTTACGGCATACAACCGGTCTCCGGTCCACTAACCTCATGTACGGCGTGTTCCGTGCCGTGAAGCCCCGCATCGGCAACCGATGCACCGCCAGCGGAGATTTGTATATCAGAATATCAGGAATCAACAGGGTTTTATTTTCATATTGTTTCCGTCAAATTTTACGCTTCCGTTCTGATACTCACTGTTTTGACTGCTGGCGGTTGGCTCGCGACTTTACCGTAACCGCCAGTTTAACTGTTTATAATGGAAATTCTAACGCAATCCGTCACGAAGGCTCCAAAGTCGCCAGGAACTGCATGGATGCTTCCGCAATTTTCATAATTAATACTCGCAACCTTAATCCGAATTTTTCAGAATGTCGAAATCGGATTTTCGACTTCGACATCCCCGCACTTGATTTGACCTTTTTCGAGTGGACCTACGTGCTTCCCTATGCACGAATCAACTTCCCTTTTCTCTTGCCCTCCACTTGTCTTAAAGATATGGGCAAAACAAATTTGATTCGTGAGGCCACTTGTGAAGGTCATATCTCGTGTTGCTTGCGAGGATTTACGATAAGGAAACGTGGGATGTATTCACAATACTCCCGACGTAATTTAGGAAGCATTATATGCCCTGCGTCTCCACACGTGCGCGCTAGTGTAATGGATCATGGTCAAGAGGGTAGAGTTTGCGTTATAACTCTTTGGCCATGATATTGCGTGCGTTAAGATAACTTTCGAGTGTAGCGCGCAAGTGTTGGTGTTGCATAGGAACTCTCCTTGAGTTCCTATGAGCGATTGACACAAAGTTATGCCCTTGGAGGGGCATGACATATCGTGGTGGGAGCTACCTTTTGGGGCAATATGTGGTATGTGCCATGTGTTGTGTTGCGTGCCCATTTGGCGGGTCCATTGCTCCAAGTCAAACCCGCCAATGGACCTCATATTGTGCAAGCCCCTTCTCCATACTCCCTACGGTCAATTGCAAGCCTAATCTTCGTGAAGGGAAGCTTGTGTGGTGATCCCGAAGCGATGCGTTGGGAGCAAGGTGTGTGTTTTACAATTTTCCATATTTTCATGTGCCCACTTGGGAAGTAGCGCTCGTAACCTTTCAAGGCGCCCCAAGTGGAGCACATATGTGGGATCGAAGGTCATTGGTGTCAAGTCATTGTGTTTAGAAGGATTAAGTGATTGCACGATCCAAGCCAAAGATATTATAATATAATTGCGCGCCTTTCAAGGCACTTTTGTGTATCTTTGTGCCAATTTTGCCGTTTTCGGCTCGTCATGATGTCAAGTGGCGAACGTATATCTCAACGTTGCGCTCAATTGACATCATGACCCAAGTATGTTATGAGGGTACATACTTCGGTCGCCAACATATCTTGGACCCGGCGAATAACTCCTCTTGAGCTTGGCATACCGTGGTCGCCATGTTGGCGATTTGGGACCATCCCAAATCATGGGCTCACTTGGCGACCCTGCCATTCCCAATACCGGAGGAGTTGGGCGACGCCCCAAAGATATGTTGGACATATATGACTTGATACCAATTCTATGGCACACTCCGGTCCGAGTCGGGCATGTGCCTCATTTGCCCTAACCATGAGTGTGCGCAATTTTGGCCATTTTGAGCATTTTTCCACTTTTGCTGCCCGCCGTGCACTATGTTCTAACCCTCGTGCACGCCGGACGCATGGACCAATGGACCATATATGACATGGGTGTTATGGGTAATGGTCCCCATGGTCCACACACCACGTGGGCGAAGCGGAGCCGCCTTCGTTAAGGCGCTAGGCCAAATTGAGTATGGGCAATTTTGCCATTTTTGCATTTGTGGACCCAATTGGGATCGTCACCACGCCGAGTGGCATGGAGATCTTTGAGAGCCAAGGGCATGGGAGTCTTCGTTGGACTTCCGGTGGATCACGTATGGAATGGCGGATCCGATCTCCAAGCCGGCGTGGAGATATACTATTGGGAGCACACCGAATTTTGGCTCATTTCAGGCAGCCAAAATGACCCAATTTTGGGACCCCAATTTCCCCCTTCCGTGTGGTCAATTGGCGGCCCCATTTCTCTAAGCCCATAGGGAGCCCGGACCTAAATTCAAGTTGTACACTCAGATATAAGTCCTAGGTCCTGCCTCCTACCCTGTGAGCCATTGGCCTTACCTTGGCCGGGTGAGCCACGCGTGGGAATGACGCCAATTTTGGTGATTTTGGCATCATGACCCCACATGACTCATCCGTGTTGCCCTGATGCCGGGACCTCAGAGGGAACCAGGTTGGGTGAGGGCTCCAGGGGGTTCGTACTCGAAGGGCATAGGGTCAGTTTCCTCGTCCCTACCTCTGGCGGGTCCAGACGAGGGGTCAATTTTGGGGATTTTTGAGTTAATTTCAGTTTGGGCTGAAACAGCCCATTTTCAGCTACCAACTCCTGGGTGATAATGGCGGGGCCATATCTCTGGCTCAGAGTGGAGTTGGGACCTGCCATTAAGGGAGCATAGGGAGCCACTGTCGGTTGGCCCTGGAGCCGCTTGATTCCCAGGAACTCGCCTGTGGCTGGGCGATACACCCCCCCTATTGGCAGGGTTTCAGGGTCCGGACTGAGCAGGGCATGGGTTGTGTTTGAGCCCCCGCCCCCATCAGCCACTGAGAGGGTCGGACCTGGGATTGGGATATGAGTTGGGACTGAGTGTCTATGGTCCTGTGATGCCCTTACCCCAGTCCAGTCCTAACCCCATGTGTACATATCCTGATGTGTTGCTGTACATACTTTCGTTCCCTCTTTGCAGAGTGGCAAGGATTCTGAAACGCTTTGTCACATGACACGAGCGTATTGATGCCCTTGTGAGCGTAGTGCCTTGCCTGCCTGCTCACCTGTGCGTGTCACCGCAGCGTCCCGTGGCCGGCCCCCCACGGGAACGCGTCAAAAGCGTTTCACCGCCGCGGGGTTACCCAGCCCTCGCGTGCCACTCGGGGCCACCAACCCCGAGCAGCGCGTCGCAGCAGCGCGGCGCAGCTCGCAGCTCGCAGCGCAGCGCAGCGTCTCGCAGCGCAGCGCAGCGGCTCGCAGCGCCACTCAGCGACAGCGCCGAGTTCGTCACGGAGCCTGCAGCGCCGTCCAGAACATCGCCCTGACCGCGCAGCAACCGTGAAAGAGGTGCACAGACCAGGACTCCTGCATCAGCCCCATCGGCCGACCCGGAGTCCCATCGGCCGACCAGCAAGGCCGCGTCAACCACCTCCACAACCACCGGCTGACCAGCACCAGCCGCACTTCCAATCCAGTGCTGCAGCACCCTCCTCAACGACCACAACCAGTTCGTTGAGTTGAACGAGTGCACATCAAGGACCTCAAGATCAACTACGCCCCCGCTGCCATGGTGAATTGGCAAGAAGCGGGTAGGAGGTGGCCGCAGCCCCACCCCCATGTGGCGCGCCTGCTGCGCGGATTGCTGTGGGACCAGCAATACCGCTACAGCAATCCCCAGTGCGAAGGCGGCATACCCGGGAGCTTCGAGCTCCGGGAGGACATGGGGGAGGAACGCCTTCGGGCAGTGGAGGAGTGGCTGCGGGCGGAAGGGTACGAGTACCGCTTCCGCCGCAAGCGCTGGCGGACCTGGACCCGGCCGGACAGGCCCGGCGAAGGGCTGCGCCCCGACGGGATTGAGGAGGACGAGGACCCCAACGCCTACCCGTCGGGCGCCTCGATCAACGTCTCCTTGTGGGACGTGATCGAGAAGAAGTTCCCTGAACCGGGGAGCGAGCGCAGGCTGCAGGGCAGCAGCAGCGCGTCTCCGGCGACGGAGAAGCGGTCCGCCGGGGACAAGAAGCGGGACCGGAAGTGGCGGGAGTACCAGGAGTCCCTGGCCGCCGAAGCCGCCCAAGGCGCCAAGGGCGGAACCCCAGCCCCCAGTCCCCAACGGCCCAATGGTGGTCACCACCCCGGCTCCACCACCCTTGGCGACTACATCCAAGTCGCCAAGCAGACCCAGGCCAAGCCCCGTCCGCTGCTCCTGAAGGCCCGGCAGGCCTCAGCAGGCCCCAGCAGCGACGTGGAGTCGGCCCACCGCGGGAGGGTGCCAGCCGACCAGGCCAGCTCCAGCAGCAGCGTCGCTCCCGAAAGGGACGTGGCGCGCGCCTGTGAGCGCGCCTGTGGGGTGCCCTGCAACCGTCGGGTTGCCCGGCAACGGGCCAGGCAGTACAGCGCTGCCGTGGAGGGCGCCGCCGGCATCGCCCAGGAGGAGGCTGCGGAGTGGGCACAGGGCATGGCCATCCACGCCCAGACCGTGGCGGCCATTGCGGCCGGACTCACGGCCGTGGCCGCTCATGGGGCAGCGACTGCCCAAGTCAACGGTGAGTTGGCAGCAACCGACGAGGAAGCCCGCCGGACGCAGGAGGCCATTGCCTGCAAGGAGGCCGAGGTGAAGGCGCTGGAAGAGGCGCTTGCCCAAGAGAGGGCAAAGAAGGAGGCGGAGGAAAGGGCCCACGCCGAAGCGACGGCTAAGGCCCAGGAGGACGCCGCCAAGAAGGAAGCCATCGAGGCCGCGCGACGGAAGGTCGCTGAGGAGAAGGCGAAGACGGAGGCGGAGCTGGCAGCGTTGGAAGCGCAGAAGGCGCAGCTGCAGCAGGCCCGGGATGCCGAGGCGGCTCGTGCTCGGGAGGAAGCCGAAGCACGAGCTGCCGCAGCCACCGCCGCCGCAATGGAGGAGGCAGAGGCCAAACTCCACCGCGAGACCCCCCCGGGAGGATCACGAGTGGAGACCCTTCGAAAGCTTTTCGAAGGGGACGCCTCCTCCAGGATGAAGCTGGATGAGGCGGACACGGGCAGCAGTGGGAGCAGTGGCACCACCGCCCGTCGACGGAGGAAGGGCAAGGGGAAGACCCCCGAGAGGCCGCGGAGGCCAGCGGGTGGGCACCTCCACGACAGTGACCCCTTCTTCACCGCCAGTGACGGGGATGAACGAGGCCGTTGACATCGCCAAGTGGTGGCTTGGACGGGCGGAGGCGGCGAAGACGTTCCCATGGAACCGGAAGGTGAGGATGAGGATCTCCCTCCTCCCTACCAGAGCTCGGAGTCTTCCGTGACCGAGACGCCCAGGTGGGGCGACATGGACGAGGATGACGACATGGAGTTCGGCATCACGAGGAAGCGCCCATCCTCGGACCCACCGAGGCGACCCGGCGGAGACCCACCGGGACCCCCTGGCGGAGGACCTTCAGGACCCCCTGGAGGACGCCCACCAAGTGGACCCCCTGGAGGCGGACCACCGGGCGGGGGAGGACCCCCTGGACCGGGCGGACCCGGCGGAGGCCCTCCTGGAGGACCCCCTGGGGACCCCAACGACCCACCAGGGAACGGCGACCCAGATGCCACCTGGCGGTGGATTGTCTACCTCCGCAGGAGAGTCCAGTTGCTCGAGCTGGAGGTAGACACGGGCAAGAGCGAGATGGCTCGCATCTCCACGGTCGCCGCGCGCGCGCAGAAGGATCTGGACATCGCCAGGGCCGAGACCAAGTCGCTGACCAACGTCGTCAGCGGCCTTCAGGAGAGGCTGGATGCGCTGGAAGCCCGTGGGAGCGTCGGCAGCGACCACCCACCCCTGGAGTCTGGCTCGTCGGACGACGGCTGGGGACCCGGACCAGGTCCAGGCAGACCCCACGCCCCCGGCGGAGCCCCCAGGAGTCGCCCCAGCGCCAGTGCCCCCTCTCTCACCGCCCCCTCTCACCACAGCGCGGGCCGCCGCAACGATCGCGGGCCGCCCGGCAGTGGCAGTGAGGAATGGCGTGATGAGTGGCTCAGCGCGGAGTACCGCAACCGCCGTGCCCCACCGCGGACGCCTGTACGCCCCCGACGCCCGGCACCAGCCCCGGCGCCAATCCCCAGGGCTGGAGGACTTTATGGTGGACTCAGGGATGAGGTCCCCAGAGGAGACGTGGAGTGGGATGTCGGCGAAGGTGAGGACCTGGACCTGGACCTGGACCTGGAGGAGTTCGACATCAGCCCGCCGCGTGGTGTACGACGGGAGGCCGCTGAACGCAGCCGCCGGCGCCGTGATGAGGACGCGTACATGGATGCAGTACGGCGTGAACATTTCGGTTCAGCGTACGTGGAGGAACCGCGGCGTAGCCACCGGGATTCCATGGAGGAGATGGACGTGGCGGCCGTGGGAGTCCGTGGGCGAGGCCGATGGGAACCTCGGTCGACCTCGCGGCCGGCGTTCATGGTCTCTAAGGCCGCGGACGCCGCCGTGTGGGAAGACTTGAAGGACATCAAGCCCCCCATGTACGATGGCAACCCCCTCAACCTCGACCGCTTCTTGGAGAAGCTGGACGATTGGGGGCTGACCGTCACTGAAGACCTACCTCCCGCGGATGCGGAAAGATATGTCTTCAAACGGTTCAGGTACCGCCTGCCGGAAGTGCTCGGCGAGCTATACTTCGTGTCGACCAAGGAGGGGAAAATCAAGACCCTCAAGGACGCCAAGAAGTGGCTCAACGAGCAGGAGCGGGTGGACGCTCCGCAGGTGGCTGCCAAGCGCTGGAAGTCCATCAAGCTTGAGCATGATGGACGGGAGATCCGCCTACGGGACTGGCGTGACTTCCGAGGGAAATACACCCTCTTCCGCCGCAATGTGGAGGATTGGAACGAGGGTGACGAGCAGGCTCGCCTGCTCTCCATGCTGCCGGAAGCATGGATCAAGAGGGTCACCAAGGAGGAATCCAAGAGGGCCAAGTCCAACCACACGGTCAAGATGATGCTCCCCAAGGAGTATCATACGAACGTGGTGTCTTGGGCGAAGAAGAACGTGGCCCGGGATGTCAAACGGCACTCCCTGCGGAACGCCCTTCTCATCACCGTCTCGGGCGATCGCGAGAAGACCGCGATGTGGCGCCTTGACGATTGTGAGTTGAGCGGCCAGACCATCCGTCTGCAGCCCATCCCGGCGCGGATGAGCTGCGACGAGATCCTGGAGTGGGTTGGCGAGGAAGTACTCAAAGAGTACCGAAACCTCCACCACACCCGCGGGTTGAGGCCCGGCGACCGCGACGTCAACTATGTTGGCGAGGGACCTGGCGGGGAAGCTGCCATGGACCCACCGGGAGCCGGCGGCGATGAGACTCTCGTCGACGATGACGACGACGATGAGCCCGCCGAGGTGGCCGTTTGTGCCTTCGTGGCCAACAACCTGAGCGCGGGGAGCAAACCGGGAAACTGGAAGCCCCTGCAGCAGGGTTGGAGGAAGAAGGAGAAGAGGGACCCTCGCCGCATTGGCGACCCTCCGCTGTCCTTTGGGGAGTTCATACGAGCTCACCCTCAGGGCTGTTTCCTGTGTTATGGGAGGAAGAAAGGCTTCAACCATGACCACCGAACATGCCCCGTCCACAAGGCCGACACGGAGGCTTACAAGAAGGCGCACGGGTCGAAGAAGCGTGCGCCCGCGTGTATCCGGGAAGCCAAGATGGAGGTGGACAAGGACGAGCTGGCCAAGCTGATGTCGTCGGTGGGGACCGAGTTGGCCAAGGAGATCCAGGAGATCAAGCGGAACTGGGTCCCCAGGTCGGATAACAAGAACAAGGAGAACAACCAGAATGACCAGAACAAGGACAAGGACAAGAACAAGGGTAAGAAAGGGGGAAGGAAGAAGGGCATCAACGACGTTGAGGCCGAGGAGAACACCCCCTCTTCCACAACCGACGCCCCCTAGCGGAGCCCCTGCAGCCAAGGGCCCCAGCTAGGGCGGTCGCAGGATGGTGACGTGGGAAGCGCCGATCCATCCCAGTCGGGAGTCGATAAGCACAAGGGGGCTGCCGCGGGCGGAAGGCCCGGTCCGGCGCCCAGTCGCGGAGGCGGGGTGAGGGCAAGTGAAGGCACGAACCCTTGCACCCGTCCGTCCTTCGCGACCAAGAATGTGTTTGATGTACTACAGGATCTATCTGAGAGTATCGGAGGATCACCCGGACCGCAGCTGGATGCTGCAGATGGGCAGCCTGAGCCCATTGTCCACGACCTGCACCAGTCGCTTGTTGAGCTTCTGGAACGGCCGGAGATCCTGAGCTTGCACGCCGTGCGCCGTGTCGGTCGCGAGCGGCAGTTGCATCTTAAGGTCCGTGCCCTATGCGGGGAAGTGGAAAAGGTTTTCGACGTGTTGGTCGACACGGGAGCTCAAGTCAGCTTGGTCAGGGCTGGCCTACTTCCACCAGAGTGTCTGACCGACAGTCGGAAACCTGTCAGGCTGAAGGTGGCGAACGGCCAGTACATGGTGGGAGGCACGAAGGAAGCGGCCATTGGGCTGCAGTTCGTGAACCATCGTGAGCTGAGCCGCCCAGACCCCGGCAAGGAAATCCTCCTGCACGGTAGCTTCTACGAGGCCGAGATGGACTGGGACATGATCGTCGGGTACGACTTCATGATGGAGACGGACTCCGGCGTCCTCCCGGCCCAGGCTTCCATGACCCTGTACCAGGACGACCAGCTCTCGTGGCTTTCGTCACCTGAGCACCATGTGGAATGCCAATGGATCCACCCCGAACGCAATCAGCTCGAAGTGGCCGCGCTGGACACTGAGCCCACTGGGCCAGCAAACCAGGAGTACGGCGTAAGGCCGGAAGTGGCGAACCGAGTGGTCGCGGACCTGGGAGCTTCGGATCTGGCCCTGGATGCGTTCTCTTCAGGAACCTCCGCCCATCTGCGGGTGTGTGAGAAGTACTGGAGCGCACAGGACTCCGCGTGGAAGAAGCACTGGGGTCCGCATCAGGGATTGATGTGGATCCATTGCCCCCGTTGGGACATTCCAAGAGCGATAGCGAAGATTCGCAAGGACCGCTCCAAGGCAGTGCTGGTTGTTCCTATGGGATGCACCGAGGAGGAAAGTACCCGACATTGGGTAGCCTCATTGACCAACATGCCCTTCAACAAGGTCGTCCTACCGGCTGGAGAGAGTGTCTATCAGGACGCTAAGGGACAGCCCATGCCGCCCCAGAGATGGCCAACAGAATTCCACTATGTGGATGGGGGCCTTGATCAGGCCGACACCACGGACTTCGTGTGTGTCAACCGTATCATAGCAGAGCCCTGGAGGCAATGCTTTGCGGTTCCCCCTGTTGACATCGAAGAATCGGACTCCGAAGACCCCCTCACTGAAGAGGAGTGGGATCTGGTTCAGGGGTATATGGATCAGCCCTTTCACGACTGGGGAAACCAGCGTGAGGGCAAAGGCCAGGACAAAGCCTGGTGGGAAGTGGACTCAATCGTCTCTGGTTCCTATGACGGGAATACCTTCGTACAGAGGGTGCTGGATCACATGTCCAGCCAAGACGAGCCGCCTGGCGGTAACCCACCCACCTACGGCGATCTGTTCCGAGGCAAGACCAGAGACGGCCCTTTGGGTCACCTGGGAAGACCACCTGAGCCGAAAGCGAGCGGGGTCGCTACCCCTCAAGTAAGCTCCGTGGTTCAAGTGCCCGGAAAAGCCAAGGCGGAGTCCGATGACTGCCCCAAGATCCAGGCATTGAGGGCCAGGCTGAAGCAGAAGTATGGCGAGACCTTCTTCAGCGGAAAACCTGTGTTTCCCCCACCGGTGCGTGGACCGTATGGCGAGGCCAAGATACGACTGAAGCAGGACCCCCGTGTGTATCGTCACCGGGAGTTTGCCCTGAGGGGCGAGAGGAAAGAGGCCATGGAGAAGATCCTCCGTGACTTCATCCAGAGAGGCTGGCTTGAGCCGTGCCACTTCGAGTGGGCCTCTCCCTGCTTCGTCGTCCCCAAGAAGGTTGCCGGTGAGTGGCGGCTCGTGGTCGACTACCGCGGCCTGAACGCCCAAACGCAGCACGACAGCTATACGCTGCCCCTCATTGAGGACATGCTGCAAAAGCAACACCGGCGGAGGATCTTCACGGTGATTGACCTGAAACATGGTTATCATCAGATGCCTCTCGCCGAAGAGTCCCGTGCCTGCACAGCCATGAGCACCCCACTTGGACCTCTCCAGTGGAAGGTGATGCCTATGGGCGTTACCAACGGCAATGCGGCTTTTCAGCGGATGCTGGAGAACCTGCTTGAGCCGGTGCGCGACTGTGCGGACCCCTTCGTGGACGACGTGATCATCGCGTCCGGGGACCCCAGCATGAGCTACGAGGAGCTCCTGGAGGCACATGAGAGGGACGTCACTCGAGTGCTGGACCTTCTGGTTCGGCACAAACTCACGGGCAGCAGTGACAAGGCCACCATTGCGGTAAGCGAGGTGGTCTTCGCTGGCCACGTAGTTGGGAACGGGCAGCGAAAGCCCATACCTGGCAAGGTGGCTGCGATTGAGCACTGGGAAAAGCCCAAAACGGTCTCGGAGCTACGGGCGTATCTGGGGTTCTGCAACTACTACTCGGGGTATATCAAAATGTATGCCGAGTATGCAGCCCCCATGTCGACCATGCTCAAGGGCAACCGAGAGGAGACCAAGAAGGGGTCCAAGAAGGCTCTGGTCTGGACTGAAGAGTCCGACCGTGCCTTTGAGGGGATGAAGCAGGCGCTGCTATCCGCAGTGGGTCTGCACCTCGTGGATCCCGACCGAGGGTTCGTCCTGCGCACCGACGCTTCCGACTACGCCATTGGCGCTGTGTTGGAGCAAGTGCTTGACGACGGGAGGCATGTGCCCGTGGCCTTCTGGAGCCGAGTCCTGGCGGAAGGCCAGAGACGGACGTGGACGCCCCGTGAAAAGGAGGCGTATGCCATCGTCATGGCTCTCAGGAAATGGGCTGGGTACATAGCCCTCCATCCCGTCACCGTCTGCACCGACCATCAGAGTCTGCAGTCGTGGCACAAGGAGCACGTGGACACCCCCTCAGGTCCCGCCTCCCGACGGGCAAGGTGGCACGAGACCTTGGCCAAGTTCGACCTTACGGTTGTTTACATTCCTGGAAAGGATAACACCGTGGCGGACTGTCTCAGTAGGTGGGCCTATCCCGCCAGCAAGGGCATGCAGGATATCTCTGCCCATGGCGATGAGGCTGAGACCGCTGAAGCCAAGAGGATCATTGAAATGGAGCGCCTGATGGAGGAGGAGGGTGCTAAATGCTTCGTCGTCATGGCTGCAGATGCCCCCCTCGCTTCGAGGGTGAGCAGAACGGTCAGTGTACTCGCCCCTGTGGGTGCCGCGGGCGGAAGGCCCGGTCCGGCACCCCCTGTGGGAACTGAGTCCGACAAGCACCTCTTCCCGGAGTCTTGCCTCCAGGACGACTGGACCGACGATTACGCCAAGTCTGAGGCCTTTGCGGCCGAGTATAGGGCTGTGACCGACCCTGACGACGGGCAGAAGTGGCCAAAGGGGCTGACCGAGGAAGATGGCAAGCTCTACCGGAATGGTAAGCTGCTAGTACCAGAGTCCCGGGTGCTCGAGCTTTGCGAAGCTTGGCACCACCACATGCTGCACCCAGGGGTCAAAAAGCAAGCTCTTGACATGCAGCGTTGGTTCGAGATCGACCATATCGTTCTCTACACCGCCATCAAGAAGGTCAGGAAGGGTTGTTCGGTCTGTCAGGCCTGCAATCCCGATAACCGGAACGTCAAGGGGGAACCCCAATGGACCCCGGTTCCTGACCAGCCCATGGAGAGCGTGGCCATGGACGTCTTCTCCATGCCCGAAGTGCACATTGGCAAGGAGACCTTTGACTGTGTGGTTCTCTGTGTGGACCGCCACAGCGGCTACGTTGTAGCCGTTCCGGCACGCAAAAAGGGGTTGCTTGCCAAGGAAGTGGCAGTCATGATGATTCGTCATTAGCTGACCGTCTTTGACATCCCCCGCACCATTTGCAGTGACCGAGGGCCCCAGTTTACTGGTGGCTGGTTCAAGGCTATGTGTTCCCTCATGGGAATACGACATGCCAAGAGCGTTGCCTATCTCAGCCGGTCTAACGGCCGTGCTGAAGTGGCTGGACGGCAGCTGTTCGAGAAGCTGCGCAAGATCCACATCACCAATCCACGGCGGAACTGGTTCGAGGAGATGTGGCCTGCTCTGAAGGCCCATCATGACACCCCCACTCCGGGCGGTTTGTCCCCTCACCAGATTCTGTTTGGCAGGGACCCCCTGGGTAGGGGACTTCCCTTGTCTGGTGATGGCATGGCTATGGATGCCAAGGAGTTCTTCGCGCGGCAAGAGCAAACGGCGCGGGACATCCGCCAGCAGCTTGAGAAGGAGCATGCTGAGCGTCAGAAGTCCGCCCCGAGCTCGACAGCGCAGAAGTTCAGGGTGGGAGACCCGGTGTGGGTGATCAGGCCCCGCCCCATGGGCACCCACCGCACCAAGACCTGGTTCACACCCGGCGAGGTGGTCCGCAGGATTGGTGAGGACACCTACCGCATCAAGGTGGGTCACGGACAGTTCCGGGAGCGCCACGAGAGTCAACTCCGTGTGCGGGAACCCGACCTCCGTGGCCGACATGTGTCCCTGGACTACGCCAAACATGAGGCCGATTCGGACGACGACTATGCTGAGCAGGACGACTATACTGTCGAGAAGATCCTGGCTCAGCGTCCGAAGGCCTCGGCACCCGGAGGTCTGGAGTTCAAGGTTCGTTGGCGAGGCTATGGGCCGTCCCACGATACCTGGGAACCCGTCTCCTCGTTTGTGCCGCGGGTCAATACTCCCTTCATGGAGTACATCCGCAAGCACAAGACCCAGATCCACGTTTCGGACTTGGCAGCACTCACCCGGGCGATTGCAGCCAGGGGTGCCTGATCAGCGCCCTGAGCTCTCCCCTGATGCGTTTTGAGCGCTTGTGAGGCCGACGAATCGTCCCTTACTTGCTTGCTCTCTCCCATCTTTCGGTGACAGAGTGACCATATACCCCCCCTGCTGAATCCAGAGGAGGATGGCCCCTCTCTTCTTCTATTCGTCACTCACCCCCCTGCTGAATCCTTGGGAAACCAGGTAGGGCGACTGGCCTTCATATTTTTGAGCCCTTGGGGCCTTGAAGCCCATACGACGTTGCGCAACGGATGCCGCTGTCATCGGCATTGCGAATTTTTGGTGTGTGGTCTGGTTCCATGGCACTTGCGGAATCCAGACCAGTCGACGTGTGTCTCGAGACTATATATGCCTGAACTCAGGCGTTATCCTGTCCACCCTCCTGCAATGCCTTATCCTGACCGTGGCGTGGTTTGGCGCTCTGTCCAGAGCGTGTTTACACGCCTATTTACCCAGATTATTGCTTGTTTTTCTGCCCTCCAGGATATGTGCATCTGTATGTTAAGTGTCATCAGCCCATCGCTGAGGGATGGACTGCTTTTCACCACGAATCGGGATACAGAGGCGCCTTGAGTCGCCGTGTACATATTCTTACAGCCTGGTCCAGCCTGGACCAGTACTTGATTACATGTTCTTCTGTTTGAGTGCCTGTGATACCGTGTTGCCCTATTCGCTGTGGTGTGTGGAGATCCTGATGGCGCCAGGCGGGAAGCCCAGTTGCCTGACTACACTCCCAGCGGTCCGCCACTGTCAGTCCCAGTGTGAGCCTACCGATTTGCAGACGCACTTGCATTCGGATGGCGGCCTCCGGTGCTCCTGACCTCGGTCAGTCTGCCTGGGAAACTGGTGGTTTGAGGAGTCGACGCCTCCGCCCACACTGCATGAGGACTCCCTCATGTATGGCCTTCGTGGCAGTAGGGCGAGGGAAAAGACGGCCTTGATGCCCGATCCCTTCAGGAGGAGTTCCCTTACGATTTGGGGTTCGTAAGGAGTTCGACTATGGCACTCTGGACTCGCGTCGTATGGATATGGACATGGTGCGCCCGAGGAAGGACCCGTGGGGACTCTCCCCAGTCGGCGGGCCTTGGGAAGCTTGGGGTAGCCTGAAGGATCTTTGTGGTCGCTCTCGACTTGTGGGACCACCTCGGTCGTTGTGTGTCGCCTATGTTGGCCGTGTATGCCACTGCCACTGTGGTGGTGACCGTAGCAGCCGGCACCCGGTGCGCCTGGTATGGGTTAACGGGTCCTTTGGATGCCGAACAATCGCCGCCAGGACCCGGGACTTGATACTTGATACTATACATGTGCTACCATGTGCTACCATGTGCTACCTATCTTACTGTGACTCACTGGAGTGAGGATGTGACACCCCCCCCCCTTTCAGGATTGGTCCTGGGTACCCGCTGCCACGCGTGGGTGTTATCGAGCCCCCCCCAGGGTTTGCTCTAAGGAGGGGGGTGAAGCGGTACCCAGAACCCCATGGCCAGGTTACGGCATACAACCGGTCTCCGGTCCACTAACCTCATGTACGGCGTGTTCCGTGCCGTGAAGCCCCGCATCGGCAACCGATGCACCGCCAGCGGAGATTTGTATATCAGAATATCAGGAATCAACAGGGTTTTATTTTCATATTGTTTCCGTCAAATTTTACGCTTCCGTTCTGATACTCACTGTTTTGACTGCTGGCGGTTGGCTCGCGACTTTACCGTAACCGCCAGTTTAACTGTTTATAATGGAAATTCTAACGCAATCCGTCACGAAGGCTCCAAAGTCGCCAGGAACTGCATGGATGCTTCCGCAATTTTCATAATTAATACTCGCAACCTTAATCCGAATTTTTCAGAATGTCGAAATCGGATTTTCGACTTCGACATCCCCGCACTTGATTTGACCTTTTTCGAGTGGACCTACGTGCTTCCCTATGCACGAATCAACTTCCCTTTTCTCTTGCCCTCCACTTGTCTTAAAGATATGGGCAAAACAAAGTTGATTCGTGCGGCCACTGGTGAAGGTCATATCTCGTGTTGCTTGCGAGGATTTACGATAAGGAAACGTGGGATGTATTCACAATACTCCCGACGTAATTTAGGAAGCATTATATGCCCTGCGTCTCCACACGTGCGCGCTAGTGTAATGGATCATGGTCAAGAGGGTAGAGTTTGCGTTATAACTCTTTGGCCATGATATTGCGTGCGTTAAGATAACTTTCGAGTGTAGCGTGCAAGTGTTGGTGTTGCATAGGAACTCTCCTTGAGTTCCTATGAGCGATTGACACAAAGTTATGCCCTTGGAGGGGCATGACATATCGTGGTGGGAGCTACCTTTTGGGGCAATATGTGGTATGTGCCATGTGTTGTGTTGCGTGCCCATTTGGCGGGTCCATTGCTCCAAGTCGAACCCGCCAATGGACCTCATATTGTGCAAGCCCCTTCTCCATACTCCCTACGGTCAATTGCAAGCCTAATCTTCGTGAAGGGAAGCTTGTGTGGTGATCCCGAAGCGATGCGTTGGGAGCAAGGTGTGTGTTTTACAATTTTCCATATTTTCATGTGCCCACTTGGGAAGTAGCGCTCGTAACCTTTCAAGGCGCCCCAAGTGGAGCACATATGTGGGATCGAAGGTCATTGGTGTCAAGTCATTGTGTTTAGAAGGATTAAGTGATTGCACGATCCAAGCCAAAGATATTATAATATAATTGCGCGCCTTTCAAGGCACTTTTGTGTATCTTTGTGCCAATTTTCCCGTTTTCGGCTCGTCATGATGTCAAGTGGCGACCGTATATCTCAACGTTGCGCTCAATTGACATCATGACCCAAGTATGTTATGAGGGTACATACTTCGGTCGCCAACATATCTTGGACCCGGCGAATAACTCCTCTTGAGCTTGGCATACCGTGGTCGCCATGTTGGCGATTTGGGACCATCCCAAATCATGGGCTCACTTGGCGACCCTGCCATTCCCAATACCGGAGGAGTTGGGCGACGCCCAAAAGATATGTTGGACATATATGACTTGATACCAATCCTATGGCACACTCCGGTCCGAGTCGGGCATGTGCCTCATTTGCCCTAACCATGAGTGTGCGCAATTTTGGCCATTTTGAGCATTTTTCCACTTTTGCTGCCCGCCGTGCACTATGTTCTAACCCTCGTGCACGCCGGACGCATGGACCAATGGACCATATATGACATGGGTGTTATGGGTAATGGTCCCCATGGTCCACACACCACGTGGGCGAAGCGGAGCCGCCTTCGTTAAGGCGCTAGGCCAAATTGAGTATGGGCAATTTTGCCATTTTTGCATTTGTGGACCCAATTGGGATCGTCACCACGCCGAGTGGCATGGAGATCTTTGAGAGCCAAGAGCATGGGAGTCTTCGTTGGACTTCCGGTGGATCACGTATGGAATGGCGGATCCGATCTGCAAGCCGGCGTGGAGATATACTATTGGGAGCACACCGAATTTTGGCTCATTTCAGGCAGCCAAAATGACCCAATTTTGGGACCCCAATTTCCCCCTTCCGTGTGGTCAATTGGCGGCCGAATTTCTCTAAGCCCATAGGGAGCCCGGACCTAAATTCAAGTTGTACACTCAGATAAAAGTCCTAGGTCCTGCCTCCTACCCTGTGAGCCATTGGCCTTACCTTGGCCGGGTGAGCCACGCGTGGGAATGACGCCAATTTTGGTGATTTTGGCATCATGACCCCACATGACTCATCCGTGTTGCCCTGATGCCGGGACCTCAGAGGGAACCAGGTTGGGTGAGGGCTCCAGGGGGTTCGTACTCGAAGGGCATAGGGTCAGTTGCCTCGTCCCTACCTCTGGCGGGTCCGGACGAGGGGTCAATTTTGGGGATTTTTGAGTTAATTTCAGTTTGGGCTGAAACAGCCCATTTTCAGCTACCAACTCCTGGGTGATAATGGCGGGGCCATATCTCTGGCTCAGAGTGGAGTTGGGACCTGCCATTCAGGGAGCAGGGGGAGCCACTGTCGGTAGGCCCTGGAGCTGCTTGATTCCCAGGAACTCGCCTGTGGCTGGGCGATACACCCCCCCTATTGGCAGGGTTTCAGGGTCCGGACTGAGCAGGGCATGGGTTGTGTTTGAGCCCCCGCCCCCATCAGCCACTGAGAGGGTCGGACCTGGGATTGGGATATGAGTTGGGACTGAGTGTCTATGGTCCTGTGATGCCCTTACCCCAGTCCAGTCCTAACCCCATGTGTACATATCCTGATGTGTTGCTGTACATACTTTCGTTCCCTCTTTGCAGAGTGGCAAGGATTCTGAAACGCTTTGTCACATGACACGAGCGTATTGATGCCCTTGTGAGCGTAGTGCCTTGCCTGCCTGCTCACCTGTGCGTGTCACCGCAGCGTCCCGTGGCCGGCCCCCCACGGGAACGCGTCATTACTCCTATGCCCCACATTCCTAACCAGCACCATTTCACCCAAAAGAGTGCACATGAAGTGCTTGATGCTAACTTGGAGGCTAGAGTCAGGCCAGTTTTCACATAAAATCGTTTGTTTTATCCATTTCTGATTGAATCTTTGTATTTAAGCCTGCTTTGTCTATCTGCAGCCCTTCTGTGTTACACTGGGTTTCAAAACTATTCATTGATTCGATCCACATCCTGTTCTTGCTCTACTTGCTGCTTTGGTTTGGGTTTTCAACTTCAAAACCTGCAGGATTTCATCAAAATATCTAGGGCACTAATCAAGGACATCTTTCCGGTAGCAGAGGCAAACCCTGAGTACCTTTCGAACCGACTCTGAGCAGAAGCACAAGAAAAGCAAACTGAAAAGCACATTGAACATGTCCACTCAACTGTCCTCCCGAACCTGGCCGATCAGAAGTGTACAAGTCCAACTTGGCAGTGTAGCCCACCCAAAGAGTGAACCGCCACTCAGAGCAGCATCTGGGTCTCAGGAAGATCCAGAGCACAGAAGGGCGAATAAAAATCCGCCCAGAACAAACCCTTTAACCATGGAGACCTTAGCGGCCCATGGTGAGGACAGCCTGCAACGCCTCCGCAGGCGAGTCGAAGCTTCCATCGCCCGGTCGGCCTGTCCGGCCTCTTCTTCTACGGCTCTTGGAGGTCCTGAAGAACAAGAGGACCTACGAAGGAGGATCGACGAGTTTATGCTCCACGAGGAGTACCAGAAGTCCACCGTAGGGGGGGATGGAGAAGTACCTCTTGATGCCCTCGGGTCTCCGCCTCAAACTGAGATGGGTTCCTTCCTTTATTCGGGGCCATCTACAGACATAGCGGACACAGTATCACTACCGAGACGACCAAGAGTACACGAGCACCCGAGAGCATGGCATCCAGACCTGCCGACAACTTCAAGGGCTCCTGAAAAGAGTCTGGATCCTCTTCACCCAGAGCCCACCTATGGAGCTCTGGATCGCACGGCCGAACTTTTGGCCAAACTTCTATCCGGATCTGAAGACCCGGATGTTACAGCTCTGTCAGAGGCTGTCAAGGCAAAATTGGGTATCGGCGAACCCTTACCCAAGCCAGCACTACTCTCACCTTCACCCGGATCGAGCACGTTGCCTGATGATCTCAAAAGATCAAGGGTGTGCAGGTTGCTACCCAAGGTTACTTGCCCCAGCCCTTTTCATCCTCGCGCTAGGACAGTCCCAATTGCTGAATTACAGGACGTACCTGTGACTGAGACTGAGAAAAGAGGGCTGTCAGCCCTGGCAGCCCTTGCTGGCGTATCTTCTCCCCCTTCAGGCCTAGGTGGGAAGAGTGGCAGACCGATTGCCCAGGCGAACATCCAGCTAGAATTGCCGGAGTTCGACCCGAAAAGTCTGCCCGAACGGGCTGAAGAATTCGCTGAGTTTCTTTCGCTAACTGGCCAATCCCATGTGGATGTCGCCACTAAATGCTCACTGCTGAAACGCTCATGCAAAAAGAAATTTTTGCAAAAACAGGTGAAACAGATTGTGAAAACCTGTTCAACATGGGCTGAGGTACTCCAAAGACTGGAGAAAACATTCCCAGTCTATGAGACTGACCTCAGTGTGCGCACACAGATAGAGGAGCTACCTATGCTCCCCGAGTTTCCTTCCGCTGCGCGAGTCTCTGAATACGTGTGCGACCTAGAGTATCTGTTTTCACGGATGAACGTGGGCTCCTATGGAGCCACTGAGCCCCACCTGTGGCTCATGAGTAAGATCCCTACTCGTACGTGGGATGACTGCCGCGCTACCTCTGAGAGGAAAAGCCGGACCCACTCTTACGACGACCTGGTGGACCTGCTGATCGAGCTAGCTCTTGAGAGGGAGAATGACTCCCACATGGAGAAATTCCTCAAGAAGCACCTGGGTCGAGGTGGTACCCCTACCCCCGAACGTGGCGAAGGGAAAGGGCCTAAAAACCCCCTTAACACCAACCAGGGAGGTGGTAAAGGAAGGGGTAACCTACGTGCCATGAATGAGGTTAAACCTGATGCAAGTACACCCCCTCTGTTCTACTGTAAACCTGTCAATGACAAGGTGGGACCTTGTCATGCCCCTGACTGCGACCACCGCAGTAGTTGTATGCTGCAGATGAAACGACAGCAGCACTCCAAAGATGGGAAAACTGTGACCCATCAGGATCATTTCAGGTGTACCATCACCTGTGGCTATTGCGGCAAACGTCGCCACTACGAGGACGAATGTCACATAAAGAAACACGAGAGTGATAAACTGTAATTTCTTTCTGACGTAGTCTTTTTCTCCCTGCTTGCTATCCTCTTTTGAGTATAAAAAAATACTTTTCCGCGTAGATATCCTTTCCCCTTGCAATACAAGACGGTTGCAATACCCAACAATTTGTAGAAGATGTCCACAGAGTCCACTGTCCAACGTCCCAAATCTCGCCGAAGCAAGGGGAGTTCATTAGATTCCCATTCATGCCTAAACAACATATGTACAACCACGGGAAGTAAAAACGATCATTGAGCAGCAAATATGCATTATAAAACGCTGCAAATCTCTATGAGCTTTTATATCATTCTCTGAGCATGCGCTTCTACAGCTGCGCCCGCTCTGTGCGCTCCATTGACCTGCATCAATGAATCTGTACAGTAAAGAAACTCAGCTCACCAAGCTGACTGTTTTTGACCTGCTGTGAAACTTTTACACTCCCCCCCCAAGCCCCAAAACACCGTTTTGGGCTGAAGGTATATCTATAAAAGTGAAGCAGCTGGTCAAAACACCAGGAAAATCAATCACATAGTTGGCAGCACCTCCATTCCTGAGATGGTCTGCTTTCAGAGCGTAGTCCAAAAACGGACTCTTGCTCTCAGGCAAGGACTGCTGCACTCAGCCCCACCACTTTTGTACTTTAAGGGAGGCTGATGTGTTTCGCTTGGGGGGCTGGGGGGCTGGCACAAAGTACTGCGCCCACACCTTATTCGCCACTCTCCTTACTCTTACACACGACGCCCAACGCCGAAAATATTGCAAAACAAACATCTGCATATCCAGCCACACAGTCAACAGTGTTGCTGGCCAAGTAGCCACGCAAAGCGAGACCTCCATTTCGTCATTTGCTTGGCATACCTGAGAAAAATTGCTGAGCTGCAAAAGCGTCAAAAAAAGGCACAGATGCAAAAAATAAAGCACACCTGCACTTGTATGTTACACAAGCAAAGCATTGATGAGTATAAAAAGGCACTGTGAGCCACTGACGTAACACCCAATTTTTGCATCTGCGCGATTCATGCTGTCATCTTGACCTAAAATATATTCTATAACACGGTAGCACACCATACACGCCAAAAACAATTATTGTGCAGATGGCCCACGTCGCCGTCGCCTTCCACCTCCACGCTTCGGTAGAACCTTCGTGGCGTGTTTGCGCGCGTCTGCTGCGCTGGCGCCCTCTCCTCGACGCAGTCCTTCGGCGCCTGCCATTGAATTTGTGGCGCTTGCGGCGCCCTCGCTCTTCAGCGAACTCTGTTTGCTTACGCTATTGGCGTCCTCTTTCTTTGGTGAACTCTTTTCGATGGCGCTTGTGGCGCCCTCTTCCTTCAGTGAACTCACCTTGTTGGCGCGCGCAGCGTACGGTTCCTTCAGGGAGACTTCATCGTCCACGTCATTGTAATCACCAAACCCGTGTATCCAACCAATTTTCGTAGTTTTCAAACCACAGTAGTTCTTGAGAACCACCCACTTCCTCTACGCGTGGACGGCGTCGCGCTGCCGGCTCCATGCATACCTCTAAACGGCGTCTTCCCATCCTTGACCGTTTCTCATCTTGCTGGTCACGACTCAACATCCACGCAAACTGCAACTTCAGCATGTTCAGAACTACAACTCCATTGCTCCATTCCAACTCAACCTGGTTACGATGGGCGACCTCCGTAAACTTGAGATGCTCTTCAGCTCCTAGAGCGTCCAACAACTGCTGCAACGAGCGGAACAGGGACACGAGCACAGTGTTCGGGAATCCCTCGGACGACAATTGGACAGCGAACTCTGCGGCAACAGCAGGGACTCGGCCTTGGGACTCACGATCTACGCCTTTTGAATCTCCGACGATCATTCGGGTCTAACGAACTTGTAATTTCTTTCTGAAGTAGTCTTTTTCTCTCTGCTTGCTATCCTCTTTTGAGTATGAAAAAACTTTTCCGCGTAGATATCCTTTCCCCTTGCAATACGCGACGGTTGCAATACCCAACAATTTGTAGAAGATGTCCACAGAGTCCACTGTCCAACGTCCCAAATCTGGCCGAAGCAAGGCGAGTTCGTTAGATTCCCATTTATGCCTAAACAACATATGTACAACCAGGGCAAGTAAAAACGATCATTGAGCAGCAAATATGCATTATAAAACGCTGCAAATCTCTATGAGCTTTTATATCATTCTCTGAGCGCGCGCTTCTACAGCTGCGCCCGCTCTGTGCGCTCCATTGACCTGCATCAATGAATCTGTACAGTAAAGAAACTCAACTCACCAAGCTGACTGTTTTTGACCTGCTGTGAAACTTTTACATAAACTCAAGCGGCAGGAGGCTGAACGCCAGAAGAACCAAACACCCACCAGAACCCCCCAGAATGGGGATAAAGGTGGTAAAGGAGGTGGCAAGGTGGGTGGCAAAGGTGGACCCCCTAACCCCCAGAGGCGCTCATCAGCGCCCGCTGCTACTCCCCCTCCTGCCGAAGATGACCCCAAGAAGCGCCCACAGGGGGATAACGCCTCCTCTGAGGGGAATAACTCCAAGAAGAGGCGACTGGCCTTGATGGCCAAGTCCCTCATGGCCGCAGGGGTGGATGTCAAATTCCCTGCTGAGGAGTAGGGGGGCGGCTCCGAAGAGGAGGACTTGGTTTTCTGGATCCTCGTGAAAATCGGGGATCAAGTTTTTCGAGCGGTGCTTGACACCGGTGCAACACTTTCTATAGTGGCCCGGCGCCTGCTAAAGACTTTCAGGAAAACTAAGACCGTGGCCATAAGAGGAGGGGATGGGCGTACCATTCATTCCTTGGGGGGGGTCGATGTGACTATATGCCTGGGCGACGAAACTGTGACCCAATACTGCAGAGTGTTGGACACCGACGCCTTTGACATCGTCATTGGTACCGACTTCCTACGAAGAAAGCCCCAGGTAAAAAGGCTGTCTCTCCAGCGCCCCTATTCTCTGCACTGCGACTTTGGCAGTGGGCTCTTCTCCGTACCTTTGGAGCTGTCAGGACGAAAAGAGTCTGGGCTGCGCTACGCATCCAAGACTAACTATTGAAGCGGTACCCAGAACCCCATGGCTAGGTTAGGGCATACAACCGGTCTCCGGTCCACTAACCCCATGTACGGAAGGGAAGACCGGTCTCCGGTCCACTAACCCCATGTACGGAAGGCGCCCGTTGACGCCCGGTGCGAGCCCGGCGGGAGCGTGTTCCGTGCCGTAAAGCCCCGCATCGGCAACCGATGCACCGCCAGCGGAGATTTATATATCAGAATATCAGGAATCAACAGGGTTTTATTTTCATATTGTTTCCGTCAATTTTTACGCTTCCGTTCTGATATTCACTGTTTTGACTGCTGGCGGTTGGATCGCGACTTTACTGTAACCGCCAGTTTAACTGTAATTAATGGAAATTTTAACGCTTTTTTTTTTTTTTTTTTTTTGCACTGTGCCTCCCAGCTATCCGGAAATTTTAACGCTATCCGCGACGAAGGCTCCAAAGTCTTCAGCAACTGCATGGATGCTTCCGCAATTTTCACATCTTACACTCGCAACCTTAATCCGAATTTTTCAGGATGTCGAAATCGGATTTTCGACTTTGACATCCTCGCACTTGATTTGACCTCTTTCCAGTGGACCTACGTGCTTCCCTATGCACGAATCAACTTTCCTTTTATCCTGCCCTCCATTTGTCTTAAAGATATGGGCAAAACAAATTTGATTCGTGAGGCCACTTGTGAAGGTCATATCTCGTGTTGCTTGCGAGGAATGACAATAAGGAAACGTGGGATGTATTCACAATACTCCCGACGTAATTTAGGAAGCATCATATGCCTTGCATCTCCACACGTGCGCGCTAGTGTAATGGATCATGGTCAAGAGGGTAGAGTTTGCGTTGTAACTCTATGGCCATGATATTGCCTGCGTTAAGATAACTTGAAAGTGCTGCCCTGGGTCGATGTGGGTGCCGGAGGGCTCGGGGCCGGCAAGACCAGTGGGGCAGGCACGCGAGGAGTCTCCCTGGATGTTGTTATTGGGGTTGGAACCGGATACACGAACACCAACGGAGGCGAGAGCAGCGACAACAGAGGCAAGGTCCATGCTGATTGTGGTCCGGCAGAAAATCCCAGTCTATGAAGAAAATTGAGGGGAATTATTCTAAATACATCTGAGTGTCCAAAACTGTCCGAATGAATTTAAATAATCCATTTATGTAAAATTGTATGGCCGATCAGGCCCGCGAGCGCGCGCCAGCGGCAAATGGCGATTCCAGCTAAAATAGCGGAATGCGGCGGATTTACGGGAAATGGACCGCGGAATCAAATCCGGCATATCAGAAATATATAGGAAATATCCTGTGACTGAGCTGCGAGGCGGCGGTTCCGCCGAAGCAAAGAAAATGACCAAAATGTAGCCAATCTGGGCAGAATGTCTGAAAATCTGAGCAGATGGGGCTAGCCGCACTTACACTCCCCCTCCAAAAACACACTGGGGTGTGTCGCTACGTCAACGAAGAACGTAGTGCGGGTAAGTCCCAGAAAACAATAGAAATGTAGCCTCGATGAGGCGAAATCTGCTTGATCTGACCTGAATTGGGCTGAATTGGCACTGAATCAGGCTGGATGAACCTGAAATGAGACAGAATGAGAAGTGACGAACAGTCCTCCGTGCAGTAAAACATTAGGTCACGGGCTAAAAAGCATGTAAACGTATCGAGAATCGATACCAAACCATGCATTGGTTGAGAATGAGGTAGATTATTGGTGAATTGAGTGGGGGGATCAAGAATTGGAGTGACATCTCAGCGCTCTGGCACAGTTTCGCTGTCGCGGGCACGCTACGGTGTCCTCGCCGAACTCTACATCGTGTTATCCCGCTTTTGTCGTTCTGAAAAGTACAGCATGTGACTCAGATTTGGCGCATCAGGCGGATGATCACAAGATTCAGCAAAATGAGAATGAATTTGGGCAGAGATGAAGGGAATTAAGCAATCACAGTGCGGTTAAACAAATACACAGGTAGTCTACAGACCCTAAGTGCACAGAAGATCATAAGCGTCAACGAAGTTAGGCAAAGCCGTCGACAGATCTTCGAGGAATGATGGGAGATGACAAGGAAATCAACCTAAATTGTCCTAACATGAGTAAATTCCCTGAGATGAAGGTGAAATGAAGCGGAATGCGTACAACTGAAACTACCAACACCTTCGTTTAGACTAAAGTTAATATATATTGTCGTTTATTCAGCTCAATTGTGCTTTCCGGCACGTTGGTTCGCGAGCATCTAACAGATTCTATCAAAATGTGGATCATGTGATGATGCATCATGATGGGACATGCTGGCCCTGGATCCTTGGCATGTAACGCGCCAAAGGTTCGCTGAAGGCACTTTACTGACAGTATATAACTGAGAGACACCGAATTTACAGTGGCGGTGGTGTCAATCGACTTGGACAAGGCCAATCTTTCGATGGAATCCCACAAGACACTTGGATTCACCATTCTCGACAGTTTCTGGTCGGATTGAGCTCACATTGGCGTGTGCCAAAAATACAACGAAGCTTACGGACTTCAGAGGTTGCTGTTAGAAGTCCCTAGAGCTCCTAGATGAAGATTGTCTGAACAATTGACGTCCTGGTTTCGTACAACAGTGGCAGAATGAAGGACAAACCTGAGAAATTCAAGGTAAATTTGAGGATCCTGGATCTGAATCTGGACTTTGGCGTCAGCATCACAGCAAATGAAGGTATGATCTGAGTTCCTGGCGTCGCATCTGGTGCAGCCAGTACTACAGGGGGTGCCTGTAGGGGTGAATGTCACCGGCCGGTGTTTTGATTATGTACATTTGCTTCCATCTGCACGAGTAGCCAAATTCCAAAGATGCACAGACCAACAGAGACAAGATTACCCCGAATCCGCCTGAATTAAGCCTGAGTTTGGTTTTTTTTGAACACGGCAGCACACTCCGTCAGCGTATCTACGCCTTGTCTGCCGAACGGAGACCAAAGAAAAGTTGATTGACGTCAAATTATCAAACATTCGCAGTTCTCCACATCATGACATAAACAGAAAGAATGAACAGTGGATTGAGCAGAATGTGGTAGGATGGCTTCCTCAATTCGGCCAAGCACGAATACAGGTGACCACCAACCTGTCTGGTCGGGCCCTGGTACGGCTTGGGCGCTGCAAATCAGCTGCCGAACTCGAAGCTTGGTCCTCATTTGGCTCCTGGGCTGGCCTGACCGCAGGAGGGGGGATCGACGGATCAGCCCTGGAATGTGGCTGCTGAGGGCCGTAAAAGGCTGGATCTCGATTCACCACAGGTCGTTTTCCGTCGTTCTCCACTTGTCTGTCTGGTTTCGACAAACAATCTGTCAGGAGTACACCAATTTCGGGGTGCTTCTTGAGGAAGTCGATGAACCCCTTGGTGTATCCATGGACAAAAGATTGGGCTGGTTCCCAGTTGTTGTGACTGGAATCAAAGCCCCCCCACTCACACAAAAATTCCCATTCGCCCTTGGCGTCACGTCTTGCTTCAACAATCCTCTTGAGTTCGTACTTCCCCCCTTCGATTACCCGATCAGACAAGTGTTTTGCAGTCCAAAAAAGGGGTTTAACTCGATCCTTGGGGGAGGGGATCTCTCTCTTAAGGCGATCGCCCGAAACGTCAATGTCCCTGCTGACATCCACACGGATCCTCCACCTGTTCTCCCCAAGACGCGCTGTAACAGCGAATGGCCCCTCCCACAAGGGAAGAAGCTTGTCATCTCCGTCCAGGGTGGTTTCGGATTTTCGAAGCCAAACTCGATCATCGACTTCAAAATTGTGGGGGTTTTTCCGACCTTGATTTTGAACCCAAAGCCAGTCAGCTTGATGCTTCTCGATTAATTTCGACACAGATTTATCTGCTCGTTGGACTTCGTCCAAAAACAGCGAAGCATCTTTACAGGGGCGAGGATTATTCAACGGCATGTTCCACCAACACTTCTTTCGTCCAAAGACAATTTCATTTGGAGAAAGGCCATGATACAAAGGCGTGTTGTGGTAACGGCGAAGCAATGCGAAGAGAACTTCAAGCCAGTGGAAATCCTTTTCACTCGCGAGCTCCTTACGAAGCATATTTATAACAGAGCGGCCGGCTCTTTCGCCAGGCAGCGCTCGATGCGAGTGGATTTCACACCTGAGGTGGTGGATTCCAAGGCGAGCACACAATTCTCTCCACCATTCGGAGGTGTACTCTTTGCCTGAGTCCGTGACCACCTCGGATGGGACGTCCCAGCCTCCCATCCAGGTCTGCGCGCACCATTTGGCGGCAGCCTTGCCAGTCATCGACTCAATGTTGCAAGGCAACACTTGAATGTAGCCGGAATGACGGCACTGAATAAGGAGCACTCCATTGACCTTTTTGTTGGTCCAATGGCACTCTTCGTCATCGAGTTCACCGAGATAGAAAAAATCACTCGTGACTCTGTTGAAGAGACGCTCCGGAATAGGATGAGGCCTCAGATGGCCGTGCTTCTTCGCGCTGGGGGGCGTCGAGACAGCACATTGGGCACATCCGGCTGCTACTTTCATGCAATGAGTGTAGAGCCTCGATCCAAACAGCCTATGCTTAATCATCGACCACAGTCGACGGCCATGTGCGTGGGGGGACTCCCATTTGTGCCACCAGTTTAACACTCGGGGGGCTAGGGCGTCTGGCACACACAATTTACCCTCCATCCACAGCTTCCCCCCATCCAACGAGTACTCTGCAAAAATCCCATCCCTGTGAGCATCTTTGGATTTGAGATTTCCAAAGACCTCTTTAAACATGGGATCCTGCAGGTAATCGGACGTCCAGTCACGGATGATCAGGGAATCCTTAGGCAGGGGTGGAGTTTTTGCCGGATCTCGACGCTTAATGCCCTCGATCAACCGAAATCTACTTACTCGTCGGGTATAGTCAAACCGTTTCACATCTCCTGAGGAGGGATCGGTGACTTTTTCCACGACTTTCAGCGTTTTGGTGCAGATCTCGTGAGCATGCGCCGGATCTGAGATGGCCGTGATGTCGTGACACGGCAATGCGTGCTGTTTAACAGCGCACTGCATGCATGCACGTCGAATGAGTTTCTTTTCTTCCTGATCCCATTCGATGATTACATGGCGGTCCTGCTCCGTACCATGAATGTTGGTACTTTGCAGCCCCTCTGAGGCGGGGTAAGCCCATCGGCTCAGAGCATCCGCTACCGTGTTGTGTTTTCCAGGCAAATACGACACGTGGAGGTCAAACAGAGAGAGAAATTCGTGCCATCTGGCCCGTCGACCAGCTGGGCTCGCGACAGTATCAATGTGTTCGGTGGCCCAATACTCCAGAGATCGATGATCCGTCAGGACCTCGACTCGATTGGTGCCAACCCACGATTGGTACTTTTTTAGAGCGCAAATTATGGCGTAAGTCTCTTGCTCACGCGGCGACCATTGCATTTGGCGTGGGGCTAGCTTCCGTGACCAAAATGCAAGAGGGTAATGATCGCCGGTGGCTTCATCAACCTGTTCAAGGACAGCTCCGATCGCGTACCTAGATGCGTCGGTTCTAATGTAGAAGGGTCTGTCAAATTGGGGCACATGCAACGTGGCGACTTCGCAGAGGGCTGCCTTCAAGTGATGGAAGGCCTCCTCGCACCCGTCAGTCCACTTGACACGAACCTTTGAACCTGCCTTGCCTGCATCTCTCCCTACCTTCAATAATTCAGTGAGGGGGGCAGCAAATTTGGCATAATTCGGCACAAAAGTGTGGTAAAAATTGCAACAACCTAGGAATCCTCGCAACTCCGTGATCGTCTCAGGGCGCTTCCACTTCTGAATAGCGACGAGCTTCCCTGGACTGGGTCGTCGAGTGCCATTCTCTAGGAGAGAACCACAAAATTCGACTGATTTTAAAAACAATTTTCCCTTCTTTGGCCCACAAATCAGCTGATTGGCGTCAAGAATATCCAAAACTTGGTTCAGCTGCTTCTCATGTAGGGCCACCAGCTCGGCTTCGGTCAGTCCCTCCCCCTCCGTCGCGATGATTATGTCATCTATGTACACACTCACGAAGGCACGAAGCTCAGGATGGGTTGTGAACAGCACATCCTCCATCATTCTTTGAAAAAATGAGGGGGCGTTCTTCAATCCCATGGGCATGACGGTCCATTGGACTGGGCCACATGGCGTGCACATACAAGTGAGAGGTCTGCTGTCCTTCCTCAACGGCATTTGGTGAAAGCCGTGACGGAGATCCAGCACAGAGAACAAACGACCTCTTGCCCTCTTGGCGATTTCCTCCTCAATGAGGGGCAGGGGGTGTGAATCCGCCTTTGTTTCGGCGTTGAGATTGCGAAAATCAACCACCATTCGCCAACCATCTATGGTGTTCTGGTCTGCAGGCGGTGGCTTCGGGACTGTGAAGGGTGAACAGCACCATTCGCTGGTCATACAACCCTCAAGCCAACCAAATTCCCTGAGATTTCTCTCGATTATTTTTCTGAGGATCTCATGTTTATGTCCATGATTTTCATAAGGGCGCTGTTTTTTTGCCTTGTACCCTTCACGCAGCTCGATGAAGGCTTCACCGAACTGTCCACGGACAGGGGGGTTTTTGATCAACTTCCCTGAAAGGGTTGTGTCCTTCCGTTCCTCAAAAATCTTTTCTCTTGACCTCGAACACAATTCAGTGTCCACCTGATCGCCAGGAATTACTGTCGAAAAAACTTTGGCGACTTCTTCGGCTTTGGCAGGAAGAATCTTCTTACGGATGTCCCTAAACAGGTCCGTATCCACTGCCTCTTGAAGATAGGTGGGTCTTGTGTCGAAATCCCAGAGATTTTCTTCGCGATCCAGCTCCTCGAAAGGATCCATGAAAGCTTCCACAGGGGGTTTTTCATAAAAAACTCTGAATTTGCGGCGCGATTGGAGATTTTTCCTCGCCCGTGCACTGAAGATTCTTTTCGATGTCGACCGTATGGGTGAAGAGGGAGCCGAGGCGGATCCATTGGTCGTTGAATCACCTTGGGTATCTGACGAACAAAAATCAGAAAAAATAGATTCATCATCAGTACCACGCTCAACCTCAGATTCAGACCCAACACAGGAATCTGTACTAGAATCAGCAGAATTAGAGTCAGAAAGCTTTCCATCCACCAGGAATGCAAGCGAACTCCAGGAGCGCTGTGGCAGGGGACCTGTGTCGTCCCTGGCATACAGCTTAATCTTCCTGGGAAGTTCGATGTAATCTACACAAATGTCCTGTAATTCCTGAAACCAAGGCTTGTCGTCCCACAAGGGCACAACCAAAATTGCCTGGGTTTTATCTTGCTTGATTTTGTGGATGACCTGCTGGATTAAGTGAAACGGAGGATTAATCCACAACTTCTTGTCCCATTTGTGGGTCCAAGCGTCGCTGAAGTGCTTGTCAAAGCGCTTGTTCATACGGTTAGCAAAGGCATCATACTGTGGCCAAAAGGAATGATGTTCATGAAAGTATTCACAAATTGCATCGCGCCATTTGTCGACAACTCTGTAGGATGAAGAGTGCCAGCGCGAAGGGCGTCGTGGCTGGGAGTCCCTACGAAGACATTCTAACTCCTGGGAGTAATCGGCACTCCCATTCACCTCTGCAATGGTGACATCTTCACCAAATTTTGGTGTCACTTTTTGCTTCAAAAATTCTTCTGCACTTTTAAACCCTGCGTGCAAAAAACGAAATTCAGGACGCTCCAAAGGACCTGACTCCAGCAAAAAACAACGACGATGACCTACGGGCGCTACCCTGTTCTTGCGAAGCCAAGGATGCCCCAAATAAAGGTCATATTTTATGTCAGCACGGTAGAAGTAGTCATCCTTAAGGACAACTTCTTCCACATTTTGCTCTTCCCAAAGGTCTTGAGCGACCAAATGGGTGGATATATAACAACCGCGTTGCCCACCTGCGAGAGAATGTCCAGAAACTCCCTCGAGGGTAACAGGATGAGGCGACTCGAACACGCAGTCGTCGGGTAAGAAGGAGTTGGATTGGAGATTTACCTCTGATCCATTATCACACAAACAGGTGGCGAGGTGGAAATTTCCCTTGCAATCAGAGACCCACAGCTTTGTGACAAACTGACGAGCCCTGTGCTTGGACTGTACACCAACCTCGTCCACTACAACAGAAGGATCCGCTGCCGGATCCAGGGGAGAGGAGACAAGCGACCCTACATCAAGTAGTGGTCGATCAGGAGTTTGGGGATCATGCCTGAAATCGCCTGGGGAGGGACGATTTTCGTGGCTCCCCTAGGCGTTCTGACCTCCAGCGGCTGCATTTACATTGTGGACATAGCCTGATTCGTCGATCCACTCCTCTTGGAACGGATCATCCGCTGGATTCAGAGCATTTTCGACGTAATCTCGATCCGCATCAGACACCTGGTCTGCACCTGAGACCTGATCCACACGATGGTTGCCCTTTCCTCGTCCACGGCCACGGCCGCCGGATGATGGACCTCCACCGTCGCCACGCCCTCTGCCCTTACCAGAGAAGGGGGTTCCCGAAGGATTTCCCTTACCTTTACCCTGTGATCCTGGAGCATTTCCTTTGTTTTGACCGGATTGAGGGGTTTGGCCTGGATTTCGATTTCCGCCTCCGGCGTTGACATTTGGACCTGTCTGGCCATTCGGCTGCCCACCGGAACCGGATGGAGTCCGATTTCCTTTGCCTTGGGACCCGCCAGGGCCTCCAGTATTTTTGTTCCCACCGGAGGGAGTCGAATTACCCTTTCCCCCCTTGGCACCATGCACCTGTCTGTCATTCCTGTCTGAATTCTGAGGATTACTGACATTTTCACCAATCACCTTGTGATCGTAAGCAGACCATCGGTGATTAGCGGTGGAATGTGTCTTAGCTCGGTTCGTAGAACCTAAAAGAAGACAGATGCTGCAATGATCCTGAACATTCCGGGTGTCATTCACCTTTTTGTTGCCCTTTTGGGCCCCATTTTGGGTGTTTTGCTGGGTATTCCTGTTTCCCCCAAGACCCTCATGGAAATTTTGATTGGCGGCGTCAGCGAGCCTCTCAACCTCTTCCCACAGTTCCTGCGGAGTAAACGAAAACACCCAGTTCCTGGCCTTCAGGCGAGTGCCATGGAAACTTACTCCCCTATTGAGGACTTGGACAAACAAGTCCCGATCCTCGTGTTCATTGAACTTGATTTTCCACGTGTTTTCAGTGAATTTCACCTTGGTAAACGACGTGGGGGAGCACTTTTGAAGTGCCTCCCTGACGGTAAACCGGTTGGCCGAGGCGTCAAAGCCATCGATCTCCGCCCACCAGGTCTTGACCTTTTCTTCGGACTGTCGATTCCGAAGGGTGGCGGCGGTTTCTGAGGGGATCTTGTCAAAAATCAGATTTTTCAGCTCGGCACTGGAAAATTTTTCGCCTGAATGTTCAGATTCTTCTACGAGATTCCAGAAGCGCTGTCTCTTGTCCTGCACTTCGTGCAAGATTAAGCGCGAGAATGAGGGAAAATTCTTCAACATCTGGTGGTAATGGTCCTCTGGCAGTCGAGATCCACGTACCTCCAACTGTTCCCACACCTCATCAAAGGTAAGGGGGGAACTTGAATCCTCACGATCACTCCAGGTTCTGAGCCAAGTGTTGGCCGGCGCTCCCTCAAGGCAGTCCAGAAGGGCCATCAGGAACTGATCATCCTGGAGTTTTTGAGTCTTTACCCACAGTTTAAATTCCCGTTGGAACTGAGGCCAACGTCTGGGGTTCCCATTATATTTTGGTTGCTTGGCAACCTGACGAAGTCGCAATGAAGTGGGATTTAGGAGAGCATCCAGCCCAACACCGGCCGTAATGGCAGACACCTTGGCGGCATCATTAGCCACACCAGCTCCGGCGAGGGTCTGGGCGAGCAACATCTGGGCAATTGCATTGGAATCAACAGCAGGAAGGGTAGTACGGGAGGCAGTTCTTTTGGCATTCTGAACCTCAGTCCTAGCCTTCGCCGATCTACTCTGTGATCGAGAGATTGTAACCCTTTCCTTTAACTTAGTCCTGCTGATCCGTGCATCGGTGGTCTTAGAGTCCACCGAAGGAGCAATCGAAAAAATTTCTGTCGCCTCCTCCGACGGTTCTGTTGTCTGATCCACCGATGATGCACCCTCAGATCGCATGTGGGTCTTGAAAAGATCTTTAATTCCCAGCGTCTGAATGATGAGTTGCATTTGATCTTTGAGCAATTGGAGCTCAGAGTCTCGCTGTGATCTGCAAGAGCAGTCGGCAAGACAGTACATACCGTGCCCTGAAGGACCTGAGCAGGCTGTCGGACCGCTAATCTCAGTGGTTCGCAGCCAGGAGTCCACTTGGGGAGCTCCTTCAGTCCTAATTTCCAGGCTTGCCTGCCTAGCTGCCTCTAAGATTCCTTCCTCAACCGCGGCGGCTAGATCGTCGCGGATGGAAACAGAGGGATGGGGGACGGAGGGCCCGGCAACAGGTGCCTTGGTCTTCTCCTTCGGGAAGGGGCTTGCCTCCCAGATCTGCAAGAAAATGGAAAAAGATTCATCTTCTTGAGAACACCACCACATCCTGGTCTTAATTTCTTCTTGAAGGAGGAAAAAATATTCAAATAAAAAATCAGAGGCGATTCTTTCTTGTCCTATCAGCTTAGACGTGGCTAATAGACACAGGGCCTCAAGCGCCTCAAGGTTACGGGTCACTTCCGAAGACAAATGGTTGTCCCATTGTGCCCATGAGGCTGGTCGATTAAAGGTACGTACCTCACCTGGACCACCCATCTCAATGTCGTCAATTTCGGCATCGATGGTCTCGAAATGTGGACATTGGTAGGGAGTATTGGTCCCCGCCAAGTCCGTAAGCTCCACCGGAGCGTTGCCATGAGCGTAAGCTGGGAGATTCCAGCTGCTTGATGGCCAATTTCGACTGGGATCTTGATTGTAATCTGGGCCTCCACAGCTGCTGATTTGTGTCCTTCTTGGGCAATTTGGGCTAGCGCAAGGCATTCCTCTCAAGGCCTCGTTCGCACAGCACCACGGGAGCGTGATGGTTACGTCTCCGGAGGTTGCGGAGTCGTACTGAGGGGCTAGCTGTGGTTGGGACACCAAAGGAACAACATTCAGGTAGCCTCTGCTACCATGAAAGTGCTGCCCTGGGTCGATGTGGGTGCCGGAGGGCTCGGGGCCGGCAAGACCAGTGGGGCAGGCACGCGAGGAGTCTCCCTGGATGTTGTTATTGGGGTTGGAACCGGATACACGAACACCAACGGAGGCGAGAGCAGCGACAACAGAGGCAAGGTCCATGCTGATTGTGGTCCGGCAGAAAATCCCAGTCTATGAAGAAAATTGAGGGGAATTATTCTAAATACATCTGAGTGTCCAAAACTGTCCGAATGAATTTAAATAATCCATTTATGTAAAATTGTATGGCCGATCAGGCCCGCGAGCGCGCGCCAGCGGCAAATGGCGATTCCAGCTAAAATAGCGGAATGCGGCGGATTTACGGGAAATGGACCGCGGAATCAAATCCGGCATATCATAAATATATAGGAAATATCCTGTGACTGAGCTGCGAGGCGGCGGTTCCGCCGAAGCAAAGAAAATGACCAAAATGTAGCCAATCTGGGCAGAATGTCTGAAAATCTGAGCAGATGGGGCTAGCCGCACTTACATAACTTTCGAGTGTAGCGCGCGAGTGTTGGTGTTGCATAGGAACTCTCCTTGAGTTCCTATGAGCGATTGATACAAAGTTATGCCCTTGGAGGGGCATGACATATCGTGGGGGGAGCTACCTTTTTGGGCAATATGTGGTATGTGCCATGTGTTGTATTGCGTGCCCATTTGGCGGGTGTGGCTAAGAGCGATGGACCCACCAATGGACCTCATATTGTGCAAGCCCCTTCTCCATACTCCCTACGATCAATTGCAAGCCTAACCTTCGTGAAGGGAAGCTTGTGTGGCGATCCCGAAGCGATGCGTTGGGAGCAAGGTGTGTGTTTTACAATTTTCCATATTTTCATGTGCCCACTTGAGAAGTAGCGCCTGTAACCTTTCAAGGCGCCCCAAGTGGAGCACATATGTGGGATCGAAGGTCATTGGTGTCAAGTCACTGTGTTTAGAAGGATTAGTTAATTGCACGATCCAAGCCGAAGATATTATAATATAATTGTGCACCTTTCAATGCACTTTTGTGTGTCTTTGTGCCAATTTTGCCGTTTTTGGCTCGTCATGATGTCAAGTGGCGACCGTATATCTCAACGTTGCGCTCAATTGACATCATGACCCAAGTATGTTCTGGGGGTACATACTTCGGTCGCCAACATATCTTGGACCCGGCGAATAACTCCTCTTGAGCTTGGCATACCGTGGCCGCCATGTTGGCGATTTGGGACTATCCCAAATCATGGGCTCACTTGGCGACCCTGCCATTCCCAATACCGGAGGAGTTGGGCGACGCCCCAAAGATATGTTGGACATATATGACTTGATACCAATCCTTTGGCACACTCTGGTCCAAGTCAGGCATGTGCCTCATTTGCCCTAACCATGAGTGTGCGCATGTTTGGCCATTTTGAGCATTTTTCCACTTTTGCTGCCCGCCGTGCACTATGTTGAGCCCACCCGTGCACGCCGGACGCATGGACCAATGGACCATATATGACATGGGTGTTATGTATATTGGTCCCCATGGTTCACACACCACGTGGGCGAAGCGGAGCAACCTTCGTTAAGGTGCTAGCCCAAAATGGGTGTGGGCAATTTTGCCATTTTAGCATTTGTGGACCCAATTGGGATCGTCACCACGCCGAGTGGCATGGAGATCTTTGGGAGCCAAGGGCATGGAAGTCTTCGTTGGACTCCCCGTGGATCGCGTATGGAATGGCGTATCCGATCTCCAAGCCGGCGTGGAGATATACTATTGGGAGCACACCGAATTTTGGCTCATTTCAAGCAGCAAAAATGACCCCATTTTGGGACCCCAATTTCCCCCTTCCGTGTGGTCAATTGGCGACCCCATTCCTCTATGCCCACAGGGAGCCTGGACCTAAATTTAAGTTGTACACTCAGATAAAAGTCCTAGGTCCTGCCTCCTACCCTGTGAGCCATTGGCCTTACCTTGGCCGGGCGAGCCACGCGTGGGAATGACGCCAATTTTGGTGATTTTGGCATCATGACCCCAATTGATTCATCCGTGTTGCCCTGATGCCGGGACCTCAGAGGGAACCAGGTTGGGTGAGGGCTCCAAGGAGTTCATACTCGAAGAGCATAGGGTCAGTTACCTCGTCCCTACCTCTGGCGGGTCCGGACGAGGGGTCAATTTTGGGGATTTTGGAGCTAATTTCGGTTTGGGCTGAAACAGCCCATTTTCAGCTACCAACTCCTGAGGGACAATGGCGGGGCCATATCTCTGTCTCAGAGGAGAGTTGGGACCTGCCGTTAAGGGAGCAGGGGGAGCCACTGTCGGTTGGCCTTGGAGACCCTTGGTTCCCAGGAACTCGCTTGTGGCTGGGCGGGACACCTCCCCCATTGGCAGGGTTTCAGGGTCCGGACTGAGCAGGGCATGGGCAGTGTTTGAGCCCCCGCCCCCACCAGCCACTGAGATGGTCGGACCTGGGATTGGGATACGAGTTGGGACTGAGTGTCTATGGTCCTGTGATGCACTTACCCCAGTCCAGTCCTAACCCCATGTGTACATATCCTGATGTGTTGATGTACATACTTTTGTTCCCTCTTTGCAGAGTGGCAAGGATTCTGAAACGCTTTGTCACATGACACGAGCGTATTGATGCCCTTGTGAGCGTAGTGCTTTGCCTGCCTGCTCACCTGTGCGTGTCACCGCAGCGTCCCGTGGCCGGCCCCCCACGGGAACGCGTCAAAAGCGTTTCACCGCCGCGGGGTTACCCAGCCCTCGCGTGCCACTCGGGGCCACCAACCCCGAGCAGCGCGGCGCAGCTCGCAGCTCGCAGCGCAGCGCAGCGGCTCGCAGCGCCACCCAGCGACAGCGCCGAGTTCGTCACGGAGCCAGCAGCGCCGTCCAGAGCATCGCCCTGACCGCGCCGCGACCGTGAAGGAAGTGGCCAGACGAGACCCATCGGCCGACCAGCAAGGCCGCGTCAACCACTTCAACAACCACCGGCTGACCAGCACCAGCCGCACACCCAGTCCAGTGCTGCAGCACCCGCCTCAACAACCACCACCAGTTCGTTGAGTAGAACGAGTGCACACCAAGGACCTCAAGACCAACTACGCCCCCGCTGCCATGGTGAATTGGCAAGAAGCGGGTAGGACGTGGCCGCGGCCCCACCCCCATGCAGTGCGCCTACTGCGTGGGTTGGTATGGGACCAGCACTACCGCCACCGCCGTGCTCCACCGCGGACACCGGTACACCCCCGGCGCCCCGCACCAGCCCTGGAGCCAATCCCAATGGCTGGTGGACGTTATGGTGGACTCAGGGATGAGGTCCCCAGAGGAGACGTGGAATGGGATGTCGGTGAAGGTGAGGACCTGGATCTGGACCTGGAGGAGTTCGACATCAGCCCACCGCGTGGTGTACGACGGGAGGCCGCTGAACGCAGCCGCCAGCGCCGTGATGAGGATGCGTACATGGAAGCAGTACGGCGTGAACATCTAGGTTCAGCGTACGTGGAGGAACCGCGGCGTAGCCACAGGGATTCCATGGAGGAGATGGACGTGGCGGCCGTGGGAGTCCGTGGGTGAGGCCAATGGGAACCTCGGTTGACCTCGCGGCCGGCGTTCAGGGTCTCTAAGGCCGCGGATGCCGCCGTGTGGGAAGACTTGAAGGACATCAAGCCCCCCATGTACGACGGCAACCCCCTCAACCTCGACCGCTTCTTGGAGAAGCTGGACGATTGGGGGCTGACTGTCACTGAAGACATGCCTCACGCGGATGCGGAGAGATATGTCTTCAGACGGTTCAGGTACCGCCTGCCGGAAGTGCTCGGAGAGCTATACTTCATGGCGACCAAGGACCCTCAAGGAAGCCAAGAAGTGGCTCAACGAGCAGGAGCGGGTGGACGCTCCGCAGGTGGCTGCCAAGCGGTGGAAGTCCATCAAGCTTGAGCATGATGGACGGGAGATCCGCCTGCGGGATTGGCGGGACATCCGAGGGAAATACACCCTCCACCGCCGCAACGTGGAGGATTGGAACGAGGGTGACGAGCAGGCTCGCCTGCTCTCCATTCTGCCGGAAGCATGGATCAAGAGGGTCACCAAGGAGGAATCCAAGAGGGCCAAGTCCAACCACACGGTCAAGATGATGCTCCCCAAAGAGTATCATACGAACGTGGTGGCTTGGGCGAAGAAGAACGTGGCCCGGGATGTCAAACGGCACTCCCTGCGGAACGCTCTCCTCATCACCGTCTCGGGCGATCGAGAGAAGACCGCGATGTGGCGCCTTGACGAGTGTGAGTTGAGTGGCCAGGCCATCCGTCTGCAGGCCATCCTGGCGCGGATGAGCTGCGACGAGATCCTGGAGTGGGTTGGAGAGGAGGTGCTCAAGGAGTACCGGAACCTCCACCACACCCGCGGGTTGAGGCCCGGCGACCGCGACGTCAACTACGTTGGCGAGGGACCTGGCGGGGAAGCTGCCATGGACCCACCGGGAGCCGGCGGCGATGAGACTCTCGTCGACGATGACGACGACGATGAGCCCGCCGAAGTGGCCGTGTGTGCCTTCGTGGCCAAGAACCTGAGCGCGGGGAGCAAGCCGGGAAACTGGAAGCCCCTGCAGCAGGGTTGGAGGAAACAGGAGAAGAGGGACCCTCGCCGCATTGGCGATCCTCCGCTGTCCTTTGGGGAGTTCATACGAGCTCACCCTCAGGGCTGTTTTGTGTGTTATGGGAGGAAGCGAGGCTTCAACCATGACCACCGAACATGCCCCGTCCACAAGGCCGACACGGAGGCTTACAAGAAGGCGCACGGGTCGAAGAAGCGTGCGCCCGCGGGTATCCGGGAAGCCAAAGTGGAGGTCGACAAGGACGAGCTGGCCAAGCTGATGTCGTCGGTGGGGACCGAGTTGGCCAAGGAGATCCAGGAGATCAAGCGGAACTGGGTCCCCAGGTCGGATAACAAGAACAAGGAGAACAACCAGAATGACCAGAACAAGGACAAGGACAAGAACAAGGGTAAGAAAGGGGGAAGGAAGAAGGGCGTCAACGAGGTTGATGCGGAGGAGAACACCCCTTCCTCCACCACCGACGCCCCCTAGCGGAGCCCCTGCAGCCAAGGGCCCCAGCTAGGGCGGTCGCAGGATGGTGACGTGGGAAGCGCCGAACCATCCCAGTCGGGAGTCGATAAGCACAAGGGGACTGCCGCGGGCGGAAGGCCCGGTCCGGCACCCAGTCGCGGAGGCGGGGTGAGGGCAAGTGAAGGCACGAACCCTTGCACCCGTCCGTCCTTCGCGACCAAGAATGTGTTTGATGTACTACAGGATCTATCCGAGAGTATCGGAGGATCACCCGGACCGCAGCTGGATGCTGCAGATGGGCAGCCTGAGCCCATTGTCCACGACCTGCACCAGTCGCTTGTTGAGCTTCTGGAACGGCCGGAGATCCTGAGTTTGCACGCCGTGCGCCGTGTTGGTCGCGAGCGGCAGTTGCATCTTAAGGTCCGTGCCTTATGCGGGGAAGTGGAAAAGGTTTTCGACGTGTTGGTCGACACGGAAGCTCAAGTCAGCTTGGTCAAGGCTGGCCTACTTCCACCAGAGTGTCTGACCGACTGTCGGAAACCTGTCAGGCTGAAGGTGGCGAACGGCCAGTACATGGTGGGAGGCACGAAGGAAGCGGCCATTGGGCTGCAGTTCGTGAACCATCGTGAGCTGAGCCGCCCAGACCTCGGCAAGGAAATCCTCCTGCACGGTCGCTTCTACGAGGCCGAGATGGACTGGGACATGATCGTCGGGTACGACTTCATGATGGAGACGGACTCCGGCGTCCTCCCGGCCCAGGCCTCCATGACCCTGTACCAGGACGACCAACTCTCGTGGCTTTCGTCACCTGAGCACCATGTGGAATGCCAATGGATCCACCCCGAACGCAATCAGCTCGAAGTGGCCGCGCTGGACACTGAGCCAACTGGTCCTGCAAACCAGGAGTACGGCGTAAGGCCGGAAGTGGCGAGCCGAGTTGTCGCGGACTTGGGAGCTTCGGATCTGGCCCTGGATGCGTTCTCTTCAGGAACCTCCGCCCATCCGCTCCACACACAACCACCAGCGTCGCGCGATCGCAGCAGAAGAAATATAAAAAACCAAGAAAACGACGCACCGCCAGAAGAAATAAAGCGAAAAATCGTCTTTTCCGACCTCAGAAACCCCCCCAACAATTTTACGCCGCTGTTTGGCGAGGTCGCAAAATTTAGGACACTCACCAAAAAAGACGAACAATAGAGTCGCGACGGCGAAGAAGCTGAGCGTTGCTTGCCCCAAACCACCTAGCAAAGTGCGTGCCCTAGGCGCTAGGGACTTGTGCGCGCCCCAAGACAAACCACACATAGACAACAACAACGCCACCGGCCGCCGACAAGCAAGTATGTTATTTGCCGCGCACCGCTAGAAACCAACGAAACAAGCACAACGCGGTAAGAGGTAGACAAGGAGAATAAATAGGTAACGAACCGCACCACGGTGGAGATATACCACAAGTACACGACCAAACAATGCAAGCCCGCTCATGTAGGGAATACGACGACGTCGTAACACGCGAAGGGGATCACAACAAAAGGAAAAAGAGGCCGCACATGTACCCAAGTATGTTGCATGTCGTGCATGAAAAATACACACAAGCAACAACAACGCCACCGGCCGCCGAAAAGCAAGTATGTTATATGCCATATGTTGTATGCATAACGCCGTAACAAGCGCAAAACAAGGAAGTTACGTGTCAAGCAACGCCAAAGTACGCCGCCACAAAAAGCGCAACGAAAACCGCACCGGCAAGGAAAACCAACAAGAGGTGGCACCGAAAGAATGCCTATGCTCACCCCCGCTCACATAGGGAAAGAAAGGTATGCCCGCACGCGCGTGCCCGGAACGCCGCAAGGCCATCACCGCCACGGACGAGCAACATGGTATGAAGGGACAAACAAGGGGGAACAAAAAAACCACCGAGGTAAAGCAAAACGCACAAACAAAAAAAAAAGAAAGAAAAACAAAAAAACAAAAAAACAAAAACTAAACATACACACGTGACTAGTCGGGTCCAAGTATGTTGCATGCCACGCTACGCTACGCAACGGACACGAGACGAGAACGGCAACCACGCCAACAAAAGTAAAAGGTGACCACGAAGCGTAACCGAGACGTGCCCACCGCCCACCCGCACGCCCGCTTATGTAGGAGGCGAAAGGGAGCGAAAGGGGACAAAAGGTATGCCGCCGCATGCAAACGAATAGTAGGCGAGCCACACACCGCCACCAAGAACGCAAGTATGTTACCATGTCGTGCCACGTCGCCAACCGCGGAGTTGCGTGGGTTAGAACACACAAATAGCGAGGGAGGGGGACACGGGGAGCATACACACAAATAGCATAGCGCCGATGTGTGCCGGGTCCCAACAAACACACGTGCATGCACCCATGTTCTCTTCCCCTCACAGGTCCCGAGGAGAAGCGTATGCTCGTGTCTGCGTCGTCCGGGCGCTAAAGTAGGGTTGTCTTAGACGCTTAGGCTAGTATTGCGTCGTGCCGTCGTCACACATAAGCGAACGCCCGGCAAGGCGGGAGGACTAGGACACGTTAAGCCAGTGGGGAAAGAAGCAGGTATGTTGCATGTCACGCCGCGCACGCGGAACGGGCAACGAGTAAAGGTAGCGGCCAAAGGGGTGTGGAGACAAGACGGGAGCAAGTGGGGCGATAAACCTACGCGCAGCCGGTCGCACATGCATGTCGCATGACGTACCAGCCAGCTCGAGGTGCCGTGTCGCGACAAAACCGCCGCCGCCGCACGCCCGTTTACGCTCCCTCCTCTCTCTACGCAGGTTCAAAGGAGGAAGCCCGGGCCGACAAGAAAAAAGACAGAGACACACAACAAAGCGGAGGCAGGGAAAAAGTGCATGCCAGGGAGAGGGGTAGAGGAAAAGGGTAAAGAGCAACGAAGCCGCGAAAGGAACAAGGGGTAGCCAGCGAACGAGCAAGGGGCGCACACAGGGGAGGGGACACGGCGGGCACACGGCGAGCACAACACCGCACCGAGACACCGGAGAGGGGAGCACCGGAGGACCAAGGGAAGAGCAGCACCACGCACCACGACACGCACGGCACAGACACCACACACACCGCACACACCCAACGAACCCCGGCAACCCACCCAGCAGTGGGCGGGCAGACGGGAGAGGGACAGCGCCTGACCCCAAGCGCCCCTCACAATTGTGGAAGGCAGCCCCCCCGGGGACGCCCTTCCGCCACCCCCACAGCGAGCAACGCCGGCCCGCAAGGGCGCACGCTGTGGGGCCGGTGCTGGGTCCCCACGCCCGCACCGACCGCGCCCGGGACACGCGGGTCGCGGAACCCTGGCTGCACGCTCCGGAGGACGGGCGGCCGGGGGAGGGACAGCGCCTGGCACCAGGCGCCCCTCACAACAGCGAAAGGCAGCCCCCCCCGGGGACGCCCTTCCGCCACCCCCACAGCGAGCAACGCCGGCCCGCAAGGGCGCACGCTGTGAGGCCGGTGCTGGGTCCACACGCCCGCATCGACCGCACCCGGGACACACGGGTCGCGGAACCCTGGCTGCACGCTCCGGAGGACGAGCGGCCGGGGGAGGGACAGCGCCTGACACCAGGCGCCCCTCACAACGGTAGAAGGCACCCCCCCCCGGGGACGCCCTTCCGCCACCCCCACAGCGAGCAACGCCGGCCCGCAAGGGCGCACGCTGTGGGGCTGGTGCTGGGTCCACACGCCCGCATCGACCGCACCCGGGACACACGGGTCGCGGAACCCTGGCTGCACGCTCCGGAGGACGAGCGGCCGGGGGAGGGACAGCGCCCGACACCAGGCGCCCCACACAACGGTGGAAGGCACCCCCCCCGGGGACGCCCTTCCGCCACCCCCACAGCGAGCAACGCCGGCCCGCAAGGGCGCACGCTGTGGGGCCGGTGCTGGGTCCACACGCCCGCATCGACCGCAACCGGGACACGCGGGTCGCGGAACCCTGGCTGCACGCTCCGGAGGACGAGCGGCCGGGGGAGGGACAGCGCCTGACACCAGGCGCCCCTCACAACGGTGGAAGGCACCCCCCCCGGGGACGCCCTTCCGCCACCCCCACAGCGAGCGACGCCAGCCCGCAAGGGCGCACGCTGTGGGGCCGGTGCTGGGTCCACACGCCCGCATCGACCGCGCCCGGGACACGCGGGTCGCGGAACCCTGGCTGCACGCTCCGGAGGACGAGCGGCCGGGGGAGGGACAGCGCCTGACACCAGGCGCCCCTCACAACTGTGGAAGGCACCCCCCCCGGGGACGCCCTTCCGCCACCCCCACAGCGAGCAACGCCGGCCCGCAAGGGCGCACGCTGTGGGGCCGGTGCTGGGTCCACACGCCCGCATCGACCGCACCCGGGACACACGGGTCGCGGAACCCTGGCTGCACGCTCCGGAGGACGAGCGGCCGGGGGAGGGACAGCGCCTGACACCAGGCGCCCCTCACAACGGTGGAAGGCACCCCCCCCGGGGACGCCCTTCCGCCACCCCCACAGCGAGCAACGCCGGCCCGCAAGGGCGCACGCTGTGGGGCCGGTGCTGGGTCCACACGCCCGCATCGACCGCAACCGGGACACACGGGTCGCGGAACCCTGGCTGCACGCTCCGGAGGACGAGCGGCCGGGGGAGGGACAGCGCCTGACACCAGGCGCCCCTCACAACGGTGGAAGGCACCCCCCCCGGGGACGCCCTTCCGCCACCCCCACAGCGAGCAACGCCAGCCCACAAGGGCGCACGCTGTGGGGCCGGTGCTGGGTCCACACGCCCGCATCGACCGCGCCCGGGACACGCGGGTCGCGGAACCCTGGCTGCACGCTCCGGAGGACGAGCGGCCGGGGAAGGGACAGCGTCTGACACCAGGCGCCCCTCACAACGGTGGAAGGCACCCCCCCCGGGGACGCCCTTCCGCCACCCCCACAGCGAGCAACGCCGGCCCGCAAGGGCGCACGCTGTGGGGCCGGTGCTGGGTCCACACGCCCGCATCGACCGCACCCGGGACACACGGGTCGCAGAACCCTGGCTGCACGCTCCGGAGGACGAGCGGCCGGGGGAGGGACAGCGCCTGACACCAGGCGCCCCTCACAACGGTGGAAGGCACCCCCCCCGGGGACGCCCTTCCGCCACCCCCACAGCGAGCAACGCCGGCCCGCAAGGGCGCACGCTGTGGGGCTGGTGCTGGGTCCACACGCCCGCATCGACCGCAACCGGGACACGCGGGTCGCGGAACCCTGGCTGCACGCTCCGGAGGACGAGCGGCCGGGGGAGGGACAGCGCCTGACACCAGGCGCCCCTCACAACGGTGGAAGGCACCCCCCCCGGGGACGCCCTTCCGCCACCCCCACAGCGAGCAACGCCGGCCCGCAAGGGCTCACGCGCTGTGGGGCCGGTGCTGGGTCCACACGCCCGCATCGACCGCACCCGGGACACACGGGTCGCAGAACCCTGGCTGCACGCTCCGGAGGACGAGCGGCCGGGGGAGGGACAGCGCCTGACACCAGGCGCCCCTCACAACGGTGAAAGGCACCCCTCCTGGGGACGCCCTTCCGCCACCCCCACAGCGAGCAACGCCGGCCCGCAAGGGCGCACGCTGTGGGGCCGGTCCTGGGTCCACACGCCTGCATCGACCGCAACCGGGACACACGGATCGCAGAACCCTGGCTGCACGCTGCGGAGGACGAGCGGCCGGGGAAGGGACAGCGCCTGACACCAGGCGCCCCTCACAACGGTGGAAGGCACCCCCCCCGGGGACGCCCTTCCGCCACCCCCACAGCGAGCAGCGTCGGCCCGCAAGGGCGCACGCTGTGGGGCCGGTGCTGGGTCCACACGCCCGCATCGACCGCGCCCGGGACACGCGGGTCGCGGAACCCTGGCTGCACGCTCCGGAGGACGAGCGGCCGGGGAAGGGACAGCGCCTGACACCAGGCGCCCCTCACAACGGTGGAAGGCACCCCCCCCGGGGACGCCCTTCCGCCACCCCCACAGCGAGCAACGCCGGCCCGCAAGGGCGCACGCTGTGGGGCCGGTGCTGGGTCCACACGCCCGCATCGACCGCACCCGGGACACACGGGTCGCAGAACCCTGGCTGCACGCTCCGGAGGACGAGCGGCTGGGGGAGGGACAGCGCCTGACACCAGGCGCCCCTCACAACGGTGGAAGGCACCCCCCCCCGGGGACGCCCTTCCGCCTACCCCCACAGCGAACAACGCCGGCCCGCAAGGGCGCACGCTGTGGGGCCGGTGCTGGGTCCACACGCCCGCATCGACCGCACCCGGGACACACGGGTCGCGGAACACTGGCTGCACGCTCCGGAGGACGAGCGGCCGGGGGAGGGACAGCGCCCGACACCACGCGCCTGCCACAACGGTGGAAGGCACCCCCCCCGGGGACGCCCTTCCGCCGACCCCACAGCGAGCAACGCCGGCTCGCAAGGGCGCACGCTGTGGGGCCGGTGCCGGGCCCTCACGCCCGCATCGACCGCACCCGGGACACACGGGTCGCGGAACCCTGGCTGCCCGCTCCGGAGGACGGGCGACCGGGAGAGGGACAGCGCCTAACACCGGACGCCCCTTGCAACGCTGGAAAGCGCCCCCCCGGGGATGCCCATCCACCACCCCACTAAACCTGGTGTACGGGTCGCGCGATCGCAGCAGATGAAAAATAAAATAATGAGAAAAAGACGCACCGCCAGCAGAAATAAAGCGAAAAATCGTCTTTTCCGACCTCAGAAACCCCCCCAACAATTTTACGCCGCTGTTTGGCGAGGTCGCAAAATATAGGACACTCACCGAAAAAGACGAACAATAGAGTCGCGACGGCGAAGAAGCTGAGCGTTGCTTGCCCCAAACCACCTAGCAAAGTGCGAGCCCTAGGCGCTAGGGACTTGTGCGCGCCCCAAAACAACCCACACATAGACAACAACAACGCCACCGGCCGCCGACAAGCAAGTATGTTATGTGCCGCGCACCGCTAGAAACCAACGAAACAAGCACAACGCGGAAAGAGGTAGACAAGGAGAATAAATAGGTAACGAACCGCACCACGGTGGAGATATACCACAAGTACACGACCAAGCAATGCAAGCCCGCTCATGTAGGAAATACGCGCGAAGGGGATCACAACAAAAAGAACAAGAGGCCGCACATGTACCCAAGTATGTTGAATGTCGTGCATGAAAAATACACACAAGCAACAACAACGCCACCGGCCGCCGGAAAGCAAGTATGTTATGTGCCATATGTTGTGTGCATAACGCCGTAACAAGCGCAAAACAAGTAACGTGTCAAGCAACGCCAAAGTGCGCCGCCACGAAAAGCGCAACGAAAACCGCACCGGCAAGGAAAACCAACAAGAGGTGGCACCGAAAGAATGCCTATGCTCACCCCCGCTCACATAGGGAAAGAAAGGTATGCCCGCACGCGCATGCCCGGAACGCCGCAAGGCCATCACCGCCACGTACGAGCAACATGGTATGAAGGGACAAACGGGGAGGAACAAAGAGACCACCGAGGTAAAGCACAACACAAAAAAAAAAAAAAAACCAAGCATACACACGTGACTAGTGGGGTCCAAGTATGTCCCCACGCTACGCTACGTAACCGAGACGTGCCCACCGCCCACCCGCACCCCCCTTTATGTAGGAGGCGAAAGGGAGTGAAAGGGAACAAAAGATATGCCGCCGCATGCAAACGAATAGTAGACAAGCCAAACACCGCCACCAAGAACGCAAGTATGTTACCATGTCGTGCCACGTCGCCAACCGCGGAGTTGCGTGGGTTAGAACACACAAATAGCCAGGGAGGGGGACACGGGGAGCAAACACACAAATAGCATAGCGCCGGCGAGTGCCGGGTCCCAACAAACACACGTGCACGCACCCATGTTCTCTCCCCCTCACAGGTCCCGAGGAGAAGCGTATGCTCGTGTCTGCGTCGTCCGGGCGTTAAAGTAGGGTTGTCTTAGACGCTTAGGCAAGTATTGCGTCGTGCCGTCGTCACACATAAGCGAACGCCCGGCAAGGCGGGAGGACTAGGACACGTTAAGGTAGTGGGGAAAGAAGCAGGTATGTTGCATGTCACGCCGCGCGTGCGGAACGGGCGACGAGAAAAGGTAGCGACCAAAGGGGGGTGGAGACAAGACGGGAGCAAGTGGGGCGATAAACCTACGCGCAAGCCGGTCGCACACGCATGTCGCATGACGTACCAGCCAGCTCGAGGTGCCGTGTCGCGACAAAACCGCCGCCGCCGCACGCTTGTTTACGCACCCTTCTCTCCCTACGCAGGTTCAAAAGAGGAAGCCCGGGCCGACAAGGAAAAAGACAGAGACACGCAACAAAGCGGAGGCAGGGAAAAAGTGCATGCCAGGGAGAGGAGTAGAGGAAAGGGTAAAGAGCAACGAAGCCGCGAAAGGAACAAGGGGTAGCCAGCGAACGAGCAAGGGGCCCACACAGACGAGGGGACACAGCGGGCACACGGCGAGCACAACACCGCACCGAGACACCGGAGAGGGGAGCACCGGAGGACCAAGGAAAGAGCAGCACCACGCACCACGACACGCACAGCACAGACACCACACACACCGCACACACCCAACGAACCCCGGCAACCCACCTGGCAGTGGGCGGGCAGACGGGAGAGGGACAGCGCCTGACCCCAAGCGCCCCTCACCATGGTGGAAGGCACCCCCCCCGGGGACGCCCTTCCGCCACCCCCACAGCGAGCAACGCCGGCCCGCAAGGGCGCACGCTGTGGGGCCGGTGCTGGGCCCCCACGCCCACACCGACCGCACCCGGGACACGCGGGTCGCGGAACCCTGGCTGCACGCTCCGGAGGACGGGCGGCCGGGGGAGGGACAGCGCCTGGCACCAAGCGCCCCTCACAACGGTGGAAGGCAGCCCCCCCCGGGGACGCCCTTCCGCCACCCCCACAGCGAGCAACGCCGGCCCGCAAGGGCGCACGCTGTGGGGCCGGTGCTGGGTCCACACGCCCGCATCGACCGCACCCAGGACACACGGGTCGCGGAACCCTGGCTGCACGCTCCGGAGGACGAGCGGCCGGGGGAGGGACAGCGCCTGACACCAGGCGCCCCTCACAACGGTGGAAGGCACCCCCCCCGGGGACGCCCTTCCGCCACCCCCACAGCGAGCAACGCTGGCCCGCAAGGGCGCACGCTGTGGGGCCGGTGCTGGACCCCCACGCCCACACCGGGCGCACCCGGGACACGCGGGTCGCGGAAGCCTGGCTGCCCGCTCCGGAGGACGGGCGGCCGGGGGAGGGACAGCGCCTGGCAACAAGCGCCCCTCACAACGGTGGAAGGCAGCCCCCCCCGGGGACGCCCTTCCGCCACCCCCACAGCGAGCAACGCCGGCCCGCAAGGGCGCACGCTGTGGGGCCGGGGCTGGGTCCACACGCCCGCATCGACCGCACCCGGGACACACGGGTCGCGGAACCCTGGCTGCGCGCTCCGGAGGACGAGCAGCTGGGGGAGGGACAGCGCCTGACACCAGGCGCCCCTCACAACGGTGGAAGGCACCCCCCCCGGGGACGCCCTTCCGCCACCCCCACAGCGAGCAACGCCGGCCCGCAAGGGCGCACGCTGTGGGGCCGGTGCTGGGTCCACACGCCCGCATCGATCGCACCCGGGACACACGGGTCGCGGAACCCTGGCTGCGCGCTCCGGAGGACGAGCAGCTGGGGGAGGGACAGCGCCTGTCACCAGGCGCCCCTCACAACGGTGGAAGGCACCCCCCCCGGGGACGCCCTTCTGCCACCCCCACAGCGAGCGACGCCGACCCGCAAGGGCGCACGCTGTGGGGCCGGTGCTGGGTCCCCACGCCCACACCGACCGCACCCGGGACACACGGGTCGCGGAACCCTGGCTGCACGCTCCGGAGGACGAGCAGCCGGGGGAGGGACAGCGCCTGACACCAGGCGCCCCTCACAACGGTGGAAGGCACCCCCCCCGGGGACGCCCTTCCGCCACCCCCATATCGAGCAACGCCAGCCCGCAAGGGCGCACGCTGTGGGGCCGGTGCTGGGTCCACACGCCCGCATCGACCGCACCCGGGACACACGGGTCGCGGAACCCTGGCTGCACGCTCCGGAGGACGAGCGGCCGGGGGAGGGGCAGCGCCTGACACCAGGCGCCCCTCACAACGGTGGAAGGCACCCCCCCCGGGGACGCCCTTCCTCCACCCCCACAGTGAGCAACGCCGGCCCGCAAGGGCGCACGCTGTGGGGCCGGTGCTGGGTCCACACGCCCGCATCGATCGCACCCGGGACACACGGGTCGCGGAACCCTGGCTGCGCGCTCCGGAGGACGAGCAGCCGGGGGAGGGACAGCGCCTGTCACCAGGCGCCCCTCACAACGGTGGAAGGCACTCCCCCCGGGGACGCCCTTCTGCCACCCCCACAGCGAGCAACGCCGACCCGCAAGGGCGCACGCTGTGGGGCCGGTGCTGGGTCCCCACGCCCACACCGACCGCACCCGGGACACACGGGTCGCGGAACCCTGGCTGCACGCTCCGGAGGACGAGCAGCCAGGGGAGGGACAGCGCCTGACACCAGGCGCCCCTCACAACGGTGGAAGGCACCCCCCCCGGGGACGCCCTTCCGCCACCCCCACAGCGAGCAACGCCGGCCCGCAAGGGCGCACGCTGTGGGGCCGGTGCTGGGTCCACACGCCCACACCGACCGCACCCGGGACACACGGGTCGCGGAACCCTGGCTGCACGCTCCGGAGGACGAGCAGCCGGGGGAGGGACAGCGCCTGACACCAGGCGCCCCTCACAACGGTGGAAGGCACCCCCCCCGGGGACGCCCTTCTGCCACCCCCACAGCGAGCAACGCCGGCCCGCAAGGGCGCACGCTGTGGGGCCGGTGCTGGGTCCACACGCCCGCATCGATCGCACCCGGGACACACGGGTCGCGGAACCCTGGCTGCGCGCTCCGGAGGACGAGCAGCTGGGGGAGGGACAGCGCCTGTCACCAGGCGCCCCTCACAACGGTGGAAGGCACCCCCCCCGGGGACGCCCTTCTGCCACCCCCACAGCGAGCAACGCCGACCCGCAAGGGCGCACGCTGTGGGGCCGGTGCTGGGTCCCCACGCCCACACCGACCGCACCCGGGACACACGGGTCGCGGAACCCTGGCTGCACGCTCCGGAGGACGAGCAGCCGGGGGAGGGACAGCGCCTGACACCAGGCGCCCCTCACAACGGTGGAAGGCACCCCCCCCGGGGACGCCCTTCCGCCACCCCCATAGCGAGCAACGCCAGCCCGCAAGGGCGCACGCTGTGGGGCCGGTGCTGGGTCCACACGCCCGCATCGACCGCACCCGGGACACACGGGTCGCGGAACCCTGGCTGCACGCTCCGGAGGACGAGCGGCCGGGGGAGGGGCAGCGCCTGACACCAGGCGCCCCTCACAACGGTGGAAGGCACCCCCCCCGGGGACGCCCTTCCGCCACCCCCACAGTGAGCAACGCCGGCCCGCAAGGGCGCACGCTGTGGGGCCGGTGCTGGGTCCACACGCCCGCATCGATCGCACCCGGGACACACGGGTCGCGGAACCCTGGCTGCGCGCTCCGGAGGACGAGCAGCCGGGGGAGGGACAGCGCCTGTCACCAGGCGCCCCTCACAACGGTGGAAGGCACTCCCCCCGGGGACGCCCTTCTGCCACCCCCACAGCGAGCAACGCAGACCCGCAAGGGCGCACGCTGTGGGGCCGGTGCTGGGTCCCCACGCCCACACCGACCGCACCCGGGACACACGGGTCGCGGAACCCTGGCTGCACGCTCCGGAGGACGAGCAGCCGGGGGAGGGACAGCGCCTGACACCAGGCGCCCCTCACAACGGTGGAAGGCACCCCCCCCGGGGACGCCCTTCCGCCACCCCCATAGCGAGCAACGCCAGCCCGCAATAGCGCACGCTGTGGGGCCGGTGCTGGGTCCACACGCCCGCATCGACCGCACCCGGGACACGCAGGTCACGGAACCCTAGCTGCACGCTCCGGAGGACGAGCGGCCGGGGGAGGGACAGCGCCTGACACCAGGCGCCCCTCACAACGGTGGAAGGCACCCCCCCCGGGGACGCTCTTCTGCCACCCCCACAGCGAGCACCGCCGGCCCGCAAGGGCGCACGCTGTGGGGCTGGTGCTGGGTCCACACGCCCACATCAACGGCGCCCGGGACACGCGGGTCGCGGAACCCTGGCTGCACGCTCCAGAGGACGAGCGGCCGGGGGAGGGACAGCGCCTGACACCAGGCGCCCCTCACAACGGTGGAAGGCACCCCCCCCGGGGACGCCCTTCCGCCACCCCCACAGCGAGCAACGCCAGCCCGCAAGGGCGCACGCTGTGGGGCCGATGCTGGGTCCACACGCCCGCATCGACCGCACCCGGGACACACGAGTCGCGGAACCCTGGCTGCACGCTCCGGAGGACGGGCGGCCGGGGGAGGGACAGCGCCTGACACCAGGCGCCCCTCACAACGGTAGAAGGCACCCCCCCCCGGGGACGCCCTTCCGCCACCCCCACAGCGAGCAACGCCGGCCCGCAAGGGCGCACGCTGTGGGGCCGGTGCTGGGTCCACACGCCCGCACCGACCGCACCCGGGACACACGGGTCGCGGAACCCTGGCTGCACGCTCCGGAGGACGAGCGGCCGGGGAAGGGACAGCGCCTGACACCAGGCGCCCCTCACAACGGTGGAAGGCACCCCCCCGGGGACGCCCTTCCGCCACCCCCACAGCGAGCAACGCCGGCCCGCAAGGGCGCACGCTGCGGGGCCGGTGCTGGGTCCACACGCCCGCATCGACCGCACCCGGGACACACGGGTCGCAGAACCCCGGCTGCACGCTCCAAAGGACGAGCGGCCGGGGGAGGGACAGCGCCTGACACCAGGCGCCCCTCACAACGGTGGTAGGCACCCCCCCCGGGGGCGCCCCTCCGCCACCCCCACAGCGAGCAACGCCGGCCCGCAAGGGCGCACGCTGTGGGGCCGGTGCTTGGTCCACACGCCCGCACCGACCGCGCCCGGGACACGCGGGTGGCGGAACCCTGGCTGCACGCTCCGGAGGACGAGCGGCCGGGGGAGGGACAGCGCCTGACACCAGGCGCCCCCCACAACGGTGGAAGGCACCCCCCCCGGGGACGCCCTTCCGCCACCCCCACAGCGAGCAACGCCGGCCCGCAAGGGCGCACGCTGTGAGGCCGGTGCTGGGTCCACACGCCCGCATCGACCGCGCCCGGGACAAGCGGGTCACGGAACCCTGGCTGCACGCTCCGGAGGACGAGCGGCCGGGGGAGGGACAGCGCCTGACACCAGGCGCCCCTCACAACGGTGGAAGGCACCCCCCCCGGGGACGCCCTTCCGCCACCCCCACAGCGAGCAACGCCGGCCCGCAAGGGCGCACGCTGTGGGGCCGGTGCTGGGTCCACACGCCCGCATCGACCGCACCCGGGACACGCGGGTCGCGGAACCCTGGCTGCACGCTCGGGAGGACGAGTGGCCGGGGGAGGGACAGCGCCTGACACCAGGCGCCCCTCACAACGGTGGAAGGCACCCCCCCCGGGGACGCCCTTCCGCCACCCCCACAGCGAGCAACGCCGGCCCGCAAGGGCGCACGCTGTGAGGCCGGTGCTGGGTCCACACGCCCGCATCGACCGCGCCCGGGACACGCGGGTCACGGAACCCTGGCTGCACGCTCCGGAGGACGAGCGGCCGGGGGAGGGACAGCGCCTGACACCAGGCGCCCCTCACAACGGTGGAAGGCACCCCCCCCGGGGACGCCCTTCCGCCACCCCCACAGCGAGCAACGCCGGCCCGCAAGGGCGCACGCTGTGGGGCCGGTGCTGGGTCCACACGCCCGCATCGACCGCACCCGGGACACGCGGGTCGCGGAACCCTGGCTGCACGCTCGGGAGGACGAGTGGCCGGGGGAGGGACAGCGCCTGACACCAGGCGCCCCTCACAACGGTGGAAGGCACCCCCCCCGGGGACGCCCTTCCGCCACCCCCACAGCGAGCAGCGTCGGCCCGCAAGGGCGCACGCTGTGGGGCCGGTGCTGGGTCCACACGCCCGCATCGACCGCGCCCGGGACACGCGGGTCGCGGAACCCTGGCTGCACGCTCCGGAGGACGAGCGGCCGAGGGAGGGACAGTGCCTGACACCAGGCGCCCCTCACAACGGTGGAAGGCAGCCCCCCCCGGGGACGCCCTTCCGCCACCCCCACAGCGAACAACGCCGGCCCGCAAGGGCGCACGCCGTGGGGCCGGTACTGGGTCCACACGCCCACATCGACGGCACCCGGGACACACGGGTCGCGGAACCCTGGCTGCACGCTCCGGAGGACGAGCGGCCAGGGAAGGGACAGCGCCCGACACCAGGCGCCCCTCACAACGGTGGAAAGCACCCCCCCCGGGGACGCCATTCCGCCACCCCCACAGCGAGCAGCGTCGGCCCGCAAGGGCGCACGCTGTGGGACCGGTGCTGGGTCCACACGCCCGCATCGACCGTGCCCGGGACACTCGGGTCGCGGAACCCTGGCTGCACGCTACGAAGGACGAGCGCGGCCCGGGGAGGGACAGCGCCTGACACCAGACGCCCCTCACAACGGTGGAAGGCACCCCCCCCGGGGACGCCCTTCCGCCACCCCCACAGCGAGCAACGCCGGCCCGCAAGGGCGCACGCTGTGGGGCCGGTGCTGGGTCCACATGCACGCATCGACCGCACCCGGGACACACGGGTCGCGGAACCCTGGCTGCACGCTCCGGAGGACGAGCGGCCGGGGAAGGGACAGCGCCTGACACCAGGCGCCCCTCACAACGGTGGAAGGCACCCCCCCCGGGGACGCCCTCCCGCCACCCCCACAGCGAGCAACGCCGGCCCGCAAGGGCACACGCTGTGGGGCCGGTGCTGGGTCCACGCCCGCATCGACCGCACCCGGGACACACGAGTCGCGGAACCCTGGCTGCCCGCTCCGGAGGACGAGCGGCCGGGAAAGGGACAGCGCCTGACACCAGGCGCCCCCCACAACGGTGGAAGGCACTCCCCCCGGGGACGCCCTTCCGCTATTCCCACAGCGAGCAACGCCGGCCCGCAAGGGCGCACGCTGTGGAGCCGGTGCTGGGTCCGCACGTCCGCATCGACCGCACCCGGGACACACGGGTCGCGGAACCCCTGCTGCCCGCTCCGGAGGACGGGCGACCGGGAGAGGGACAGCGCCTAACACCGGACGCCCCTCGCAACACTGGAAGGCGCCCCCCCGGGGATGCCCATCCACCGCCCCCACACCGAGCAACGCACCAACGCACCAACGCACCAGCCACGGGACATCCGCACCCCGCCCCCTGCTCTTAGACACAGCGACATAGCAATGGCGGAACCCGCGGCACCACGCAAGACACGCCCCCGATCTCCGACGCTGGACGAAGCACACGAGGTCATCAGGGCGCTGGGACTCAGAGACGGCGAAGGAGACCCCCCACAAGGGGACACGGGCACAGACTCCGACCTGGAGGCATTGCCGGAGCCCCCCACGGGGGGCGCGCCCGCGGAACCTGCGCCGCCGGCGGGCAGCGTACCCGCGATCTGCCCCGCGTGGAAAAGGGGCCATTGCACCGGCGAAGGCTGGTGCCCCAAACAGCACCCCCAGCCCGATGCCGACGACGGAGCGTTGCCCGAGGTGAAACCCGCGGCCGCACGCGCCGCCCTACGCTACGGGGTGACGCAGGGCTGGATCCTGGATGAAACCGCGCGCGGCAGCGTGAACATCCAGGAGGCCGTCGACCGCGTCACCCACGCGGGACAGGCGGCAGTGGCCCTGCACACCCGGGGCCGCCACGGTGGACCCGCAGAGGGGATCATTGTGGATCCCTCGGGAATGGTGCTGGTCCTGGCGGCGGACATGGTCCGAGGGGTGCTCCACGTGTCCCGCGTGCGGCGGGCGTGCCCACAGTGGACCATCCAGGTGTACACCCCCCCGCGGGCGTGGCCCTTTTCCACATGGGCGGTGCTCGCCGTCATGTGGCACCTGGCACCAGAGGACGCCCCCACAGGGACCGCGGAGGACATCGCCCGGGACCTCCACACCTGGCCGGCCGACCAGGAATACCCCTGGCGCAGGCCCCGGGGCGGCCTCCCGGTGGCACCGGCGGCAGAGGGACTCAGCCTCGCGGCAACCCTCCAACGGCACCCCGACAAGCAGGCGCGCCAATTCCTGCAGACGGGCACGGTCCCGGCCGCCCCGCCAGACTCCGAGTGGCGATGGGACGCAGGGGTGGCGCAACCACTGCTCGGCCCCTGGACCCTCCCGTTGTGGTACTTACCAATGGGCACTTTGGCCCACGCCACCCACGCCGTCAAGGGGGCTTTCCCGCAGCCGCCCCTCCCCGGCGTGGCCCTGCTCCGCAGCCTGCAGGCGGGGGCCGCCTGGGTACGGTGGAAGGAAGGGAAGGGACGCTCGAGCCCCTATTTCCCCATGGTCCAAGGCCAGGCGCTGATTCATGCCGAGGGCATGGGGACCGTGGAATGGGGGGCGATCGTGCCCGGCACGGCGTGCAGGTGGATCACGGCGGCCGCCCCACAGCCCATGCGATCGCCGCCGGCGTGCCACCGCCTCCTACGGATGGTCCCCTCATTGGCCCCCCAGCACGCCTTTACAAGGGACGTGTAAAAAGCCGTACTGAGCCACACCAGGGATTGGCTGACGAACCCGGGTACGCGGTACCCGCCGGGACCGGTGCTCGAACAGCTCACGGCCCCCACACCCGGGGTCCTCCACGCCCTACACAGGGCGTCGGCCCTCACGAAGCAGCTCAACGACGAAGTGCTGGACCTGGCGCTGGAGCCGCTGCGGGTGCTCTACCCGCAAGCACACATCCCACCCGCGGGCACGTCCAACCGCCTAGGCCGCCTGGGGTTGCAGCGCCGCGTCGAGGCCGCGCACCCAGGAGGCGTGGTGGAACAGTGGCTAACGCTCCGCAATCCGTCCACCGCGGAGGGCCACTGGTACCTGCACCAGCTCCTCTTCCAGCCACGGGCAGCCCCGGAACACCGCCGGCAGAACCCGTACCACACGCACCCGGAGCGCCGGGGCGCGCAAAACTACCCGCAGCCAATCCCGCCCGCCCTCCCGCCGGGGCAGGGCCCGGAGGCGCTACAGCGGGGCCCCCCGCTCGACACCGCCACCACGGTACAGCAGTGGGGAGGCGACGATGCGAGCGGTGTCGAACCGGACTGCACGAACTGCGGAGCGGTGGCCTGGATGGCAGCCTGCAGGCACCTCACCCGAGATACCACGGGACTCCGGCAGTACAGACCCACGGACCGCACGGCGCTGGCGTCCGCGGTCGCGGCCGTCACCATGGGTCCAGTGGCGGCGTGGCCGGCGCAGCTGCTGCCCCACGTCCCCTGCCGCGACACGCGGCCCCGACGGCCGGCCGCGACGCACGAGCCGACGGCACCCCTCACGGCGGAGCAACTATACGTCGTCGCGGCGGCTTTGCTAGCAGACGGCGAGGAGAGCTTCGTCCTCCACCACGGCCCGGCGCAAATTGCGGGATGCATACAAGGGCCCCAGCGCGATGCACCAGACCCGTGGCATGCCACACTCCGCAGGCGCACCCGCGTCTGGGGTGCGGGCGATGGCGCACCCCCGCCCGGGCCTAGGCAGGGGGAGGCACTGGTACTGCAGACGGCAGGCTACCAAGCCATCGTACACGGCCACGCCGGAGGGTACCGGTCGCACATCCTGGCCGGAGGCCGATGGACGGTCTGGCACAGCACCGCCAGGCAGGGGGCTTTCCCGCCCCTGTCCCACGTCGACTGGCGACAGGGGCCCACCCAGGCCTACTATATGTCGGCGGACCCCTGGCCGCTGGCGGTCCTGCTACACACTGTCAGCGCCCCCAACAAGAGGCAGGAACCGGGGTGGGTCAACCCCCCCAACACTGGTGTGGAGCCCCGACCAGGAGGAGCATCTACGGGCCGTGTGGCAGGGAGACGCCATCAGGGCCACGGACGTCCCGGACCTCCACGCGGGGCCCATCACGCACGCCCGCCCAGCAGCTACCCTGGCGGTGGCCCAACGGGGGCAGCAGAACCCACAGTGGGTGGTCTGCATGTTCAGCCCGGCGGACACGCACATCGTCGTCTGCGAACCTGAACGCCTGCCGGGGCCCGAAGCCGTGATCCGCGTGGCAGACTGCACACGCATGATCATCAAGGCGCTGCGGGAGGGCGAACACCACGCCCTCCTGCTCCAGGTCAGGCTGAAGGACAACGCCCGGGCGGCGAGGCCGGGAGTGTGGCCGGCAGGGGCGCACCCCGCCGACCTGGAGCTCCAGCTGGCGGTCCCGACCACGGTGTACCACTGGCTACAGGCCTTCCACGACCTGCGGTGGAGGAGCAAACCCGACCGCCAAATCGGCTCCACGCACTGGCAAACGTGGCTGCAAGCAGACGCGCAGCGCGATGCCGCCCGAGGCCTCGGGCCCGCGCCCGCGACGCGAGCCCTCGATGCGGCGGCCCCAGGCCGCACGCTGGCACCACACACGGTGCCGCTGGCCAACCTGCCCTTCGAACCAGCGGCGGAGGGCGCCATTCGGAAGTCAGTGCAGCTCCCCCCGGCGCGAGGGGCCACAGAGCCGACGAAATGCCCCCTGTGAGCGGACAAGTACTACACCAGCGGGGCAATGCTGGAACACCTGGCGTGGCACGCGGTGCACGCTGCGGCCCCGGCAGACGACAAGGAGGCGGCCGCCAACATCCTGCAGGGGAGAGCACGGAGGTCCCCGTGGCACGCCCCGTACACCCGGCGCCCCCCGCCCCAGGCAGCCGACCACGCAGATGGAGGTGAGGAGGCACCCGGAGCGGCCCCGGGGGCCGGCGGTGCGGCCCCACCAGGGTCCATGTCCATCCCCGCGGGGCTGGCCCCCCTGGCCCCCCTGACTCCCCCGGTCCCCCGGGCCCCCCTGTGGGCCCCGCTGGGAACGGGCTCAGCGGATGCGGCGCACCCAGATGCCCTGGCGGCACCAGCGAACCCGGCGGCGATGCCGACGCGGGATAGCTGACTCCAGGAGGACACGACGGGCGACGCCCTGTGGCTCCTCTCGTGGAACCTGCGCAACGGCCTCGTGCCGCCAGACCGGTCCCTCCGGGACACACTCCGGCGGCGCCGGGGGCCGGCGGCCTGCACCGACAAGGAGCACCTCATCACCGGCATGCTGCCCCAGGAGGGGGGCTTTGCCATCATGCTCCAGGAAACGGGGATCGCCACCAGGGCGCAGGAGATGCACGTGGCCGCGGCGCTCCGGGACAAGGGGTACACCGCCTACTTCAGCAGCCGGCTGGCGGAGACGGGGGCCACCTCTACCTCGAGAGGGGGGGGCCTCCTCACCGCGGTCAGCAGCAAGTACGTGGCGGAGCACGAGGTGCTCAGCTTCACGGAAATTGTCCCCGGGAAAGCCGCGGCCCTGGAGATCCGCACGGACGGGGGAGGCCTCACCCTCATCAACGTCCACGGGCCGCAAGCAGGTTGCTCCCCGTGGGCGGGACGGGCGGCGTTCTGGGCCGACATACAAATGTATGCCACGGCACGCAGCCTCGGCGGGAGGCACCCGGTGGTCATCGCCAGTGACACCAACATCTACATGGATGTCCCCGCCAACCCGGCCACGGAGCATTTCCGAGCGGGCTGGGAAGCCTGCGGCTTCCGAAGAGCCGCGGCAGGCGGCGAGGAGGACATGAGCCCCACGCTCCACCCGTCCCAGCACAGGGTGGACACTTTCCTGGTCAACGAGCCCCTCCTGCCGTGGTCCCTGCGGGAGAGCGTCTGGGCTCGCGGCATGGCACACCCCCAGGTGGTCGGCTCGGACCGCCTCCCGGTCCGCCTGGCCCTGCCGGGCCTCCTCAGCGCAGCGGGACGCGCGGCGATGCCCACCCCCTACAGCCACACGGAAGGCCGCCTCCTCCCGTACGACGCCGAGGCCGCGCCCGTCCAACACTGCCTGTGGGCGGCGGTCACCGCCGCGCAGGATGAACCCTCCCTTGCGCCCTGGCTGGGTCCCGCAGAGCAGCACGACTACGGGTCCATGCCCGCGGCTGCGGTGGACAAGGTGTTCGAACACCTCCACGCGACGCATGACGCCCTGGCGCGCGTGGTGGGACGCCGGCAGCCGTCTCCGGCGGGAACGGACCCGGCGGAGGGGGACCTCCCGGAGAGCGGAAAGCAGCTCCAGGCAGCGGTCCTCCGCTATGACACCCTGGCAGCGCGCGCCCCGGCAGCGTACCAGGCGGACGCGGCCAGGCATGGCATCCGGTCCGAGGCGGCGCTCCGGCTCACGGAGGAACTGCAGAGTGTGTCGCCCGGAGCTGGAGAGGCAAGCAGCCGCCCTCGAGGAGGACATTCGCCAGCTCCGCGCCCTCCTGGCGGCAGACCGCAAGCGCGCCATCAAGGACTTCTGGCGCCGCCACGCCCCCGACATCGCCCAGCGATGGAAAGCCGTGCGGGGAGCCATAGAGATAGAGGCCCCAGGCCCGTCAGGCCTCTGGAACGTGCGGGTTCCCAACACCCAAAGTCTCCTCACGGAGGCCCACGACGTGATGTTCGCAGTTCGCGCCTTCTGGCGAGAACTGTATGACAAACGCCCGGTGGACCTCCCGGGTTTCCAGGCGGTCCTCGGCCGCCACGTCCCCCGGGTCCCTGAGGGAGCCTGGACACAGGTCCAGCAGTACTCCATGCAGGACCTGAAGTCCGCCCTGGACAAGGCCAATGGCAAGGCCCCGGGTCCTAACCACGTGGAGGCCCGCTTCATCAAGGCCCTCCCGGCACCCGTCCAGTGGCTCCTGGTCCACTCCTACCGGGCCATCCTCCGCGGCGCCCCGCCACCGATGCACTGGAGGGACGCGCACATCTGGCTCAGCCCCAAGGTACCGGGCTCTGCCAGACTGGACGACTACAGGCCCATAGCCCTGGGCCAGCTGGACATGAAGCTGCTCACGGGCCCCCTCACCCAGCGCATCACGGAGGTGCTCACACGGCACGGGGTGGTCAGCGACTGGCAGCAGGGGGCCCTCCCTGGCTCCAACACAGGCCCCCCGCTGTTCATGGCGCAGCAGCAGCTCCAGCGGGGAAGGCCCAACTACGTCTTCTCCTTCGACGCCCGCAAGGCCTTCGACACCGCCCCACACGGCGCCCTCCACCTCATCCTGCGCCACCTCTCCGTGCCGCCGGACGTCATTGACCTCCTGCTCTTCCTCCACACGTGCGCCAGGCTGCGCATCGTCACAGCACACGGGCTAACGCAGCCCGTCTACATGCTGCGCGGCGTCCGGCAGGGCGACCCCGAGAGCCCCCTGCTGTACGCGCTCCTCCTGGAGCCCCTGCTCAGGGCACAGGGGCACCGCCTGCGCCCGCCGGGAGGGGCCGAGCACGGCCTCATCCAGGCCTATATCGACGACCTGCTGGTGGTGGCCCACACGCTGCAGCACTTCGTCGAGGGCGTGGAGGCGGTGGCCGCGTACCTGGGGATGATGGGCATGGAGCTCAACCCCCGCAAGTGCGCCATGGCCACCACGGAGGGGGTCCCGGGCCTGCAGCTGCGCCTCTGCCCCCACCTGGAAAACCCGTGGTACTGGGTACCAGCGGCGGACTCCGTCCCCTACCTGGGACTCCAGCTGCAGCCGGACGGGGAGTTCTCCCTGCAGCGCAAGCACCGGCTACGCCTGGCGGCAGTGCACCACTGGTGCCTTAACACCCTCGCGCCACCGAAAGTGGTGCAGGACGTCATCCTGGCGATCCTCGGAGGGGTGACGCAGTACGTCGCCCCTTTCATCGCCGACGACTCCGACACTGCACGCCACCTGGACCACATCACGGTCCAGGTCGCGAAGGACAGGGCACGATACGCCTTCGACGCCTCGCGGGACAGCCTGCAGGATGACCGGACCCTGGGGCTCACACGGGTGCCCACGCTGTGCAAGCAGGCAGCGGTGGCCCTCGTGGGTACACTCGTTCACCACCGCGCAACCTCCGTGCGCGCGGAGGTCACCAAGATGTTCTGGGAGATAGCCGGCGCGCACGGAATATGCCCCGAGGTGCACTACCCCGTCCCGGAGTTCGCAACTCTGGCGGGAGGCGACTGGGTCGACCCCATACCCCGGGCCCTGGCCGCCCTGGGAGTGGGGATGTACAACCCCATCGCGTGCCCCAGGGCGGCTCATGTCCAACTACAGTCCCCGCCGGGCAAAATCGTCACGCTGCGCACCGCCAAGCTGCGACACCGCGACACGTGCCGCCTGAATGTGCCACACGCAACGCCGTGGCATGGGCACCACGGGCCACGCCACCCCTTCCCCGACAACGACGATCCGTGGCCGACGGCGGTGCGGGAGTGCCTCAACCAATGCGCCGATGAACACCTCCATTATTGCCGCCATGAGCAAGGGCCCACCAACCACCCCGGGTGGCGCGATGCCCTGGCCCACCTCTTCCACACCACCGGCACACGGGACCCCCGCCTGAGACTCGTCCACCCCACGAGGGCTAAACAGGACGCCCACACCGGCCCACGGGTGACCCTGGACGGCCTGCACCTCCACGTCGGGGGCTACCGCCGCCGGGACGGCCTGTCCCCCCCCACGCGGGGGGCGGCGTACCACCCGCCAGCGGCCCTCATGTACATCCTCCGCGACGTACTCGCAGAAAGTGAGCACCAAGAGCCCAACGCGGACGTGGCGTGGCCAGAGCCCTTAGGCCCCCGGCCCCACGCGCCGACGCCGTTGTGGCTGGTGACCACAGACGACCAATGCACCCAAGCGGCGGGACAAGCGCAGCTCCGGGCCGAGTGGGTGATAGTGCAAGTGGGGGCAGGCCAGCCCGAACCCCGTGGGCTCCCCCGTGGCACCGCCCTACTGGTGGCTACGGGGGTGCCGCACGACCCACACATGGCGGTGCACGCGCTGGAGGACCGTCCGGAGGACACAGGACACTTGGTGGTACACCAGCGCGGGGGCCCGGCGTGGCTCAAGGAACATGTGACGGCGCTACGGTCCTGGGCAAGCACGGTCGCCGGAGCGGAGATCCGGCTGCACGACCACCCGGCGATCAGCCCAGGCGACACCAGGGCGCTGAGTGTGGACCAACTGACCCACAGCCACCCCGACGTCCGGTGGCACTCCACCGACCTCAACGCGGGGTGGCTCAGCCCCACCGGATACTACTGGATCCCGGAGGCCTCGGGACACACCTCCTCTGACGCGTCCGGGGGCGGACCCTGCAAACACGCCACCAGCGTCGCTCTCGCCGCCGACCTTACCCGCACGTGGGCGGTGGCCATCTCGGGCACGGTGCCCGACGGAGAGGGGGTGGCCGCCTCCCTCCCCCTACATTACGGTGCACACAGACCATGGGTCCACACGGTGGACGCCGAAGTCATCCTCCACCTCCTGCGGCACGCAGATCGCGAGCGAACCACGGGGGTCCCCGCGGGCGCAGCGAAGGTGGTCAACCAGATGCCCCTGAGGTGGCTCCGGGACGGCCTGTGCGCGCGGGGGCAACACGCCGGGCACCCGTTCTGGTACGTCCGAGCCACCTCGCACCACAGTGACGCCCTACTGCACAAGGCGGACTGGGCGGCGTCCCAGGACACCGTCTTGCAGAACACGCCCCCGGACCCTGGCCACGCCCAACTCATCGTCGCCCGCCGTCACGGCCATCTCGATCTACGGCCCCCCACGATGCGGGTGCTCGGCGAGGTCGCGCAACGGGCGCAGACGGACCATGCGCTGACGCACCGGGGACACACACCTCTGGGCGCGGCCCACGCCACGGCCTACGTCCACGCCCGGGACCTCACCGCGGCGGCCACCAACCGCCGGGCGCTGCGGGCCCGAGACGGCCACACGCCGGTGCAGCGCAGGCTCCGCGTCCGGAAGGAGCGGCTCTCCGACGTCGCCATCGTCCCGCAACCGTGCCTTTTCTGCGGCGGCCCGGAAGAGACCCCGGTGCACATGCACGTGGGCTGCACCCACTCGCGGCTCCTCTGGCCCCACTACCGCCAGGCGGTACACGAGGCGGCCCGCCACCTCCCACCTGGGGACAAGGCCCTGTGGGTGGCCTCGTGGCGCTCCGCAGGCGCCACGTGGACGGAGGTGTTCTGCTCCGGACTGGTGCCCGAGGACGCGGAGGCGCAGCTCCGCGCCATAACCCGATACGACCTGCCGGGAGGGACCTCGGTGGACAACTTCCTCCACCACATGCTCCGGCTGGGGGACTTCGCGTGGGAGCTTCGCAACCACCGGCTGGAGCAACTCCCCCACGAGCCCCTAAGCGCGGCGGCGAGGGCGCACCGGTGGCTCACTGCGGCGGAGGGCGACCACCCTCCCCCTCCCCTGCGCCTCGACAAGGACTTCGTAGCCTCCCTCCGTGTTGTGAATGGCACTCTGGAGTGCCCACTCCAAGAGAGCCCCCACCCGTATCAGGACCTGCCGGGGGAGTTCTCGAGGCACCTGCAAGACGCCCTTTTCCCACCGTGGATCATCGGGCGCGGCTCCATGACCGCATGGGAGGCGCGCATCGTGGGGGAGGAGTGGGCGTGGGAGTGGGGCCGGTGGTGCGCGGCCACGCGCGCCCCGGAGACCCCTGCGCAACGATACGCCGCCATCCCGCTCCGGGGGTGGGGGCCGGACACCCGGCCGAGACCCACCATGGTCCGCGGGGCGGGACCTGACCACCCGTGGGACGCGGCGACGGGGGAATGGCTGCAGGCGGCCCCGGGGCCGCAAACGGGATGGACTGGGGACGTATCCTCACTCGTCAGGACGCCCGTCCCGCCCCGCATCGTCCTTCACACCGCCAACGTGCTCCGGGCCACGGAGATACGCACGTGGGGACACGCTGCGGCCACCGTCCGGTGGCAACCCCCAGAGGACGGGGCCACCCAACTCACCGTGGCGCACTTCAAAGCGGGGGGGCCGGTATACGACGACGCCCTGTCCCGGCTGGGCGACACCCAGGGGCCCTTACTCCTCATGCTCCCCACCGGTATCGCAGCCGCGCTGCGCCAGGAGCTGGACGGCTGCGAAGGGCTGCGAGTGGGGTGGGAGGCAGTCGCGGACGGCACCCTGCTGGCCCTCCTCCACAGAGACACCGCGAACGGGTGCCAATGGGACGCGCTGACGCCCCACCTCACCGGGCGCCACGTGTACATGGCGAGCCCCCCCCAGGGGCACCCCCGCCCGGCGTGGGACGACCTCATCGCCGCCTTCCACGACCACGGGATCCTCCCCGGCGACACGTGGCAGGAGGTCCAGCGGAAGACGCTTGGCAAGGACTACCGGCGCCGCGTCCGCGCCCGCTTGCTGGAGATCCGGGACCCCCTCCGACAGAGGTGGGACGACCTCTGGCTCCGCCATCTCGACCCTTGGTCGCCGCCCTCCCACCTCCCACACACCTGCCGACTCTGCGGAGAGTGTGACAAGGTGTCCTCCGCAGCAGCGACAGGCGCCCACAGGTGCGAGCGGTGCACCCAGGTAGCCGCGTGCCCCTGGCCCGAACCTCCCGCGCGTCCGCGCAGGCGCACAGAGGAGGAGGCCTTGCGCCGGCACATCGAGGGGGCACACACCCCCTCGCACGAACAGGCGGGCCCCGCGGGCGCTGCCCTTCTGTGGATCCACGTGCACCTGCGGGACCCCACATCCATTGCGCACCTGTCGCACGTGTTCGCCCCCTAACCCCCACCCGCCGCCGCCCTTTGCAGAGCCCGCAGCACCATGCCACGCCGACGGGGGGATGGGCCGGGGCACACCAGGGCCCGCCGCAGAGCGCAGGAGGCGGCCGTCCGGGGCCTGGTGGCGGACGCGGTGGCGGAGGCAAGAGCAGCGCACGCTGCCGCACGGTGCGACCTGGAGGGCAGTGCGAGGGCCTTCCTCAACGAGACCGTTCTCCCGGCCGTCCGCGCCCTGAACGGAGCGGGGGCCCCTACGCTGCTCCCGGCAATGCACCGGATCGTGAACGCCGTCCGGCCGGGGCTCATCAGCCCGGAAGCGGCCCTCTACGGGCACTGGATGGAGTGGCGCGAGTCCAATCGGTCGGGCCGGCCCCTGTCCATGGGGGACACCCTCCGGCTGACGGGAGCGGGGTCTGCCATGTCCCTCCGCAGTAGCGCCCCAGCCCTGCTGCACGCCCTCAGGACGCGCTACCCCGGGGACGCGGCCCCGTACCTGAACCAGGCGCGGGCCACGTACCCGGGGGGAGTGTCCGAGCTGGATGCGGCGCTCCACCTTCTACACCCGCCGGACGAGGACCTGGAGGTGGGCGAGGTCACGGTGTTCGTGGAAGGCGCGGACGAGGCGTCCGCCCGCCCCCGGCCGACCAACCCGGTGTATGACGGCACCGGGCCTACCCCCCCGTACGCCGTTGTCTATGAGGCGTTCCCCAGGGAGCCCACTTGGTGCCCCGCCCTCCCACCGGCGACGCACGCGGCCCGCGGCTGGGCTAATGCAGACCTGTCCCCCCCCCTCTCCAGGACCAGGGGTGCCCACCACAGGGGGCAGGTCCTCTGGCAAGAGTGCCCTGGCACCCCCCTCCTCCTCCTCGTCGTCGCGACCCGCGGGGGCCCGGGGCGGATCCTGGGGATCACCCCCACCCACCTCTATGGGGCCACACCCGTACCCCGCCCCCCCCTCCCGGCGCCCGCGGCGCGGGACGGAGTACACACCTTCCTGTGCACACAGGAGGTCACCGCCGTTACGGGGGTCCACCTGGTGCGGCTGCCCCCGACACCGCTCGACGACCCCCGGGGGCCCAGGGCCCTGAGCCCCGCCCCAGACTGGGAGCTGTGGCGCGACGCGTGGGCCGCGTGGCTCCCCCGCCTCCCCTCCCAATGCCGGTGGATGGCCGCGGACCCCCGGCCGTGCGGGGCTGACACCACAGCCGGCCCCCCACCCCCTCCCCCCCCCCCCCGCAGAGCACCACACGGCACTGCCCACGGCACGGCACTGATGCACCAGGAGGTAGTGGGAAGGGCGCGCCTGCCACCACGCATGCCTACCAGAGTAACAGTGATGGCAGACTCCGATGGGTCCCTCGGGCGAGACGACCGCCACCACCGCCGGTCCCGCTCCCGCTCCCCCGTCTCCTCCCCAGAGTGGACGGGGGAGACCCTCGCGGAGCGCGAGGAGCGGAGGCTGGCGGAGGCGGCGGTGGTCGGGCCGCCGCCGCCGGCCCGGGAACCTGGGCCAGCCGAGACGGCCGCCCCCGCCGCCCAAGCGGCCAGCCCCGCCGCCCCGCCCCGCCCTGACGCGCAGGAGGCGGAGACCGCGGCGAGCCACGCCGCGGCCCCGGCCGCGGCCCCCGGCACGCCGCCGGCAAGGGGGGCAGCCCCGGCGCAGGAGCCGGAGGCGTCGCCGAGGGCTGCCGCAGCCGCGCAGGAGAGCAAGCAGGGCGCAAGAGGGGTTGCGACGGACCCCGCACGGGCTGTGGGCACCTCGCCGGCGGCCGCCGCGGCAGCAGAGAAGACCGAGGAGGGTGTGCGAGGGTCTGCGACCGCGGCCACGGGCGCCTCATCGGCGGCCGCCGCGGCAGCGAAGGAGAGTGCGGAGGGCGCGAGAGGGGCTGCGGCCCCTGGCACGCCGCGCAAGCGGGGGAAGAACCCCGCACGGGCCGCGGACGCCTCGCCGGCGGCCGCCGCAGCAGCAGCAGTGGGCAGGGAGAGCGCGAAGTACCGCGCCCACGCCAACCCCGCCCACACCCACACCAGCCCCCCCAAGCCGTACCCCCCCAAGCCCTTCCCCCCGGGGCGGGAGCGGCACGTCCGCCCCCCGACGCGCGAGCGCTCGCCGCCGGGCGTCACGCTGCCGCAACTGCAAAGGCAGCGGGACGCCCGGCGAGTGGTCCAGGAAGGGCGCAGCGGCGAGGGGGAGGGGAGCGGCGGACGGCGTGACAGGCAGGGGGCAGGGGAGGGGTCAGGGCACGGGAAGGGCGCGCAGGGGCGCGGGCGGGGAGCCCAGGTGCAGGGGGCGGAGCGAGGGGAGGTGGGAGAGCGAGCGGGCCGGGGCTTGGTGGACGAGAGGCGGGACCCGCGACACGGGCAGGGGGTCGGGGAGGGGCCAGGGCACGGGAAGGGTGCTCAGGGGCGCGGGAAGGGTACCCAGGCGCAGGGGGCAGGACAAGGGGGGATGGGAGAGCGAGCGGGCCAGGGCGTGGGGGACGAGAGGCGGGACCCGCGACACGGGCACGGGACCGGAAAGGGGCCCAAGGGCAAGGGCAAGGGCAAGGGCAAGGGCCCCAAGGGACAGGAGGGACGGGGCATGGGAGCCCAGGGGGGAGGGCGGGGCGAGGGGAGGGGGGCAGAGGGCGGAGCGCCCCCGCAGCCGGACGTGCAGCCGGTGAGGTGCATCCCCCCCGGCATCCAACAGATGCCGGCACACCACACCTACCACCACCACCACCACCACCACCACCACCTCTACAACATCGACCCTGACGCCGGCGAGCTCGTCCCCCCCCAACCCCCACGACACCAGCACCAGCAAGCCCCCCCCGCGCCGAGGGCGGAGCCGGCGCGGATGGCCTCGGCGGAGGGGGGACGGGGCGTGGCATCGGCGCCGCAGGTGCAGGAGCAGCGAGGGGGGCCGGCACGGGGGGCGGAGGAGAGCCGGCCGTGGGACGTGGACTGGGGCGCAGTGCCGGACCCGCTGGGGGGGGAGACCCTCCCCCTGGTGGGGGAAGTGTACGGGTGGTTGTGCTGGGCCAACCAGGGGACCTCCAGGAGGTCGCGGAACCGGCCCTTCGATGCCGTGCTTCTCCGGAGGGACGGAGGAAACCGAGAGGCACCCCCGGGGGGGTGGGCGGCCCCAGAGGACCACGAGAGGGTCCTCAGGTCAGTGATCCGGGCGGCGTGGCCCGACAGGGAGCCGACGTGGCCGGCCTTCCTGGAGGGGGGAGCGGTGCTCCGCATCACGGATGCGGACGCCAACAACTGGCTCCTCGGGCTTTGCGTAGCGCCCTCGCCCACTGGCGCTACCGCCGGCACAACCCGCCGCCGCCGCAGCCCCAGCCCCCACACAAGCGGCGGCGCAAGTGAAGGCCCAGACGGCGGGTACGGGAGGGTTGGGGGGGGGGATAGGCCCCCTGACCCACGCCCCCCCCACGGTATGGCACGACGTGCGGGGGCGCGCCGCCTCCCGCGGGAGGGAGTGCGGGGGCGACAAGCGCGGGGAGGAACCGGCTGCCCCGCAACCTGCTAACCACTGACCGCTAACCCCCACGGCCACCCCCGGCCGGCCGGCGCCGCGCGGCAACGGCCGGGGAGGTGAGGGCCCCGGCGAGGGCCTGCGCGGGCATCCAGCTCTCGATAGGGGGGGCGGGTGAAGGGCGCGACCCCCTGGCCGATGGCTGGCCCCCGGGACCAGGGCCGCCATGCCGCCCCCGCCCCCCCCCCCACGGCCGACGAGAGGCATCGCCAGGGGACCAAAGGGCCCCCCCCAACCCACCCCCCCCCCCCGCACAGACCCGGGGGCGGGCGAGGAGGCGGCCCCCCCGCCCCCCCCCCCCCGCACCCACCACAGCAGGGGAGCCACAGGCGCGGCCCTCCGCCCCCCCAGGGCTGGGGGGGCGCCCCCCCCTCAGGGGGAACGGCGGCGCAATGCGGGCAACGGCGGCTGGGCCTGCTCCCGCGAACCCACACCGGCGTGCCGGAGCAACGCGCACGACGGAGCAGGAAGGAGGCCGCGCCCCACATGACCCTCCCGTAACCACAGCCCGCTCCGAGGTGACAGAGGGAGGGTATCAAGTCAGATGGGGCCCCCAGGGGGGCGGTCCACGGGCCGCCCCTCACCCCCCCCACCCCGGGGCGGCACTTCAGCCCCGACCGCAAGCGTGCGCCGGAAGGGAGCGCACCGGCGACACGGAGGAAGCCAGGAAGGAGTACCACAGGCCGCCGCCTGGAACGAGAGCAGGGAGGCCGCGGCGCGACATCCCCCCCCCCCCCGCCCCCCCACCGGCCCGCCAGCCGCAGGGGCCCCGGCCCCCACCCCCCGAGGCAGAAGGGACGGACCCCCCTGCCCGAGAGGGGAGCCGGAGTGTGACCCGCCCCCACGCCCCAGCCGCCGGCTCCAATGGGGGCCGCGAAGAGCAAGTGGGCCCACGCCTGCGCACCAGGACGCCGCGCAGATCGTGCCCAGAGAAGCCGGGTGGGCGCGAACCGGAATGGTATGGGTGGCCACGCCCCCCATGGACAGCACGACACCAAGGGACGCCCGCTTTGTTGCCTACCCAGGGAAAGCGGCCCCGCAACCCGCTAACCACTGACCGCTGACCCCCACGGCCACCTCCGGCCGGCCAGCGCCGCGCGGCAACGGCCGGGAGATGAGGGGCCCCAGGGAGGGACTGCGTGAGGATCCGGCTCTCGGTAGAGGGGGGCGGGGGAAGGGCGCGACCCCCCTGGCCGATGGCTGGCCCCCGGGGCCGGGACCGCCAAGCCGCCCTCCCCCCCCCCTTTTTGGCCGACAGGGGGCATCGCCAGGGGACCGAAGGACCCCCCCCACTCCCCCCCCCCCCCCCTCCCACACAGGCCCGAGAGCGAGCGGGGTGGCGCCCCCCCCCCCCCCGCACCCACCCCAGCTGGGGAGCCACAGGCGCGGCCCTCCGCCCCCCCAGGGCCGGGGGGGCGCCCCCACCCACAGGAGGAACGGCGACACGGTAAGGGCAACGGCGGCTGGACGTGCCCCCACGAACCCACACCGGCGTGCCGGAGCAACGCGCACAACGGAAGACGAAGGAGGCCGCGCCCCGCATGATCCTCCCGTGACCACAGCCCACTCCGAGGGGACAGAGGGGGGGTTTGCAGGTCAGCCGGGGCCCCCAGGGGAGCGGTCCACGGGCCGCCCCTCACCCCCCCCCGGCCCGGGGCGGCACTTCAGCCCCGACCGCACGCGCGCGCCGGAGGGGAGAGCCAGAAAGGGGTACCGCAGGCCGCCGCCCGGAACGAGAGCGGGGAGGCCGCAGCGCGACACCCCCCCCGAGGCAAGGGGGATGGGCCCCCCCCACCCGAGAGGGGAGCCGGAGTGTGACCCGCCCCCCCGCTCCGGCCGCCGGCCCACAAGGGGGCCGCGAAGAACAAGCGGGCCCACGCCTGCGCACCGGGACGCCGCACAGATCGTACCCGGAGAGGCTGGGTGAACACGAACCGGAGTGGTATGGGGGGCCACGCCCCCCATGGACAGCGCAACGCCAGTGACGCCCGCTTTGTTGCCTGCCCAGGGAAGGCAGAGGGATGGAAAGAGGCAGAGCGACCCCCCGCCCTACAGTCAGTCGGCGACCCGGTGGTGCTACTGCCCGCCTCTTACCCCTGTGCACGTCAGTCGGCGATCCAACGCACCCCACCCAGCCCCCTCCCCCCCTGTCCCGACCCCGTGCGCGTGGACTGGGGCCTCCCGGCACGCGCAACACGCTTCACAGCGCACAGCCCCACCCTCAGAACTGGATTCATAGCCGACGACACCCCTCAGTGGCGTAAGAGACTCCCGCGGCCCAGTAGTGAGAGCGTCGGTCTTCAATCGTCCAGTGCGGGGGTTCGATCCCGGGCGTTGGTGCTCCTGGGATCCCTGCACGTAGAGCTCTCTAGTTGGCGACGTGGGAACCCCCCCCCCCTCCAGCAACTCGCGCCACCACCGATACCGGTGGATCGGGTGGAGGTCTCGTTCGTTTTACCCCCCACCCAAGAAAAACAAAAGACATGGGAGCCACCCACCCCTGCAGCAGTGCGCACCGTCACCTGTACTCAAACAGGTCGATGGGAGGCCTCGCCCGGTATTCGAAGGGATCGGTGGGAGACCACCGATCCCGGGGTTCGAACCAGCTCCTTCGCGGCGCGCGCCTGGTGCGCTACCTCCGGGGCGGCTGCCTTCAGAGATACACCGGCACCCGGGTCACAGAACAAACGCGCCCGCAACCCCCTCCCCCTGTGCTAAGAGTAAGCCCGCGGTGGGGCTGCTCTGCTGGGCCATGAACCGGGACATTGGAGCACCACTCCAGCCACGGTCACCCCAACCCCCCCACGCATCCCGCAGGGCGAAGCTCCGTGCGCATCAGGCTCGTCATGAGAATCCGGCGGGCTGGCGCCTGGACACCAAGACGACACCTCTCTCCCCCCCCGCAAGAACAGAGCGGGGCCCCCACAACCGCACGCCCGCAACGCAGACCCCGACAGCCCACCTAGTGGACGGGCAGATGAGGGAAGAGGAACGCAAGACCCAGAACGCCCCACGCAACGGACGAAGGCACCCCCCCGGGGACGCCCAGCCGCCGCCCCCGCAACCCCAAGCCAAGTAGGGGGGAACCAGGACCGGACCGCCCCCCCCCAAGCACGCCAGATGGAGCACGGGACCGGGGCAGGACACGCGGAGGGGCACGGACCACATGGAACGGCCCTACCAGCGCCCAGTGCCGGGACCACGCGAGATGCGCGCGCCACACCACCCGGGCGGGGAGCGGACACCGCGAGAGCGCGAGCGCACACACACGAAAAGGACACACGGGGACCACCAGAAGGGCAACCGGACCGAGCGCGCGGAACGCACAGACCACATGGAATGGCGTACCAGCGAGCGAGGATAAGGGACACCCGGACGGGACGGCCCGCCACACGCAACGCGGGATACGCGGGGCGGGAAGGGGGAAGAAGGGGAGACACAACACCAGGTACCGGCCCGAACCCCCCCGAACCGGCCGCGAGCGCCGCGCACACACAGACGGGACACTGCACCCGCCAAGGCAGTAGTGGCGCACAGCGCCACGCCCCAACCCCTAGGCTAGGCAGCCTCCGCGCCAGCCCAAGGGGGTCCCACTGGCGACAAGCCAGTAGCACGGGCCCGGCGGCGCCGGTGCCCCGGGCGACCACGCATTAGGGGGGCGACGCAGTGGGTAAGCGCCCGCGGCCACGGCTGCGAATTGATGCACTGACCGGGGAGTGGCGAAACGGGGACGCCGGGGAAGGACGGGGCTCCGAGCTCTGTGAACCCGGGGGACTCCGCCACCAGGCAGGAGGTGCGTCTTGGAGGGCCCCCCACTAGGACCCGGTGGGGAGGATATCACCTGGCCCGACCAGGTGGCCCCCCGGGGCCGAAAAGCGTCTAGTACCCGCAAAATCAAACCTCAAACCTCAAACCCCATCCACCACCCCCACACCGAGCAACACACCAGCGCACCAACACACCAGCCACGGGACATCTGCACCCCACCCCCTGCTCTTAGACACAGCGACACAGCAATGGCGGAACCCGCGGCACCACGCAAGACACGCCCCCGATCTCCGACGCTGGACGAAGCACACGAGGTCATCAGGGCGCTGGAACTCAGAGACGGCGAAGGAGACCCCCCACAAGGGGACGCGGGCACGGACTCCGACCTGGAGGCACTGCCGGAGCCCCCCACGGGAGACGCGCCCGCGGAACCTGCGCCGCCGGCGGGCAGCGTACCCGCGATCTGCCCCGCGTGGAAACGGGGCCACTGCACCGGCGAAGGCTGGTGCCTCAAACAGCACCCCCAGCCCGGCCCCGATGACGGAGCGTTGCCCGAGGTGAAACCCGCGGCCGCACGCGCCGCCCTACGCTACGGGGTGGCGCAGGGCTGGATCCTGGATGAGACCGCGCGCGGCAGCGTGAACATCCAGGAGGCCGTCGACCGAGTCACCCACGCGGGACAGGCGGCAGTGGCCTTGCACACCCGGGGCCGCCACGGCGGACCCGCAGAGGGGATCATTTTGGATCCCTCGGGAATGGTGCTGGTCCTGGTGGTGGACATGGTCCGAGGGGTGCTCCACGCGTCCCGCGTGCGGCGGGCGTGCCCACAGTGGACCATCCAGGTGTACACCCCCCCGCGGGCGTGGCCCTTTTCCACATGGGCGGTGCTCGCCGTCATGTGGCACCTGGCACCAGAGGACGCCCCCACAGGGACCGTGGAGTACATCGCCGGGGACCTCCACACCTGGCCGGCCGACCAGGAATACCCCTGGCGCAGGCCCCGGGGCGGCCTCCCGGTGGCACCAGCGGCAGAGGGGCTCACATTCGCGGCAACCCTCCAACGGCACCCCGACAAGCAGGCACGCCACTTCCTGCAGACAGGCACGGTCCCGGCCACCACGCCAGACTCCGAGTGGCGATGGGACGCAGGGGTGGCGCAACCGCTGCCGGGCCCCTGGACCCTCCTGTTGTGGTACTTGCCCATGGGCACCTTGGCCCACGCCACCCAGGCCGTCAAGGGGGCTTTCCCGCAGCCGCTCCTCCCCGGCGTGGCCCTGCTCCGCAGCCTGCAGGCGGGGGCCGCCTGGGTACGGTGGAAGGAAGGGAAGGGGCGCTCGAGCCCCTATTTCCCCATGGTCCAAGGCCAGGCGCTGATTCCTGCCGAGGGCATGGGGACCGTGGAATGGGGGGCGATCGTGCCCGGCACGGCGTGCAGGTGGATCACGGCGGCCGCCCCACAGCCCATGCAATCGCCGCCGGCGTGCCACCGCCTCCTACGGATGGTCCCCTCTTTTGCCCCCCAGCACGCCTTTACAAGGGACGTGTGGAAGGCCGTACTGAGCCACACCAGGGAGTGGCTAACGAACCCGGGTACGCGGTACCCGCCGGGACCAGTGCTGGAACAGCTCACGGCCCCCACACCCGGGGTCCTCCACGCCCTACACAGGGCGTCGGCCCTCACGAAGCAGCTCAACGACGAAGTGCTGGACCTGGCGCTGGAGCCGCTGCGGGTGCTCTACCCGCAAGCACACATCCCACCCGCGGGCACGTCCAACCGCCTAGGCCGCCTGGGGTTGCAGCGCCGCGTCGAGGCCGCGCACCCAGGAGGCGTGGTGGAACAGTGGCTAACGCTCCGCAATCCGTCCACCGCGGAGGGCCACTGGTACCTGCACCAACTCCTCTTCCAGCCACGGGCAGCCCCGGAACACCGCCGGCAAAACCCGTACCACACGCACCCGGAGCGCCGAGGCGCGCAAAACTACCCGCAGCCAATCCCGCCCGCCCTCCCGCCGGGGCAGGGCCCGGAGGCGCTACAGCGGGGCCCCCCGCTCGACACCGCCACCACGATACAGCAAAGGGGAGGCGACGACGCGAGTGGTGCCGAACCGGACTGCACGAACTGCGGAGCGGTGGCCTGGATGGCAGCCTGCAGGCACCTCACCCGAGATACCACGGGACTCCGGCAGTACAGACCCACGGACCGCACGGCGCTGGCGTCCGCAGTCGCGGCCGTCACCATGGGTCCAGTGGCGGCGTGGCCGGCGCAACTGCTGCCCCACGTCCCCTGCCGCGACACGCGGCCCCGACGGCCGGCCGCGACGCACGAGCCGACGGCACCCCTCACGGCGGAGCAACTATAGGTCGTCGCGGCGGCGTTGCTAGCAGACGGCGGGGAGAGCTTCGTCCACCACCACGGCCCGGCGCAAATAGCGGGATGCATACAAGGGCCTCAGCGCGATGCACCAGACCCGTGGCATGCCACACTCCGCGGGCGCACCCGCGTCTGGGGTGCGGGCGATGGCGCACCCCCGCCCGGGCCTAAGCAGGGGGAGGCACTGGTACTGCAGACGGCAGGCTACCAAGCCATCATACACGGCCACGCCGGAGGGTACCGGTCGCACGTCCTGGCCGGAGGCCGATGGACGGTCTGGCACAGCACCGCCAGGCAGGGGGCTTTCCCGCCCCTGCCCCACGTCGACTGGCGACAGGGGCCCACCCAGGCCTACTATATGTCGGCGGACCCCTGGCCGCTGGCGGTCCTGCTACGCACTGTCAGCGCCCCCAACAAGAGGCAGGAACCGGGGTGGGTCAACCCCCCCAACACTGGTGTGGAGCCCCGACCAGGAGGAGCATCTACGGGCCGCGTGGCAGGGAGACGCCATCAGGGCCACGGACGTCCCGGACCTCCAGGCGGGGCCAATCACGCACGCCCGCCCAGCGGCTACCCTGGCGGTGGCCCAACGGGGACAGCAGAACCCACAGTAAGTGGTCTGCATGTTCAGCCCGGCGGACGCGCACATCGTCGTCTGCGACCCCGAACGCCTGCTGGGGCCCGAAGCCGTGATCCACGTGGCAGAGTGCACCCGCATGATCATCAAGGCGCTACGGGAGGACGAACACCACGCCTTCCTGCTCCAGGTCAGGCTGAAGGACAACGCCCGGGCGGCGAGGCCGGGAGTGTGGCCGGCAGCGGCGCACCCCGCCGTCCTGGAGCTCCAGCTGGCGGTCCCGACCGCGGTGTACCACTGGCTACAGGCCTTCCACGACCTGCGATGGAGGGGCAAACCCGACCGCCAAATCGGCTCCACGCACTGGCAAACGTGGCTGCAAGCAGACGCGCAGCGCGATGCCGCCCGAGGCCTCGGGCCCGCGCCCGCGACGCGAGCCCTCGATGCGGCGGCCCCGGGCCGCACGCTGGCACCACACACGGTGCCGCTGGCCAACCTGCCCTTCGAACCAGCGGCGGAGGGCGCCATTCGGAAGTCGGTGCAGCTCCCCCCGGCGCGAGGGGCCACGGAGCCGACGAAATGCCCCCTGTGTGCGGACAAGTACTACACCAGCGGGGCAATGCTGGAACACCTGGCGTGGCACGCGGTGCACGCTGCGGCCCCGGCGGACGACAAGGAGGCGGCCGCCAACATCCTGCAGGGGAGAGCACGGAGGTCCCCGTGGCACGCCCCGTACACCCAGCGCCCCCCGCCCCAGGCAGCCGACCACGCAGATGGAGGTGAGGAGGCACCCGGAGCGGCCCCGGGGGCCGGCGGTGTGGCCCCACCAGGGTCCATGTCCATCCCCGCGGGGCTGGCCCCCCTGGCCCCCCTGGCTCCCCCGGTCCCCCGGGCCCCCCTGTGGGCCCCGCTGGGAACGGGCTCAGCGGATGCGGCGCACCCAGATGCCCTGGCGGCACCAGCGAACCCGGCGGCGATGCCGATGCGGGATAGCTGACTCCAGGAGGACACGACGGGCGACACCCTGTGGCTCCTCTCGTGGAACCTGCGCAACGGCCTCGTGCCGCCAGACCGGTCCCTCAGGGACACACTCCGGCGGCGCCGGGGGCCGGCGGCCTGCACCGACAAGGAGCACCTCATCACCGGCATGCTGCCCCAGGAGGGCGGCTTTGCCATCATGCTCCAGGAAACGGGGATCGCCACCAGGGCGCAGGAGATGCACGTGGCCGCGGCGCTCCGGGACAAGGGGTACACCGCCTACTTCAGCAGCCGGCTGGCGGAGACGGGGGCCACCTCCACCTCGAGAGGGGGGGGCCTCCTCACCGCGGTCAGCAGCAAGTACGTGGCGGAGCACGAGGTGCTCAGCTTCACGGAAATTGTCCCCGGGAAGGCCGCGGCCCTGGAGATCCGCACGGACGGGGGAGGCCTCACCCTCATCAACGTCCACGGGCCGCAAGCAGGCTGCTCCCCGTGGGCGGGACGGGCGGCGTTCTGGGCCGACATACAAATGTATGCCACGGCACGTAGCCTCGGCGGGAGGCACCCGGTGGTCATCGCCGGCGACACCAACATCTACATGGATGTCCCCGCCAACCCGGCCACGGAGCATTTCCGAGCGGGCTGGGAAGCCTGCGGCTTCCGAAGAGCCGCGGCAGGCGGCGAGGAGGACATGACCCCCACGCTCCACCCGTCCCAGCACAGGGTGGACACTTTCCTGGTCAACGAGCCCCTCCTGCCGTGGTCCCTGCGGGAAAGCGTCTGGGCTCGCGGCATGGCACACCCCCAGGTGGTCGGCTCGGACCACCTCCCGGTCCGCCTGGCCCTGCCGGGTCTCCTCAGCGCAGCGGGACCCGCGGCGATGCCCACCCCCTACAGCCACACGGAGGGCCGCCTTCTCCCGTACGACGCCGAGGCCGCGCCCGTCCAACACTGCCTGTGGGCGGCGGTCACCGCCGCGCAGGATGAACCCTCCCTGGCGCCCTGGCTGGGTCCCGCAGAGCAGCACGACTACGGGTCCATGCCCGCGGCCGCGGTGGACAAGGTGTTCGAACACCTCCACGCGACGCATGACGCCCTGGCGCGCGTGGTGGGACGCCGGCAGCCGTCTCCGGCGGGAACGGACCCGGCGGAGGGGGACCTCCCGGAGAGCGGAAAGCAGCTCCAGGCAGCGGTCCTCCGCTATGACACCCTGGCAGCGCGCGCCCCGGCAGCGTACCAGGCGGACGCGGCCAGGCATGGCATCCGGTCCGAGGCGGCGCTCCGGCTCACGGAGGAACTGCAGGGTGTGTCGCCCGGGTTCCGCCCGACCACGCAGGGCCAGCTACAGGAGGAGCTGGAGAGGCAAGCAGCCGCCCTCGAGGAGGACATTTGCCAGCTCCGCGCCCTCCTGGCGGCAGACCGCAAGCGCGCCATCAAGGACTTCTGGCGCCGCCACGCCCCCGACATCGCCCAGCGGTGGAAAGCCGTGCGGGGAGCCATAGAGGTAGAGGCCCCAGGCCCGTCATAGCCGACGTAAGAGACACCCGCGGACGAGGGCACCCCCCCGGGGACGCCCAGCCGCCGCCCCCGCAACCCCAAGCCGAGTAGGGGGGAACCGGGACCGGACCGCCCCCCCCCAAGCACGCCAGACGGAGCACGGGACCGGGGCAGGACACGCGGAGGGGCACGGACCACGTGGAACGGCCCTACCAGCGCCCAGTGCCGGGACCACGCGAGATGCGCGCGCCACACCACCCAGCGGGGAGCGGACACCGCGAGAGCGCGAGCGCACACACACGAAAAGGACACGCGGGGACCACCAGAAGGGCAACCGGACCGAGCGCGCGGAACGCACAGACCAGCTGGAATGGCGTACCAGCGAGCGAGGGTAAGGGACACCCGGACGGGACGGCCCGCCACACGCAACGCGGGATACGCGGGGCGGGAAGGGGGAAGAAGGGGAAACACAACACCAGGTACCGGCCCGAACCCCCCCGAACCGGCCGCGAGCGCCGCGAACACACAGACGGGACACTGCACCCGCCAAGGCAGTAGTGGCGCACGGCGCCACGCCCCAACCCCTAGGCTAGGCAGCCTCCGCGCCAGCCCAAGGGGATCCCACTGGCGACAAGCCAGTAGCACGGGCCCGGCGGCGCCGGTGCCCCGGGCGACCACGCATTAGGGGGGCGACGCAGTGGGTAAGCGCCCGCGGCCACGGCTGCGAATTGATGCACTGACCGGGGAGTGGCGAAACGGGGACGCCGGGGAAGGACGGGGCTCCGAGCTCTGTGAACCCGGGGGACTCCGCCACCAGGCAGGAGGTGCGTCTTGGAGGGCCCCCCACTAGGACCCGGTGGGGAGGATATCACCTGGCCCGACCAGGTGGCCCCCCGGGGCCGAAAGGCGTCTAGTACCCGCAAAATCAAACCTCAAACCTCAAACCGTCAGGCCTCTGGAACGTGCGGGTTCCCAACACCCAAACGCTCCTCACGGAGGCCCACGACGTGATGTTCGCAGTTCGCGCCTTCTGGCGAGAACTGTATGACAAACGCCCGGTGGACCTTCCGGGTTTCCAGGCGGTCCTCGGCCGCCACGTCCCCCGGGTCCCTGAGGGGGCCTGGACACAGGTCCAGCAGTACTCCATGCAGGACCTGAAGTCCGCCCTGGACAAGGCCGATGGCAAGGCCCCAGGTCCTAACCACGTGGAGGCCCGCTTCATCAAGGCCCTCCCGGCACCCGTTCAGTGGCTCCTGGTCCATTCCTACCGGGCCATCCTCCGCGGCGCCCCGCCGCCGATGCACTGGAGGGACGCGCACATCTGGCTCAGCCCCAAGGTACCGGGCTCTGCCAGACTGGACGACTACAGGCCCATAGCCCTGGGCCAGCTGGACATGAAGCTGCTCACGGGCCCCCTCACCCAGCGCATCACGGAGGTGCTCACACGGCACGGAGTGGTCAGCGACTGGCAGCAGGGGGCCCTCCCTGGCTCCAACACAGGCCCCCCGCTGTTCATGGCGCAGCGGCAGCTCCAGCGGGGAAGGCCCAACTACGTCTTCTCCTTCGACGCCCGCAAGGCCTTCGACACCGCCCCACACGGCACCCTCCACCTCATCCTGCGCCACCTCTCCGTGCCGCCGGACGTCATTGACCTCCTGCTCTTCCTCCACACGTGCGCCAGGCTGCGCATCGTCACAGCACACGGGCTAACGCAGCCCGTCTACATGCTACGCGGCGTCCGGCAGGGCAATGCCGAGAGCCCCCTGCTGTACGCGCTCCTCCTGGAGCCCCTGCTCAGGGCACAGGGGCACCGCCTGCGCCCGCCGGGAGGGGCCGAGCACGGCCTCATCCAGGCCTATATCGACGACCTGCTGGTGGTGGCCCACACGCTGCAGCACTTCGTCGAGGGCGTGGAGGCGGTGGCCGCGTACCTGGGGATGATGGGCATGGAGCTCAACCCCCGCAAGTGCGCCATGGCCACCACGGAGGGGGTCCCGGGCCTGCAGCTGCGCCTCTGCCCCCACCTGGAAAACCCGTGGTACTGGGTACCAGCGGCGGACTCCGTCCCCTACCTGGGACTCCAGCTGCAGCCGGACGGGGAGTTCTCCCTGCAGCGCAAGCACCGGCTACGCCTGGCGGCAGTGCACCACTGGTGCCTTAACACCCTCGCGCCACCGAAAGTGGTGCAGGACGTCATCCTGGCGATCCTCGGAGGGGTGACGCAGTACGTCGCCCCTTTCATCGCCGACGACTCCGACACTGCACGCCACCTGGACCACATCACGGTCCAGGTCGCGAAGAACAGGGCGCGGTACGCCTTCGACGCCTCGCGGGACAGCCTGCAGGATGACCGGACCCTGGGGCTCACACGGGTGCCCACGCGGTGCCAGCAGGCAGCGGTTGCCCTCGTGGGTACACTCGTACACCACCGCGCAACCTCCGTGAGCGGCGAGGTCACCAAGATGTTCTGGGAGATAGCCGGCGCGCACGGAATATGTCCCGAGGTGCACTACCCCGTTCCGGAGTTCGCAACTCTGGCGGGAGGCGACTGGGTCCACCGCATACCCCGGGCCCTGGCCGCCCTGGGAGTGGGGATGTACAACCCCATCGCGTGCCCCAGGGCGGCTCATGTCCAACTACAGTCCCCGCCGGGCAAAATCGTCACGCTGCGCACCGCCAAGCTGCGACACCGCGACACGTGCCGCCTGACGGTGCCACACACAACGCCGTGGCATGGGCACCACGGGCCACGCCACCCCTTCCCCGACAACGACGATCCGTGGCCGACGGCGGTGCGGGAGTGCCTCAACCAATGCGCCGATGAACACCTCCATTATTGCCGCCGTGAGCAGGAGCCCACCAACCACCCCGGGTGGCGCGACGCCCTGGCCCACCTCTTCCACCCCACCGGCACACGGGACCCCCGCCTGAGACTCGTCCACCCCACGAGGGCTAAGCAGGACGCCCACACCGGCCCACGGGTGACCCAGGACGGCCTGCACCTCCACGTCGGGGGCTACCGCCGCCGGGACGGCCTGTCCCCCCCCACGCGGGGGGCGGCGTACCACCCGCCAGCGGCCCTCATGTACATCCTCCGCGACGTACTTGCAGAAAGCGAGCACCAAGAGCCTAACGCGGACGTGGCGTGGCCAGAGCCCTTACGCCCCCGGCCCCACGCGCCGGCGCCGTTGTGGCTGTTGACCACGGACGACCAATACACCCAAGCGACGGGACAAGCGCAGCTCCGGGCCGAGTGGGTAATAGTGCAAGTGGGGGCAGGCCAGCCCGAACCCCGTGGGCTCCCCCGTGGCACCGCCCTACTGGTGGCTACGGGGGTGCCGCACGACCCACACATGGCGGTGCACGCGCTGGAGGACCGTCCGGAGGACACGGGACACCTGGTGGTGCACCAGCGCGGGGGCCCGGCGTGGCTCAAGGAACATGTGACGGCGCTACGGTCCTGGGCAAGCACGGTCACCGGAGCGGAGATCCGGCTGCACGACCACCCGGCGATCAGCCCAGACGACACCAGGGCGCTGAGCGTGGACCAACTGACCCCCAGCCACCCCGACGTCCGGTGGCACTCCGCCGACCTCAACGCGGGGTGGCTCAGCCCCACCGGATACTACTGGATCCCGGAGGCCTGGGGACACACCTCCTCTGACGCGTCCGGGGGCGGACCCTGCAAACACGCCACCAGCGTCGCTCTCGCCGCCAACCTCACCCGCACGTGGGCGGTGGCCATCTCGGGCACGGTGCCCGACGGGGAGAAGGTGGCCGCCTCCCTCCCCCTACATTACGGTGCACACAGACCATGGGTCCACACGGTGGACGCCGAAGTCATCCTCCACCTCCTGCGGCACGCAGATCGCGAGCGAACCACGGGGGTCCCCGCGGGCGCAGCGAAGGTGGTCAACCAGATGCCCCTGAGGTGGCTCCGGGACGGCCTGTGCGCGCGGGGGCAACACGCCGGGCACCCGTTCTGGTACGTCCGAGCCACCTCGCACCACAGTGACGCCCTACTGCACAAGGCGGACTGGGCGGCGTCCCAGGACACCGTCTTGCAGAATACGCCCCCGGACCCTGGCCACGCCCAACTCATTGTCGCCGGCCGTGACGGCCATCTCGATCTATGGCCCCCCACGATGCGGGAGCTCGGCGAGGTCGCGCAACGGGCGCAGACGGACCATGCGCTGACGCAGCGGGGACACACACCTTTGGGCGCGGCCCACGCCACGGCCTACGTCCACGCCCGGGACCTCACCGCGGCGGCCACCAACCGCCGGGCGCTGCGGGCCCGAGACGGCCACACGCCGGTGCAGCGCAGGCTCCGCGTCCGGAAGGAGCGGCTCTCCGGCGTCGCCATCGTCCCACAACCGTGCCTTTTCTGCGGCGGCCCGGAAGAGACCCCGGTGCACATGCACGTGGGTTGCACCCACTCACGGCTCCTCTGGCCCCACTACCGCCAGGCGGTACACGAGGCGGCCCGCCACCTCCCACCTGGGGACAAGGCCCTGTGGGTGGCCTCGTGGCGCTCCGCAGGCGCCACGTGGACGGAGGTGTTCTGCTCCGGACTGGTGCCCGAGGACGCGGAGGCGCAGCTCCGCGCCATAACCCGATACGACCCGCCGGGAGGGACCTCAGTGGACAACTTCCTCCACCACATGCTCCGGCTGGGGGACTTCGCGTGGGAGCTTCGCAACCACCGGCTGGAGCAACTCCCCCACGAGCCCCTAAGCACGGCGGCCCGGGCGCACCGGTGGCTCACTGCGGCGGAGGGCGACCACCCTCCCCCTCCCCCGCGCCCTGACAAGGACTTCGTAGCCTCCCTCCGTGTTGTGAATGGCACTCTGGAGTGCCCGCCCCAAGAGAGCCCCCACCCGTACCAGGACCTGCCGGGGGGGTTCTCGAGGCACCTACAAGACGCCCTCTTCCCACCGTGGATCATCGAGCGCGGCTCCATGACCGCATGGGAGGCGCGCATCGTGGGGGAGGAGTGGGCGCGCGAGTGGGGCCGGTGGTGCGCCGCCACGCGCGCCCCGGAGACCCCTGCGCAACGATACGCCGCCATCCCGCTCCGGTGGTGGGGGCCCGACACCCGGCCGAGACCCACCATGATCCGCGGGGCGGGGCCTGACCACCCGTGGGACGCGGCGACGGGGGAATGGCTGCAGGCGGCCCCGGGGCCGCAAACGGGATGGACTGGGGACATATCCTCACTCGTCAGGACGCCCGTCCCGCCCCGCATCGTCCTTCACGCCGCCAACGTGCTCCGGGCCACGGAGATACGCACGTGGGGACACGCTGCGGCCACCGTCTGGTGGCACCCCCCAGAGGACGGGGCCACCCAACTCACCGTGGCGCACTTCAAAGCTGGGGGGCCGGTATACGACGACGCCCTGTCCCGGCTGGGCGACACCCAGGGGCCCTTGCTCCTCATGCTCCCCACCGGCATTGCAGCCGCGCTGCGCCAGGAGCTAGACGGCTGCGAAGGGCTGCGAGTGAGGTGGGAGGCAGTCGCGGACGGCACCCTGCTGGCCCTCCTCCACAGGGACACCGCGAACGGGTGCCAATGGGACGCGCTGACGCTCCACCTCACCGGGCGCCACCTGTACATGGCGAGCCCCCCCCAGGGGCACCCCCGCCCGACGTGGGACGACCTCATCGCCGCCTTCCACGACCACGGAATCCTCCCCGGCGACACGTGGCAGGAGGTCCAGCGGAAGACGCTTGGCAAGGACTACCGGCGCCGCGTCCACGCCCGCCTGCCTGAGATCCGGGACCCCCTCCGACAGAGGTGGGACGACCTCTGGCTCCGCCATCTCGACCCTTGGTCGCCGCCCTCCCACCTCCCACACACCTGCCGACTCTGCGGAGAATGTGACACGGTGTCCTCCGCAGCATCGACAGGCGCCAACAGGTGCGCGCGGTGCACCCAGGTAGCCGCGTGCCCCTGGCCCGAACCTCCCGCAGGCCCGCGCAGGCGCACAGAGGAGGAGGCCTTGCGCCGGCGCATCGAGGGGGCACACACCCCCTCGCACGAACAAGCGGGCCCCGCGGGCGCTGCCCTTCTGTGGATCCACGTGCACCTGCGGGACCCCACATCCGTTTTGCACCTGTCGCACGTGTTCGCCCCCTAACCCCCACCCGCCGCCGCCCTTTGCAGAGCCCGCAGCACCATGCCACGCCAACGGGGGGATGGGCCGGGGCACACCAGGGCCCGCTGCAGAGCGCAGGAGGCGGCCGTCCGGGGCCTGGTGGCGGACGCGGTGGCGGAGGCAAAAGAAGCGCACGCTGCCGCACGGTGCGACCTGGAGGGCAGTGCGAGGGCCTTCCTCAATGAGACCGCCCTCCCGGCTGTCCGCGCCCTGAACGGAGCGGGGGCCCCTACGCTGCTCCCGGCAATGCACCGGATCGTGAACGCCATCCGGCCGGGGCTCATCAGCCCGGAAGCGGCCCTCTACGGGCACTGGATGGAGTGGCGCGAGTCCAATCGGTCGGGCAGGCCCCTGTCCATGGGGGACACCCTCCGGCTGACGGGAGCGGGGTCTGCCATGTCCCTCCGCAGTAGCGCCCCAGCCCTGCTGCACGCCCTCAGGACGCGCTACCCCGGGGACGCGGCCCCGTACCTGAACCAGGCGCGGGCCACGTACCCGGGGGGAGTGTCCGAGCTGGATGCGGCGCTCCACCTTCTACACCCGCCGGACGAGGACCTGGAGGTGGGCGAGGTCACGGTGTTCGTGGAAGGCGCGGACGAGGCGTCCGCCCGCCCCCGGCCGACCAACCCGGTGTATGACGGCACCGGGCCTACCCCCCCGTACGCCGTCGTCTACGAGGTGTTCCCCAGGGAGCCCACTTGGTGCCCCGCCCTCCCACCGGCGACGCACGCGCCCCACGGCTGGGCTAACCCAGATCTGTCCCCCCCCCTCTCCGGGACCAGGGGTGCCCACCACAGGGGGCAGGTCCTCTGGCAAGAGTGCCCTGGCACCCCCCTCCTCCTCCTCCTCGTCGCGACCCGCGGGGGCCCGGGGCGGATCCTGGGGATCACCCCCACCCACCTCTATGGGGCCACACCCGTACCCCGCCCCCCCCTCCCGGCGCCCGCGGCGCGGGACGGAGTACACACCTTCCTGCGCACACAGGGGGTCACCGCCGTTACGGGGGTCCACCTGGTGCGGCTGCCCCCAACACCGCTCGACGACCCCCGGGGGCCCAGGGCCCTGGGCCCCGCCCCAGACCGGGAGCTGTGGCGCGACGCGTGGGCCGCGTGGCTCCCCCGCCTCCCCTCCCAATGCCGGTGGATGGCCGCGGGCCCCCGGCCGTGCGGGGCTGACACCACAGCCGGCCCCCCACCCCCTCCCCCCCTCCCCCCCGCAGAGCACCACACGGCACTGCCCACGGCACGGCACTGATGCACCAGGAGGTAGTGGGAAGGGCACACCCGCCACCACGCATGCCTACCAGAGTAACAGTGATGGCAGACTCCGATGGGTCGCTCCAGCGGGACGACCGCCACCACCGCCGGTCCCGCTCCCGCTCCCCCGTCTCCTCCCCGGACTGGACGGGGGAGACCCTCGCGGAGCGCGAGGAGCGGAGGCTGGCGGAGGCGGCGGTGGTCGGGCCGCCGCCGCCGGCCCGGGAACCTGGGCCAGCCGAGACGGCCGCCCCCGCCGCCCAAGCGGCCAGCCCCGCCGCCCCGCCCCGCCCAGACGCGCAGGAGGCGGAGACCGCGGCGAGCCACGCCGCGGCCCCGGCCGCGGCCCCCGGCACGCCGCCGACAAGGGGGGCAGGCCCGGCGCAGGAGCCGGACGCATCGCCGAGGGCTGCCGCAGCCGCACAGGAGAGCAAGAAGGGCGCGCGAGGGGTTGCGACGGACCCCGCACGGGCCGTGGGCGCCTCGCCGGCGGCCGCCGCGGCAGCAGAGGAGAACGAGGAGGGCGTGCGAGGATTTGCGACCGCGGCCACGGGCGCCTCGTCGGCGGCCGCCACGGCAGCGAAGGAGAGTGAGGAGGGCGCGCGAGGGGCTGCGGCCGCGACCCCGGCGGGCCGCGACGCCGCCTCGGCCGGCCACGCCGCGGCCCCCAGCACGCCGCGCAAGCGGGGGAAGAACCCCGCACCGGCCGGGGACGCCTCGCCGGCGGCCGCCGCAGCAGCAGCAGTGGGCAGGGAGAGCGCGAAGTACCGCGCCCACGCCAACCCCGCCCACACCCACACCAGCCCCCCCAAGCCGTACCCCCCCGAGCCCTTCCCCCCGGGGCGGGAGCGGCACAACCGCCCCCCGACGCGCGAGCGCTCGCCGCCGGGCGTCACGCTGCCGCAACTGCAAAGGCAGCGGGACGCCCGGCGAGTGGTCCAGGAAGGGCGCAGCGGCGGGGGGGAGGGGAGCAGCGGACGGCGCGACAGGCAGAGGGCAGGGGAGGGGTCAGGGCACGGGAAGGGCGCGCAGGGGCGCGGGCAGGGAGCCCAGGTGCAGGGGGCGGGGCGAGGGGAGGTGGGGGGGCGAGCGGGCCAGGGCGTGGTGGACGGGAGGCGGGACCCGCGACACGGGCAGGGGGCCGGGGAGGGACCAGGGCACGGGAAGGGCGCTCAGGGGCGCGGGAAGGGTACCCAGGTGCAGGGGGCAGGACGAGGGGGGATGGGAGAGCGAGCGGGCCAGGGCGTGGGGGACGAGAGGCGGGACCCGCGACACGGGCATGGGACTGGAAAGGGGCCCAAGGGCAAGGGCAAGGGCGCCGCGGGCCCCAAGGGACAGGCGGGACGGGGCATGGGAGCCCAGGGAGGAGGGCGGGGCGAAGGGAGGGGGGCAGAGGGCGGAGCGCCCCCGCAGCCGGACGTGCAGCCGGTGAGGTGCATCCCCCCCGGCATCCAACAGATGCCGGCACACCACACCCACCACCACCACCACCACCACCACCACCACCTCTACAACATCGACCCTGACGCCGGCGAGCTCGTCCCCCCCCAACCCCCACGACACCAGCACCAGCAAGCCCCCCCCGAGCCGAGGGCGGAGCCGGCGCGGATGGCCTCGGCGGAGGGGGGACGGGGCGCGGCATCGGCGCCGCAGGCGCAGGAGCAGCGAGGGGGGCCGGCACGGGGGGCAGAGGAGGGCCTGCCATGGGACCGGGACTGGGGCGCGGTCCCGGACCCGCTGGGGGGGGAGACCCTCCCCCTGGTGGGGGAAGTGTACGGGTGGTTGTGCTGGGCCAACCAGGGGACCTCCAGGAGGTCGCGGAACCGGCCCTTCGATGCCGTGCTTCTCCGGAGGGACGGAGGAAACCGAGAGGCACCCCCGGGGGGTTGGGTGGCCCCAGAGGACCACGAGAGGGTCCTCAGGTCAGTGATCCGGGCGGCGTGGCCCGACAGGGAGCCGACGTGGCCGGCCTTCCTGGAAGGGGGAGCGGTGCTCCGCATCACGGATGCGGACGCCAACAACTGGCTCCCCCGGGCTTTGCGTAGCGCCCTCGCCCACTGGCGCTACCGCCGGCACAACCCGCCGCCGCCGCAGCCCCAGCCCCCACACAAGCGGCGGCGCAGGTGAAGGCCCAGACGGCGGGTACGGGAGGGTTGGGGGGGGGGGATGGGCCCCCCGACCCACGCCCCCCCCACGGTATGGCACGACGTACGAGGGCGCACCACCTCCCCCGGGAGGGAGTGCGGAGACAACGAGCGCGGGGAGGAACCTGCTGCCCCGCAACCCGCTAACCACTGACCGCTAACCCTCACGGCCACCCCCGGCCGGCCAGCGCCACGCGACAACGGCCGGGGGATGAGGGGCCCCGGCGAGGGCCTGCGCGAGCATCCGGCTCTCGATAGGGGGGGCGGGAGAAGGGCGCAACCCCCTGGCCGATGGCTGGCCCCCGGGACCAGGACCGCCATGCCGCCCCCGCCCCTCCCCCCCGGCCGACAAGAGGCATCGCCAGGGGGCCAAAGGGCCCCCCCGAACCCACCCCCCCCCCTCACAGACCCGAGGGCGGGCGGGGGGGCGGCCTCCCCACCCCCCCCCTCCGCACCAACCACAGCAGGGGAGCCACAGGCGCGGCCCTCCGCCCCCCCAGGGCCGGGGGGGCGCCCCCCCCTCAGGAGGAACGGCGGCGCGATAAGGGCAACGGCGGCTGGACCTGCTCCCGCGAACCCACACCGGCGTGCCGGAGCAACGCGCACAACGGAACAGGAAGGAGGCCGCGCCCCACATGACCCTCCCGTAACCACAGCCCACTCCGAGGTGACAGAGGGGGGGTTTCAAGTCAGATGGGGCCCCCAGGGGGGCGGTCCACGGGCCGCCCCTCACCCCCCCCACCCCGGGGCGGCACTTCAGCCCCGACCGCAAGCGCGCGCCGGAAAGGAGCGCGCCGGCAACACGGAGAGAGCCAGAAAGGAGTACCACAGGCCGCCGCCCGGAACGAGAGCAGGGGGGCCGCGGCGCGACACCCCCCCCCCCCGCCCCCCCACCGGCCCGCCAGCCGCGGGGGCCCCGGCCCCCACCCCCCGAGGCAGAGGGGATGGACCCCCCCCGCCCGAGAGGGGAGCCGGAGTTTGACCCGCCCCCCCGCCCCAGCCGCCGGCTCAAATGGGGGCCGCGAAGAACAAGTGGGCCCAAGCCTGCGCACCGGGACGCCGCGCAGATCCTGCCCAGAGAAGCCGGGTGGGCGCGAACCGGAATGGTATGGGGGGCCACGCCCCCATGGACAGCACGACGCCAGTGACGCCCGCTTTGTTGCCTACCCAGGGAAAGCGGCGCGCCACCTCCCGCGGGAGGGAGTGCGGAGACAACAAGCGCGGGGGGAAACCTGCTGCCCCGCAACCCGCTAACCACTGACCGCTAACCCTCACGGCCACCCCCGGCCGGCCAGCGCCGCGCGACAACGGCCGGGGGATGAGGGGCCCCAGAGAGGGACTGCGTGAGAATCCGGCTCTCGGTAGAGGGGGGCGGGGGAAGGGCGCGACCCCCCTGGCGGAAGGCTGCCCCCCGGGGCCAGGACTGCCAAGCCGCCCCCCCCCCCTTGGCCGACAGGAGGCATCGCCAGGGGACCAAAGGCCCCCCCCCACTGCCCCCCCCCCCTCCCACACAGGCCCGAGAGCGGGCGGAGGGGCGGCCCCCCCACCCCCCGCCCCCCCCGGACCCACCCCAGCTGGGGAGCCACAGGCGCGGCCCTCCGCCCCCCCAGGGCCGGGGCGGCGCCCCCACCCACAGGAGGAACGGCGACACGGTAAGGGCAACGGCGGCTGGACCTGCTCCCGCGAACCCACACCGGCGTGCCGGAGCAACGCGCACAACGGAACACGAAGGAGGCCGCGCCCCGCAAGACCCTCCCGTAACCACAGCCCACTCCGAGGGGACAGAGGGGGGGTTTGCAGGTCAGCTGGGGCCCCCAGGGGAGCGGTCCACAGGCCGCCCCTCACCCCCCCCCACCCCGGGGCGGCACTTCAGCCCCGACCGCACGCGCGCGCCGGAAGTGAGCGCGCCAGCGACACGGGGAGAGCCAGAAAGGGGTACTGCAGGCCGCCGCCCGGAACGAGAGCAGGGAGGCCGCGGCGCGACACCCCCCCCGGGGCAGGGGGGATGGCCCCCCCCCACCCGAGAGGGGAGCCGGAGTGTGACCCGCCCCCCCGCTCCAGCCGCCGGCCCACATGGGGGCCGCGAAGAACAAGCGGGCCCACGCCTGTGCACCGGGACGCCGCACAGATCGTACCCGGAGAAGCCGGGTGAGCACGAACCGGAGTGGTATGGGGGGCCACGCCCCCCATGGACAGCACAATGCCAGTGACGCCCGCTTTGTTGCCTGCCCAGGGAAGGCAGAGGGACGGAAAGAGGCAGAGCGACCCCCCGCCCTACAGTCAGTCGGCGATTCGGCGGTGCTACTGTCCGCCTCTTACCCCTGTGCACGTCAGTCGGCGATCCGACGGTGCCGCACCCCACCCAGCCCCCTCCCCCCCTGTCCCGACCCCGTGCACGTGGACTGGGGCCTCCCGGCACGCGCAACACGCTTCACAACGCACAGCCCCACCCTCAGGACTGGATTCATAGCTGACGGCACCCCTAAGTTGCGTAAGAGACTCCCGCGGCCCAGTAGTGAGAGCGTCGGTCTTCAATCGTCCAGTGCGGGGGTTCGATCCCAGGCGTTGGTGCTCCTGGGATCCCTGCACGTAGAGCTCTCTAGTTGGCAACGTGGGAACCACCCCCCCCTCCAGCAACTCGCGCCACCACCGATACCGGTGGGTCGGGTGGAGGTCTCGTTCGTTTTACCCCCCACCCTAGAAAAACAAAACACATGGGAGCCACCCACCCCTGCAGCAGTGCGCACCGTCACCTGTACTCAAACAGGTCGACGGGCGGCCTCGTCCGGTATTCGAAGGGATCGGTGGGAGACCACCGATCCCGGGGTTCGAACCAGCTCCTTCGCGGCGCGCGCCTGGTGCGCTACCTCCGGGGCGGCTGCCTTCTGAGATGCACTGGCACCCGGGTCGCAGAACAAACGCGCCCGCAACCCCCTCCCCCTGTGCTAAGAGTAAGCCCGCGGTAGGGGTGCTCTGCAGGGCCATGAACCGGTGGTGCACCACTCCAGCCACGGTCACCCCAACCCCCCCACGCATCCCGCAGGGCGAAGCTCCGTGCGCATCGGGCTCGTCATGGGAATCCGGCGGACCGGCGCCTGGACACCAAGTCGACACCTCTCTCCCCCCCCACAGGAACAGAGCGGGGCCCCCACAACCGCACGCCCGCACTCACAACGCAGACCCTGACAGCCCACCCAGTGGACGGGCAGTCGGGGGAAGAGGAGCGCAAGACCCCGAACGCCCCACGCAACGGTTGAAGGCACCCCCCCGGGGACGCCCTGCCGCCGCCCCCACAACCCCAAGCCAAGTAGGGGGGAACCGGGACCGGACCGCCCCCCCCCCAAGCACGCCAGACGGAGCACGGGACCGGGGCAGGACACGCGGAGGGGCACGGACCACATGGAACGGCCCTACCAGCGCCCAGTGCTGGGACCACGCGAGAGGCGCGCGCCACACCACCCAGCGGGGAGCGGACACCGTGAGAGCGCGAGCGCACTCGGATTTACCCGAATAGGTGAGGAGGAAAGAAGAGATGGCGAAGCAATAGCACTACACAAGACACATATATGGGGCCAACTCCTTAAAACCGGTTTGTTTTCTCTGTTTTCTGCTCTTTTGGTGCCCTTTGCTACCTTTCATTGAAACGAGCACCCTCAAAATATACCCAAAAATGGTATTATACATGAAAAATGAAATTTTTGACCTCAATACCCCCTCCATGGGGTTTGAACCCACACTCTACCAACCTTAGAGTTGTGTTTTTCCTCTAAGCTACGACCTGTCGTCGACGATCTCAGAGAAAACCGTAGTATAATAAAAAATTTGGAAAATCAGTACTCCTTACATGCTCCAACCACTATTAACCTCCCATGCTCTTAAAACCGTGGCAACCGACGACCCAAGTGTCAACTGCTTTTCACGGTGAGCGAAGCACTTAAGGGAGGGACAGGGTGGCCATATATGTCTCCTGTGTAGTGCTATTGCTTCGCCATCTCTTCTTTCCTCCTCACCTATTCGGGTAAATCCGAGCTGGCTCAGCTAGCACTACACAATCCCCATATATGGGCAACAGAACGGAAGACTGAGCTCCCGTGAACTGAACCCTTTATAAGAATTAATTAGTCGCCAGGCGCGAAGCGCGCGCCGCTTCTCCAGTCGCCAGATCAGGAGGGACCAGAACTTGCGCGATGCGCAACAGAGCTCTGGTCCTGTCGTAAAACTTTCTGAATGTATCGTAACAGGACCAATCACCCAATGCTGCTACCACATGCGGATCCACGCCAAGATAGATTAGTGCAGTTGCTGCTGCTCCTCGTGTAGAATGCGCGGAAAACAAATCCGTCTCCAGTTCCCCCAATTCCAGTAGGTGTTTTCTTAACCAGCGAGTAGTGAGACCGTTGATGGTATCAGATGATAAAGGCTTCCGTGGCTTTCGTAGGGACACAAAAATCTCTTTTTTTTTTTTTTTTTTTTTTCATGCTTTGTCCACTGCGAACATACTTTCACAACACTTAATGTCTTTTCGCTCGACGCGTTCCATGCAACCCTGTTGCACTGCATCCAACACGTGTTGTACCAATTCAGGGTCGGTTACCTCTGCGTGGGAAGAACGAGGACGGAAGTCGTCGGTTGGCCGATCCGGATCAAAACCGTCAACCCAATCAAGCTGCAGCCCATTGCGAATCACTGACGCCGCGTATGTGTCCTTCAACGCTTCCCATTCATGCAATTGTGCACGACAGCGCAAATAGAGTGGCATGTGGGGATGGATCGGCGGTGGCACGCACACGGCTGGCGCCAATAAATCCTCTACAGTCAAGCTACTGCTGTGGTCGTTCATCTAACTTGTCGTTACGTGGCACAAATCTTTGGGTGAAACCCTTACCTTTGACTTTGCCTCCTTTGCCAGATCTCCGTGGATCAAAACGACCTCGTGTTGAAAACGAACGGAAAGAACTACGATGCGAGTAAGGGGAGAAACGCGTGCCTCTCAGGTCTTTTTGTAATTTGTTGCGCGACTGAAGTAGTGACATGTCATCCTTCGAGAGTAACTCTGGTGCAATCGCAGGTTGTTCAAACCGTTTATCTACTGCCACTCGCCGGGAGCTTTGGATGCTGTAGTCCAACGCACCCAACATTGCAAACAAATGTTCACATAGTACCAATGAAACAGGTGCTTCCGGAGCTACCGTTGTGTCATCTTCGCGTGCTAAGACTACTCCCAGGACTCGCATGGCGTCTTTTACCTGTTGTTCCCAACGACGCTTCTCTGCGTCCGCTGGATGTTTGTGCGTTGGCGCGTTATTAACAGCAGCCCTATGGAACTCGTCGAACACTGGAAGGTGCTTCAACATCTTTTTTTCTGCGAAACTCGTCTTGCAAAACCTTTCGCTCTTCCAGGAGTGCAGACAAGCGTGAAGGAAGCGACAGAACCTCATCGCGCCACACGAACGTGGACTCCTTGTCCGACGCGGGGCCAGCGTGGTCCTTGGGACCGCTCAAAGTTTCGCATGCCAAGAAGATGTCTTCGCGATGCGACGACGTTCCTGTTCTGCCAATGTCGTTGCCCTTTAAGGTGAGTAAGGCATCACGAACCAAGGCCATCGTGTCTTTGACAGTGGCCAGTGTTTTCTTTCCTGTAAGTTTGGAATACAGTGACGCTGCCTGCCAAGGACTGAGACCACTCATTGCGCCTTCCTTTGCCAACTGTGCTGCATGTTCCAACGACTCAGAACTCAGGTTCCACGCCGAATCCGGCAATTTCAGCACGAACTCGTGAAAATCCAGTGTCTCATTTCCTTCTGTCATTTTGTTAAAATTTATATCCTTAAAACATTTTGGATTGCATCAGAAATCAAAGCTCTGGGTACAGCAAATTACTAGTTGAACAACTCAGTGAGCGCGTGACCGGTTTTAAGAGCATGGGAGGTTAATAGTGGTTGGAGCATGTAAGGAGTACTGATTTTCCAAATTTTTTATTATACTACGGTTTTCTCTGAGATCGTCGACGACAGGTCGTAGCTTAGAGGAAAAACACAACTCTAAGGTTGGTAGAGTGTGGGTTCAAACCCCATGGAGGGGGTATTGAGGTCAAAAATTTCATTTTTCATGTATAATACCATTTTTGGGTATATTTTGAGGGTGCCCGTTTCAATGAAAGGTAGCAAAGGGCACCAAAAGAGCAGAAAACAGAGAAAACAAACCGGTTTTAAGGAGTTGGCCCCATATATGGGGATTGTGTAGTGCTAGCTGAGCCAGCACACACGAAAGGGACACGCGGGGACCACCAGAAGGGCAACCGGACCGAGCGCGCGGAACGCACAGACCGCATGGAATTGCGTACCAGCGAGCGAGGATAAGGGACACCCGGACGGGACAGCCCGCCACACGCAGCGCGGAACACGCGGGGCGGGAAGGGGGAAATGAGAGAGACACAACACCAGGTACCGGCCCGAACCCCCCCGAACCGGCCGCGAGCGCCGCGCACACACAGACGGGACACTGCACCCGCCAAGGCAGTAGTGGCGCACAGCGCCACGCCCCAACCCCTAGGCTAGGCAGCCTCCGCGCCAGCCCAAGGGGGTCCCACTGGCGACAAGCCAGTAGCACGGGCCCGGCGGCGCCGGCGCCCCGGGCGACCACGCATTAGGGGGGCGACGCAGTGGGTAAGCGCCCGCGGCCACGGCTGCGAATTGATGCACTGACCGGGGAGTGGCGAAACGGGGACGCCGGGGAAGGACGGGGCTCCGAGCTCTGTGAACCCGGGGGACTCCGCCACCAGGCAGGAGGTGCGTCTTGGAGGGCCCCCCACTAGGGCCCGGTGGGGAGGATATCACCTGGCCCGACCAGGTGGCCCCCCGGGGCCGAAAGGCGTCTAGTACCCGCAAAATCAAACCTCAAACCTCAAACCTTGCACCCGTCCGTCCTTCGCGACCAAGAATGTGTTTGATGTACTACAGGATCTATCCGAGAGTATCGGAGGATCACCCGGACCGCAGCTGGATGCTGCAGATGGGCAGCCTGAGCCCATTGTCCACGACCTGCACCAGTCGCTTGTTGAGCTTCTGGAACGGCTGGAGATCCTGAGTTTGCACGCCGTGCGCCGTGTTGGTCGCGAGCGGCAGTTGCACCTTAAGGTCCGTGCCTTATGCGGGGAAGTGGAAAAGGTTTTCGACGTGTTGGTCGACACGGGAGCTCAAGTCAGCTTGGTCAAGGCTGGCCTACTTCCACCAGAGTGTCTGACCGACAGTCGGAAACCTGTCAGGCTGAAGGTGGCGAACGGCCAGTACATGGTGGGAGGCACGAAGGAAGCGGCCATTGGGCTGCAGTTCGTGAACCATCGTGAGCTGAGCCGCCCAGACCTCGGCAAGGAAATCCTCCTGCACGGTCGCTTCTACGAGGCCGAGATGGACTGGGACATGATCGTCGGGTACGACTTCATGATGGAGACGGACTCCGGCGTCCTCCTGGCCCAGGCCTCCATGACCCTGTACCAGGACGACCAACTCTCGTGGCTTTCGTCACCTGAGCACCATGTGGAATGCCAATGGATCCACCCCGAACGCAATCAGCTCAAAGTGGCCGCGCTGGACACTGAGCCAACTGGTCCTGCAAACCAGGAGTACGGCGTAAGGCCGGAGGTGGCGAGCCGAGTTGTCGCGGACTTGGGAGCTTCGGATCTGGCCCTGGATGCGTTCTCTTCAGGAACCTCCGCCCATCTGCGGGTGTGTGAGAAGTACTGGAGCGCACAGGACTCCGCGTGGAAGAACCACTGGGGTCCGCATCAGGGATTGATGTGGATCCATTGCCCCCGTTGGGACATTCCAAGAGCGATAGCGAAGATTCGCAAGGACCGCTCCAAGGCAGTGCTGGTTGTTCCTATGGGATGCACCGAGGAGGAAAGTACCCGACATTGGGTAGCCTCATTGACCAACATGACCTTAAACAAGGTCGTCCTACCGGCTGGAGAGAGTGTCTATCAGGACGCTAAGGGACAGCCCATGCAGCCCCAGAGATGGCCAACAGAATTCCACTATGTGGATGGGGGCCTTGATCAGGCCGACGCCACGGACTTCGTGTGTGTCAACCGCATCATAGCAGAGCCCTGGCGGCAATGCTTTGCGGTTCCCCCTGTTGACATCGAAGAATCGGATTCGGAAGACCCCCTCACTGAAGAGGAGTGGGATCTGGTTCAGGGGTATATGGATCAGCCCTTTCACGACTGGGGAAACCAGCGTGAGGGCAAAGGCCAGGACAAAGCCTGGTGGGAAGTGGACTCAATCGTCTCCGGTTCCTATGACGGGAATACCTTCGTACAGAGGGTGCTGGATCACATGTCCAGCCAAGATGAGCCGCCTGGCGGTAACCCACCCACCTACGGCGATCTGTTCCGAGGCAAGACCAGAGATGGCCCTCTGGGCCACCTGGGAAGACCACCTGAGCCGAAACCGAGCGGGGTCGCTACCCCTCAAGTAAGCTCCGTGGTTCAAGTGCCCGGAAAAGCCAAGGCGGAGTCCGACGATTGCCCCAAGATTCAGGCATTGAGGGCCAGGCTGAAGCAGAAGTATGGTGATACCTTCTTCAGCGGTAAGCCTGTGTTTCCCCCACCGGTGCGTGGACCGTATGGCGAGGCCAAGATACGACTGAAGCAGGACCCCCGTGTGTATCGGCACCGGGAGTTTGCCCTGAGGGGCGAGAGGAAAGAGGCCATGGAGAAGATCCTCCGTGACTTCATCCAGAGAGGCTGGCTTGAGCCGTGCCACTCCGAGTGGGCCTCTCCCTGCTTCGTCGTCCCCAAGAAGGTTGCCGGTGAGTGGCGGCTCGTGGTCGACTACTGCGGCCTGAACGCCCAAACGCAGCATGATAGCTATACGCTTCCCCTCATTGAGGACATGCTGCAAAAACAACACCGGCGGAGGATCTTCACGGTGATTGACCTGAAACATGGTTATCATCAGATGCCTCTCGCCGAGGAGTCCCGTGCCTGCACAGCCATGAGCACCCCACTTGGACCTCTCCAGTGGAAGGTGATGCCCATGGGCGTTACCAACGGCAATGCGGCTTTTCAGCGGATGCTGGAGAACCTGCTTGAGCCGGTGCGCGACTGTGCGGACCCCTTCGTGGACGACGTGATCATCGCGTCCGGGGACCCCAGTATGAGCTACGAGGAGCTCCTGGAGGCACACGAAAGGGACGTCACTCGAGTGCTGGACCTTCTGGTTCGGCACAAACTCACGGGCAGCAGTGACAAGGCCACCATTGCGGTAAGCGAGGTGGTCTTCGCTGGCCACGTAGTCGGGAACGGGCAGCGAAAGCCCATACCTGGCAAGGTGGCTGCGATTGAGCACTGGGAAAAGCCCAAGACGGTCTCTGAGCTACGGGCGTATCTGGGGTTCTGTAACTACTACTCGGGGTATATCAAAATGTATGCCGAGTATGCAGCCCCCATGACGACCATGCTCAAGGGCAACCGAGAGGAGACCAAGAAGGGGTCCAAGAAGGCTCTGGTCTGGACAGCTGAGTCCGACCGTGCCTTTGAGGGGATGAAGCAGGCGCTGCTATCCGCAGTGGGTCTGCACCTCGTGGATCCCGACCGAGGGTTCGTCCTGCGCACCGACGCTTCCGACTACGCCATTGGCGCTGTGTTGGAGCAAGTGCTTGACGACGGGAGGCACGTGCCCGTGGCCTTCTGGAGCCGAGTCCTGGCGGAAGGCCAGAGACGGACGTGGACGCCCCGTGAAAAGGAGGCGTATGCCATCGTCATGGCTCTCAGGAAATGGGCTGGGTACATAGCCCTCCATCCCGTCACCGTCTGCACCGACCATCAGAGTCTGCAGTCGTGGCACAAGGAGCACGTGGACACCCCCTCAGGTCCCGCCTCCCGACGGGCAAGATGGCATGAGACCTTGGCCAAGTTCGATCTCACGGTTGTGTACATTCCTGGAAAGGATAACACCGTGGCGGACTGTCTCAGTAGGTGGGCCTATCCCGCCAGCAAGGGCATGACGGATATCTCTGCCCATGGCGATGAGGCTGAGACCGCTGAAGCCAAGAGGATCATCGAAATGGAGCACCTGATGGAGGAGGAGGGTGCTAAATGCTTCGTCGTCATGGCTGCGAATGCCCCCCTCGCGTCGAGAGTGAGCAGAGCGGTCAGAGTACTCGCCCCTGATGGAGCTGAGTCCGACAAGCACCTCTTCCCGGAGTCTTGCCTCCAGGACGACTGGACCGACGACTACGCCAAGTCTGAGGCCTTTGCGGCCGAGTATAGGGCTGTGACCGACCCTGATGACGGGCAGAAGTGGCCAAAGGGGCTGACTGAGGAAGATGGCAAGGTCTACCGGAATGGTAAGCTGCTAGTACCGGAGTCCCGGGTGCTCGAGCTTTGTGAAGCTTGGCACCACCACATGCTGCACCCAGGGGTCAAGAAGCAAGCCCTTGACATGCAGCGTCGGTTCGAGATTGACCATATACCTCTACACCGCCATCAAGAAGGTCAGGAAGGGTTGCTCGGTCTGTCAGGCCTGCAATCCCGATAACCGGAACGTCAAGGGGGAACCCCAATGGACCCCGGTTCCTGACCAGCCCATGGAGAGCGTGGCCATGGACGTCTTCTCCATGCCCGAAGTGCACATTGGCAAGGAGACCTTTGACTGTGTGGTTCTCTGTGTGGACCGCCACAGCGGCTACGTTGTAGCCGTTCCGCCACGCAAAAAGGGGTTGCTTGCCAAGGAAGTGGCAGTCATGATGATTCGTCATTGGCTGACCGTCTTTGACATCCCCCGCACCATTTGCAGTGACCGAGGGCCCCAGTTTACTGGTGGCTGGTTCAAGGCTATGTGTTCCCTCATGGGGATACGTCATGCCAAGAGCGTCGCCTATCTCAGCCGGTCTAACGGCCGTGCTGAAGTGGCTGGACGGCAGCTATTCGAGAAGCTGCGCAAGATCCACATCACCAATCCAGGTCGGAACTGGTTTGAGGAGATGTGGCCTGCTCTGAAGGCCCATCATGACACCCCCACTCCGGGCGGTTTGTCCCCTCACCAGATTCTGTTCGGCAGGGACCCCCTGCGTAGGGGACTTCCCTTGTCTGGTGATGGCATGGCTATGGATGCCAAGGAGTTCTTCGCGCGGCAAGAGCAAACGGCGCGGGACATCCGCCAGCAGCTCGAGAAGGAGCATGCTGAGCGTCAGAAGTCCGCCCCGAGCTGGACAGCGCAGAAGTTCAGGGTGGGAGACCCGGTGTGGGTGATCAGACCCCGCCCCATGGGCACCCACCGCACCAAGACCTGGTTCACACCCGGCGAGGTGGTCCGCAGGATTGGTGAGGACACCTACCGAATCAAGGTGGGTCACGGACAGTTCCGGGAGCGCCACGAGAGTCAGCTCCGTGTGCGGGAACCCGACCTCCGTGGCCAACATGTGTTTCTGAGCTATGCCGCACATGAGGCTGACTCGGATGATGACTATGCTGAGCAGGACGACTATACTGTCGAGAAGATCCTGGCTCAGCGTCCGAAAGCCTCGGCACCCGGAGGTCTGGAGTTCAAGGTTCGTTGGCGAGGCTATGGGCCGTCCCACGACACCTGGGAACCCGTCTCCTCATTCGTGCCGCGGGTCAATAGTCCCTTCATGGAGTACATCCGCAAGCACAAGACCAAGATCCATGTTTCGGACTTGGCAGCACTCACCCGGGCGATTGCAGCCAGGGGTGCCTGATCAGCACCCTGAGCTCTCCCCTGATGTGTTTTGAGCTCTTGTGAGGCCGACGGATCGTCCCTTACTTGCTTGCTCTCTTCCATCTTTTGGTGACAGAGTGGCCGTATACCCCCCCCTGCTGCATCCAGAGGAGGATGGCCCCTCTCTTTCAATTCTATTCGTCACTCCCCCCTGCTGAATCCTTGGGAAACCAGGTAGGGCGACTGACCTTGATATTTTTGAGCTCTTGGGGCCTTGAAGCCCATACGACGTTGCGCAACGGATGCCGCTGTCATCGGCATTGCGATTTTTGAGTGTGTGGTCTGGTCCCATGGCACTTGCGGGGTCCAGACCAGTCGACGTGTGTCTGCAGACTATATATGGCCTGAACTCAGGCGTTTTCCTGTCCACCCTCCTGCATATGCCGTATCCTGACCGTGGCGTGGTTTGGCGCTCTGTCCAGAGTGTGTTTACACGCCTATTTACCCAGATTATTGCTTGTCTTTCTGCCCTCCAGGATATGTGCATCTGTATGTTAAGTGTCATCAGCCCATCGCTGAGGGATGGACTGTTTTTCACCACGAATCGTGATACAGCGGCGCCTTGGGTCGCCGTGTACATGTTCTTACAGCCTGGTCCAGCCTGGACCAGTACCGGAGTACAGGTTCTACTGTTTGAGTGCCTGTGATACCGCGATGCCCTATTCGCTGTGATGTGGAGATCCTGATGGCGCCAGGCGGGAAACCCAGTTGCCTGACTACACTCCCAGCGGTCCGCCACTGTCAGTCCCAGTGTGAGCCTACCGATTCGCAGACGCACTTGCAGTCGGATGGCGGCCTCCGGTGCTCCTGACCTCGGTCAGTCTGCCTGGGAAACTGGTGGTTTGAGGAGTCGACGCCTCCGCCCACAGTGCATGAGGACTCCCTCATGTATGGCCTTCGTGGTAATAGGGCGAGGGAAAAGACGGCCTTGATGCCCGATCCCTTAAGGAGGAGCTCCCTTAAGATCTCTTAAGGAGTTCGGCTGTATCACTCTGGACTCGCGTCGTATGGATATGGACATGGTGCGCCCGAGGAAGGACCCGTGGGGACTCTCCCCAGTCGGCGGGCCTTGGGAACCTTGGGGTAGCCTGATGGATCTTTGTGGTCGCTCTCGACCTGTGGGCCCACCTCGGTCGTCGTGTGTCGCGTATGTTGGCCGTGTATGCCACTGCCACTGTGGTGGTGACCGTAGCAGCCGGCACCCGGTGCGCCTGGTATGGGTTAACGGGTCCTTTGGATGCCGAACAATCGCCGCCAGGACCCGGGACTTGATACCTGATACTATACATGTGCTACGAGCCTTTACAGCATCATACCTATCTTACTGTGGGATTTGAACAGCCTAACCTGAGTCAGCCTGAAGTGAGGATGTGACACCCCCCCCCCTTCAGGAAATGGTCCTGGGTACCCGCTGCCATGCGTGGGTGTTATCGAGCCCCCCCCAGGGTTTGCTCTAAGGAGGGGGGTGAAGCGGTACCCAGAACCCCATGGCTAGGTTAGGGCATACAACCGGTCTCCGGTCCACTAACCCCATGTACGGAAGGGAAGACCGGTCTCCGGTCCACTAACCCCATGTACGGAAGGCGCCCGTTGACGCCCGGTGCGAGCCCGGCGGGAGCGTGTTCCGTGCCGTAAAGCCCCGCATCGGAAACCGATGCACCGCCAGCGGAGATTTATATATCAGAATATCAGGAATCAACAGGGTTTTATTTTCATATTGTTTCCGTCAATTTTTACGCTTCCGTTCTGATATTCACTGTTTTGACTGCTGGCGGTTGGATCGCGACTTTACTGTAACCGCCAGTTTAACTGTAATTAATGGAAATTTTAACGCTATCCGCGACGAAGGCTCCAAAGTCTTCAGCAACTGCATGGATGCTTCCGCAATTTTCACATCTTACACTCGCAACCTTAATCCGAATTTTTCAGGATGTCGAAATCGGATTTTCGACTTCGACATCCCCGCACTTGATTTGACCTCTTTCGAGTGGACATACGTGCTTCCCTATGCACGAATCAACTTTCCTTTTATCCTGCCCTCCATTTGTCTTAAAGATATGGGCAAAATAAAGTTGATTCGTGAGGCCACTTGTGAAGGTCATATCTCGTGTTGCTTGCGAGGAATGACAATAAGGAAACGTCGGATGTATTCACAATACTCCCGACGTAATTTAGGAAGCATCATATGCCTTGCATCTACACACGTGCGCGCTAGTGTAATGGATCATGGTCAAGAGGGTAGAGTTTGTGTTGTAACTCTATGGCCATGATATTGCGTGCGTTAAGATAACTTTCGAGTGTAGCGCGCGAGTGTTGGTGTTGCATAGGAACTCTCCTTGAGTTCCTATGAGCGATTGATACAAAGTTATGCCCTTGGAGGGGCATGACATATCGTGGGGGGAGCTACCTTTTTGGGCAATATGTGGTATGTGCCATGTGTTGTATTGCGTGCCCATTTGGCGGGTGTGGCTAAGAGCGATGGACCCACCAATGGACCTCATATTGTGCAAGCCCCTTCTCCATACTCTCTACGATCAATTGCAAGCCTAACCTTCGTGAAGGGAAGCTTGTGTGGCGATCCCGAAGCGATGCGTTGGGAGCAAGGTGTGTGTTTTACAATTTTCGATATTTTCATGTGCCCACTTGAGAAGTAGCGCTTGTAACCTTTCAAGGCGCCCCAAGTGGAGCACACATGTGGGATCGGAGGTCATTGGTGTCAAGTCATCGTGTTTAGAAGGATTAGTTAATTGCACGATCCAAGCCGAAGATATTATAATATAATTGTGCACCTTTCAATGCACTTTTGTGTGTCTTTGTGCCAATTTTGCCGTTTTTGGCTCGTCATGATGTCAAGTGGCGACCGTATATCTCAACGTTGCGCTCAATTGACATCATGACCCAAGTATGTTATGGGGGTACATACTTCGGTCCCCAACATATCTTGAACCCGGCGAATAACTCCTCTTGAGCTTGGCATACCGTGGCCGCCATGTTGGCAATTTGGGACTATCCCAAATCACGGGCTCACTTGGCGACCCTGCCATTCGCAATACCGGAGGAGTTGGGCGACGCCCAAAAGATATGTTGGACATATATGACTTGATACCAATCCTATGGCACACTCCGGTCCAAGTCGGGCATGTGCCTCATTTGCCCTAACCATGAGTGTGCGCATTTTTGGCCATTTTGTGCTATTTTCCACTTTTGCTGCCCGCCGTGCACTATGTTGAGCCCACCCGTGCACGCCGGACGCATGGACCAATGGACCATATATGACATGGGTGTTATGTATATTGGTCCCCATGGTTCACACACCACGTGGGCGAAGCGGGGCAACCTGCGTTAAGGTTCTAGCCCAAAATGAGTGTGGGCAATTTTGTCATTTTAGCATTTGTGGACCCAATTGGGATCGTCACCACGCCGAGTGGCATGAAGATCTTTGAGAGGCAAGGGCATGGGAGTCTTCGTTGTGCTCCCCGTGGATCGCGTATGGAATGGCATATCCGATCTCCAAGCCGGCGTGGAGATATACTATTGGGAGCACACCGAATTTTGGCTCATTTCAAGCAGCCAAAATGACCCCATTTTGGGACCCCAATTTCCCCCTTCCGTGTGGTCAATTGGCGACCCCATTTCTCTAAGCCCATAGAGAGCCCGGACCTAAATTCAAGTTGTACACTCAGATAAAAGTCCCAGGTCCCCCCTCCCACCCTGTGAGCCATTGGCCTTACCTTGGCCGGGCGAGCCACGCGTGGGGATGACGCCAATTTTGGTGTTTTTGGCATCATGACCCCAATTGACTCATCCGTGTTGCCCTGATGCCGGGACCTCAGAGGGAACCAGGTTGGGTGAGGGCTCCAGGGAGTTCATACTCGAAGAGCATAGGGTCAGTTGTCTCGTCCCTACCTCTGGCGGGTCCGGACGAGGGGTCAATTTTGGAGATTTTGGAGCTAATTTCGGTTTGGGCTGAAACAGCCCATTTTCAGCTACCAACTCCTGAGGGACAATGGCGGGGCCATATCTCTGGCTCAGAGGGGAGTTGGAACCAGCCGTTAAGGGAGCATGGGGAGCCACTGTTGGTTGGACTTGGACCTCCTTGGTTGCCAGGAAGTCGCCTGTGGCTGGGCGGAACACCTCCCCCATTGGCAGGGTTTCAGGGTCCGGACTGAGCAGGGCATGGGTTGTGTTTGAGCCCCCGCCCCCACCAGCCACTGAGAGGGTCGGACCTGGGATTGGGATACGAGTTGGGACTGAGTGTCTATGGTCCTGTGATGCCCTTACCCCAGTCCAGTCTTCACCCCATGTGTACATATCCTGATGTGTTGTTGTACATACTTTTGTTCCCTCTTTGCAGAGTGGCAAGGATTCTGAAACGCTTTGTCACATGACACGAGCGTATTGATGCCCTTGTGAGCGTAGTGCTTTGCCTGCCTGCTCACCTGTGCGTGTCACCGCAGCGTCCCGTGGGCGGCCCCCCACGGGAACGCGTCACTATCGTACTGAAAACTACCAATTGGCCCGTCACGTTCTTGAAAATGGACTGGCGGCCCTTCAGGTAAACTTGGATGAGATCCAGGTGGAATTGTTTGCGAGCCGACAACAGCACATCATGCAGTTGTACTGCTCGAAACTTTTGTACAACGCTTTCCTTTTCTTCTGGAAAGCAATGGACCTAGCGTATGCTAACCCTCCCTTCTCCTTGCTCGCGAACGTTCTAAACAAAATCGCTTACGAGGGAGGAAGTATTGTCATGTGCACCCCTGACTGGGGCTGCTCTGGTGAACACGCTTACTGGCTCCGTATGCTAGATCGAATGACCGTGGGAAGAGTGCAACTCCCGGACGGTCCCATCTATGTGCCTGAGGACTCAGACACAGCTATGCAGGCCCCTGAGTGGGCCAGTTTCTTATCAATCGTCCATGGATCTCTCAATCCTTTACCCCTGTGTGACCTAGATCAGGTGCTACTGAAAAAGGTCATGGCCGAAAATCGTGGCGTGACTCTTTCTGATCTCAAAAACCGATCTTCTGAGCACCTATCTGCCACACTTACAGGGTGTGAATCTCCCGATGGCTATCTGGAACCTGCAGCTGTTAAGGAGGATGCTGACGACCAACTGTCTGAGATCGCTGGCACTATCCCTCATGTTGATCCCAGCTGTGTTGATCTAAAACACAGTGCCTTCCTAGCCCAGCTGTTGTTGGAGGAGGTAGATCTAGAGTCAACCTCAGAACCCACTTCCCCTGCTGGGAAACCAGTGCTACACATGCAGCCTATGCACACAAGTGAACCCGTGGCCCGGAGTCCTGATGCTCTAGCGCGGCCTGCTTCAAATAACATGCCACTGTCTGAGCATGACACTCAGGAACTCCGACGGCTGTTGCACCAGAAGGCCGAAGGTATTGAGCGCCAAGAGCGGCTGCAATACCTCAGACAGACCTGGAAATCCTCCATCTGGTCTGAGGAGGACGATGATTCCTACACGCTGCCTGACCCTGAGATTCCCCTAGTGTATTCTTTGCACTATGGGCAGCAATGTCCCCCTGAGTGGGACGATGGTTCTGTACCTGCCGAGTCTGCTGATCGGCAGAAAAAGAAAGAACATGGAAAGAGCAACCTCCATGCTGAGGAGGATTTCCTGCAGAAAATCGAGAGTCTTAACCTTGACCCCCGACTGAAGAAACTGCTGCTAACCTATGAGGAGGTGTTCGGCGCCTTGCCGCCCCCCCTCACTTGTAAAAAACTGGTCCAGATGGACCTGAAACTGAAACTCGAATTTGAAAAGACGCGAGTGAGGCGTCGCCCCTACCCCGCTCCACAGGAACAGGTTGAAGAAATCGAGCGCCAGATCCAGGAATGTATTGATGCTGGCCTCGTGGAGGAATGTAAGAAGGGGGACTACCCCCATCACTGCAGTCCCTGTTTCCTGGTTGCTAAACCAGGGTCGACCGCTCTACGACTGGTTGTTGACTATGGTGAGGTCAACAAGAAAACCCAGAACCACTCAGGGAGTATTCCTAACATGGAAAATACCCTGGAGTGTATTGCCAAATGCAGGTACAAGACCAAAATGGACAACCGCAGTGGTTTCTGGCAGGTAGACCTAACCGCCGCAGCTCAGGAGCTGCTGGCTTTTATAACCCCTAAGGGTCGTGTGTTGAAATGGAAGGTCATGCCTTTCGGAGTGGCTAATGCCCCAGCACTCCTCCAGGAGCTAACGAACAAAATTTTGAACATACTGAGGCAGAGACCTCTAGTACAGGAGTTGATTTCTCGGGGTGCAGAAATGGAGGCCCACATTGACGACGTGAGTTTGGCTACTAATACCCAAGAGGACCATGTCCTTCTCCTCCGTGAATTTTTCACTGTTTGTCAAGAAAACCATCTCCGAATCAAACTCGAAAAATGTGAGTTTATGAAAGAGGCGATGGAGTATTTGGGTCTCGACGTGGGGTATGGCTGGTGGAAACCAGCCGCGTCTAAGATACAGCCCCTACAGGACATGCAGATTCGCGATGACCCTAAGAAGGGTCTACACGACGTGAGGAGTTTTGTGGGCGCCTGTAACTTCTATCGGCGTCACATCCACAATTTTACCTACTCCTCTGCCCCCCTCACTGACCTAATCAAGAAAACTACTCCCTGGAGGTGGACCGCCAGAGAGGAGGAGTGTTTCCAGGAGTTGAAGAAGAAAATTGCCTCCTCCAATTGCCTGGGAGTACCCCGCTCTATGGGCGAGATAGTCCTGATCACTGATGCCAGTGCTGTAGGGGGGGGTGGAACGATCTACCAATGGTAGTAGCTTAACCCAGCTGAACTAACCCACTGCCATTATCGTACTAGTGGACTGAACCGTGATGGCTCCTTGAAACATGACTATCCTACCAGTCAGTGGCGGCTAGTGCCACTGGGACACTTGAATTGGAAATGGAACCAAGCGCGTTCCAACTACAGCACCTATGACCGGTAACTCCTGGCCGGTATGTAGGTGCTTTCGTCACAATCCCGACTCCTGGGATCTAACCCTATTGTCTGGCTCTGTGACCAGGAACAGGTGAAGTCTTTTCAGAAGGGCCCACCACCAGAGAAAGCAAAACTAAAGCGGTGGTGGACTTACCTGAGCCGGTTCAGGCTGACAGTTCATCATATCCCCGGTATAAAAAATGAACTGTCTGACTATATATCGCGCAATGACTTCGTTGCGCTTATAGGTGAGAGCACTGAGGCGCTCGCCAAAGAGGCTTTCCAGCGTATGGATGTCCAGCTTGACCTGTCCATGCGCACTGCTGGAATCCTGGAGGGTTGGAGCCTAACCGACTATCAGTCAGAGTATAAAGAAATTCTCCAGACCCTCAGCACTGGTCTCGAAACCCCGTGTCATCGACGGGCACCAGTGGTATAAAAACAACTAGTACCTCTTCTACGAGGACCGTATTGTTGTACCTGAGGCCCGACTTGATAGGTGCCTACAGTGGTTTCATCTCAGCTCTGGTCGCACTGGCGCTAATCGCTCAGTGGACTTCTTCCGTGTGTGTTTCTACTCTATTCTAACCCTGACTGAACTGAGGTCTCGTATGCAGACCATTTTGGATGCTTGTGGCTGTCATGCCAGCAAGCAGAGCGACAGTAGGGATAGGGGACTGATTTCCAGCTTAGCCATACCCTATTGTGCTAACTCTTTTCTCTATGTGGATTTCATCCACTGTCTACCTCGCTTCGGCGGCTATGATAGTTGCGTAGTGGTCACCTGTGGCCCATCTTGCTTCACCCGTGTGTTCCCTTGCAATAAGAAAATCACAGGTGAGCAGACTGTGAAAATGTTGGTCGAACAATGGTTCGAACCCTATTGATCACCTAAGCAGGTGCACTCTGATGAAGATGTACGCATCCGCAGTGACACTGGATGGTACAAACGAGTGCTAAATGCCCTCAACGAGGAGGTAACCACAGGTGTGCCCTATACTGACACGTCTAACCCTCGTTGTGACAGACAGAACCGTGTGGTGGAGCAAAACCTGAGAATCCTGATGAAACAGGAGCGTACCCAAGACTGGGTACGCCTAGTGCCCTGGGCAGTGCTGACCATGAACTCACAGCGGAGCTCTTCTACTGGTTTCACCATGAACTGTTCCATAGAGGACGACCTGCTTGGTTCTTCAAAACCCCCTTTCCTCAGGACTTCAAGAGCCCTGTTGGAGATTGGCTGGAACACAAGCAGTCTATGGCTAACCAGGCGGGTACTAACCTGAGACACATTCGTGACCGAGAACTGAGCCGGCGGAACCGCCTACGGCAACCTGCCAGCTTCAAGGTTGGTGACCTTGTTTTAGTTCACCATTCCCGCCTACCCTCCTGGCCACGTAACTGCCTACAGGACCCTTATTTTGGACCCTATCGTATCATCAGGATAGATGGATCCAGGATCCATGTCAGGTGCAGTCCACGTCTAGGCTGTGAACTGCTGTGTGCACCTAAACAGTTGAGGCGCTATCATTCCCCAGATGATTTGTCCTGGGATGAGTGGCGCCTCAGCGACAGTGAGGTCGAGCGTATTAACCTAGAGAACGCTGCCAGCCCAGACGAGGCAGACGAACTCGAAGAGATGACGGCCGATGAGATGGCAGTCGATGTAATGAACACAAGTATTTTAGGGGATTTACTGTAATTAAGTCGCGCGCATGTGCGATTACGTGTAGCGATATTGTTTGTGCTCTGTTATCTACGATTGATTTACTTGAAACATTTACGCTTTGTATGTCTTTCACAGGCATACTAAAATCTCAATATGCCTGTCCATGGGATTTGTGCAGTGCGGTGCATGCGGTCATTTTGGTGATCACGGCTTGAAATAGACCCTCGGAATACAGGATTTTAGTTACCTTTTTAGATCACAACTGCGACCGTGGACAGTGCAGAGATTGGTATATTGGAAGGAGTTCATAGAGCTGCTGTAGATCGAGTTTTGAGGTTTGTGCTATGCTGCTTGCGTTATGAATGGCTTACGGCGACCGTCAAGACGAGATGAGTTAAAGTCAGAATGCCGTTCTTGACGAGATGGGTCAAGGTCAGAACGCAGTTCACGACGAGATGAGTCAAGGTCAGAACGCAGTTCACGACGAGATGAGTCAAGGTCAGAACAAAGTTCACGACGAGATGAGTCAAGGTCAGAACGCAGTTCACGACGAGATGAGTCAAGGTCAGAACGCAGTTCACGACGAGATGCGTCAAGGTCAGAGCGCAGTTCACGACGAGATGAGTCAAGGTCAGAACGAAGTTCACGACGAGATGAGTCAAGGTCAGAACGAAGTTCAAGACAAGCTGATTCAAGGTGCGAGCGAAGATCAAGAGGAGCTGAGACAAGGTCTGAGCGTGGGTCTTTGCGACGCGCAGGGCTGAATAGGAGAACTTTGCGCAACGAGGTTGGGTTGAGTTCTGATTCTGTGGAGCTGCTGGAGGCTAAGGAGATGATAGAGCAGCTGATGCAAGCTTCCGCAGAACACCATCAACAGGAACTGCGCGCAGCTCGGAAAGCTGCGGATAGGGCTTGCAAACACTTGCAGCGAACTGTGCGTCTCCAGACGTCCAGCATTCAGCAGTTGCAGAGTAAAAATAACAAGCTTGAGGAGTCTGCTGCGCTGGAGACGGCGAAACAGAGTGCCGTTGTGAGTGAACTCAAAGTGCGGCTCGAGGAGCGTGACGAAAAATTGCACAGCTGCAGGTTCGGGTGCAGGCATTGCATGCAGAGCTTAAGGCCCTTGGACAACACAGGCCAGGATATGAGGAACATCGCGCCAAGCAGGCAAGCCGTGGTGGTAAAAGAGTACAGCGTGCTAGAGCTGCGGCAGCGCGCCGTGCAGGAGCGCCGGGTGCCAAGAGAGTGGTGCAGATGCATGGTGAAGAAGCAGCCTGAGCGTCAGCGAGCAGGGCGCTGAGTGCGAGGGCGCTGCAGAGAAGCGCTGCAAAGAGCGCTGCAGAGAGCGCTGCGGAGGAGCGCTGCAGCGCTGCACAGAGGCGCTACAGCGAAGCGCTACAGAGTAGCGTTGCAGAGAAGCGCTGCATAGAAGCGCCGCAGAAAGCGCTTCCGAAAACAAACTACAGGTACTGTCTGAATGTGGAGGAATCTGATTCAGATTTGAAATTTTGAGCTGGACACTGCCGCCACGAACTTTGCGTTCTTGGTTATTTTTGGGACATGCATAGGATGAGTATATGCAGGGTTGCTTTCTTTTCGAGCAGTGTCTTTACAATTGCTGCCGTCTGAATCTGCAAAATTTGGGAGTGTCTGGGATAGTTTGGTGATAGGTCGTTGACACGTTGTTGTACTGTTTCACTGTTGTTGTGTTTTCAGGCCCTACTTGGTTTTTCTACTTTACGTTGGCGTCTGTTTGTTGTGCAGATTGCTACTGTAGCTTTTAGCACCTAGTAAGCCAAGGCTAGAGCCTATTTTCCCTTTTACAGATGCAGTGCTAACCAAGTTTCAATGTTTTTGGAGAGTGTAGGAAAGTTCGTACAGGAAACCCCCCTGTAGGCACAGGCGTTGAGGCCACCGTCCCCCTTACAGGTTTACAGGATTCTGTTGCGCTCAAACTCCTGGTGGCTGAAGTGTAAGCCAGCCCCCCCTCCCTGAGATTTCTTGGAGGCTTTCCTGTAGCTGGTTTAGCTGTGAGAGCTGGAATGACTAGTCTACCAGGGTATCCCCCTGAGTTAAAGGGTTAGAGATGTATTTGTTGGCTGGCCGTTGAGCTTTTTAGCTCCATGCAGTGGTGTGCGCTGCAGTGGTTGTGCTTTGTTGTAGCTGTTATAGCTCAGAAGTGCTGTTTGCACCTTGCATTGGTTGATTGCATCGCTGTTTGATTGTTTTGGCCGGTGTTTGTGAGTACAGACGTGTGTTCCGTACAGACAGTGTCTCTGACCTACGCTACCCTTCCTATCCATTCTTGTTTGCAGGTCCAGCATCAGATAGCAAAGTAAGGTGGAGGCCCGGAGCAAGCCAAGGAGCCCGAATTTCACTGATAATTTTCAATCAGTGTAGTAATTTTAAGGTATTCGGAATCAGAAGTTTGTACATACTAAGTGGGTTCTGATACTGATACGTTACAGGAAAATTGCCCCCATTTTTTTTTGGCTATGCTCTGTGGTATGCTCTACTTTTGTGTTTTGCTCTGGTTGCAGGATTTTTGTTTTGATAAGTTTATATTGTTGCAGGAATATGCATGACGGTAGTGCAGGATGTCAGTTTGACCCTGGATTGGATGCCAGGGGTTTGGATGTGTGAGTGGTTTCTAACCTTCTGTAAAAGTGTAACCCAATGTGTGCATGTTTTTGGTGGGCTTTAGCAGAGAAAATCCCTGAGGTTTTGTCTTAGGTGCAGCCCACCCCAGAACTTCGTGGGCTTGAGCACCAGTGTATAACCCATGTCAGGGTCCAGCCTTCCAACCTTCCTCCATCAGCATAGGAGTTTTACTTACCCTTGTGGTCGCGGGTTTGGTTTTTTACCTATGTTGAGGGTGTACAGTCACACAGACATACACTGACGTGCATTGGCTAGATGCAGTAACACACTGTGGCAGGGGACAGCTCAGCCACCCCCTATGCCGGGTCCCTTTTAAAAAAGAAAGCCGGATAGGGTCCATAGGGCAGTGGGTATTTATCTGAGTGTCATATTTTTTTTCGGCATACTTTGTTTGTGTAAAAACCTGTTGTTCATCAGTTTGTGCATCAGCTTGGTGCCCCAGCACTAAGCTTGTGAGGGGAGTGTAATGAACACAAGTATTTTACGGGATTTACTGTCAGTCGCGCGCATGTGCGATTACGTGTAGCGATATTGTTTGTGCTCTGTTATCTATGATTGAATTACTTAAAACATTTACGCTTTGCATGTCATTCACAGGCATACTAAAATCTCAATATGCCTGTCCATGGGATTTGTGCAGTGCGTTGCATGCCGTCATTTTGTTGATCACAGCTTGAATTAGACGCTCGAAATACATCGATGGTTACTACGTGGTTGCAGGTATTGCTCGCCACGAGTATAAACAGGGCAGGAGATTCCTAACCCTGTGGGATGGCTATGGATTATCTGAGGCGCCCTGGGAACCTATGTCAGCCTTCATACAACCAGATGGGAGTATCAACCCCATCTTCCGCTCCTACCTCGTTGAGAACAATGAGGGGCAGCTACTAACCCGTGCTGAGACTCTGTAACACCGTAAAAAGAAAAACTAATTTCACTGTGTCAGTCTACTGAGTGTGTTCTAACCTTACAGGGGCAATGAGCACTGTTGTGCAGAGGTGTCTGTGTATGTGTGTGAGAGTAGCTGTCACAGTTGCCCCGCATTGCATCGCAGGACAGGACCGTTAGCCCCCCGTGACAACCACACCCTGGCCAAAGGCCATTGGTTTTTCACAGACCACTGCTTACTGAGCACTGCACTGACCCTGTCTGTGCCCTGCAGTCCCATGCGTATGGTTTCCAGCATCCACCAGGTGGCCGCTTATCAGGTTTGCAGACGCCCAGCGAGTGTATGCCTTGTTGACCATGTGTTGCATGGGGACTGCCCTGATGTAATGACCTTGGGGAGCCAACGAGGAACGGTGGCTTACTACTCCAGGGGGGAATGGCAAGCAAGGTGTTATGAAGCAAGGTGTGTTTTCCCTCCTTGGGGACAAGGGAGCCCACCGTTAAGACCCCTGACTGGTCCAGACCCGTGGGGTTCTACCCTTCCTTACAGGGTTTACCATACCCCTAAGTGTGCTACGTATGTCTGTGTGTGTCTCACTTCTCTGCCCAGCCTGGCTCCCGGAGACGGGGCTTCGCTGACGTGGGACGGAAGGTCCTAATCAGGTACTCTTACCACTCCTATGGCGCCCAATTTCTGTGCTGGCGCCTATGGTTGGGGGATGAGGGCAAAAGCCCTACCTACTAGAGGGGAGGGCTGGCCAAGTGCGCTAAGGGCATACAAAACGCCCATTTTTGCTGAAGGCCAAAAGCTAACGCACTCCCCTTCCCACGTGGAAAAGCACGCGGGACAGGAGACACCACTACACTACACTCACTAACGCGAGCACCAGCCTTCGAAGGCAGGGTGAGCACTCATCACTTGCACTCAACACCTGCCAGGCTTGCTGACCCTAACACCTACACACTCTACTTGGAGCTGCTGTCAATGAAGTCGCGGGTCCTACTGACCCCCCTGTGAAAGAGCAAGAGTACACGGCGCTACTAAGCGACTGTGGCCTAACAGGGACGCCACTACACGTTTCCTCGTCAGGGCTTGGAGGAAAGGAGTGCTCAGTATGCGTGCACAGCGTGGATGGCGGTGATTTCGGACTGCACTCACCACTCCGGGCTGTGTTGCAGTTATTTGTTTGTGTGACCTGTGCAGCATATTTTAGCGCTGCTCAAAGAGACTGCACCAATCGCCCTTACCTTCCCACCTGCAAGGCAAAGGCAGCTCCTAGGTTTGCGGCTGAGGAACCAGGACTACCTCCACGTATTATACGCTTCTCAGGTACCCCTAAAATACACTGTCCTCAAACCCAGGTGCAAGCAACCAAGCTTAAGGAACTCCACCCGTTCTCTTATAGAACGTGGGGTGGAGTCCCTGGGTAACCTAAACAAGAGTTTAACCGTGCGCAATATGCGTGGCCTACCCTTTGATGCACCATATGCATGCACAGGTATGCACAATCTTTTCCATTCCTCTCTCTCTTACCTAATCTTACCCAACATAACCAATCACAGCGTGACTCAACCAAGAGGTGAGCTCCTCCTGGGCCTACCTACCTTACTCACCACGCATCATGTGAATGCCGAGGAAGACAGGAGCCAAAAAAACCCTAAGCGCTTAAACAACCCTACGGCGAACTATAAACAACCGTAAGCGATTACTGCATTGTGTGTCATGCATGATCTTTGGACTTTGTTTCCTGCAAAGAAAAGAGAAAGAGTGGTGATCTGCACAGCGCAAAACAAGCCTAAGCGTTCTAAGCAACCCTGTATTAGCACTACGGCAACACGAACACGAACAAGCACTTCCTTTTCTTACCTGTGAAGAGAGAACAACGGTGTATTGGGGCACAGGGAAAGCGACACAGCGTCTGAATGCCTCAATTAGGCACATGCATCGCGAGCACAGCGTATATTCTAACCCTACGTGCGCGCTGCGCGTTCCATTCGCTTCGCATACCTTTCATTTCTGTTTTGACCTGTGCAGAGCAAGGGAGGTGAACGCCCGAACCCCCAACAAACACAGCGGTGACTACCCTAACGTTTTAACGAAGCAACCAACACGAACCCAATGCATGCGTGCGAAATGACACTGATATACCTGAGATGTGGGTTGTCCACCTGCTCTGTGGTGTGGGTTCCTTTTCGACACTTTTTCCTAAAGTTTACAAAAATTGTGATGCAACTGTGCAAAAACTTCTTTTAGAACTTTAAAAACTACGGCTCATACCTTCTTTTTTTAGAGCCGTTTACGCTTGCGCAACCCTTTTTCTGGAGTCCGCTTCTGTGGCGCTTGTCTGCGACTTTAAGTTTTAGTGTAAAAATGACGATTTCTCCCATTGTTTCGTCAATTTTTAGCGATTTTACTTCTTACTTAGCCCACGCAAACTGCACCCCCTTTTGGAAGAGAAGGACCCAAAAAACGACAGCCCGAAAAACTAATCTTTTTGGACATTTGCAGCACACATGACCCAGATACCACCGAAAAAATACAAATTTACCCAATTTGCTGCTTTTTTCCACTTTTTGTTTATTCAAATAAACTATTATTTTGTCTGATTTGAAGGGTGTGTTTTACCAATCTTGTCGTTTTTGTATTTCAAAAACCGACTGGTGCGTGCCTTTTCGGGAGCTCATTTTCAAAAATGACATTCTGCGGGTCTCCAGTTGCACCTATGTTTGTCCTGCGAAATAAATTGCTTTTTTATGTACCTGAGTGCGCGAGGCCTCGCGCACTCAAGGTCACGGAAACAATTGTGTACAGAAGGCAACAAAAACAGGACAGGAAGTGCACAACGTACAAACACTGAAATAAAAGCTCGGCAAAAATGTACAAGCCCTTAAGGGCATATAATTGCATTCACGTCGAAGGCAAGTGCGCGAGGCCTCGCGCTCACATGACTGCAAAAAGAGGCGAAACACTTGGGTTAATGGTGACTTATTTCTTCTTCGGTCCAGCAACCTTAGCCAACCTGGAACCCAGGCTTCTTGCCACCGCACCTGTCCCACTTGGGGAGGCAACGGTACCACAAGACGGCTGGGCACCAGGACGCGAGGGCGGCTTGAACTTTGCACTAGCACTGGCAGCAGTCTTCGCTTTCTTCTTGGGCTGTTCCTTACCAGATTCGGGGCTTGCATCGAAGTGAGCGGCGGGTGCCCGCTTGCGCTTCTGCTGGGTCTCCAGTACTTGCTCCGGATCCTCTTCTTCCTCCTCCTCGTCGGCATCGTCGTCGTCTGATTCTGCGGGCGTGTCCGATTCCTTCTCTTTTCCTTTCGCCTGCTTCTTGCTACTCGAGGGGGTTCCCTTTCCGGCTGCAGTACCCTGAGTTGGTATAACTTTGGCAGTCTTCTTCACCTTGGCTTGCATTGGCAAGGTAGGTGCAGGCGCAACAGGCTCAGTGTCGTCAGCGGGGGCCTCAGTCACGACATCTTCCTGGACGGCTTCTGCAGCCTGCACCTTCTGGTGCCCTTCATATCCTCGGCTGCTGTCCAAAACCCACAGTGGAATGCCACGCAGACGCCACTGTTCTTGAGTATCCCAAGTTGCAGCCGTTGCTCACTACTCCGTCTGATCAGCCTCCAACATGTACAGCATGATGATTGCATGCTGCAGAGAACCTCCAACGGCAATGGCAAGGTCCTTTTGCCGATCGCTGACACAGCCAGAAACCGCACTTTAGTCCTCCCCGTCTCGTCCAACATCGCAATCTTTGCGGCCATGGCAGGCGTGTCGTCCACAACAACCACTGCATCAGCATACCCACTGCCCAAAAGATATTTGTCGAGGTACCACAGCACGTGAATCAGAGGCATAAAACTACCGAGGTTCTTGTTATGCATCTCTTCGAAATGTCCAGCGGAATACATCACATAGTTCGGCAACTGTAAATGTGATGAATAAAGACGAATAACGGAGGCAGCAGTGTGCGAGGCCTCGCGCACACAACGGCATCGTAACCGGCGAAAGAAGCAGATATACATGCTTATCCTAGCGACTCGTTGTTCCGATCCACATACAGTGCTCGTCGAACTGATACATATTGCTGGTCACGGGACCCGATAACCAAGAGTATACCGGCAACCGGACATGGTAGAATGGCACTGTGGTTGGATCCTTGTCCTTCTCCATACGCCACAGCCTCTGCATGTTGCGGCCAATACGGTGCAAAACATCAGCGTCATAGAACATGACGTCCTTCCCCAGCATCATCACATTGAACAGCCACTTCGGAACAAATTTTGCAGAGTCATATTCAACGAAAAGGTCGGCGTTGATGACCCACCACGGGTACTGCAGATCCCGGAAACGGGCTGCCGGTGTCTGTTCAATATCCTCAATACGGCACGCCGTCAAAGCGAATTTGCTCCCTTGCTCGTCCTGCTTGGAGACATTGATCACATCGCCAGTACTCAGCTGTGTCTGTGGCGGTGCCAATGATGGTGCCTCAGTCTTCCTTTGCAGTTGTTTCTGCACGGCCAGCGTCTGCGGTAATGGAGGTGCGCCCTTGTCCCCAGTCCGCCACAGAGGTGCACTGGTCAACGTCTTCCATTTTGGCCACGGCGACCGAAACTTCGTACTTTTTGCGTCCTCCCCATAACCCCAATTTCCCAGCCCAATTTGCAGTTGCGCCGTGCCCAGTGCTGCGACTTCTGCTCGGATCTTCGCAGCTGTACGGATGTTAAAAAGGTTGTTGAGTGCGCGAGCCCTCGCGCACTGAAGCTGCGACACTGACGCATACCTGCGGTCTCGTTGACATACTGCTTATTGTCCGGATGGTCAAGATGGAGAATAACCCATTGTTCCGTAATGAGCGCGTCAATGTAGTTCTGGGTGGAGCGTAAGGTCGAGTCCTTCAGGTTCATGTGCGCACAGACTTTCTGCAATAAGCTCGGTAGATGCAGCCCCTCCAGCTTCTTGAAGGCATTCCTTGTAACGTCCTCTTTCCTGCTCTTACTCACGAGGTTCTTCATACCAGTAACCGCCTCACGGCCGCAGTAATACGCCATGGAGAAGATGTCCCTCCAGTTCTTGAATGTCGAGTCCTGCGAGGGAAAACAGTGTCATGGAGTGCGCGAGGCCTCGCGCACTATAACCGTGCGATACACGAATACATACTGTGTGTCCTGCTTCCTGCAAAGCCTCGGGTGCAAGAAACGCAGAGTGGACGGCAGCCTGGACAACAGCAATCTTGAACCGCTCGAAATCTTGTGGCTTTTTTTCCCGCTTCTGGTCCTCAATGTACAACAACATGTTGTCCAGCGCCTCGGACAGCGGAATCCACGTCACAGATTGGCTGCCAGCTTGTTGCAATCCTGCAACCTTGGACCGGATCCTCCAAGGCGTTTCGTACTTCAGAATGTCAACGTAGCAAAACTTCTGCCAGTGCTCCAATTCTTTGCCTTCTGCGAGACGCAGTTCCTGAATCTTTCTGCATGTTTCTGTGCCATGTTGACCATTCAGAACGTAAAGTGAGCCATCTGCAAAGCAAATCATGTACCGAAGCAAACAGAAGAAACGTCTGCCACCAGGACCAACCTTTAGTAACAAGTAATGGTTTTCCACCTCCTCAACAGTAACAGAACCCGTGTTTTTCGCCTTGTCCCGCACCAGCTTGCTCAACATCCCTTCTCCCAACTCCTCTGAGTGTGCCTGACCGGGCAGGTCCTGGTGCCACTTGCTGTTGTGCAACAATGTGCACATGATTGTGCGTTCGTACTTCAGTACGGTGTCAGACGGTCCTCGACGCAGCCTCCGCAACAGACACAAACTCAACTGCAACACCTCCTGAGCTCGTGACCCTGTACCCTTGTCTTCCCCCGACCGGCTGCATTCCCGTACCACGTGGCCCAAGTACACCAACAACGAGCACCATTCCGACAACAAATGCAAGACTGCGTTTGCCACTGCTGCCCTGTTGGCATGCGCAGTGTCACGACCACTGATCGCGGTTGCAGCTTGTGCCTTGCGCCGATACGGGCGTAGTATTTGGGCTGTGGCAAGCATCAGCGCAGCAATAGTTTTTTTCATAACTATCAGTTTGGGGTATGATAGTATGGTTGAACCAGGTCGTAGCAGACCTTTGGGTAGGTAGGTTAGAATAGGCCAGAACACCCGAAAGGTATGAGTAACAACGAACTTGTAGGCATGCCAGACACCGTAAACTACAGGCACATAACGCAGGTACGCAGGCATGTTCCATCGTTGGTTCTTGGCACCGTACAACAACTTTAGTATCCTGTAGTGTATGTTTTCGTCAACCAACAGCGGTAGAACTCTGTTTGTCTGTTGTGCTACGTCCTTTGCAAAGTGTAACAAGTTTAACAGACCAACACCACCAGTTACCTTCTCTTTTGACAGGGCAAACGGGCGCCACATCGGTGCCTGCACGGTCCTTGCATCCCTCCTCACATCCAACGGTGCTCTCACGTTTCCGCTGTCTGGTACACACCCATCTGCATACCGCATGTCACGCAAAGTCTGGGGGATTCTTCGTTCACGCTGTTGCAGAGCCCTTGCGACTGTCCTTATCCGTGCTGCCAGGTCCTCAATGGCTGGATGTCCTGCCCAATACGTGGGCCTCTTTTTGAGTTGAAGTACTGCCATTGCAGTACAGTTTTGCGACCGGTCACTTTCGTCTGGGTGTGTCGTGTATTGTGCTTGGTACCAGTTGTCTATCCACAGCACGCAACACGACGAAAGCACCAGTGACCACGTTGCTTTAAGTGCTGCTGCTGCCTGTTTGTCCACTGTGTCTGCGGCAGCGTCTGCTCCCCCAAGTCGTACTTTTGTTCGTCTTTCTGTTTGCGTTAGGTACCCTGTTGTGTTTCCCGGTCTTTTCCTGTTTGGTAGTGCCCGTTGACGCATCAACAGGTACAGGTTCCAGCCCTCCTGTCGGAAAATGCGCACCCAGCGCTTGTCCTCCTGCCTTTTAGCTGCTGGTAAACTGTGGCCCGCACTTTTGTTGAACCTGAGTCGCTGTGCAAATGTTATCACCAGTTGCGCCGCCAAGTCGTTTCGTTTCAGTCCTTTCCACAGGACGTCTGCTGTTTGGTATGCTGGTTCTGCCGCGCATGCCTCTCGTAGTGCTGCTGCTCCTTTGCTTACTTCTGCTATCATCTGATGCGTTACGGATTTTCTGGCTCGAAGTGGCATTTTGTGTCTTTCTATGTGGAATTAAATTTGCGCACATATTTTGGTTATCGTTTCGCACAGCGATCTTTTAAAAAAATGTGCTTGAAAACATCTGGCCTTTTCCTGTCGTCATTTCTCCTGCGCGTGCTGCCGCCGCAAATTGTATTTGGTGTCTGCGTGCGCTCCGTTCCCAGTAACCGAAAACCGTTTTCGCAACCACAATTTCCTGTTCTGTTTCTGTCTTTAAACGCAGTTGGAAAAAAAACCATATCTATCGGGCAGCGAAGGCTACGGCCGCTACTAGAACTGGACACGTCTGCCATTGAGTGGCTGTTGGAAAAAAGCAAATCATTCCCCTGATCCACTGAAAAATATGACGAAGGTTACCGATGTATAATCGACTGTCTCAGGTGGTAGCCGTGAAAGGGAATGTAAATACCGGCGTAGCCTGACCTGCCCGCTTTTTCATTTTCTTCCGTCGTTTGAGTGCGCGAGGCCTCGCGCACTGATTGTTTCCGGGGGGCAATGTTCTATACCGTGCTATATCTGACCAACACTCTGTACACACACACATTACCGGAAAAATCAAATATGTTTCTCCGTCTGGTACTGTACCTGCAATTGTGCCCGTCATATCCATTCCGCAAAATCAATACATGACGTCACCTGAGTGCGCGAGGCCTCGCGCACTCCGGATGCCGAAATTTGTATTTCATTTTGACTTTACAGTACATGTGTTTCCCCTAACATGGGAAATCCGACAGTCATACACTTCCAATGCTCCTTGGGCAACACAATCCTACTTTTAATACCCTGTGGGAGCTGCATATTTCTGCAAACGTGAGTCTGCAATAGGGTTGGCTTTCCCCCTTTGGGTTACCTCCCACAGCATCGGTCCGAAGACCGATCCAAGCCCCCCACACACACAACGTACCGGTGGGGTGGGATGCAGTAGATCCTAGGGGTGCTGAATTATACCTTTTCTGGCCTGGTGCGCGCGCGACATAAATCGCGATCGGGCGTGAGCCTACTGAGTTTTAATTGTCCAATTCTGATTTCTGTGGGTCTGAATTTACGAGATAGTGCATTTCTGTGGTTTTAGACCCATACAATTTGATTGGTGCTCTTGGTTTGGTGTGAGGAGCTGATTTTTCCGTTGACACATGTTAGAGGTCCGACACACACGAATCTTTGTCGCCGTAGCGTTGCTTGTGGTGTAGAGTACTCAATTGCGTCGCTTTGGTATTAGTAAAAAACTGAGTGTCTATTTGTTGTGCTCTTGTTTGTATGTTTACTTATCTATTTCATGGATAAGTATAAGATGACATTATGTAAGGCTCATTGTTCGAATGTGATGTGATACTCAATGTGAGAGAACTTCAACAAGAATCAAGACCAAGTTTGGAAAGTGTCTTTGCTCGCCTTTGTCATTGTGCATCTACTTTGATTGAGGTTTGTGGTGTCCATCCATGTACCATGCTAAGGAATAGACATCCTTTGTCATTGGCAAGTTGGAATTTTTGGATTTTGAGTTCAAAATCTTGAAAACATCATTGGGAGAAAATTATTTGACTTGACCAACATGGAAGATCCTTACAATCTTATGCTTATCGAAACAAAATAGACACTCAGAAAGTGTCTTTGCTCGCCTTTGTCATTGTGCATCTACTTTGATTGAGGTTTGTGGTGTCCATCCATGTACCATGCTAAAGAATAGACATCCTTGGTCATTGGCAAGTTGGAATTTCTCAATTTTGAGTTCAAAATCCTGAAAACATCATTGGGAGAAAATTTTTTGACTTGACCAACATGGAAGATCCTTACAATCTTATACTTATCTTATGGTGGAGATGGATGGAATCCACTTCTTGCTCTTTGCGAACTCCTTCTTGCACTTCCCCCAATCCATTCTTGGCAAAATATTTAATTGGAAAAAATTCTTGAAGGTCACCAACACCCTATTTGAAGGTCCCTCGACTGGAATTTACATGGGTTCGAATTTATTTCGACCTCTATGACGACCTCATGCTCTTTGCCAAGACTACATTGGTGTGGTGAAGGTTAATACTCCACTTGGCCATTTCTTGCACTTCCCCCGACCCATTGTGGGCAACCTATTCAATTCGAAAAAATTACTTTCTTGAGCCCACACCCTATTTCGAGGTCGCTCGACTCGAATTCTCATGAGTTCGAATTTGTTTGGACCTCTATGGCACACATTTTTATGCTTTTTGTTGGCCTATTTTTGCCTCTTTGGCCATTTTGCATGTGTGCACATTGTGCATGTTCCCCCAAGTGCTACAGGTGAGGTTGTTGAGTTCGAAAAAATTATTTTTTTCCAACACCCACACCCTATTTCGAGGTCGCTCGACGCAAATTTGCATCAGTGCAAATTTGTTTCGACCTCTATTGCACACATTTTTATGCTTTTTGTTGGCCTATTGTTGCCTTTTTGGCCATTTTGCATGTGTGCACATTGTGTGTGTACCCCCAAGTCACACAACAAGTTGTGTAGACTTTGAATCATTATGAAGTGTGTACACCCACCCTATTTGAGAGTCACTCGACTGAAATAGGTGCAAGTTTGAATTTTTTTCGAATTTTATTGCATACTTTTTTGAGCTTTGTTTTGGCCATTTTTGACATTTTTGGCCATTTTGACACTTCTTCAAGTGTCACTTCCCCCAAATTTTTTTGGGTTGGGAAACTAAGCCCCAATAAATTGGACAAAGGGGCACACAGCCTATTTCGAATATGCCCCACTCGAATATGCATGATTTCGAATTTATTTCGAACTCAATTGTACATATCTTTGGGCTTTATTTTGGCCATTTTTGACATTTTTGGCCATTTTTAGCATTTCCTCACGTGTCATTCCCCCCAAAAGATTTTGGGCCGGGAAACTAAGCCCAAAAAAATTCGACGAAGGAGCATACACCCTTTCTCCAATATGCTACACTCGAATATGCATGATTTCGAATTTATTTCGAACTCCATGGTACATATTTTGAGGCTTTGTTTTGGCCATTTTTGACATTTTTGGCCAATATCAACATGTATTGATATGCCACACCCCCCAATCTTTTTTGGAGTGGTGCACCAAGCGCAAAAAAATTCGAAAACGGATCATGCACCCTATTTCGAATGTTCTTGACACACTTATGCACATGGTTCGAATTCATATGAGTGCATTGACCCATTTTTTTAATGATTGTTTTGGTCACGTTTTGGCACTTTTTGATCAATATTTGGGCCATAGTGACCAAATTAACATATCAAGGTATCCATTGCCCCTATTTTGAGGATGCCCGTCGCGATGAGAATAGTCGTGAGGCTTGAAAAAATGCCAATCACCCTTGAATTTCGATTTTTGTGTTAATTTCACATGCTTTCTCCTTGCCCAACCTACTCACCGCATGCACTCTTTGTGATTTTCTCCTCAACCTACTGCATGCTCAAGGAAAGGTTTTTTTTTATCATCAAGGACTGTATATTAGAGGATGACACCTTCAATGAAGCCTTGTATGTACATGTGGGAGTGTGGTATGTGTTTCTCCCTGACCTTTCCCTATTGCCTCCAAGTCTCGCGAGACCTCCTGTTTGTCTCTATTTTTTCCCCCTATCTTTGGCAAGCAGGGCCCATCCTCTTGGGATGTGGGATGCCACATTTAAGTTGGTCTTCTTCAATTTACTGGCCCGACTTGACTTTTCATGGATTCTACTCTCCCCATCACACACACACAAGCATACTCACATACACGTTAGTTTGCCCCGCCTAATTTTCTTGTGAGATGTCATTTAAGCTTGATTGCCCTCTTCCTCTTTGCCTTCTCTGCATATGTCCAGCACCGAGCACGGGGCTTGGTGACTGCACGGCGCGTTCCGGGAACGCCCACAACCTCCATTCCTACGGGGACCGCTGCTAGATGAACCATTCCTGGTGTCCCCCCGTTGAAGCCGATCGACGGGCACCTGACGTGTGATGTATGCCGGCCACAGGTGGTCATTCACCCCTCCTACACGTGAGTTGTCTGTAGAACAGGGTCAGGGGATCTGCTGCACTTCGGCCGTGATGTGATGTGGAGCCGCCGACACACAAACAAATCAAGTCTTGGGTGTGCATTGAGCTTGTCTGGTTTGGTGTTTTTCTTTCCCCCCCTAACCCCCCATGTGTCCTACGCTTCTCTGCTTGGTCACATCCACACCAATATGTATGGCTGTAGTTCCATACCAGCACGGAGAGAGCCATGGCCCATCCTCACGGCCATAAAAGATATCAGGTTATGTGAGTTGTTGTCTTTTGGGTCCTAAGGGCCCGGAAGGGCTGGTACGGGCCACGTGAGCTGTCTGTAGGAGCTAGGGAGCCCACTGCACTTCGGCCGTGAGCTGTACCCCCCCCCCCATGACGCGCGGTCAATTTTTTTTCCCCTCACTGGGTACCGCCGCAGCAGGCCCCCGCCAAGAGGGCCGGCGCCACCGTCTTAGGGGCAAGGGGCTCGCCGGAATGTGCTGTGGTGAGCCCTATGGCGAGATGCAGCGTGTAGGTGAACAAGACCCCCCCACCCGAACCTTGCTTGGTGTGCCGTTGAGCCGACAGTGAGTCTTGTGGCCGGTACCCCCCCCCCCCCATGGTATGCAACTGAGGGTAGTACTGCTGTGTGAGCTCTGTTTTCTGCCACGTCCATTTTGGTTGCCGACGGGTAGTCAAGTGCGGCTACGAGAGCGATGGAGGTAGGGTTGAGTTGGGCCCCCATTTGTGACCTGCGGCAGATATCCCGCCCGGAAAAGGCCACGTGGTGTTCAGCTTCCGCGGGCCCATAACACCCCATATAGTCAGGTGCAGTGGTCGCTAAGGCCGTGAAGGCGTACTTGGGGTAGCACTGGGAGGGTGTGTAAGGAGGGTACACCTGCGGGTTGTGTCGCTGATTCCTGATTTTTGGCTTTTCTGGTCTTCCTGACGCCTGGAGTGCTGAATTTCTGTCACTCTGGACTCCTGGGGTCCTGAATTCTGTGACTGCTTGCTTTTGTGCTTGCTGGGGTCCTGTCCCAGAACAAAACAAAAAGATAGGTAAAACACGACGAAAAAACCTTCTGAATAGCTGAAAATGAAGCTAATTAGCATACAAAACGCTTAGGCCAAAAAGCGCGCTGCGAAACGCGTAAAAACGCGACGAAGGTTTTTTCGACGTTAAATAGGTGAATAGTTAACGCCGTAAGCCCCGTAACGCACGTAGGAGCATAACACCGTACCTCTCGTCGTCTAACTCGCCATAGGCGCGAAGAAAAACGCGTCGCGAGCAGCGCGTAAAACTCGAAGATTTTTTCCAAGCCGCCGCGTCCCTTTGCCCTGCTTCCTTTCGCTTTGTTTCCTTCTCCGTGCACCTACCGCTCCTCCCTCGTGCCCCCCCTCACCCCTTTCCGTCAGTTTAGGCGACCGGCCCTGGGGGAAACGAGGTCAACCCCTTGCAAGCAAGAACACCCTCTTCGACATCGCGCGGCCACACGTAAGTCAGCAAAGTGACCTTGGTACTGCTGCCTGCCTGCGTGCGTGAGTTGGGTAGAGTATAATTTTATTTTGTTTTATTTCATTTTATTCTTATTTTCAAAAACAAAAAAATTAGTTTGAAAGGAAAAGCAAAGCAAAACACACAGCACACCCGAGCAGCACGGCACCACAAGGCGACACAGCACCACAGAACACGTCACGGCACAGCAAGACACCACGACACACCAGAGCAGCACCACCACACCACAGCACACCAAGGGAGGCACCACCACACGCAGCGACACACCGCAGCACGAGGCACCAACGACAGCGCAGGCCAAACCGGCACCACCACGACCCACAGCACACAGCAGGGCAGCAAGCCACGCGGCCAGGCAGGAGCAACGGAAGCAACACATGCCAGAGGAACACAACAGCAGGCAACCAGACCCGGCGACGAACAGCCGGCAACCACAGGCAACAACACACAGCACCAGCCAGCGCGAAGGAAACAACACGGCAAGCAGGCAACCAGGCCCAGCAAAGAACGAACGGGGGCACACGACGGGGGCACAAAACACCACCAAGAAAAGCACAACGCACCACAGACGGCGCCAAGGAGCAGCACAGCGCCACACCGACCACAGAGCAAATGATAACGGACAGCAGGGCACCAAAGCACGCGGCCACACGGCAACACAGAGCCACAGAACACAAGACACAGCACAGGGGAGCCACAACAAATTAAAGCACACAGCAGGGCGGCGAGCCACGCGGCCAGGCAGGACCACCCGCGCCAAAGCACGCCAGTGGAAAACAACAACGGACAACCAGATCGAGCAGCGAACACCCCGCAACCACAGGCAACAACACACAGCACCAGCCAGCGCGAACGAAGTAACAGGGCAGCACCAGAAAGACACGACGCAGACGGCAGCCCCGGCACGCAGCACACGCACCACACACACGGCCGCACACGGAGAAGGAAGGAGGAACCCGGCCAGGCGGACCAGAGGCCAAGAGCACCGAGAGCGCCCGGAACCAGGGAAAAGCGGGTGGGAAGAAACAAAGACAAGCAAAAAAGGAAAAAAAACAAAGAACAAATAGGAAGAAAGAAAACAAAAAACGGAGAGAGAGAGACGGCGTGAGGGGAGGGCGGAGACAAAGCGCCAAGGCCCAGGGCACCCAGGGCCGGAAACAGCGGAAAAGCCGAGACACGAGAGGCGCGGAGAGGGGGCACAAGGAAAGAGGGAACACAAGAAAAAAGAAAAATAAAAGAAGGAAAAAAAAGGGGGGGGATGGAAGGAAATGGGGGGGGGAAGGGGGGGGGGGCACAAAAGAGCGCCAAAGCCCAGGGCACGAAAGCAGCAACACGAAGGACCGCGGGGAGGGGCCGCGAGGGGAAACACACCGGAGGAAAAGGAAGGAAAAAAAAAACAAAACACGGCAAGATGGGGGGGGGGTGGAGGGAGGAAGAACGAGGAAAAAAACACAAAGGCGGGGGGGCGGAGCAAGGGGGCAGAAACCGCAGGACACAAAAACAAAAAAGGAGGGGCTGGGAGCGACCGCGGAGCGCCGAGGGGCAGGGCACCCGGGGCCGGGAAGCACAGAAAGCTGGAGACAACGGGGGCGCGAGAGGTGAGGGGGAAAGAAACGAGAAACACAAAGGAAAAAAAAACAAGCAAAGCGCGGGCAACCCCAGCCCGGAGGGGGCCGAACAAAGAAGAAGGACAGGACGGCCACAGGAAAAGGTGTGGCGCACCAGAACGCGCCCGGGAGGCCGGCCTGCCCGACCCGGCCAAAAGGAGCACGCACACACACATGCGCGGGACCCGGGCGTGGCGTCCTCCGACCCAAAAGGGGAGGTGTCGGCGTCCACACAAAACAGCCCCGGTGCACCGGCCGAGTCCCCCGTCGAAAGACGGACGGTACGGGAAACCCGACGCGTCAGTGACCGGGTCCACACACGCCAAACCACCGCAGCGCACGCAGCCCAAGACCGAAGCCGGAGGGACCCGCCAGGGACAACCCTATCGCGGGGCCCCGAACGGGTACGACGCGGAGCGCGCCCAGCGCCCTTGCCTGGGCAGGGGCCAGCGGCAGGCACAAAGAGCCCGGTTCTCGGCCGGCCTCCACGTGCCCCGCGCAGCCACCCAGTAAAGCCGGTGGCGACAGCCCCCGGGGTGGGGGAAGGCACCACGGCGACGGGAAAGCCGACCGGAGCACCGGTAGCGAACGGACCGGACGAGGCGCGGCGCACCAACGCGGGGCCACGAGGCACGCCAGAAAGGCACGCCGCCGGCCACAACCATGGCATGCACCTATGATTTTAGCAGCTGTTTTTTCCCAAAATTCAAAATCATGCATTTTCAGAACCGTGATATCAAACTGTACACAGTAGTACTGTTGTTTTATGTTTTCCCAAATTTTTTTTAAAATTATGCTGTCGCTGAAGCTGGAGCCGCAGATAAACTGTCAGCAACTGCCGCGTACGCGAGTTTCAGATTCCCGACCGCCGTGCGCAATAGAAAATCGCCAAAAAGTCCACTTTTTTTCGCAGTTGGAAGCAAAGTAAAGGCATGAGCGTGTTCCCGAGATAAATACCTTGCTGCTGACCTAAAAAAAACCAGATTGGCAGGCACAGATTTGGAGAAATTCACGCTTCTCTACCCAAAAACCACTTTTTTACATGGTTTTACGGTCTATGGAGGCCATATAGAGGGCCTTGCAGGGCTGTAAGAGGTGGTATTGAGGTGATATATGAACAAATTGTCATCACCATTGGTAGAAGCCTACATGACAAGCGATGTTTTGCCTTTATTCTAGGCTATTCATCCCTTTCTCATGCACCATGGGGCCCAATATCCATATGGTTCATAGGTAGGGTTTTGATCACCTATCACCGTCCACAAACATGTTTGGGGCTTGGGTTGGTATTGTATGCATTTGAATGATAAGAACTGCATGAAATATGATAGTATGTGCATAAGAATGGGATGAACGATGAACATTTGAGGTCTTTTTGGCCCTATTTTGCACCGTTTGTGGTCCATTTCCATATGGTTCATAGGTAGGCTTTTGCGTGCCTATCACCGTACACACACATGTTTGGGGCTTGGGTTGTTATTGTAAGCATTTGTATGATAGGTCCTACATATAATATGATAGTATGTGCGTAAGAATGGGATGAACGATGAACATTTGAGGTGTCTTTGGCCCTACTTTGCACCGTTTGTGGTCCAATATCCATATGGTTCATAGGTAGGGTTTTGATCACCTATCACCGACCACACACATTTTTGGGGTGGGTTGGTATTGTATGCATTTGAATGATAATAACTACATATAATGTGATAGTATGTGCCTAAGAATGGGATGAACGATGAACATTTGAGGTGTTTTTGGCCCTATTTTGCACCGTTTGTGGTCCAATATCCATATGGTTCATAGGTAGGGTTTTGATCACCTATCATCGTCCACACACATGTTTGGGGCTTGGGTTGGTATTGTATGCATTTGAATGATAATAACTACATAAAATATGATAGTACGTGCATAAGAATGGGATGAACGATGTAGTTTTGAGGTGTTTTTGGCCCGCTTTCGCACCTTTTGCGCTCCATATCCATATGGTTCATAGGTAGGGTTTTGATCACCTATCACCGTCCACACACATGTTTGGGGCTTGGGTTGGTATTGTATGCATTTGAATGATAATAACTACATAAAATATGATAGTATCTGCATAAGAATGGGATGAACGATGTACATTTGAGGTGTTTTTGGCCCGTTTTTGCAGCTTTTGCGCTCCATATCCATATGGTTCATAGGTAGGGTTTTGATCACCTATCACCGTCCACACACATGTTTGGGGCATAGGATGGTATTGTAAGCATTTGAATGCTGGGTAGGAAAGAAAATATGATACTACGGGCACAAGCATGGGATGAACAATGTAGTTTTGAGGTGTTTTTGGCCCGTCTTTGCACCATTTGTGCTCCATATCCATATGGTTCATAGGTAGGGTTTTGATCACCTATCACCGTCCACACACATGTTTGGGGCTTGGGTTGGTATTGTATGCATTTGAATGATAAGAAGTACATGAAATATGATATTATGTGCATAAGAATGGGATGAAAGATGGACATTTGAGGTGTTTTTGGCCCTATTTTGCACCGTTTGTGGTCCATTTCCATATGGTTCATAGGTGGGCTTTTGCGTGCCTTTCACCGTACACACACATGTTTGGGGCTTAGGTTGTTATTGTAAGCATTTGTATGATAGGTGCTACATATAATATGATAGTATGTGCATAAGAATGGGATGAACGATGAGGATTTGAGGTATTTTTGGCCCTATTTTGCACAGTTTGTGTTCCAATATCCATATGGTTCATAGGTAGGCTTGGAACTATTTGAGCCATTTTCGAATTTTCTTTCTCCGTGTGTTGTCGTTGTACATAAAATATGATACTATGTGCATAAGAATGGGATGAGCGAAGAACATTTGAGGTGTTTTTGGCCCTATTTTGCACCGTTTGTGGTCCATTTCCATATGGTTCATACGTAAGCAACGATTGTCTTACTGCCTTCATGCCCTTGTTGCGTGCTTTTTGGGTGTATTATGCCTTCCTTGGTAGGGTGAGCAAAGGGTGAAAAGATAGTGAACTAAGGGTGAACGAATGGTCATGGGAGCATGCATGGCGGAAAAAAGTGATTTCCCTTTTGTACAACACACAGGGCTAAGCAATGGCTCCTTCCAAGAAGAAAAAGGTTGTGATTCGAAAGCCTGACATGCCAGCCTTGGTGCCTGCCGATTGTCATATAGGCAAGGGGGACGTGAAAGATGGGGCGGAACAAGGAGAAGATGGGAAAATTGCGAAAGTTTGGACCCGGAGCTAGAAAGGCTCCTTGCAGGGCATTGTGTTAACGAAGACCAAAGTGTTGAAGTCGGGACCTTCAATTACATCAAATGTGGCATGTCCACCAATGTGCAAACCGGTGAAAAGCGGGTCTTGTTTTGGTACGGAATGCTGATTATACCGAAAAAAATACCGGAACCAAACAGGAACGACCTATGCATGAGGTTCCCAAATAATTACTTCTATTGGTTCAAACGCGCTGACGTCTTCCCAACCCTTCCTCTTGGATTGCCTGCCTTCTTCAACGATGGGTGTGACGTCCCGAGTGATGAAACATCCGACTACGGCGAGGCACCTTCTGATGAGAGCCCGGGAAATGAAAGTAGTGACGATGAGGACGATGGTGACGATGGCGACAACTCGGAGGATGGCGCAAGTGGCACACCCAAAGCCAAAAAGGAAAAGAAGAAGAAAACTAAACCAAAGCCCCCAAAGTTGAGGAAGTATACAGAAAAGAGTAGGTCACCCGATGTGTCTGAGGAAGCGTTGGCATCAAGAATAGCCGAAGCAACTGAGTATATGACGCGTATGGAGCTGTTTAAGCAGGCAAGTGCTTGCTCAAAACATTATTTGATCAAACTCTGCGAGAACCTGTGTGTTAGCGGTATGAGTTCCAAAACGATACCAGAGATTCTTCTAGCGCTTGAGGACAGAAGTAAGACTGGAGGCTTCACAATCCAAAAGCTGTTTCCACCGCACAAACCGCAAGTGAGCTTCAAACCCATGGACATATCAATGAGCAGCATTCGACGGGCATCTATTGCTGTTCAATGCTTGTTGATGTTGTTGCTTGCGGTGCATTAAATGTTTGTGACTCACACATAAACCATCACCCCACCGCATGGGTGGCACAACCCGTGAATATCGCTGGCTGGGATTCGGGCCGGTGGGACACACTTCATAGGCCAACAGTTCGGTGCTTTGTGTAACTTTGTGCCACTCAGGTTGAGAAGTCCAGAAAGGCAGAGAACCCCGGCACAAAGCAAAACAAAGGCCAGAGCAGTGGGGAGTGTAGTGGTAAGGACCGGGAGCAAATGCAGGCGGATGAGGAGCGCACCGAACGAGAGGAAGCGGATGAGGAGCAACAGCAAAAAGTATCGTTCCAAAGTTGTGCAGTTAAGGTCTGTCAATTCTGTGAATACATATGGCGTTGATTTCTCTCCGACTGACCTAGATGGGATTTTGATTTTTGCATGTCCCCAGGAGTGCACCGAACGAGAGGAGGCGGAGAGGCGAGACAGAGCAGAAGAGGACAGAAAAAAGGCGGAGGCAGCGCACCGACCAAAGCAAGCGGATGAGGAGGAACAGCAAAGGGTAACGTTCCAAAGTTGTGCAGTTAGGGTCTTTCAATTCTGTGCATGCATATCGCGTTAACTTCTCCCCGACCGACCGAGATGGTATTTCGATTTTTGCATGTCCCCAGGAGCGCACCGAACCAGAGGAAGCGGAGACGCGAGACAGAGCACAAGAGCACATAAAAAAGGCGGAGGCGGCAAAGCGCCAGAAGCAAGCGGATGAGGAGCAAGAGCAAAAGGTAACCTTCCAGGAGTGCACACGGAGTTCTGCAGTTACGCTCTCTCGATTCTGTGCATACGTATCGTGTTCATTTCTTTCCAATTTACGGAGATCAGATTTTGATTTTTGCATGTCCCCAGGAGCGCACCGAACGAGAGGAGGTGGACAGAAAGAAGGCGGAGGCGGCAAAGCGTCAAAAGCAAGTGGATGAGCAGCAACAGCAAAAGGTAACCATGCAACTTTCTGCAGTACCGCTCTTCCTATTCTGTGCATACGTATCGTATTCATTTCTTTCCAATTGACGGAGATAGGATTTAGTTTCTTGCCTGTCTACAGGAGCGCACCGAACGAGAGGAGGCGGACAGAAAGAGGGCAGAGGCGGCAAAGCGTCAAAAGCAAGTGGATGAGGAGCAACAGCAAAAGGTAACCATGCAAATTTCTGCAGTACCGCTCTCTCTATTCTGTGCATACGTATCGTGTTCATTTCTTTGCAATTGACGGAGATCGGATTTTGTTTTTTGCATGTCGCCAGGAGCGCACCGAACGAGAGGAGGCGGACAGAAAGAAGGCGGAGGCGGCAAAGCGTCAAAAGCAAGTGGATGAGGAGCAACAGCAAAAGGTAACCATGCAAATTTCTGCAGTACCGCTCTCTCTATTCTGTGCATACGTATCGTGTTCATTTCTTTCCAATTGACGGAGATCAGATTTTTTTTTGCATTTCGCCAGGAGCGCACCGAACGAGAGGAGGCGGACAGAAAGAAGGCGGAGGCAGCAAAGCGTCAAAAGCAAGTGGATGAGGAGCAACAACAAAAGGTAACCATGCAAATTTCTGCAGTACCGCTCTCTCGATTCTGTGCATACGTATCGTGTTCATTTCTTTCCAATTGACGGAGATCAGATTTTGATTTTTGCATGTCCCCAGGAGCGAACCGAACGAGAGGAGGCGGACAGAAAGAAGGCGGAGGCGGCAAAGCGTCAAAAGCAAGTGGATGAGGAGCAACAGCAAAAGGTAACCATGCAAAGTTCTGCAGTAACGCTCTCTTGATTCTGTGCATACGTATCTTGTTCATTTCTTTCCAATTGACGGAGATAGGATTTTGATTTTTGCATGTCCCCAGGAGCGCACCGAACGAGAGGAGGCGGACAGAAAGAAGGCGGAGGCGGCAAAGCGTCGAAAGCAAGTGGATGAGGAGCAACAGCAAAAGGTAACCATGCAAGGTTCTGCAGTAACGCTCTCTTGATTCTGTGCATACGTATCTTGTTCATTTCTTTCCAATTGACGGAGATAGGATTTTGATTTTTGCATTTCGCCAGGAGCGCACCGAACGAGAGGAGGCGGACAGAAAGAAGGCGGAGGCAGCAAAGCGTCAAAAGCAAGTGGATGAGGAGCAACAACAAAAGGTAACCATGCAAATTTCTGCAGTACCGCTCTCTCGATTCTGTGCATACGTATCGTGTTCATTTCTTTCCAATTGACGGAGATCAGATTTTGATTTTTGCATGTCCCCAGGAGCGAACCGAACGAGAGGAGGCGGACAGAAAGAAGGCGGAGGCGGCAAAGCGTCAAAAGCAAGTGGATGAGGAGCAACAGCAAAAGGTAACCATGCAAAGTTCTGCAGTAACGCTCTCTTGATTCTGTGCATACGTATCTTGTTCATTTCTTTCCAATTGACGGAGATAGGATTTTGATTTTTGCATGTCCCCAGGAGCGCACCGAACGAGAGGAGGCGGACAGAAAGAAGGCGGAGGCGGCAAAGCGTCAAAAGCAAGTGGATGAGGAGCAACAGCAAAAGGTAACCATGCAAAGTTCTGCAGTAACGCTCTCTTGATTCTGTGCATACGTATCTTGTTCATTTCTTTCCAATTGACGGAGATAGGATTTTGATTTTTGCATGTCCCCAGGAGCGCACCGAACGAGAGGAGGCGGACAGAAAGAAGGCGGAGGAGGCAAAGCGTCAAAAGCAAGGGGATGAGGAGCAACAGCAAAAGGTACCCATGCAAAGTTCTGCAGTAACGCTCTCTTGATTCTGTGCATACCTATTGTGTTCATTTCTTTCCAATTTACGGAGATAGGATTTAGATTTTTGCATGTCCCCAGGAGCGCACCGAACGGGAGGAAGCAGAGAAGCGACACGAGAACCGCCAAGCGCAAAACGTCAACACGGCATCAGAGCGCAAGATCGAACGTCGGGGTCCCGACATTATCGCTCTTCCACCGCCTCCACCATTCAGCCGAAAGCAAACAGAGCCTCTCAAGGTTTTTGCATTCCTGTCACTGTACCCCTCAGCAAAATGTAGGATGATCTGCCTGTCCAACGGCCACCACATCAGCAACTCTTCAAAGCCTTGGCAACAGAGAACAGGATCCATGCAAGGTTTCATTGGCGTCAAAAAAGACGCAGAGCTGCGGGGTTCTGACAGCGTCATGCAGGCAGCCATGTGCTCTTGCGAGCTCCAAATACAGTGGCAGGGCGGTACTTGGGTGCAGGCACCAATCAGCGTTGTAGCAACTATTTCGCATACCAAGACACGTTGCTGTAGGCTGTTTTTTGATTTTATTTTTCCTAAGATGCTAGAACCTTCCAGACTGGCAGCCATGTGCTCTTGCGAGCTCCAAATACAATGGTAGGGCGGTACTTGGGTGCAGGCACCAATCAGCGTTGTAGCAACTATTTCGCATACCACTCCACGTTGCTGTAGGCTGTTTTTTTATTTCCTTTTTCGTAAGATGCTAGAACCTTCCAGACCGGGACGGTCCAATCTGCCTGAATGGCAGCTTTCACAGAAATCTCTGGCCAACAGATGCAGCCTTGTGAGGTCGTATGCGAAGCAGTTGCATTGCGGGCACCTGATTTTGGAGCATGCAGTCAAGCGATCACTGAATCGAGACAGACTGAGGGCAAGACCGGCCACATTTGAGCAATTGAGGGATACCCTCATTGCAAAGTTTACGACCCATAATACATGGGAAGATTTCATTCGCGCGCGCAGAAATAATGATGGCAATGGTCAGGGGGTGTATAGGACAGGCGTGACCAAACTCATGCAGCTTTTGACAGCTGACATGGGGATTGCTACCACACCAGTAGGTGCGTACCTAGACCCCAGTACCGCCCTTCCACTGTATTTGGAGCTCGCAAGAGCACATGGCTGCCTGCATGACGCTGTCAGAACCCCGCAGCTCTGCGTCTTTTTTGACGCCAATGAAATGTATGGGCGCCGCAAATACCAGGTGCTGAGCGTACATCTACTGCAAGCACGTCAGCCACACCAACTCCTTCTGCAACTTCCCCTCGCGAGATACCTGGACCAGGATGATCACATCACAACCTCGTCGCAGTTTGAGCGCATGGACCTGCTTCCTGCCCTTGAGAAGGCGTTGGAGAGCGGCTGGGGTGGTGAAAGCATGGAGCTGGTTTTTTCTCCTGATTATGCCGCCTACTACCGAACCACAGGGACGCCTCCACCAACAACAGATTGCTGTTGTGTGGAGTGCTATGGTTCAAAAAAACTCTGGAAGCACCCTGATTGGATACGGCAGCCTTTGCGGGATTTTCACAACTACCCTTCACGCTGCGCTCCCTTCTTTCGCCTCATGAAATGTCGCCTCAACAGCGTGTATGATGTACACCACTGCAACAATCACGTGTTGGCAAACGGGGTGATCCACCCCCTGTGGTTCTGGACCAGAGCAAACCTGCCTGAAGACAATTTTGGAGAAACATTTTACGCGCTTTCCATACTAGCCACTTTTCAAAGAAGCTATTGGCAAAAGGGACTGGTCACCCCCAAACATTGTCACGAAGGATATCCTGAAGGAGGATTCTTTTTGGAAAGCCCTAGCTGATCTGTTCCCACGAACGGCAAATGGTCTCACAGTCAAACGGAACGATGAGGTTCTGCAGGACCCAATACACCGATATTTGAAACTGATGCGGATTCTGATGGTCCAGCTGAACAGCTGGAGTCCGGAGGGTGTTGACCAGCGTGATGACATGTGCCGTGAAGCACACCAGCTCTTCTGGGAATTCGGGTTTCCCCTGCGCCGGTTTGGAGTCCCAATTCATTATTTTCTGGAGCACTACACCCCCCGGCTGCGCAAACATGGCAACCTCGTGGGCATGTCATCGGAGGGGGGCGAGCATGTCCACCAGCCCCACTCCAAGATCGTGCAAAAACGCCCCTCTTCCCAACGAGGGAAATGCCCAGTGGGGCTGGTGGAGATCATGAAGCACGTCGGGCTCTGGTTGGGGCTGTGGAGGCAAGGCTGGCTGTCTCCAACTCTCTGGTACACGCATGAACCGAGATTGCCAGCTGACAATTAGCTGTATACCACCTTCTTGCCACCACATCCCTTGGCTTGTGATAGATTTACTATTTCGGCCATTTCTTGCTAATGTTGCTAATCTTTCATTGTTTATGGATTGGGGTAGATTCTGGAACGTATTCATGCTGATATTTTCAGTACCCCTCTGTATCTCTCTCCACTTCTGTCGTCCACAGGATCCATTGAAGAGAGCCAATGGGGTGCCGCTGGCGTTGATGAAGCCCCTGATTGACGCAATTCAAAAATTGGGCAGAAGTCTTTGGTACGACGTGACTGGGGGCTCAAGGGCCTGTGGTGTCCCTGCTACTGACATCATCAAGCATCTTGAGCGGATCTGCCCTGTGCTCGGAATGGCTTGCCCCGGTGCTGCCCAAGTGATAACGCTCACAGATCGTCCGGTCCCCTGTCAGCTGGCTAACATGGAGAGCGTGCTAATGATTTGTCTTGTGTGCTTGGGCCGAGAGGCCAGTCATTTTTGCGTAATGCATACTCTTGACACAATTCAGTACAGCGCAACCCCTCTGTCACTGTCACCAGGTGACACTGTGTTTCTGCCAGTTGAAAAGCACTGGATGCTGCGAAAGTTGTGTCCAGGAATTAATTTTTTCGCTGCTGTACCATTCTCGAATTCGCGAAATGCACCATTCGTGCCTGACGATAGCTGTTGGATCAGCAAACATTTACGGCCGTCCAGTGTGACCTGGAGTGACCTGCAGCACGGTGACACTGTGCAGATGTATGACGGCCTAAGCGATGCTTCGGTTCTGCTGCACACCCAATTGTTGTGGAGGCCCACTGTGCGTTGTCCCGGTCTGTCGCGAAAAGGGCAACCCCTGTTCCCAGGCAGGTGGACAGTCCAGCTTGAACGGGGCGTCACTGTTTTAGTATTAGCGGTGTATCCTACCAATCCGGCTTCCTGGGATGTTGTCGGCGTCTGTGCATTTTGCTGTACGGCAGGGCAGGCAGACTTCAGATCCCTTCTGCGGTTTTCAGAATCCAGCCTCAGAGAAATTGCCCTGGCTGACAGGCAGGGCTGTGAAGCAGGGAAGACCTGGATGGAAGGTTTGTATTCCGGGCAGTGCATTTATTTCCAGTTTCCTCAGAGGTGTCAGTCCTGCGGTCCGCACCAGGCCAAGCGTGAACTGGCATATGAGGACAGTCGGCGGGGCACAAGTCTCCCTGAGATCACAGACCTCAGTACCACAGCCGTGAAGAAGGAATCTGTCACTACCAATGGGAAACCGAAACCGAACCCAAAACGGAATTCAACCGCAAAGCAACCACCAAAACCGAAACCAAAACCGAAACCAAAACCAAAACCAAAAGGCCATAAAAACAACAGCCCACCAA